>CM047740.1:1072411-1207510 GCA_026225825.1 Pistacia integerrima | reverse complement strand
GGATGGATGATTGGAAAGAACTTTGGAGCGCTGAGCTGAGATTGGCAAGGGCGTCGACATGAGAGTTCTCCACTCTTGGGACCTAAGCGATGGAGAACTCTTCAAATTGGCCTTGCAGTTCTTTGACCAGGTTTAAGTATGCTGTCATCTTCGAGTCACATGCCTGGTAAGTGCCCTGCAGCTAGTTAACTACGAGCTGGGAGTTGGACTTCACCTCCAGTCTTCTCGCTCCGATTTCTTTTGCTAGGGAGAGTCCAGCGATGAAAGCCTCATATTCAGCTTTGTTGGTTGTGCACTTGAACCTACACCGTATTGCCCACTGGATGACTTCTCCCTCTGGTGTAGTCAATACTAGCCTGAGTCCGCTTCTATTCACGTTACTTGATCCATTCACTAAAAGAGTCCACTTGGAGGGCAACCCATTGTCCATGCACAGGATTTCTTCCTCTGCTTGCATGGTGGTGCTCGGGGCGAAATCAGCAATGAAATATGCCAATGCTTGGGACTTGATGGCAGTGCGAGGCTGATATGATATGTCGAACTCACTAAGCTCCACTGTCTATTGTGTGAGCCGACCTGATAGCTCTGGTTTGTACAATATCTTCTTCAGAGGGAAGGAGGTGAGTACGACTATGGAGTGACACTAAAAGTACAGCCTAAGCTTCCTGAATGCATGAATGAGTGCGAGGGCCAATTTCTCTAGTTGACTGTACCGTGTTTCTGCATCGAGGAGTGACTTGCTGACATAGTAGACCGACAGTTGCTTCGCATCCTTTTCCCGAACTAACACTGTTGAGATTACTGTCTCTGAGACCACCAGGTAGGTGTAAAGCTTCTCCCTGTCCACAGGTTTGGAAAGGAGCGGAGGGGAGGTTAGGTACCTTTTTAGCTGTTGCAAGGCTTCATCGCAGGAGGGAGACCACTCGAACTTGTCAAACTTCTTGAGTGCATGGAAAAAAAGGTGGCACTTGTTAGTGGATCTGGAGATGAATCGACTCAAGGCGGCTACTCGTCCTGCAAGGCGCTGGACATCTTGTATGGAAGCTGGAGATGGTATACTGAGGATTGCTCTGATTTGGTCAGGGTTGGCCTTTATCCCTCGCTGAGTTACCATGTAGCCCAAGAATTTACCCGATAAGACGTCGAATGAGCATTTGGCCGGATTCAACTTCATGTTATACTTCTTTAGGATAGCGAACGCCTGGCTGAGGTGGTCAAGGTGCTGGTTGGCTATCAGGGAGTTGACTAGCATGTCGTCGATGTAAACCTCCGTGGTGTCCTCGAGGTATTCGGCAAACATCTTGTTGACTAGCCGCTGATAGGTAGCCCGGGCGTTCTTCAGACTAAATGGCATCACCTTGTAGCAGTAGGTTCCCCTTTCTGTGATGAAGGCTGTCTTCTCTTGGTCGTCCAAGTGCATCAAGATTTTGTTATAACCTGAAAAAACATCCATAAAACTAAGGAGCTCATGGCCTACGGTCGCATCAACCATCACGTCGACATGTGGGAGCGGGAAGGAATCCTTAGGGCACGCTTTGTTTAAGTCGGTGAAGTCGATGCAGACTCTCCACTTTCCGTTCTTTTTCTTTACAACCACGACGTTGCAGTCCACTGTGGTAGTGGACCTCTAATCATGCCGTTACTTAGTAGCTTTTCAACCTTTTCGTTGACGATCCGGTTGCGCTTTGGGGCGAATTTCCTTCTCCTCTGCTTCACTGGCTGGTGATTTGGATCTACTTTGAGTTGGTGGACCATTGCCTCTGGACTGATTCCTGTCATGTCGGTGTGGGACCAGGCCAAACAGTCTTGATTCTGCCTGAGGAATTCTATCAGCTTCTCATTTGTCTCGGGCCTGAGACAGGAACCTATTTGTGTCTTTACGGGAACCTATCTGTCTTTCTCTCGGGGTCATCCGGGTGTATCTGCACTTCATCCAACTCTTCCATAGATGGTTGATCTAGCTTGGTCGGAGGGGTTGGATGGGACTGTAATTGCTATGAAGCGTTACTCATGCCCTTGAAGGTGTTCTTGTAACAATCTCTGGAAGCTTTCGTGTTGCCCTTGATTTCTCGTACTCCACATTTGTTAGGAAATCTGATCGTTTGGTGGAAAGTGGAAGGGATCGCTCTCATGTCATGGATCAAAGGTCGACCCAAGATGGCGTTGTATGGTGAAGGGCAGTCGACCACTAGGAAGACAGTCTATTTGTTTACTCCACTAGCATAGATAAGGAGGACGATCTCTCCGATGGTGTACTTCTGCTCAGAACTAAAACCAACCAGTAGGGTCGGCCTTCTGTTGATGTTTTCTTCTTCCAAACCTATAGCCTTCATTGCTGCGAGGAACATAATGTTTGCTGATGACCCCCTGTCTATGAATACCCTCTTGACAAGGATGTTGGCGATCTGGAGAGAGACGACTAGAGCATCATGATGGGGGGCGGCTAGGGTGACTGGCTCGTCGTCTTCAAACTGAATTACTTGATGGGAGTGTGACCAAGAAACCAGGTGGATGGACTGGATCTTATGGTGGCTGCTGGCCTTGGCGTATCGTTTGGTTGATGAGTAATTGACCCTGCTGATCTCTGATCCCTCGGAGATGAGTGAGCAAAATCCTTTCGGTGTGGGTTCCCCCGGGTGGGAAGATGTTTCTTTAGTGCTTTTCTGGCTAATGGTGTGCTTCCCTTTATCTGTCAGTAGATGTCGGAGATGTCCCCTCTTTAATAGTGCAGCAACCTCCAAACGCAAGGCAATGCAGTTCGGGGTGTTATGTCTATGGCCACTGTGGAATTCGCACCACTTGGTTGTGTCTCTCCTTGCTTCAGCATTGAGCTTGCCTAGCCACTTATCACTAGATCCCATTCCTTTCATGATCGCCATCACTTGGGCTGGTTTGACGCTGAGGTTGTAGTCTGGTATTTTGTATTAGCTTGGTCCGACCTATCTATTGTCGGTTTTAGGTGGCTGGCGATCATATGGTTTCCTGACTTTGTTCAAGTAACGCATAGGGGGTTGGTAACGGGGTTCCGTTAGTCTAACCTCTAGCCTCCTATCATTCCACCTTGGGTCGTACCTGTCGTGAATTGCCTGATTCATCTCATCTTCCTCCCACCTTATTTGTATCACTGTTCTGGCCAAGGCGTCTTCCATCATGGTGCAACCAAGCTTCGTCAATTCTTTATACAATTCCCCATTCGGGAGAAGGCCTTTTCTGAATGTGTTTACGGCTGTCTCGAGGTTGCAGGAAGGAATGGAAATTTTCTCTTTGTTGAATCTGTGCGTACTCCTCGTAGTTCTCCCTTTTCTACGGTATACTATAGAGATCAGTCGATAGTTTCTCGAGCTTCTTACTGCTGGCGAACTGCTCTACAAAGGTGTCAATGAGTTATGCGAATGAGTCGATGGAACCGTTCACGAGATTTGTGTACCACTGGAATGCTTGGCTAAGCTTGAACCAAAACTCTTGCACATGCAGGCTTTCCCTCAGCACTCAAGGTATTGAGATAGTGAACATCCGCTGTTTGTACGAGGCTATGTGATCATCCGAGTTGGTTGTGCCGTCATAGGGCTTCATGCTGGGAGTAGTAAACTTGTGGGGCATGTCGGCTAGGGCAATTGCATCCATAAAGGGCAAATCAACGTAGCAGTGAGGCCTGCTCTTCTTGGTGGGAATCGGCATTCCTGGTATTCACCTCATCACGCCTCTATATCAACCAGTCTCTTGGCCAATATCTATTCCATAGGAGAGGGGGATACCACTAGGTCATCCCGTTTGACTGGGTCGGCTATTGTATTCACGTTCGACATATTTTGTTGGGTCATTCCATGTGGTGTAGTCTGGTGGATCATTCCTTCGTGTACATCTTGGTAGCCTAGATCGTCGTTCATTCCTTCCGGTGGGATGACTCCTATTGTAACTGATCGAGTGTTTCGCCCTACATGGATGGTCATGGGGGTTGTTTGGTATTCGTTCGGCTCGTTAGGATGGATGGACTTGAGTGGGATAATTTGGTTTGGGTGGTTGTTCAACCCACGAGAGTGAGTCAAGCCGAATGGTGTTTGTGTAGGGATGGACGACTGAAGGTGAGGTGAGATGGCAAGGATGGGCTGGTCTTGCTGGAACGGGTTTTCTGTCACTTGGGCGTCTTGATCTCGAGGCTGAGATGGATAGGCTGAGTAGGCTTCCATTGGCAGATCTTTTCCTCCCTGAATCAGGACCGAATCGTCAACCACCGACGAACTTAGTTGACGTGACCTTTTATCTGAAGCCGCAGGCCCGTGCTCTGGGGTTTGGAGAGGTTGCATAGATGGAAGTGAGGCATGGAACCAATTGGGTGGTACCTAAGAAGGCAGAAGCTCGAGGTCATAAAAATGGCTTACATTTTCTTTCAGAGACTGGTTCTTGGCCCTGATGGAGGCGGTTTGGATGGTAGTGTTCTCAACTTCCAATGCAGCTACCTTGTTTGAGTTCTATTTCATGAAGGCGGTCAGAGCCTCCAGTTGGCCTCGAGGCCGGGGTTAGCGTTGTCAGAATTGTCAGCCATGGAAAGTTCCTCTACGTAGCAAGATTTGTTGAGCCGAATGATTGCTAGAGGCCCCATGGTGGGCGCCAAACTGTAGACGTAAAAATCTACCTGTACGGAAGGGGGGGCTGATCCCGTGAGGTTGAGGCCACTAGCGATCTGTTGTACCTGCACACATAAAGAAACACACATGAAGAGACAGAAAACACGGGGGTGGTGTTTGTCATAGCACTGACGCCTCAAGTCAGCAAGGCTGAAAGGCTGATTTAGTGAGGGCTAGGGAGTAGAGAGGTTACCAGAAGTCTAGTCGGGGAGTGTGACTACGGCTATGATGCAAAGTTCTCAAGCTAGAACTCCAGGGTCTGTAGGTGTAGTGTAATCTGCCTTGTGAGAGGGCTGACCTTTGTTTAAATAGTGATTGTCTAGTCTCCCAATCCTGGTGGGATTGGGAGTTCTCGTAGTAATCCGGTCCCTCTCGGGATAAATCCTCTGGTCCCATTATCTTGGCGTGAAGAGGAGTCTAGGTATGACTCCGACACGGACCTTGGAGGAGTTGGGGTTGTAGTAGGCTACTTTACTTGTGGTCAGATAGGAATGTGATCTATGGGTGACCACGGGCTCTGGATTCGTTCATAGATCCAGGAAGTGAACTGGGACTAGGAGGCTTGTGTCTGGACAGTTTGGGCCGACTATACTTTATATCAAATAGGCCTAATCTAGTGAGTTTTGGATGCGTCGCATTGGGATTGGGCCTGGTCTTTTCCTCATTATTAGACACGTTTTTCGATTTGGGCCGAGGACGATTTTTAGCCCTAACAGTTATGTAACTATTTGATCAAATGAATTTTCTTAGACCCTTTCCTTTTACATAAACCATACCTAAGCTATACCCATTTGTAGGTGGGATTAGTGATAATTTTCAAAAGTTGTGGGCGTTTTTAAATTGAAGAACATTTACGGTATGTATTAAAATTAACCCAAAATAAAATGGAACTCTCTTTAGGGGTCTCTCAAAGACTTAAACCCTCTCCTTGACTGTCACCAAACCCTTGCACCTTCTCCTCGCTCTTTCTCTGCAGATGAAGCTTTTACGTTTCAGTACACTCCTCCATAGCATCAAATCTCATTTGGGTCTCGAAAATGTATCGGCTTTAAGCTCGTACTCAACAAAAATAGCAGCACGAAGCTCGAGAACCTCGAGATGGAAAGACTCCATGAACGCTCTTTACCGTCGGATCTCCCCGATCGGAAGTCCAAGGGTCTCAATCGTTCCAGTGTTGGACCAGTGGGTCGAAGAAGGACGTCCCGTTGACAAAGAACAACTACATGTCTTCATTAAAGAGTTGCGATCTTACCGACGATTCCGTCACGCTCTTGAGGTAGGCATTTTTTTTATATTATTTCATACATTTTAATGTTGCTTTATATATTATTTATTTAAAGAACTATTCATAATGAAAATTGCTCAAAAATTTGGCTCCGGCACATTGAACATTCGCCATTGCCTAGATTAAGAGGGAAAAACTTCTGTGCACTGCATGCTATGACAACCTTCCAATGAGGAGGTCTACGCATGCTGATGTAGCATGCTTTATTGGCTGGTTTTAACGAAAGACTTTGTTGATGAAGAGAATGGATTGATTGGGCTACTACTGGTCTAAAACCAAGTACTCACCCTTGAAAATTACTGAAATTTATGAAGAGAATTAATCTTTTAGTGTTCATCTGAATTACGTTTCAAGCTGTTAACTGATAGATGCCATGCTGGTTTGATTTTATTCGTAAGGACACTTACCCTGTCAGAATTTAAAGAAATTCCTTTTTCTTTGATCAATTTAATTGGGAAGTGACAATCTCAGAACCTCGCTAGCGTTCTTTTGTTTGGAGCTTTTTGATCTGCTTTTCTGTAATTAGTTTTCTAGTCTTTAGTTAGGTCTTTTTGTAACTAAATTCTTTTGGAGGTTGAAGGTCTTCTCGTTTAATTTTTATGGGCAGCTATTTTGCTTATATTTATACATTTTGCTCTTTGGTTTTATTTTAAATAATATTTTTTATTCCTATCAATAAAAAATCAAAAGAAACTGCCGTACGATTACTTGTCGGTGATCTTGTAATTTTATCTTTACAATGTTATATTCTCTGTCTCTTTCTTTCTTTCTGCAGATTTCTATGTGGATGACTGACAAAAGAAACTTGCCACTTACATCTGCTGATGTTGCCATTCGGCTGGATTTGATCTCTAAAGTTCATGGCACAGGACAAGCGGAAAATTATTTCAACAATGTTCCGGAACAATTAAAGGGCCTTTCAGTTTATAGTGCTATGCTTAACTGCTATGCCAGTGTAAAATCTCTTGAAAAAGCAGAGGCCACCATGCAGAAAATGAGGGATTTGGGGTTCGGGCCGGACATCATTGGCTTACAATGTTCTGCTTAATCTTTATTATCAGACTGCAAATTACAAGAAACTTGATAGTCTGATGCATGAAATGCAAGAAAAAGGCATTGCACATGATAAATTTACTATGGGTATACGCCTGAGTGCCTTTGGAGCTACCTCTGATGTCGAGGGAATTGATAAGACTCTGGCAGTGATGGAATCAGATCCCAATGTTGTTGTGGACTGGACAGTTTACAATAATGCAGCAACTGGGTATGCAAAAACTGGACACTTGGACAAAGCTTTGGAAATGCTGAAGAAATCTGAGGGACTGATAACGGGTAAAAAGAGCAATAAAGCATATGAGTTTCTTATCACACAATATGCAAAATTTGGGAAGAAAGACGATGTTTTAAGACTTTGGGAACTTTACAAGAAGAACCAAAAGATTTACAATAAAGGCTATATGTGTGTCATACCTTCATTGTTAAAATTCAATGACTTTGAAAGTGCCAAGAAGATATTTGAAGAGTGGGAATCAGTAAATGGATCCTATGATATTCGGATTTTAAACTTAATGATTAGTGCTTACAGCAGAAAAGGGCTTTTGCAGGAGGCAGAAAGTCTTATAGATGGGGCAAAATTGAAGGGGGGGAAGCCTGATCAGACGACTTGGCTGCATATGGCAATCGGGTATGTTCAGAATAGTCAAACTCAAAAAGCAGTGGAAGCAATGAAAGAAGCATTAGTGGTTTGTCGAACTGGGTGGAAGCCCAGGAAGAAAATTTTTGCTGCCTGCCTGAAATACTTTAAAGATGAAGGAGATGTAGAGGGAGCAGAGAAATTCATGGAATTACTTAGGAAAAAGGATATTATCTCTGTGGAGCTACAAGATAGGTTGTTGAATTATGTCCAGAATGGGAAATCAAACGTGGATGAACTCGGGTTTTTTGTTGATTGTTTGAGTGAGAATGGAGAATCACATATAGAGCCCGAGTATGATTCCGGTGAATCAGAAAAGGAAGAAGAGACATGTTGAATAAGCTGGACCTAGAAGGCAAATGGAGGAGGAAGGTTTATTTTGTGAAACGCCTTCCATGTTCCGTTTATTGTGATTAGTGGTCTAATATTTTGTTGCCTAGTTTGAGACAATGTAGGTAATTACGGTTCAGGTTTCGTCATCTAGATAGGCAAGGAAGGCCACGAATCATGTGCATTGGCTTTTAGCAATTTTTGGGCACAAGAACGGACCTCGGTTGAGTCCTGAAAAAAAGTATTGATTTGAACATGGACTGAAATTTCTATCAGGACCACACTGCATCAGCAATATATAAAATGTAATACAATATTCTAGCTCAGGTAGAGGCAGTGATTTAAGGTATGCAGATGATGTTCCCATTCAAAATGCTTCAAGCATATTGGTTTAATTGTTTAAATCCATTTCAGTTTGTTTGCTTTAAGTTTTCTGTTTTCAATTGCACTTTCTGATATATTACTTTTGTATCGTAATCGAAACTAGAAATTTTATTCTAGCAATTGCAACTCTTGATTAGAATTCTGGTACTTGGTATCATAGAAGAGCCTGTTTTTGGTTAAATTCAACAAGGTAGGATTTTGTGTAGGTTAAATTTAAGAATTGCTCAAAAGCGTGCTACTTCTTTTGTTCAATATCTTGCTATGTGCTTCTGTTAGTACAAATATTTTTGATTATTTCCAGAGATTTTTTGAATTGAGAAAGAACTTATGAAATGAGTCACATGTTATTAGAGTATGTATCTAATTAAAACTTATATCTTAGTACACTCTTTTAAGTTTCAATTCAACTTTTTTGGATCAATAAAATCAAGACAACTTCTTGTTCTAGTCTATTCAAGTTCAACTATATTTTTTGGATTTTGATTTTGATTGAAATATAAATTTGTCAAAAAAATTTCTTTACTTCAGATTAGTGTGTTAAATATATCTAAATAGTTAGGTGTGTTCATAACCGGTTAATCGATTTTCTAAATCGAACCGGTTTTTCGGTTTAACAATTTTCCTAAACCGAAATCAAACTGATTAAAGGGAAAACCGATTTTTTAATTAATCGGAAAACTGGTTAATTGGTTTTGAACTGGTTTTCTCTTTTAACTTATTTTCTATTTTGATTTTTCCCTAATTTAAACCGGTTTTATATTTTATGATTTTTATAATAAACCAGTATTATTGTTTTTATTTTATAATTTATTATTTTTATAATTAATCGGTTTATATATTTTGATTTTATTTTATATTTTATTATTTTTATAATAAACCAGTTTATAAAATTAGTTTCGGTTAATCAATTCCCATAATCTCGTAAACTGGTAATCGAACCGAAAAACCTGTTTTTGTATTTCTTTGAACAGAAACCGAATTTGAAAAACTGGTTCAGTTCGGTTTTTGCATTATTTTGAACACTCCTATAAATACTAAATAACCCCATTCTTATGATAAAACATGATAACAAAAACCTAAAGACTTTAATGCATATATGTTATTGATCAAACTTATTTCATCTTTGATTATTTCAAAATAAAACAAAGATTTATGATGTAGAAAAGGAAATATAAATTTTAAATCAATGGCAAAAGATTTAGTATAGATGAATTGTGTATAAAATACTTTTGTGTATTATTTAGTAATTTTAAGTAAGGATAAAACTGTTACTGAGAAGAAAATACCATTGGGGTCAACTGAGATAAAAGGTGGGGGGCCAACAACATCACTCTTTATCATAATTACTTAAATTAAAAACATCTTTCGTTGTTAAAAAATGTAAATAAAACGAGTAGAGGATCCAAATCTAAATTTTTTATAATAAGATAATTATTCAGTTAATAAAATTAATTTTTTTATTCTAATAATATAATAAGAGGAAATTTGTAATCGAGCTTAATCAGTGTATTAAAATATGAGGATTAGAACTTTTATACTTCGACTCTTATACCTACCGTGTTAAATTGCCGTCACACCTAAAAATATAAGCTAATAGATAAGCGTAATGCATAATTACAAAAACCATAAGGTATGTCAACATCTAGCCAGCATTATCATTTTCAAAAGCCTCAGTAGTTGTTGCAAGAGATATTTATCCCTATGGTTTCAATTAACTCCCGTTTTAGTTCAATCATTGGAAATATTACAGGGGGTCCATTTGGTTCATTATTTATCCATATTCCATCTCTGTTACAAATACAAATGGACACTTGTTTCCTTATTTTCAAAATCCTATCCTAAATTAAAAAACTTTTAAACCCCCTTAAGTTTGTTAATTTACAAAAATACCCCTAACAAAAAAATTTATAAATTAACAAAAACACCTTTTATCCACCCATAGTTGCCAGATTCCGATAACCACCGTTGGTGGTAGCTGGAATCTGTCACAATGGCATACAAACGATCGGAAATGGCCAATAGTTCATCGATCTGGCCTTTTCTGGTCAGATCTGGCCGTCGTTGACGGTCAACGACTGTCATATTTTGGTCCCGTCACGATGGCCAGATCTAGCCTTTTGCAGCTATCGATGGCCATATCTGACTATAGATCTAGCATTTTCCGACCACATCCGCGGTGGATTTGACTGGAAAGGTCAGATTGATGCATGACCACCCAGATCTGATCGGTCTACGTTGTAATGCCAGATTCCGACTAGATTTTGAGTGGTAGCCCTCCCCATCGCTTGTAGATGGGTGAGGGTGTTTTTCTCATTTTATAAAATTTTTATACATTGGGATGTTTAGTAAATTAGCAAACTTAGGAGTTTTTTTGTTAATGTTTAAATTTTACCTCGTAATAATCACTCAACTCTACCTACCAATACTATTTCAAAAATCATATCCATAATAATAAACCAAACGGACACATAATTTTGGTCATTCTTGTTTCAAGTTACTATTGTTTTAATCATTTGTCTTAATAAAAGGCTAATTCACTGTTAAATTTATATTGAAGTGACAAAAATACCCCTTTTAAAAGAAAAATGAAAAATTACTTATACAAACAACACTAAACTAAAAAAAAAAAAAAAAATTACATAGTACAAATTCAAATTAGATAAACACGTCATGCACTACAAATTTAATATATTTATTTAATTTTGATTTTCTAATATGTAGCGTGTTTATTTGTTTCAAAATATATATATATATATATATATATATATATATATATATATATATATATATATATATATATATATGTGCAAATTTGTATTAAAATAGTTTGTATTAAACAGTCATTTGAAATGAAGACAAAAATTATGGTATTTAAACCAATTGGATCAAAACAATCGTTAACTGAAACCACAGGATAAAAAGGAAAAATAATGTTACGTGCCTAACCAATTTATACTAATTCAAGTGCTAACATTAAAAATTTAAATTTGTTTTTTTTTTTTGGGAAGGGATTTCAAACTTTTAATATTAGTACTTAGATTAGTACACATTAATTAATGCACATAGTTTTATTCAAAAAAGAATTATCTTCACGTTGAAATTTACCCTTAAATCAAATAGCGTACAATTATTTAAACAAATTACATGGTGATATAGCAAGGTTCCCAGAAAACTCAGTCGTACGAGTATAAGAATAAGACATCCTCTATGTATTCCCACTTGGGTGGCGGCGGCAGGATTTTCAATCTGTCTGGAATTCTAAAAGATTCCAGCGATTTGAAACTTCTAAGCTCAGGCATAGCTCCTTCCGCTACATTCAACTCCCCAAAACCTTTTCCATGAAGAACTAGAATTTCAAGCCGTGGAAAACCTCTTTTTCTGCAGACCAGATCCCTTACAAAATTCATATCGGTGTATAAATAAAGCACTCCGAGGTTTGGCAACTTCTCCAATGCAGGCATGGGATCATCTCTGAGTTGGCAAAGATATAATTTTAGGTATTCAAGATTTGGCAAAAATGCAGGTATGTTTTCTTGTAGGTTCAGTGTCTGCCCTTCTAATGTCAGCTCTACCAGATTTGGGCAGTCAGATAGTGGTCTCAGTGAAGGAATTTCACTCTTTGATATGCGAACATTTAAAATTTGAAGGCTTTTAAGTTTGGCAATGGAATCAAAATTGAACTCGAATGCTCTTCCACCATTACTTGATATGTGCAGCTCTCGAAGATTAATCAACCCTTCTGGATTAGATTTAATCCAAGTCTCGGCGTCTATGACCTTCAAGGTTTGAAGGTTTTTCATATTGTCCATCCGAAGACTCCCTCGAAATTCTCCGATTAGATGTCTTAGCTCTTGCAGTTTACAAATTTCTATTGTAAGCCTTTGGAAAATCGAGAAACCTTTCAGAGTTTGTAGGCTCACCAAACTGAGAATGATCCATGGAAAATCCTGAATAGAATTCCCTTTTATGCCCAAATACTTCAAGTGAATCAACTTGCCAATTTCTTCTGGTATAGTTGTACTCGTAACCCAGAGATGCGAAAGATTGAGCACTCTTAGTAACCTGAAGCTTGAGCACATTGAAAGAAAGCCTTCCGTTGCATTTTCATTATTGATCCTGCCGGACAAAAGGGAGCGCAAGACTTTAGATTGTTGAAACCGCAAGGAACTTTCAATTCCAGAATAAACAGCTAGTCGTCGTGTCCTGGAATCGTAAGTTGAACCTTTATTTACCTCGTAAATGTGAAAGAGGTTGAGCTCTTCTGCCTTTTCAATAGCTAAATTCCGCAAAAGATCATGGACATGACATGTTAAAATCCTCTCTCTACGCATTTTATCTTTTTGAATCAAGCTCCTTCCAATCAACTCATTCAGGTAGTAATAAGCCACATCTTCCATTATTTCTTTATTTTGCGGTATGAAACCCTCAGCCACCCACAGTTGAATTAGTCTACTTACCGGGATTTCATGGTCTTCTGGAAAATGACCCAAGTAGAGAAAGCACGCCTTCAATTGGTAAGGTAGATCATTAAAGCTCAAAGACAGTATGTAATTGATTTGATTATCCGAATCACGGTTTAAGTGTAGCCAAATGTAATCACGCACCAAACGCCACCCTTGTGCACTCTTTTTAGATAATAACCCACCCAATACAACAATCGCGAGTGGTAGACCACCACATTTTTGCAACATTTCCTTTCCGATCTCTTCCATTTCTTTGGCCTTTCCACAGGTTTTTGCACAAAATAACTGCCAACTTTCTTCTTCATCCAAAAATCGTAGTTCATGGACGTAATTTGCACAATCAGCAACGTCTTTTTTGCGAGTGGTGATAATTACTCTACTGCCATGATTATTATTTGGAAAAGCTTCTATGAGCCTATGCCAAGCATTTTTTCCCCAAACATCATCAATCACCACCAAGTATGAGCTTTCTTTCAAAGATTTATAAAGATATCTCTTCAAAGTTTCTTCCCTCATCTCTTCCAATTTCTCGGTCGGTTTGAAATTGAAAGAATTTATAATTCTTCTGAGAAGATCTTCAATGTTGTAATCTTGAGAGACACAAATCCATGCACAATGTTTAAATTTATAGCTGACCTTGTCATTGTGATATAGTTTTTTGGCAAGGGTTGTTTTGCCTAAACCACCCGTACCCCAAATAGAGATGACATAACGATTTGACTCATCGTCAAGTAGTTTGCTCGTCAACGTTCTTATATCATCCTCGTAGCCAATGACATTCTCTTCGAATGCAAAAGAGGTAGTTCTTCTTACCTCCTTGAATTCCCGAAGAGCATTGCTCTCTCCTTCCCACTTCTTATTATTATCTCTAAGGCCATACATTCCACATCTATCAGAGACTTCTTTAAGTCTCTTTCTGAGATTTTCTATCTCCTTGCCTATGCTATACAGCCTGCCCGTTTCCTTGGCTCTGCTGTATAGATTGGACTCCTTGTGACTGGATTTTCTAGTGACTATGCAAGAACACTTCTTGATGGAAGTGAACAGCCCTTGCCTTCTTCTTCCTGGTGTCTCTCCTTCTTCAACCTTGAGCAATATGGAAGTTTCTTCATCATGGACTTTGACCGCAAATTCATCTAAGACATCCTCACAATCATAAGCAATATCTCGGATGTCAGATACCCACTGGCGAATCAAACCATTGTCAACTTGTTTGTCTTCTGCATCCTTTATGAAACAAAGCATCCATGCTAGATCTGTTTTTAGCGAGTTCGCTTCACTTCTCACTTCTCTTAAGAAGGCTGCTTTTTTGATGAGATAGTCCCCAAGTCTCTCCACCACAAATGAGACCACTGCATCCACCATAGTTAGTAAGCTGCCCTTTTTTTTTTTTGGGTGGGGCGAAGACCGCCTGGAAGCCGAACAGTCGCCGGGGTGGAACTGAACGGATCGACGGTGAAGCTTGCTGAAAGGATAGATCGGCGTGTGGGAAGTGGAAGATTCAACGGAGGTCGTCGGAAAGTGGCCAAACGAGATGAAACTTTGCCGACAAACGCATGAATCGCGGCGGTGAGTGCGGGATGATAATGATCGGTGCAAGGGGGAGCTGGGGATTCGCCAGAAATGGAAGGGGAAGGGTCGCCGGTGGTGGAGCTGGGGTTCGGGATGAGTTGCCCTGGAGAGTGACTGGTCGGCGTGAGAAGCTGACGGGTCGCCGGGCCTGGAAGTTGAAAGGTCACAACTCGTCGGATTCCAGTGAAGATAAATTCGTATTTCGTTCACTCACATGGGCTGCCTGAAGAAAATGTTGACTTGTTGGCAAGTTGGCAGAAATAATTGAATGGTATTGGATAACTCTACTATCAAATGTTTCCAGCTGTTTCCCTCTAAGTTGTCAGAAAAAAATAAAAGATATGTTCCACCCGGGGTTTGGCGCGTCTACGAGTTACACTGTTTCAAAAAAGTTTCCACCCTTAAATTAATATAAAATAGCTTAATTTAATGATTAAAGGATAAATTGGTCAACTACATTTAAATGGGCCAAACCTTGGGTGGGAACATGCCGTTGTGCTTTATACTGTCATTAGTGAGTGATGGGCTACTAATAGCTACAACCCCCCATTATATTCAATCCTTTCACATTATTAATTTCCAAGTGGGGGCATAACTGCATATGGATGTATTTTCTATTGCAATTATTCTATAGAAGAAAAATCTATCTATATCTGTTCAAGGGTGATCATGTCATTTTACGCTGGGTGGATCTATCTTTCTCATGCAAAGGGGAGGAAGCAAGGAAGGCTCATCCGGGCTGCAGCTCTATGAGATTTGGGGAAAATGTTTTTTTATATATAATATTATTTAGATTTAAATAATTTATAATATAATTATTTAACATAATTTAATTTTATAAAACAATCTTTCAATCCTAATTAAATTATTTAATTTTCTAATTTTCCTAATAATTACTTTTTGTTACAAATAAATAGTTGTCAAAATCACAATGCATGAAAAAAAAAAAAAAAGAATAAAAAGATTTTAAAATATTCTTACACATTCCTTCTAAGTTTTAAATTAAAACAATTTTCTTTTTAATGCGTGTATAAATATATTACACATTATTTAAAAACTTCATTAATATACCAATGTTTAATAAAATTTTAATGACTTTTAAAAAATGGCATTTTTGTCATTTCAATATAAATTTAACAGTTAACTAACCTTTTATTTAGTCAAAGAACAAACAGTAGTAATTTGTAACGAGAAGGACCAAAATTATAATATTTGAAACAATTGGATCAAAACCATAGTTAACTGAAATCACATGATGAAAAAGGAATTGAGTAATCTTATACCTACAACCTTTTCTCATAAGTTTTTTCTCACAACCCCGACGTGGTAGCTCATAATTAGTCAATTGCAATTCATCAAGTGAGACTCAAGTGGAACCTATTAAGAACTGGCCAATTGTGAACTATAACGTCATGATTGTGAGAAGAATTTTATAAAAAGAGGTTATGGGTGTAGTATTTTCCAAAGGAATTACCTTCTTGTTGCAATTAACCCTTTAATCAAATAGCTTACAGTTATTTAAACAAATTACATGGTGATATAGCAACGTCTGCCTGATCCCTAGAAAACGCAACACAAACACACAATAAATACCACTAGTAGTTGAGCAGGTCTAAGATATCCCTTTATGTATTCCCACTTGGGTGAGGGTAGTAGAATTTTCAATCTTTCTGGAATTTTAATAGAACCCGACGATTTGAATCTTCTAAGCTCAGGCATAACCCTTCAATTCCACTACTTTCAATGACATGACCTGCCTCGACCCTCCTATCCCATAAGCTTCGGGCACACCTATGAGACTCAGGCGGCTGAGACGTGCCGTGTGGGAATCTAAAAACCTGTATTCTGAATATGCTTTTCATAAAAACATTCGCTTAGATTCGTTTTGAAAGCATAAACACATAAGATATATATACATACATTTGAAAATCTAAACGCTAACTCGTACGTTCATAAAATACAAAAACGGACGGTATCAGATCTTCACATCTTTTATAATCAACACAGGAGATAAACATAGGGATAAAACATAATTTTGTAGAGGGAACAAGCATGACATTTTGCACACATGATGAGTCGATGACTTATGGGCCCAACCTCGAGAGGAATCACTCCTTAGCACGATTCTTCTTGTGAACTTGGGGGAAAGGGTCTAAAAAAGGGTGAGATGAAATACCCAATGAGTGGGAGATTGGGGAGAGTTTGCAAAACATTCTTCAAACAATAGTCATGGCATGCAATAGTTCTTATGAAATCCTGAAAATAACATGATTCTATGAACGTGTTATGGAAGTAACTAAATCATTCATGTATGCATGTATAACTCGTTTCTAATATTGTTCTAAGTACTGTAATCTCATCATTTAAGCTGAAAACAAATCCTGAATTATAGCTCATCATTGAATGCTTAAAATTCTTTTTCTGGAAACTTAAAACATAACTGTAAGTGCTTATGCTTATGTGAACAATGTTTCTTATAAGTCATGGTGCAACCATCTATGTCATCACTCAAGAATGCATATGATTCTGAAAATAATAACTCTACTAGTTATGCTGCGGACATCCAAACCATCATTCAATGAACACTCATGATTCACAAAACAAAATCTGGTAACTAAATTTATAACTACTATGATGATATAAAATTGAAAGCTAATTTTTCTGAAACCATGGAGTGATAAATGATTTTGGAATACTGTAAACTTTATGCTAATAACTGAACTTTAAATTGAATACGATAGCTTTTACTGATATTGAAAATTATAAACTGATATCTTATTCTGAAACTGTGGCCAATACTGAAAACTCTCTTAATTATTCTAAAAACTCATATTGAGACTATCGCTCATAGCAGATAATAAAAACTGAATGTGATTTTGAACATTCTAAAACAGATTCTGATATTAATAACAAAAAACTCTCACCACAACTAGTACCCTCAGGGAAATCTGTCTTACCTGGTGGGCGTCCCGCACACAGGCAAAGCAAGGGATGTACTTGTCATACCCGACAAGATCTATTATCGTGCGGGCAGAGCCATTGAAACTGTCATACTTGGCGGACCACTTAACGCCCAAGCAAAGCCAATAAAATCTGTCATACGCATGCGCAAAGCCAAAATCTGAAACTGTCATACCAGGCGGAATCCAACATCGCTCGAGCAGAGCCAAAAATCTGTATCTTTGGGGAACGAGTACTTTGCAGGCTGGTTTGAAAATCACTTTTATCTCTACACTGGTCTTTATCATTTTTCTCATAAAACTTATGCCTTTCTTCTTTATAAAAGATATGCTTAAAATCAAAATATTTTATGCAATGTACATGGGTAAGCATGTAATCTTATAAAACTTATGCTCTTTCTCATAAACATACACCTTTCCTTTTTATACCAAAACATATTTACAAATAGCAAACTTTATGAATGAAAGGATAATCTTGTAGCTTTGCAATGGTTTCTATAAACATAGCAATTTCGACGCATCTTTCTTTCTCTTCTACTCTCTTTTCATGATATAGTTATGTTATAAACAGGAATGCATATCTCTTCCTTAGTTGTAAATGCATTATAAACATAATATCTTATGCAATGTATAATGGTAATGAAAAATTTTTCACAAATCTTCCTCAAAATAAAAATCTCAATGCATCCTTTTTCTTTGTTGAAACTAGAGGTGGAACAAATGGGCCGGGTTAGGCGGGTCAACCATAACCCAGCCTGCATTCAAGAGGGTTCAATCCGGACCGCCAATAAGGCGGGCCGGGTTGAACCCAACCTGCCAACAACCCCCGAGCGGGCGGGTTGAGAAATGGCAACCCGGCGACCCGTGGGTTGCTGTTTTGTCCTTTCTAGAGAAAAGACCGCCAACCCTCCAAGTTGACCCGCGGGTTGGCCCAAAAAAAAAAAATGTAAAATTAATTTGTTTTTTCGAATTACCCTTTTACCCTTGAAATATATATAGCCGTTTCATACCCGTTGGAAGGGTCTTTTTCGTCATTTTCTTTTCCCATTTTTTTCTATAAATTTGCCCTAAACTCTAATATTTTTCTCACAACTTAAATTCTCTCATTCTCTCATTCTCTCATTTTCTCTAATCTCTAATCTCTCAATTATTCTCTTAGTCTCTTTGTTATCAATTTGCTTTTATTTTAATTTTTATTAGTTTTTGCAATTTTCAATTCAATTTTCCAATTTCCATATTCCAGTTCTCTTTCTTTAATTTTTTTATTTCTTCTACATCAATTTTTTTTTAACTACAATGGATAGATATTTCTCTCCCATCAATTTCAATGATGAAGGAAACTACTATCCTAGTCCTAGTCCTGCTGATTTTACTAACATAAATGCAGGAGATTCAAATAGTCCCCTTTTTCCAGTCTCAGAATCCGATACACCTCAAAATATGCCCCCGATTCCAACAGCTCCCGGTGGTTCTAGAAGTTGTCCTCATAATCGTCGTCCTCGTCCAACTTCATCTCAAACTGAAGCGAGTTCATCAACTGTTGTCGAAACCGAAGATAGACACGCATCAGACATTTGGGTGCATTTTGACAAGTTTTACGAGACAGAAAATGACGTTCAAGTCAAGAAAGCAAGATGCAAATATTGTGGAAATATTTATAAAGCTGATTCAGGTAATGGTACTAGTACTTTTAAAATGCATGCTAATAAACATATTGCTCAACATGGAAATAGAGAAACCAATCAAACTCAAATAACTAATATGGGTACTACTTGGCGTTATAATTCTCATGTATATAGAGAACAATTAGTTTTATATATTACTGCAATTGATCAACCTATTAATATAGCTGAAGATAAATATTTTGAAAGATTTATTAAAAATTCATTTTTTCCAGGATTTAAAAGTTATTCTAAAACTGTAATTAGAAATGATTTAATAAAATTGTTTGGAAAAATGAAATTAGAATTAAAAAAAAAATACATAATTATCATGTTAGTGTGGCTCTAACTGCCGATATTTGGAGTGGTAAAGCTAAACAAGATTATATTTGTGTGACTAGTTATTATTTTGATAACGAATTTAAATTAAATAAATCTTTATTAGGATTTAGATTAATGGATGTGGATCATAGTGGTCAACAAATTTATAATAAAATTGTTGAAATTTTAGAAGATTATGATGTTCTTGATAAAGTGATAAGTTTAACTTTAAATAATGCAAGTGCTAATACTATAACTATAGATTTTTTTAAAACTAAGTATCATTTTTATAACAATTTGAAGTTTTTTCACCAACGTTGTGCATGTCACATTATTAATTTAATTGTGAAAAGTGGTATGAAAACAATTAAACAAAATATTGATAAAATTAGGGAATCTTTAGCTTGGATTACTAGTAGTAATAAAAGAAATGCTGAATTTCAAGACGCTTGTATAAAATCAAATATGTCTCCTAGAACTTTTGCATTAGACATGCCTGTTAGATGGAATAGTGCTTATTTAATGCTTGATTCATGTTTACCTTATGCAAATATAATTAGTTATTTTATAACAAATATTAGAGGTCCTCATTATTTGGTAGAAAATTATTGACAGATAGCTAAAATATTTCATTCTTTTCTTAAAATTTTTTACCAATCCACTTTACAACTTTTTGGTGTGTATTATTCTATTACTCCATTGGTAATACATACAATTATAAAAATTTCCGAGTTATTTACAAAAAACAAAGACAATGAAATTTTAAAGGCACCAATAAAGATAATGGAAATTTTTTTAAAAAAATATTGGGAACCTATTCATTTTCTTTATTGTTTAGGTATTATATTTGATCCTAGAATTAAATTAGCAGGTTTAGAAAATGGTTTTGACATTTTAAGAGAAAATTTACAAACCGAAGCATATGCCAATCAAATAAGAGAGGTAAAAAATAGTCTTGCAGAAGTATATTTCAAATATGAAAACAGGTATGAGAACCCGCAAAGAGGCAAAATATCCAGGGAAGCTGCATCAGAAGAAACAAATGAAGACTTCTACTCTTGGAGTGCACTAAATAGGCCGAAGAGGACTCGAATCCGAAGCATAGCCTCCTCTTCAGAACCACCACCACTACCAACAACAACTAATATACTGTTCTCCATACAGTCGCAGAGTAATGAGCTTCAACAATATTTGGCAACCCCCGAAATGTTACCAGTAGATCCACAACAAATAGCCAACTTTGATGTCTTAGACTATTGGAGAGCCAGAAAATGTATTTTTCCGGTATTATCAAGACTTGCCTTAGATGTTTTCGCTGTTCCTGTCTCAACTGTCTCATCCGAACAAACATTTAGTGCAAGTAAAATAATTTTAAATGAAAGGAAGACTACACTTTCTCCAAAAATGATTGAAGTCCTCACATGTTTTCGAGATTGGGAACGGTCAAGCCATCAAGATCAATACGAGATTGTCGATGATACTTTAATATAATCATTTCAGTTTTGTAATATAGATGATATGGATGAGGGAGGTCCTAGTGAACCACTCCTAAATTAGTTGTTTTGTAAAATGTAATTTGTAAATTAATTGTTAAATATTGCACTCTTTTTTCTTTACCAAGTTTTTCTCCCATTGGGTTTTTCTTGGTGAGGTTTTTAACGAAGCAATAATTGTTGTAATTTCTTATTTTATTTTTTGATAAATGAATAAGTCTAATTTTTCTTATTACAATTTTATTGTATTAAAATTGAATTAACATTTGAAATGTTAACCAAAAAAAAAAAAAATTTAATTTAATTGAATTATTGATATTTGAAAGGTTGACTAAAAATAATTACATTTATAATTTATTCATTTATAAATTGTTAATTATTTATTTGAAAAGTTAAATAAATAAAACAAAAAAAAAATAAAAAAATAGGGCTAACCCGGCCCGGCCCACAACCTAACCCGACAGGTTAGGGTTGGCGGGCTGGGTTAGGCTAGCCATTCTCCCAAAAATGGAGGGCCTAACCCGGGTTAGGACCGACCCGCCTAATTTAGTAACCCGCCGCGGGCCGGGCAGGATACTTTTCCAGCTTTAGTTGAAACCACTCACCAAATGAGATGTAAAACTCAATTTTAAACATGTGGGTCACCATAAAAAATCAAGCATTGCTTTGGAAAACATAATTCATTAAAACATTTACCAAACGCCACGAATCTTAACTCATATGCAATTCAACCAATTTCCAAGCTCTCAGTAGCAACATTTCTCTTCACATGCATGCATCAATTAACATCCAAACGACAAGCTATTAACCCATCAGATTATAAAACATGTATATATAACATAAGTTTTTTAAAGATCATTCAGGGGTAAAAATACAAACTTCTAAACATGTTTCAAAACTGACAGTTTAACCCAGATTTGGAATTTCCTCAACATTGCAACTCACTACACATAACCGACTCCACCCATTAATTCAACATCACAGATCACTAATTTATCAACAATTTTCCAGCAGCCAACACACTAATTCTCAATTTCTCATAAGGTAACTTTACTATAACATAAAGTTATAAGCGAATATATATATATATACATAAACATATATACCCCATGCTAAAAGAACAAAGATTGTGACCAATCCAATATATCAACCCAACTACCACTTCCCATTACCAAAGTCTGGACCCATTTTTAATCATTCTCCCTCCTTTACTCTTCCATTGGCCGAGCTCAAACAGCACCCCATAATGAAATTGCTCCCAAATCTAGCAACCCACATTTCATATAAAATATAAAGCCATTTTCTTTTATATATAATTATACCATGCAAAGGAGATAAAACTTATTATTTTAGGGTCAAACAAAAGCATTTTGCCTTACCATCTCACCAACAAAATTATTTCACAAAACCCATCATATATTTTACCACCAGCATAGCACATATAATCATCATATAAAAATGCATGAAAATGAAGTATTAACCAAAAATTAAAAGAAAAACCACATGACTGCCGACACTACAACTGAAGAAAATCCATTTCACCACTCAACAATTTGGTTTCCCTATTCCAGCAAAAGGATTCTACAAATACATCAATACACTCATACAAATTACCCCATATATATATATATATATATATACACCCTTATTTGGCCGAAAATCAAAGTCTTCATATCACTCATTTGCATGTTAAATAATTATGTAAAGAAAATAGATAATATTCCTCATAAACTAAAATATCATCAAATAAGTCAACCAAGCACAATTCATAATCAACCCATTTCACATGAATTTCTATGCAATACTATTCCACTCACAATTTCGGTGCTCCAACCAAAAGCCCAGCACTTCCTCACGGATGTCCTCCTTCCTTTTCACCAAATCTTACAAATATTGAGTCATCTCCTTTTCTTCTTCACTTAGTCGGCGCCTATTTCTCTCTCTCTCTTCCATATTTTTTTTTCTTCACTCTTTCACTCTTCTTCTCGGCTGAAACCCGTTTCTTCTTCTCTTCTCCTTGTTCTTTTCTTCATTTTCCTCTCACAGTCTACGTCTTCCTTCATCTGGGCGAAAATCAGCCTCTATTTTTTTTTTTTTTTATATATTTTTAATCTTTCTAGAATTATGCTTCTGCCCCTAGATTATAGATAATCCCGCTAAACCCCTGCTACATCAGGTTTTAATTTAAAAGACCTCCAGATTTTGCCCCTTGCCACTGGAACGTGGAAAGCCAGTAGCTTCCTTTTCTTGCAATTTCTTTCCCAATCAAACTTTTAAAAACTAACAGAAATCCCCTTCCATAAAAATAAAATTAATATATATTAGGATTAAAAAAAAAGGGGTTTCACATTCAACTCTGTAAAATGTGCTCCAGTAAATCTCTTCTGCATTCCCATTCAGCAAGGCAAGGGACTGAATACAAGCTCTCTGGAATTCTCAATTTGCAGTTGTTTACAATGCTTAAACCGCTGAGCAAAGGCATCACTCCTTCCTCTACATGCAACTCCTCTAATTCCCTCAGATTAAGATACAGACTTTTGAGCCGACGGTTTTTAAGTTTTGCAATAGAATTGAAATTGAACACCTTTTCTTCATCGTGATATGCTATGCCCAGTTCTCGTAGATTGACCAATTTCTCCAGATTAGTCCTTGACAAAGTCTCGCTTTCTACGTACTTCAAAGTCTGAAGGTTTGTCAAATTGTCTATCCGCAAATATTGCCCAGAAAAGTTTCCACTTAAATGTCTCAACTCTTGCAATTTACAAATTTCAGTTGGCATTTGCGGACACGAACCACTGATAATGTCCAATGTTTGTAAGCTCACCAAGTTGAGAATGGACTCTGGAACATACTTGACTTCTGAATATCTCAGTACCAAATACTTCAAGTGAATCAACTTTCCTACTTCTTCAGGAATTATCAGTTCAAAAAGTACAGAGGAAAGATTGATTACTCTTAGTAACTTAAATCTTATGCACATTGTTAGAATGTCTGCTGCCTCAAGTTGAAGATGATTAGGGAACGCAAGAGTGGATTATGATGCTGTAATATTTGGGAGTAAGCGTCTGTTCCAGAATAAATAACCTGTCGTCGACATGATGATTTACTCGACGACAACGTTGAACCTTTTATTTCATCGTAAATGTGAAACAAATTGAGCTGTTTTGCCTTTTGCATGGCTAGATCTCGTAAAAGATCATGGACTCGACAAGTTACTACCCTCCCTGCACGTGTTTTATCTGTTTGAATCAGACTTCTATTAATCAACTCATTCAAGTAACGATAAGCTACGTCTTCCATTATTTCTTCATTTTGCTGTATGAAACCCTGAGCCACCCATTGTCGAATTAGCTGCCATGTCTGGATTTCGTGGTCAACCTTTTTCACATTTATGAGGTAAATAAAGGTTCAATTTACTATTCGAGGACACGACGACAAGCTGTTTATTCTGGAATTGAAAGTTACTTGCAGCTTCAACAATCTAAAGTCTTGCGCTCCCTTTTGTTCGTCGGGATCAATAATGAAAATGCAAGGGAAGGCTTATTGTCAATGTGCTCAAGCTTCAAGCTTCAGGTTACTAAGAGTGCTCAATCTTTCGCATCTCTGGCTTACAACTATACCAAAAGAAATAGGCTTATTGTCAATGTTGATTCACTTGAAGTTGATTCAGGTTACTAAAATTAGGAAGAACAACAATTGAAGATTTTCCAGTACCACCATTCATTCTCAACTTTGTGAACCTACAAACTCTGTTCATTCAAGGTTTTAGTAGGCTCCCAAATGAAACTTATAAATTGAAAGAGTTGAGACATCTAATTGGAAATTTTGAAGGGTATTTTTGGGTAGACAACTTGAAAAACCTTCAAACTTTGAAGGGCATACAGGCCGAGACTTGGATTAAAACTAATCCAAAAGGGTTGGTTAACCTTCGAGAGCTGCACATATCAAGTTATGGTAAAGCAGTAAACGAGTTCACTTTTGATTCTATTGCCAAGCTGAAAAGCCTTCAAATTTGAGGAAATTTAACTGTCCGGCCATCCCAAGTTTCCATTTAACAAAATGGCAATAAAAATCTTTTTGATTTTTTTTTTAGGTTAAAAAATATAACGTGGCATACTTAAGTGTAATTAAAACAGTTAAAAGGATTAGGGTGAAAAGATTTAAACATTTGTGGGTTAGAGTATAATAAAGAGAAGTTGATTTAAAATTTGAAAGGCAGAACACATTTCTCTCTCTCGTTTTTTCTTCCAATTTTCTGCAATTTCTCAATTTCTTTGCTCTTTGCATTTTATTCATTCCTTGCCATTCCCGATTAAGTTATAATGGCTGAGTTCTTAAAGAAACAGAAAAAACCCATATACTCCCCAAATTGTAGGCATGATTGGGTCTACCAAAAATGGAGAAGAAGAAGTTGTGGTGGAGTAACTTCCGATGACTGAAGTTGCTCCACTAGGAGAGGAGACGGCGTCGACGGAAGATATTCTATTGGTGAAACAAGGGAGGGCAAGAGTTGAAATTGAAACTGAAGAGGAGGATGCCGACGCAAATTCTAAGCGTCAGACATGATTGCTTAAACGATCTAAAATCACTTAAGCGACCAAGAGTAAAAGCAAAGGATCGCTTAAGCGATCTGGTATATGACAGAAGATCGCTTAAGCGATCTAGTATAAGCGATTTTAGATCGCTTAAGCGATCATGCATCTGGGCCGAAGTTGATTCTGCCTCGGACATGATCGCTTAAGCGATTATAAATCGCTTAAAGCGACCAACGTTAAAAGCAAAGGATCGCTTAAGCGATCATGCGTCTGGGCACTTATTTATTGTCTTGTTCATGATCGCTTAAGCGACCAACAATAAAAACGAAGAATCACTTAAGCGATACGTAAGTGATCCTGCGTCTCGGCATTTCTTTATTGTCTTGTTCATGATCGCTTAAGTAGATCGCTTAAGCGACCAATAGTAAAAGCGAAGAATCGCTTAAGCGATACACTTAATCGCTTAAGCGATTGTGCATCTAGGCAGAAGTTTATTCTGCCTCGGACATGATCGCTTAAGCTATTTGTAATCGCTTAAGCGACCAAGGTTAAAAGCAAAGGATCGCTTAAGCGATAGAATAAATCGCTTAAGCGATCGTGCATCTGGACACTTATTGATTCTGTCTTGTTCGTGATCGCTTAAGCAACCAAATGTAAAAGCATAGAATCGCTTAAGCGATAACATAAATACAACCAGATCTCTTAAGCGACTAAATCTAAATACACAGGATCGCTTAAGCGAGAAATGAAATCTCTTAAGCGATCCAGTGTATTTGGATTATTTTTATTGTACTTAACTAGATTGGTTAAGCGATTAACGCTATCTTAGACATATAAGGTGTACGATTCATTCAGTGGACCATGATTGTTATTATATTTTGATTAAATTAGTTCTTTTACGGCTATATTAAACATATATGATGGAGAATATTTACGTCTATATTAAACATATCAGGTGTACGGTTTGTTTAGTGGATCATGACCGTTATTATATTTTAATTAAATTAGTTCTTTTACGGCTATATTAAACATATATGGTGTAGAATGTTTACGTCTATATTAAACATATCAGGTGTACGATTCGTTCAGTGGACCATGACCGTTATTATATTTTAATTAAATTAGTTCTTTTACGGCTATATTAAACATATATGGTGTATAATGTTTACGTCTATATTAAACATATTAGGTATAGGATTCGTTCAGTAGACCATGACCGTTATTATATTTTAATTAAATTAGTTCTTTTACGGCTATGTTAAACATATATGGTGTAAAATGTTTACATCTATATTAAACATATCAGGTGTACGATTTGTTCAATAGACTATGACCGTTATTATATTTTAATTAAATTAGTTCTTTTACGGCTATATTAAACATATATGGTGTAGAATGTTTACGTCTATATTAAACATATCAGGTGTACGATTCGTTAGTTAGACATGGACCGTTATTATATTTTAATTAAATTAGTTCTTTTACGGCTATATTAAACATATATGGTGTATAATGTTTACGTCTATATTAAACATATCAAGTGTACGATTCATTCAGTGGATCATGACCGATATTATATTTTAATTAAATTAGTTCTTTTACGGCTATATTAAATATATATGGTGTAAAATGTTTATGTCTATATTAAATATATCAGGTGTACGATTCAGTCAGTGGACCATAACCGATATTATATTTTAATTAAATTAGTTCTTTTACGGCTATATAAAACATATATGGTGTAGAATTTTTACGTCTATATTAAACATATCAGATGTACGATTCGTTCAGTAGACCATGACCATTATTATATTTTAATTAAATTAGTTCTTTTATGGCTATATTAAACATATATGGTATAGAATGTTTATGTCTATATTAAACATATCAGGTGTACGATTCATCCAGTGGACCATGACCGTTATTATATTTTGATTAAATTAATTCTTTTACAGCTATATTAAACATATATGATGGAGAATGTTTACGTTTATATTAAACATATCAGGTGTATGGTTTGTTCAGTGGATTATGACCGTTATTATATTTTAATTAAATTAGTTCTTTTACGGCTATATTAAACATATATGGTGTAGAATGTTTACGTCTATATTAAACATATCGGGTGTACGGTTTGTTCAGTGGACCATGACCATTATTATATTTTAATTAAATGAGTTCTTTTACGGCTATATTAAACATATATGATATAGAATGTTTACGTCTATATTAAACATATCAGGTGTACGATTCATTCAGTGGACCATGACCGTTATTATATTTTAATTAAATTAGTTCTTTTACGTCTATATTAAACATATGTCCATAAACATGGAAAATAAATATTGAAGTAAATTACCCTTAATCGTTTAAGCGATCTCGTCTATTTAGCCTTGGTCTATAGAGTCGAGTAGATGGTTGCGAGTTCAATTTTATATCAATATTATATTTTTTTATATTACTTTCTTGCCAAGAACTAACAAAAATAATAGAATATCAGTAGATTTTTCAGTTTTATGTATGGTGCTGATTGACAAAGAACGAAGTGTTCTTTTCACATTCTATTGAAATGAAAATAATAATTAATAATTAATAAAAAAGGACTAAATATTAAATAAACATTATGGAATATAATTTCTTATCGAAGTATATTGTTTACTGCATCGCTTAAGCGATCCAGTATATCGCTTAAGCGACCTAGTACAAATAAGTCTGATCGCTTAAGCGATCTCGCATATATCCGATCGCTTGCGATCTATTTGCCATATACTAGACTTATACCAGATTGCTTAAGCGATCTTCTGTCATATACCAGACTTATACCAGATCGCTTAAGCGATCTTCTATCATTTACTAGATCGCTTAAGCGATCCATCAGATCCAAAACACATTTTCAGCCATCTCCACCTACAATCAGTCCATCATACCCAGAACACATACCCAGAATAAATTTTCAACGAATTTCACTCCTTTCAACTTGCATTACATCAAATACAACCCAACAACCTAAACAACTAAATCAAAATCATAACCTAAACCCCATCCATTATTAAATCTTTGTAAATCTAAATATAAAATGTAAAGAGAAGATACACATATTTACACGAAATGTCAGGAGGAGGGGGATCCTTGGCGGTGAAGATATTAATGGTGGAGGAAGAAGAAAGTGTTAATGGCGGAGGAAGAAGAAGATGTAGAGGAAGGAGTAAGAAGAAGATGTTGATGAAGAAGAAGATGTAGATGAAGAAGAAGATGTAGACGAAGCTGAGAAGAAACAGCAACCAAGGTGGAGATGCGTTAATGGCGGGAGGAAGAAGAAGGTGTTTGGGTTTGTTTGTAAGAATTTCGGGTTTTTGGGAATATAGTATAATTTTTAAAAGATTATATAATACTTCATTAATCCTAATTACCCTTAATCAATAATATGACTATCTAGTAAAACTTTAAAACTTGATAGCTTTTTAATTAAATTCAAACTTGAAAGGTTGTTTTAATAAGCTGCCCCTTCAAATTTTACGGGTTTACATATCAACAAGTGAAATTCCTTCCCACGAAACCACTATCCGATTGCCCAAATCTGGTAGAGGCGACATTAGAAGGGGGACACTGAACCTACAAGAAAACATGCCGCATTTTTTGCCAAATCTTGAACACCTAGAATTACATATTAGCATACTCAAAGATGATCCCATGCTTACATTGGAGAATTTGCCAAACCTCAGAGTTCTTTATTTATACCCCGGTGTTTATTGTGGAAGGAATCCGTGTGCAAGAAAGGAGGGTTTCCACGGCTTGAAATTCTGGTTCTTTCTGGAGTAACTTTTAAGGAGTTGAAAGTAGCGGAGGGAGCTATGCCTGAGCTTAGCACATTTTAAAATTCCTGAAAGATTCAAAATCCTGCCGCCCCCACCCAAGTGGGAATACAAAGGGACTGCTATAGGACCGGGCAAGGACGTTCGGTTTGCTATCTCAGTGTAATTTGTTTAAATAATTATACACTATTTGATTTAAAGGTTGCTATTGATTAGGGTCTTGGAAGATTACTCCAATAATCTACCTTTGAATCCGGTCATCACCTTATTTGGTTTAACAGGTAATAAAAGATTTTGATAATCTTTTGTTAATTAGATAACATAAGAGGTGATATAGATGATTATATGATTACTGACTCAAATGATGGAATTTTAAAATTACCGTGGTAATTTTATTTTTGTTTCAATTTTATCATTACTTAATAATCAAATAACTCAAGCTAACCTACTCTGATTCTGGACCTGAATAATGAGTTTCATGTTCCTTCAATTTGTCTTTCGAGAATGAAGTTTGTATTCACTGTTAATATATTATTAGTGTTTGTATTTCGAGAATGAAATTTATTACTCGATTCCGGAAGGTTGCGAAACTTTTGAAGTAGAATAATGCGTAGCCTCATTTCCCCGATTTGATCATATGGTGATTGTTGTGTTCTCCTATAATTTTTCATTTTGGGGTCATGCAGGTGATTCAAAGAATAGAGGAGAAGGCAAGGGGGAATTGACGAAAACTTTCCGGGTTTCTCTAATATTCGGTGCTATCTTTTGCTCCTTTGTTTTCAAATTTAAGTTGATTCTGAGATGTCGCAATCTTATCGGTTTGGCTTTAACGTGTTAAAAGCTTTGATTTTTTCAGTTAAAGTTAGGATGCTAATGCTAGTAATTGCCTATCACTCACCGACAACGGTGGATAGAAACTATTGTTATACATGGAATTCCTTCATGAAACCACTATCATTGCCCAAATCTAGTAAAGCGACATTAGAAGCGGTCGACACTCAACCTACAAGAAGACATGCCTGCATTTTTGGGGGGAAGTTATTAAAAAGACATTTGAAGTTTACATTTAATTAAAAGGCTATCAAGTTTTGAAATGTTAACTAAATAGCCATATTATTGATTAAGGGTAATTAGTGCTTAATTAGGATTAATGTAATCTTTTCAAAATTATCTATATTTCCACAAATCCAAATTGTTGCAAATAAACCCAAAAACCTTCTTCTTCCTCCCGCCATTAACGCATCTCTACCGCATCTTCTTCTTCTTCTTCTTGGCGTCGCCAACATCTTCTTCTTCCTCTCGCATCTTCTTCTTCTTCCTGTACATCTTCTTCTTCCTCATTCCTCTACATCTTCTTCTTCCGCATCTCTACCGCCATTAACACTTTCTTCTTCCTCCACCATTAACATCTTCTCCGCAAAGATTCCCCTCCTCCTCCTCCCCGACATTTCGCCTAAGTATGTGTATCTCCTTTTTACATTTTATATTTAGATTTACAAAGATTTAATAATGGATGGGGTTTGGGTTATGATTTTGATTTAGTTGTTTAGGTTGTTGGGTTGTGTTTGATGTAATGTAGGTTGAAAGGAGTGAAATTTGTTGAAAATTAGTTCTGGGTATTTATTTTCTGGGTATGATGGATCGATTGTAGGTGGAGATGACTCAAAATGTGTTCTGGCACGATGGATCGCTTAAGCGATCCGGTGATCGCTTAAGCGATCCGGTAGGTCCTCCGGTAATGCAGAGATAGATCGCTTGCCGATCTGTATGTGGCATAAGATCGCTTGCGATCCGGTTAAAGTCCTGTATGGGATGCATCGCCACGCGATCAAGAATGGCATAAGATCGCTTAAGCGATCAAGGTTATTTATACTTAATCGCTTGCGATCAGTGTATCGCTTAAGCGATCCAAAGATAAATAACCATGATCGCTCAAGCGATACATCGCACCAAATATGCGAATGTGCGATTCTTTTTAAACTATTTGAACCCTTAGTACAAAGATTTAAGAATATTGTTTTTCTTGCATTACGTAGTTGGCTATTATTATACATGGGAAAAATTGTTTTGGGTGTTGAATATTTTGGTGAGTGGGTGGAGGAAGAAAGTAGGTGGAAGTGGATTGGGAAGAGCAAAGAAGTTACACCAATTGTCATGGAGCACAGAGGTTAGTTTTGATGAGTTGATTGATGAAATAATTAGAAGAGGTAATTTGAGTTGCTCGTAGTGATATAGTTGTGAGGTATGTTTTAAGCAGAGCTCCTGAAAATTATAAGGTACCTCCTGCTGTATTAAAGTCGGATGAAAGTGTGAACTTATTTATGATTGATATGGCCGATAGTGGTTCGAGGCCGATTTTAAGGGTTTCTTATGTAGAAAACCGTTGGAAGTTGGTTCCAAGGAAGGGGATAACGAGGATGTAGGCGAGATTTGCCCTGGTTGTAATTTGAACTACGAGGCCATTGATTTGTTAGCTGAAAAATCAAGAGTAGACGGTCAATTGGGTGGTGAGGAGGACACTATAAGAGGTTGGTGATGGGGGCAGGGGGCGTAATGAAAATGTTGAGGAGGAGGACCCCGTAGATGTTCCCACGTATGTAGAGATTCCTTTAAATACGGATTATGCATATGCGAGATTGTGAGGAAGAGAACACTATGGTCGCTTATGCAAGTTCAAAGGGGGCAATTGGAGGTAGTAGTGGATCAGCTCCATGTCTTTACTGGATGGATCGGACTTGCGATAGGGTATTTATTTGACAACAAAGAGGAAGTGGTGAGGAAGCTAAAACTTGTTGCTGTGAAAGGTAATTTTGAGTTCATCACCAAAAAGTCAAATTCATTGGTGACGGTTGCATGTCGTGACCGAAACTGCAAGTGGCGGGTTTATTGTAGAAGGTTGGCGGAGTCGGAAAAGTTTATTCTTAGCACATATACCCGTGAGCACACATGTGGTTTGGGACATATTTCAGGTGAGCATCGACAAGCGTCCGCTGATGTTATTGGACAATTTGTCAAAAGTCGGTTCGTCGAAGGGAAAGGTCCATCTCCTAAAGACATTCAGAGACTTGTGCGCACAGAGTTGGGATGTGTTGTTAGTTACTGGAAATGCTGGAAAGGTAGACAACATGCACAAGATTTTGTGAGGGGCACGCCGAGCACGGGTACGCAGTATTAGAAGCGCACTGCTATATGCTTGAGTTGACAAACCAAGGTAGCAAGACGGCTTTGAAGTGGGACAGGAATATGATGTTTAAATATTTTTTTGTTGCTTATGGTGCTGCTATAAGGGGTTTTGTAAACATGAGAAAGGTGTTGGTCGTTGATGGTTGCTTTCTAACGGAAAGTATGGAGGTACATTGTTGGTGGCCACCGCACAGACAAACGAGAATCACACATATCCCGTTGCATGGTGTGTGTGGTTGACTCGAGAATGACGAGTCGTGGACTTGGTTTTTTTCAAAGAAGCTACGCATTTGATATGCTCGATGTTGACGAGTTGTGGCATAATATCCGATAGGCACAACTCTATAAAGAAGGGGATTGCCACTATTTACCGTCAAGCACATCACGGATTCTGTATGAGGCACCTTGGTGAGAACATAAAACAAAAGTTTAAGTGTGCGGCCTCCTTCAGACATACTACATGGCAAAGAAAAGCTTACCGGGTTGATGAGTTCGAGGAACACTTCCAAAGAACCGAATCAAGGATGTTAGAGTTGCTAAGTATCTTGAGCATGATGTTGGTTTCGAGAGATGGAGTAGAGCTTACTTTCCCTAAGAAGGTTTGATGTCATGACCACGAATATAGCTGAGTCCATAAATTCGAAGTTGTTAATAGAAAGAGAGTTTCCAATAGTTGCACTTTTTGATTCAATCCAAAGGACACTGTCGCGGTGGTTCCATGAGCGTCGTATGGAGTCAGATAATTTTACTACAACCCTTGTTCCGTCAGCTGAAAAAATATTGCGAGAACATATGGAACTGTCAAATGCACTGTTTGCCTATCCTCTTAATGCTCAAGAGTTTATCAGGCGCGCTATGGTCCGATGCCCTAGTTAACCTTGTTACAAAAACTTGCACTGAAAGTGCTTGACATTCAACATTTACCTTGTCCTCATGCACTAGCAAAGATCAAACACCAACGGAAGCCGGATTTTGGTTCAAGAATTTACATGGAACTTTGCTCCCCTTTCTATATGACAGATCACTACATGCTAGCATATTCAGAAACGATATATCCGGTGGCCTCCAAGAAGCAGAAGGGTAGTGCCGCGAGGTGGTCGACATTATCCTCCACCCGCCATTGAAGAAGACGCCAAAGGGGAGAAAAAGGGTTAAGCGTATTCCATCACCTTTGAGGTTCCCCTAAGATGAATAAGTGCTCAATTTGCAAGCAACCCTCCCGGTCACAAGAGAAGCAATGCTGTTAAGTAATTAGGGTCGATTCAAGAAGGATGAAATTATTGATGTTTTAAATTTTATTGTTACCTTTAATAAAATATCCTTTATATTGTGTATTCTTATTACATGGTCTAAATATTTGTTGGTGATTTTAGTTTGGAATTAGGTCACAAATTGAGGAAAAAGTATGGAATTAATACGTGTTGGTAATTTTAGTTTGTCAAAATTCAGAGAAAAGATGCAAATGTATATATTGCCCACGATCGCTTGCGACAAAGTGTTTTCGCAGATGGATCGCTTAAGCGATAAAGGATCGCTTTAGCGATCCTTCACCGATCGATTGATTCGCCTGTGCATGATCGCTAAGCGATAAAGGATCGCTTAAAGCGATCCTTCACCGATCCGATTGATTCGCCTGCAGCATGATCGCTAAGCGATAAAGGATCGCTTTAAGCCATCCTTCACCGGATCGATTGATTCGCCTGTGCATGATCGCTAAGAGATCCCTGACGCTTAATCGACTGTGGGGAAAAAGGCAATATTCGCTTAAGCGATATCACCGATCGCTTGCTTATCATGACATGGGCAGATCGTCGCCAATCACATGATCGGTTAAGCGATCCATTGTATCGCTTTAACCGATTCTTCGCAAATGGTTTTAAAATTTAACAGATACACCCCTTCCCCACCTACCCACGGCCACCGAGCCTTCAATATGACCGGGAAGGGCGCTTTCGATGCACAAGGGTGGTCGGATCCGCCGATAGGCCTCTATAGGGCTTTTCTTTTCCGGCCATGACGACTACTGATGTGGCCAGGAAAAGGCGGCCCACGATCCGCCGAATCGGCCGGAGGAACGGAAAAATCCAGAGGTTGCCGCCTGTGATAGCCAAATATATGGTTCCGTTGTTGTCGGCCAACGACGGCCAAATGTTGGCCGCCGTTGACGCGCAAAGTTCGGACATTTCATTGAAAGTCCATGACGGAAGATGTGGCCTTTTCCGCCACATCGAAGGTGGATATGGCCTGAAAAGGTCACAATCGCCATTACCGCCATTTCCGGTACTTGCTCGTCTTGCGCAGAGCTTAATCGGGAAGTCATGGGTGGGGGTGTTTTTGTTAATTTTTGAACCTTTTCTTGGTATTAATGAAATTAATTCACTTAATGGGTCGAAAATTAATTAAAAATATACCGATATTTCCTAAATAATTAAGCAAACAAATATAAAAATATACCGAATCGATGTAAAGGAACTATATGTTTGATATAAATGTAATAACTAACAAGTGCTCAACGAATCGTAAACCCTTAAGCGATCTTTTTGACGTAAAGGAACTATATGTTTGATATAAATGTAATAACGGAACAAGTGCTCGAACGAATCGTAAACCCTTGCGATCTTTTTGACGTAAAGGAACTATATGTTTGATATAAATGTAATAACTTAACAAGTGCTCGAACGAATCGTAAACCCTGCGATCTTTTTGACGTAAAGGAACTATATGTTTGATATAAATGTAATAACGGAACAAGTGCTCAACGAATCGTAAACCCTTAAGCGATCTTTTTGACGTAAAGGAACTATATGTTTGATATAAATGTAATAACTTAACAAGTGCTCGAACGAATCGTAAACCCTTGCGATCTTTTTGACGTGTAAAGGAACTATATGTTTGATATAAATGTAATAACGGAACAAGTGCTCAACGAATCGTAAACCCTTAAGCGATCTTTTTGACGTGTAAAGGAACTATATGTTTGATATAAATGTAATAACGGAACAAGTGCTCAACGAATCGTAAACCCTGCGATCTTTTTGACGTAAAGGAACTATATGTTTGATATAAATGTAATAACGAACAAGTGCTCGAACGAATCGTAAACCCTGCGATCTTTTTGACGTAAAGGAACTATATGTTTGATATAAATGTAATAACGGAACAAGTGCTCGAACGAATCGTAAACCCTTGCGATCTTTTGACGTGTAAAGGAACTATATGTTTGATATAAATGTAATAACGGAACAAGTGCTCAACGAATCGTAAACCCTGCGATCTTTCCGACGTAAAGGAACTATATGTTTGATATAAATGTAATAACGCATGATCGCTTAAGCGATTTATAACGCTAAGCGATCCTTTCCGGAGCGTAATGACATCTCTATGATCGCTAAGCGACCACCGTATCGCTTAAGCGATTATTACTAAAGACCCATGATCGCTAAGCGATTTATGATCGCTTGCGATCTTTCCGGCGCGTAATGCCATCGCCTGCATATGATCGCTAAGATCACCACCGTAACGCTTAAGCGATTATTACTAAAAGACCCATGATCGCTTAAGCGATTTATGATCGCTTAAGCGATTCTTTCCGGCGCGTAATGCCATCTCGCCTGACTATGATCGCTAAGCGACCACCAGACGCTTAAGCGATTATTACTAAAATACGAATGATCGCAGCGATTTATGATCGCTAAGCGATTCTTTCCGGCGCGTAATGCCATCTCGCACTATGATCGCTAAGCGACCACCGTATCGCTTAAGCGATTAATTGCTAAAAGACCCATGATCGCTTGCGATTTATGATCGCTAAGCGATCTTTTCCGGAGGCGTAATGACATCCGCCTGCACTATGATCGCTGCGACCACCGTACGCTTAAGCGATTATTACTAAAATACGAATGATCGCAGAAGCATGGGATGATCGCTTAAGCGATCTTCCTTTCCGGCGCGTAATGCCATCCGCCTGCACTATGATCGCTAAGCGACCACCGTATCGCTTAAGCCGATAATTGCTAAAGACTCATGATCGCTTAAGCGATTTATGATCGCTGCGATCTTTTCCGAGGCGTAATGACATCCTCCGCCAGTATGATCGCTAAGACCTCTCGATCGCTTAAGCGATTATTACTAAAATATGAATGATCGCTGCGACCTCTCGTCGCTTAAGCGATTATTACTAAAAGACATATGATCTTTTATGGACAAACCATACATAGTAAATTGAAACTCACCGATGAATTATCTTATATGGACAAACAAAAATATATCCCAAATATCGATCCAATTCTTTACAATGATATCTACAACAAATTCAAGATGATATCTACAAGGGCGGCTAATATGGTGCCTCGTTGACTTTCTGTGGAGATTGACCATTCCATCTTAGTGACCTCAGTGTAAAACACCATAATATGAGAAAGGCATGAATTAGAAAATAGCCAAGCCAATGAGAACAAATTAAATAAGCTCAAGTACACATCAAAACACCATTGAAAATGAACATGTATATACACCCTTATTGATAATTATAACAGTATCACATAAACTCAACTCAAAAAACCCAAGTATGAACATCAACATCACATAAACTACACAATTCGTCCCAACTTTCATACCCTTTGATTGGGTTCGTCACTCAAAACGGATCCATCTCGCCCATGGAAGCAAGCCTGACTGCCTCGCCTCCCCGACATTCTATCATTGTTTCGTCATTCAAGTCCGTCCCATCGGGCCGTTGGTCATGTCGAATCAATAAATTTCAGGCATATGCCCCACATTCGCTACAATAGGAAGAAGACATTACCATTATAATAAACTTATAGAACAATTGTATTATGCAAGTTAGTTTTAAACAAAATTTACCTTGACTCATTTATCAAGGTGCAGAATTCGCCACTTTCCTAAGTTAGTACCGATCACCCAATCGCCCAAACATCCCACTGCACGCAACACCGCGGAACAACCTCGGACAAAGGGCTCCAACTCGACCTCCAACCGCTTGTCTCGACAAATGGTTGGGCTTGCGCCAAGGATCTTCGACACCCCTCCTCTAGATGCGCAATGATCGCTATCCAAAGGTATCTGCTTGACGAGGATGATGCAAGACACTCTTTTTAACAAAGGCCCAACCGTGGCCATATTTGGGCCGATCCCCCTTACGCATCGCATAATCCTATCATCAAACCGAAATCATCTGGATGCAATCCGACTGTGCAGCCAATCGCTTTTCGCCTTCGTTCCCTTTTGCTACACCACTAGCAACGCATTTTTAATTAAAGACCGATATGCCGAAACAAGCGTTGCCCAAACGCCACATCGGTGATAGCACAACAGATACAATGTATCACCATCACTAGTCCTGTCGTAGCCTCATCGCCAATATCTCATCGATGTGCTACATCACATAAAAACAACAAGATAAGTATGGAAAACACAGAAAAAATAAGGAAAATTAAGTGAACATAACTCACCGAGTCCTCAAGCCACGCCCCCATCGTCAACAACTTAAACCATTCCCTAGGGATAATCCCCTGCCTTACACTTTATATGGCCATCAATTCCCCGATCCATTGTAATAGGCATAAAAGAGTTTTTTTCCTTTCCTCTATTGGCCTATACAAATCGACATTTGAGTCCAATTTCCCTTCCCCACTTCCTCCCCCTTCCTCCAATTTTACATCCCCGCTTCCTTCGCCTCCCAACTCCCCTCCTCCATTATCACCGCCCCACTTCCACCACCAACCTCCTCAACCTCCATTATCACCGCCCCACTTCCACCACCAACCTCCTCAACCTCCTCCCTTTCTCGGTTGTTCCTCCATTTGTTTCTTCATTTTCTTCTTCTTTACCCGTGTCACTACCATGTAAGGCGATTTCACAAACTTGCTCTTTCGCTCTCTTTTCAAGCCGCTTGCACTTCAACCGCCTTTAATTCTCCACCAACTTCCTCCTCCATTGTACCAACTTCGCCTCCATTCTAGCTACTTTCCCTCCCACCTTATCCACTTTCTTCTCCACCCTTTTCATTGTTTCTTCCATCTTCTCAAGCTTTGCATAAACGGCTGTTGTAAAACTCTCAAACAAAGCCGGATGAGGTCAACAACCTCATTCTCCCTACGCCGATAAATCTGGCAAAGCGGTACTTGTTGTACCTTGGGCCCGAGGCATACGAACCTCTTCCTCCCTCCCTCTTCCTCCTCCTCATCCTCGGCCCCCGAGCTTCATTATCCTCAAAGATCAACGACATTGTCAAGCAATGGCCCCCGCAATCGCCATCACATGCGTGACCCTTTTAGGTCCCGCATCGCGGTCTATCTGCTCATCCCTTTCATCCTCCATTGCTTTGAAAGATGTGACATAGTCCTCTTCCGCTTCATCCCCAATAGGGGTCAAAAAGGGACTGACGACTCCCCGCAATAAGAAAAAAAATCAATCGATTGAAGCAAAATAAAAAACCAACCGCATATTCAAAAGCTTAATCCTTCAATCTTACCCCACCGCTTGAATCTCAATCTCTAATTGGCCATAATCCCAATGGTTACAGCTCGACATGCCACCGCAACATCCTAGGAAATCGCCGTTGCACATTCACATTCTTGCTCCTCCCCCGCCTTGGCGAAGACAGGATGGCCTCGTACATCCAAGCCTACATTGTAAAAAAACACCCATGTCATTATTCAAACACACATATTATAAAAAATATAACATGGAGCTATTAATATTTACCTCGCATTGCCCATGGGAAGCCAAACAAATTATACGTGCTTGGTTTAGCCTTCCCGCCCCATTCGGCATGCTTTAACGCCATGTCCTGGGTTTTTTTCGCTCTTGATGGTTCGCTCCAAATGATATCCGTCCCCACGATAAGAATTAAAGAACTCCAAGTCGCTTACAAACAAAGAACCAATCTTTCTCAATAGCTTTTGTTGAGTCACCAAACCAATAAGATAGAATGCAAAAACAATATCAAGCACACTTTTATCTTCTCTCGCATCACTAAACCGAATCAGATAGCCTCTTCTCTAAAACTTTTCCCGTAATAGACTTTGCCCCTTTCAAAACCTTTTTACAAAAGTTTATGGCTCCCGCACTTTCTCATCTCGCCTCGCCTCCGCCTTAGTTGGCACTTTCCCGCATCCTAAGCCCGTCACCAACGCATACCCATCATACCAAACCGTAGTGGGCTTTCCCTCCACCACGAACCACATTTCATTTTTTTTCTTGCTTTTTACCGAGTGCATCAACATGTAATGCACTCCCCGCCCCCAAAATGACTTTTTTCCACTTTTTTTCCAATTCTTAAAAACTGATCAAACAAGTGTCACCAAAATCTCTTTCACCATGCCTCATTCTAGCTAAAATGGCCCTTATTGCATAAAAACCTCCCGCTCGACCTCCGTCACCCATTGCAGGTTGAATAGGGTACCTTCTCATTATAGGCTCCAACTCGTACTCTACACCTTACGGTCCGCACAACGCACAATCGATATAAATAAAATGTCATCAACAAAAATAAACCAAAACCACCGTAGTCTCTGCGATCATGGATCGCTTAAGAGATCTTTACGTCTCATGCAAGATCGCTTAAGCGATTTTAAATCGCTTAAGCGATCAAAAGTTAACCGAGAATCTCTTAACTGTGATTCGCCTGCACCTAAGATCGCTTAAGCCACCAAGAGTAAACACTCATGATCTCTTAAGCGATCATTGCTGCGATCATGAGTAAAACCGAATAATCGCTTAAGCGATACTAATGATCGCTTAAGCGAAATTACAAGCAACATCCCAAACACGTACCCTATCTTCGCCGGCCTTCTCCTCGTCCGCCTCGGATCCTCCGGCGACTCCTCCCGCCCCGAATTATCGCCGAATCCACCTCCCGGCCTCGCATTCTCTCCGAATCCTCCTTCCCGGCCTCGAAGTCTCGCCCCGACTCGTCTCTGCACCCCTCCCCGTGCCGGGTTCTTCACTCTCTTCTGCCGCCGGCGCCTCCTCTACGTGTGGACCACCTTCAATGGTCGATGATCGACCGAGCAAATATTGAATCGCTGAGCCACCGAATCTAGGATTCAAGTGGCGCTTGGGTTGTCGCCTGCCATTGTGAGTGTCACCATGGTTTTGGATTGAATTTGGTGTGAAAATTTGTAGTTTGGATTGGAAATATGGGTCGTATCGCGAAATCGCGAGATTCCGCTTTATAGTTGAAGAAATCGTTCTTAGGGTTCAACAAATCGATCGAAAATCGCGACTATATCGCCGAAAATCGCGACTGTATTCGGTTTAGGGTTCAAGAAATTGATTTAGGGTGCAAATCAATTGGTGTTGGATCGAAAAATCGCGTCCTTTCCCTTTCGTCAAGAAATCGCGTTTTCAAGCGATGAATTTCGATTAAGCGACGTGAATAGAGTGTGGGGCTTGTTTTGCGAAATTTCAAATTTTGAAAACTTTCATTATTTCGATTCGCCCACATATGTTTTAATCTTTTCATTTTAACCCATTTTACGTGTTTAATTAATCCTAACTATGCCACGTCATCTTCTCTAAATTATAAAATATTTTATGAACAGTATCAAGGCCATTTTCTTAAATGCAGACTTGGGGGGACCGGGCAGCTAAATTTTCTCGCATTTTTGCCAAATCTTGAACACCTAGAATTACACCTTATCATACTTTAAGTGAAACTTTAGCACATAAAACCAAATCGATGAGATTGCAGCATCTGCAGAATTCAACCATATTAAAGAAACCAGGAAAATTGAATAATGTTATGCTTATAAGCGAGTTATATAACCAGGATAAAAAACATAGCACAGGGTAGTCATTTTACATGAGTCTAATTATATGACTCAATTGTAAGCATAACATTATTCAAGAAAATTTTCATCACTTCCCCTGCCTTCTCCTCTGTTTTCTTAATATTTTCTGTCCACTTCAATTAGAAAACCACACTGAAGCCAAAAGAAACCATTGAAGGAAAACATAACAATCACCACTATCAATTCCTCGGCTAGATCCACAGAGGTAACGGTATCCCTGTAATTGCAGCTTGGGCGGTAAAATTGACGGGTAAGTTGTAAGCATGTAATTGATTACTAACTCAGTATATGATAATGTTTCAAAACCATGATTGAATTAATGAAAACTTAGAAAATCAGATTCCTGAACCCTGACAAGTTTTCTTCAACTTCCCCTGCCTTCTACTCTGTAAGTTCTCCCTCTCTCTCGATATCTATACATATAACTATAATTTCTATCCACTGTTATTAGTCAGTGATGGGCAATTGCAAGCATTAGCATCCTAACTTTAACTGAAAAATCAGAGTATGGCTCCCATAATTGGCGCATGTCCCACTTTCCACTAAATTAAAGAAAAGCTTTTAACACATTAAAGCCAAACTGATAAGATTGCAACATCTGCAGAATAACTTGAATTTGAAAACAGAGGAGGAAAAGCTTCTGGCAACCTTCCAGAATCAGAGTAATAAATTTCATTCTCGAAATACAAACACTAATAATAAATTAACAGGTCGGAATACAAATTTCATTCTGAAACACAAACAGAAACTCACCATTCAGTTCCCGAATCAGAGTAGGTTAGCTTGAGTTATTTGATTATAGCCATTCCTCTAAGAAATCTCTTCTGCATTCCCATTCAGCCAGGCAAGGGACTGAATACAATCTCTCTGGAATTCTCAATTTGCAGTTGTTTAAAATGCTTAAACCGTTAAGCAAAGGCATCGCTCCTTCCTCTACATGCAACTCCTCTAATTCCCTCAGATTAAGATACAGGCTTTTAAGCCGACGAAAGCCATGTGTCCTGCAGACCAGCTTCTTTCCACAGTAAGAACTGTAGGCCAGATGTAGAACAGTCAGGTTCGGCAACTTTTCTAATATAGGCATCGGATCATCCACAAGGTAGGAGAACTCTAACCGTAAGTATTCCAGATTCGGCAAAACTGTATGCATTTTTCCGGGAAGTTTCTCTATGCGTCCACATAAGCTCAAGTACATGAGATCTTGGCAATGTGAGAGTGGTTGCAATGAATCAAAGGGATTATCCAGTAGATGAACCAATAAACTTCGAAGGTTTTTAAGTTTTGCAATAGAATTGAAATTGAACACCTTTTCTTCATCGTGATATGCTATGCCCAGCTCTCGAAGATTGACCAATTTCTCCAGATTAGTCCTTGACAAATTCTCGCTTTCTATGTACTTCAAAGTCTGAAGGTTTGTCAAATTGTCTATCCGCAAATATTGCCCAGAAAAGTTTCCACTTAAATGTCTCAACTCTTGCAGTTTACAAATTTCGGTTGGCATCTGCGGACGCGAACCGCTGATAATGTCCAATGTTTGTAAGCTCACCAAGTTGAGAATGGACTCTGGAACATACTTGACTTCTGAATATCTCAGTACCAAATACTTCAAGTGAATCAACTTTCCTACTTCTTCAGGAATTACCAGTTCAAAAAGTACAGAGGAAAGATTGATTGCTCTTAGTAGCTTAAATCTTGAGCACATTGTTAGAATGTCTCGCTGCCGCAAGTTGAAGATGATTAGGGAACGCAAGAGTGGATTATGACGCTGTAATATTTGGGAGTACGCTCCTGTTCCAGAATAAATAACCTGTCTTCGACATGATGATTTACTCGACGACCAAGTTGAACCTTTTATTTCATCGTAAATGTGAAACAAATTGAGCTGTTTTGCCATTTTCATGGCTAGATCTCGTAAAAGATCATGGACTCGACAAGTTACTACCCTCCCTGCTCGTGTTTTATCTGTTTGAATCAGACTTCTATTAATCAACTCATTCAAGTAACGATAAGCTACGTCTTCCATTATTTCTTCATTTTGCGGTATGAAACCCTCAGCCACCCACTGTCGAATTAGCTGCCATGTCTGGATTTCGTGGTCTTCTGGGTAATGGCCTAAGTAGAGAAAGCATAATTTTAATTGGTAAGGTAAATCATTGAAGCTTAAAGCTAATAGATTTTCAATTTGAGTCGAACCGCTGCTTAAGTCTCGCCAGATATGACCGCGCACAAAGCGCCACTCTTGTGATCTCTTTGTAGATAATAACCCACCCAATACAACAATAGCAAGTGGTAGACCACCGCATTTTTGCACCATTTCCTTTCCCAACTTCCACAGTCCTTCATCTTCGTTTGCCTTCCCTGAAGTTTTCTCGCAAAATAACTCCCAACTTTCATCTTCCCTTAGAAACCGAAGTTTATGAACATAAGTTCTCTCATCTGAAAACTCAGCAACAAATTTATTACGTGTGGTGATAATTACTCTACTGCCGTTGTTGTTTTCTGGAAAGGCTATTCTGAGGCTCTCCCAAGCTATTGTTTCCCATACATCATCAATCACCACCAAATATGAGTATCCTTGCAAAGAATTATGAAGAAATCTCTTCAATTCTTCTTCACTTAATTTATCTATCATATCTGTGAAATTGAAAGACTTTATAATTCTTCGAAGAAGATCCTCGATATTGTAATCTCGAGAGACAGAAACCCACGCACATCGCTGAAATTTACTCTTGACTTGACTACTGTGGTAAAGTTTTCTGACGAGAGTTGTTTTACCCAAACCACCCGTACCCCATATAGAAATTACGAAACGCCTTGAATCATCTTCAAGTAGTTTAGCCAACAATGTGCTAGTATCATCCTCAAAGCCAACGACATGCTTTTCAAGTGCAAAGGAGGTGGTTTTTCTTAGTTGTTTCAATTTGCCAAGAGCCTTGCTGTCTCCTTCCAGCTTGTTATCAATAGCTTTAAGACCATACATTCTAGATCTATCAAAGACTTCTTTAAGTCTCTTATTGAGAGCTTCAATCTCCTTGCCTATGCTGTATAGATTGGGCTCCTTGTGACTGGCTGTTCTAGCGACTATCCAGGAATAGTACTTCTTGATGGAAGCAAAGAGTCCTTGCCTTCTCCTGGCAGTCCCTTCCTCATGGAATTGGAGCATGAATTTATCCAAGACATCCTCACAATCATAAGCAATTTCTTGGATGTCGGTTACCCACTGGCGTATCAAACCATTGTCAAATTGTTTATCTTCGGCATCCTTTATGAAACAAAGCATCCATTCCAAATCCTTTTTCAGCGACTCCACTTCACGTCTCACTCCTCGTAAGAAGGCTGCTTCTTGGATTAGATAGTCCCCAAGCCTCCTCACCACATACGAGACTACTGCATCCACCATTCCTCTCAAGCTGCCTTCTCTCTCTTTATTGTTAACTTAATTTCTTTTGAGTTTCTGTGCTTCAGACTAATCTTACTCTTTCTTTCTGTGTGTTTGTTTTTCTTTTCTCATATGCTATCTTTTCAGATTGTTGAACCTACCAAACTTCATATGAATGCATGGAACCGAATGTCAACCAACGGTAGGTTAACGTCATTGTCTTCCAAAAAGTCAGAAATAATTCAATGGTAGTGTAACATCAATGCTCTGCTCCTTTGAATTTTGAACTTTTGGGAGAATTAATAAATAGGTTACCACTACTTTACGTTACCCTTGTTGCGGTGGCGACTGTGTGCGTCTCACTAAATCAAGGCCTGGCTTTCTGCCAATTTAAAAGATGTTGACGTGAAAATTGTCAATTGACAGATGTTAATGCAAGCATAGTTGGAGCTGGTTTCTTCATGTTCATACAGGTGTAATGTCTACAGGAGATTTTTAAATACTTTAAAATCAAATTGTTGGTGCATGTCCCACTTTCGAATAAATTAAAGAGAAATTTTAACACGTAAAAGTCGAACCAATAAGATTCCAACTAATATTGAAAAGAAAGATGGAAAAGACAGAAAAAAATACAAAGACAAAAGCATGATTGATGAACTGAATTAGCTAGTAAAAATAATCAATTTCTGCTACTGAATTCTTGTTTCATTTTAAGCTGCTGAATCACAACCAACAAATTAAAGTAGGAATAAGGATGCTCAGATAGAAACCCCACTGCAGGCCAAAACAAAAAATTGAAATATAACAATCACCAGAATTAAATCAGAAATGAGGCTTACAATTTGTTAATAATTTTATTTTCTGCAGTAATATTTCTGGAATTCTCAACTTGAAATATTATGGAACCTTCAAACCTCTAAGCTGCATAGTCATACCTCCTTCCTCTACTTGTCACTCTAAATATTTCACTTGAGGAAGATGAATTTCATTAAAGATTAAAGGCTGAACATTAAATCATTCCACAAAAATATAGAGTAAGGTCTAGTACTCAAGATTATATAGCCAATTGTAAGCCTGTAATTGATGACTACGTTCTGTAAATGTGTCTCTTTGTTTCAAAAACAATGATTCAATTGAATGAAAACTTGGAAAAGGAAAAATCAGATTGGAGAACCCAGAAGATTTTCTTGCAATTTCTGCTGCACTCTCCTCTGTTCACTGCAGATTTCCAAATTTTATTTTCTGCACTGAACTTGATATTTGCTACAGCATTCTTGTTTCTTTGCATTAGAATTTGCTGAAATCACAACTAACAAATGAAGGTAAAACAATATAGATTAGGAAATACTAAGCATGTAATTGGTTACTAGATCAGTATATGGCCTTGTTTCTGCATCTTCCCCTGCCCTCTACACTGTAAGTTCACTAAAATTTCGTAGATATTTCTGACTCTACAAAATTTATATTTTCTGAGTCTCTAACACCAGAAAAACTTGATTTGTATCTCTAAAAAAGTCAGGTCCGTTTGTTTTATTATTTTAAACCCTTTTCCCAAAATACCGTTTGTTTAATTATTTGGGAAATATTATTCTATTTTTTAATTATTTTTAGATCCCTTAAGTTTTTTAATTTAATTAAACACCCCTAGAAAAAATGTTTAAAAATTAACAAAAATACCCCCACCCACCCATAGTTACCGGAATCTATCACAACGGCGTAGAAACGATCGGAATTGGCCTTTTGCGGCCGTCGATGGCCAGATCTGGCCGTGGATCTAGCATTTTTCGGCCAGATCCACCACGGATCCAGCCGAAAAAGCCCAGATCTACAGCTAGATCTGGCCATCGACGGCTGGCCGAAAATGGTCATAACGATGTACGACCAGCCAGGTCTGACTGGTCTGCGTCGTAACGCCATTTTTCGGCCAGATTCTGGGGGTGGGTGGGTGGGGGTGTTTTTGTTATTTTACAAAATTTTTATATATTGGGTTGTTTAGTAAATTAGCAAACCTAGGGGTTTTTTTTGTTAATTTTTAAATTTTACCTCGTAATACTCACCTTATTTAACTACCCAATATTATTCTCAAAATCCTATCCAAAATAACAAAACAAACGCACCCCAGGATTTTCAGAAGAGAATATCAAGATTTAATTTGCTGCTCCTTTTCGTAAGTTGAAATGTTGAATCACAACCAAGAAATATACTAGAAATTTAATGAGTAAAGAAGTTGAAATTAAAAATGAAACAGTAAATTAAATAGCATAAAAGTAAGAATACAAATTACATAGTGATATATCAAACTGAACTATCGGCCAGATAACAAATCGAATCAAAAGAAAATTCAACACAAGTCCAATATACACCACTAGTACTCGTTTATGATATAACTTTCATATTCCCAGTCTTCAGGGAGAGCTCTTGAATTCAACAAAAAAGATAACAAAAACACGTTACAAAAAAAAAGACTGACTTGAGATTCGCTAAAAACACTAAACACTTATCACTACTTTACGTTACCCTAGTTGCGGTGGCGGTCTTAAGAGGTCTTCTCAGCTGACCATAGGACTTGAATGATTTCGAGAATTTGGCATTACATGGCCGATTGTGTGGGTCTCACTAAGTCAAGGCCACGCAACTTTCTTCATGTTCATACAGGTGTAATGTCTCCTTTGTTATTTACATCTTTACATACTAGTATGAAAACAATACCTTATCTATTCTTTGTAATTATCTCACGTGTAATCTTTTAGTATTTTATATATATAAAATTGTTGATGTCAAAAACAAGTATCAATCGAAATAATTTAATGGTAGTGTAACATCAATGCTCTGCTCCTTTGAATTTTGAACTTCCGGAAGAATTAACAAGTATGTTACCACTACTTTACGTTACCCTTGTTGCGGTGGCGGTCTTAAGAGGTCTTCTCAGCTGACCGTAGGACTTGAATGATTTTTCTATTTCGAGAACTTGGCATTAGATGGCCGACTGTGTAGGTCTCACTAAGTCAAGGCCACGCAACTTTCTTCATGTTCATACAGGTGAAATGTCTTCAGGAGATTTTTAAATCCTTTAAAATCAAATTGCTGGTGCATGTCCCACTTTCCACTAAATTAAAGAGAAATTCTAAAACGTAAAAATCAAACCAATAAGATTCCAACTAATATTGAAAAGAAAGATGGAAAAGACAGAAAAAATACAAAGACAAGCATGAATTGAATTAGCTAGTAAAAGAAATCAGGATCCTGCAGTAATCTACTCAATTTCTACTACTGAATTCTTGTTTCATTTTTAGCTGCTGGATCACAACCAACAAATTAAAGCAAGAATAAGGATTCTCCGATAGAAACCCAAAACAAAAATTGAAGGAAAACCTAATCCAAACCAAATATAATAATCACCAGAATTAAATCAGAAATGAGGCTTACAATTCGTTAATATTTTTACTTTCTGAAGTAGTATCTCTGGAATTCTCAACTGAATGAAAACTTGGCAAAGGAAAAATCAGATTGGAGAACCCAGAAGATTCTCTTGCAATTTCTGCTGCACTCTCCTCTGTTCACTGCAGATTTCCAAATTTTATTTTCTGCACTGAACTTGATATTTGCTACAGCATTCTTGTTTCTTTGTATTAGAATTTGCTGAAATCACAACTAACAAATGAAGGTAAAACAATATTGATCAGGGTTTTAATCCAATCCGTCACTTAAAGACACAGAGAGCACCTTGAACGCAAAGTGAACACTCTAACAGCATCAATGTCAAGATGATGACCTCACTTGAGAAGTGGTCACACAGTAGATAAAAAACAAGCGAGTGGTGACACAAATGTAGGGTGAACATTCAATAATCAATTTTACAATTTAGAACAACGTAACCTTGGGTGGTGACTAAAAAGACAAATATGATCATTATGAAGCAAGCAGGTTAACACATGAATATTTAAGGTGGTGACATAAACACAAAGGTAACAGGCTAAAAAAAGTACAAAAAGGTCATAAGCTCAGACAAAAATTTCATGAGATTTAAAGAGACAAGTAATATTGATCTAATTAGAAGACACAAAAATCATTTCTCAACCTATAAAAGAAATGCATGAGTATCTCATCCAATGAACATTTCACAACTTAAATGATCACTCCTTTAAGTCACAAATGAGTAACAAAAGCAAACATTCTTAATCATATGTGTGTAAAGTGTCCTCAAGGGGTGAGTATGACTCATTGGTCAAATTTGAAATAAAAGCAACTCCCCCTTCCCTCATGCCCTTTTTCTTTTGATTAATTATTTTTCTTTCCGAGCTTAATCTCAACATTTTGGATTCTTTTGCATATCAATAGAGATTAATGGGCATAAAACTCAAGAGGTAACCAAATGTAGCTTTCATACTTGCTAGTAGGTAGTTCTCTAAATGATAGATTTTTCAAGGACATAGGGATCTCTATATCCTAGAAAATTACTCAAGAATGACTTTCATACTACAAACAAGGTAGTTATTTCACAAGGTGACGAGAAACATGCACTAAGTATTTCAAAAATGAAAGAAAATCGTTATACTTCTTGAGGTGAAAGGCAAAGTGGACACAACACTCATCACACTCATTTCAAAGAGAGAAACAATTCTTTATGAATCAACATAGATCATCACTTGTAACTTTAAAAGCAAAGAAAAATAATTTTCTCATGACATCAACAAGAAAAACTCTACACAAGTTGAGTTTAAAATAACCAACGGACTTCCTCAAATTCACTTGAAAATCTAAAGCCTTTGTAAATAAGTCACCAAGTTAGGACTCTGTGTTCACATAAGCAAGGGTGATCACTCTATCTTCAACTAAGTCTCTAATGAAATGATACATAATATCAATGTGCTTAGTATTTTTGGAATTCTCAACTTGAAATATTACGGAACCTTCAAACCTCTAAGCTGCATAGTCATACCTCCTTCCTCTACTTGCCATTCTAAATATTTCACTTGAAGAAGATGAATTTCGTTAAAGATTTGGCAAAACTCAGAAAAGTTCTCTGCAACTTCCCCTGCTTCCACTCTGTAGCTTCACCCTTTCTCTCTAGATAAACAAAAATAAAATATGAATTTGATGACACAATATTCTCAAATTAAAGGTGGAACATTATATCATTCAACAAAAAATATAGAGTAAGGTCTAGTACTCAAGATTGTAGTGCCAATTGTAAGCCTGTAATTTATGACTATGTTCAGTAAATGTGTATCTTTGTTTCAAAAACAATGGTTCAACTGAATGAAAACTTGGCAAAGGAAAAATCAGATTGGAGAACCCGGAAGATTTTCTTGCAATTTCTGCTGCTTTCCCCTCTGTTCACTTCACATTTCCAAATTTTATTTTCTGCACTTGATATTTGCTAGTGCATTCTTCTTTCTTTGTATTAGAATTGGCTGAAATCACAACTAACAAATGAAGGTAAAAACAATATTGATTAGGAAATAGTAAGCATATAATTGGTTACTAAATCAGTATATGGCCTTGTTTCTGCATCTTCTCCTGCCCTCTACACTGTAAGTTCACTAAAATTTCAAAGATATTTCTTACTATAGAAAATTTATATTTTCTGACACCAAAAAAACTTGAATTGTATTTCTTAAAAAGTCAGGATTTTCAGGAGATAATATGAAGATTTAATTTGCTGCTCTTCTTCGTAAGTTGAATCACAACCAAGAAATATAGTAGAAATTTAATGAGTAAAGAAGTTGAAATTAAAAATGAAACAGTAAATTAAATAGTACAAAAGTAGGAATACAAATTACATTGTGATATACACCACTAGTACTCCTCGAAGATATAACTTTCATATTCCCACTTTTCAGGGCGAGGAAGGTTCTTCAGTCTTTCCGGAATTCTGATATTCCATGCTTTTCCTGAGCTGCGGAAACTTCTAAGCTTAGGCATACCACCTTCCTCTATTTGCAACTCCTGTAAACGTCTATCAAAAAGAAGTAGAATTTCAAGCTGGGGAAAACCATCTTTGCTGCAGACAAGTTTCGTTCCATTATAAGAATCAAGGCCTAAATTAAGTACTTTCAGGTTTGGCAGCTTCTCTAATGTAGGCATGGGATCATCTACAAATCCGCAGTCATCCCACTCTAGGTATTCGAGATTTGGGAGAAATTCAGGCATTTTTTCTGGTAGTTTCCCTATCTTCCCAATCAATGTCAACTCTACCAGATTTTGGCAATGAGAGAGCGGTCGCAATGAAGAAATTCTAGAGCGGTAAACTTTTAAAAATTGAAGACTTCTCAGTTTGGCAATAGAATCAAAACAGAACTCTTCTTCTACATATTTACCTACAATTTGCAGCTCTCGAAGATTCACCAGCTTCTCTGGATTAGTTTTAATCCAAGTCTCCAATGGTATTTGCTTCATGGTTTGAAGGTTTTTCAAATCATCTATCTGAAAATACCCTTCAAAATCTCCAATTAGATGTCTCAACTCTTTCAATTTACAAATTTCAGTGGGGAGCACAGGTGCACCCCTTTGTATGTGCAGAGTTTGTAGGCTCACCAAATTGAGAATGAATGGAGAAACATCTGTATTTGAGGACTGTAAAAATCGCAAATACTTCAAGTGAATCAACTTGCCTATTTCTTGCGGCATTGTTTTTGTATTTAAATACGGAATATCGAGCACTCTTAGTAACCTGAAGCTTGAGCACATAGTTACAAACTCTTCCGTTGCCTCTGTTAAATAAGGGAAATTAATGAACAGAAGGGAACGCAAGACTTTAGATTGATGAAGTTGTGAGTAACTTTCTACTCCAGAATAAACAGCTTGGCGTCGTCTTCTCGAAGAGCAAATTGATATTTTATTTACCTCGTAAATGTGAAAGAGGTTGAGCTCTTCTGCCTTTTCAATTGCTAGTTCCCTCAGAAGATCGTGGATACGGCATGTCTTTATCCTCCCTCTGCAAGTTTTACCTTTTTGAATCAAGCTCCTTTTAATCAACTCATTCAAGTAATAATCAGCCGTGTCTTCCATTATTCCTTCATTTTGAGGTATAAAACCCTCAGCCACCCACAGTCGAATTAGTCTCCTTGTCTCGATTTCATAATCTTCTGGAAACAGGCCTAAATAGAGAAAGCATGGCTTCAATTTGTAAGGTAAATCATTGAAGCTCAAAGACAATAAATAATTGATATGATTGTCCGAATGACGGTTTAGGTGTAGCCAAATGCAATCACGTACCAAACGCCATTCTTGTGCACTCTTTTGAGATAGTAACCCACCCAATAGAACAATGGCAAGTGGTAGACCACCACATTTTTGCAACATTCCCTTTCCAAGCTTCTCCATTTCTTTAGTTTCATTTACCTTACCGGAGGTTTTTGAACAGAATAACCGCCAACTTTCTTCTTCAGTTAGAAATCGAAGTTCATGGACACGATCTGCACAATCAGCTGCGTCTTTTTTGCGAGTGGTCATAATTACTCTACTGCAATGGTTGTTATTTGGAAAGGCTTCTAGGAGTCTCCCCCAAGCGTTTTTTTCCCAAACATCATCAATCACCACCAAGTATGAGAGTCCTTCTAAAGATGTGTAAAGATATCTCTTCAAAGCTTCTTCCTTCATCTCCTCTAATTTCTCCGGCTTCAGCTCGAAATTAAAAGAATCTATGATTCTTCGAATAAGTTCCTCAATGTTGTAATCTTGAGATACACAGACCCAAGCACAATATTGAAATTTATTCTTTACCTCAAAATTGTGGTACAATTTTTTGGCAAGTGTTGTTTTACCCAAACCACCCGTGCCCCAAATAGAGATTGCAAAACGTTGTGGCTCATTGTCAAGTAGTATACTCAACAATTTTCTTGTATCATCCTTGTAGCCGATGACATTCTCTTCGAATGCAAAAGAGTTGGTTCTTCTTACTTCCTTGAATTTGCGAACAGCATTGCTCTCCCCTTCCCACTTGTTATTAATATCTCTGAGGCCATACATTCCACATCTATCAGAGACTTCTTTAAGTCTCTTTCTGAGACCTTCAATCTCCTTGCCTATGCTATATAGGCTGACCTTTTCCTTGGCTTTACTGTATAAGTTGGATTCGTTGTGACTGGATGTTCTGGGGACAAAGCAAGAACACTTCTTGATTGAAGTAAGGAGCCCTTGTTTTCTTGTCGATGTCTCTGCTTCTTCGACCTTGGGCACATTTGAAGTTTCTTCCTCATGGACTTTGACCGCAAATTCATCTAAGACATCCTCACAATCATAAGCAATTTCTCGGATGTCAGATACCCACTGGCGTATCAAAGGTTTGTCAACTTGCTTCTCTTCAGCATCCTTAATGAAGCAATTCATCCATTCCAGATCTTTTTTCAATGACTCTACTTCACCTCTCACTCCTCGTAAGAAGGCTGCTTCTTTGATGAGATAGTCCCCAAGTCTCTCCACCACAAATGAGACCACTGCATCCACCATAGTCAGTAAGCTGCCCTGCTTTTTTTTTTTTTTTTTTTTGGGGGGCGAAAACCGCCTGGAAGCCGAACAGTGGCCGGAGTGGAAATGAACAGTGGCAAGGTGGATCTTGACGGATCGACGGTGAAGCTTGCTGAAAGGATAGATCGGCGTGTGGGAAGTGGAAGATTCACCGGACGTCGTCGGAAAGTGGCCAAACGAGATGAAACGATACCGGCAAACGCATGAATCGCGGCGGTGAGTACCAGATGATAATGATTGGTGCAAGGGGGAGCTGGGGATTCGCCAGAAATGGAAGGGGAAGGGTCGCCGAAGGTGGAGCCGGGGTTTGGGATGAGCGGCGCTGGAGGGTGACTGGTCGGCGTAAGAAGCTGACGGGTCGCCGGGCGTGGAAGATGAAAGGTCACAACTTGCCGGATTCCGGTGAAGGTAAATTCGTATTTTGTTCACACTCACATGGGCTGCCTGAAAAAAATGTTGACTTGTTGCAGGTTGGCAGAAACAATTGAATGGTATTGGGTAACTCTACTATCAAATGTTTCCAGCTGTTCCCCCTTAAGTTGTCATAAAAAAATAAACGATATGTTCCACCCGAGGTTTGGCGCGTCTCCGAGTTATAAATTCTAATTTACACCCTTAAATTAATATAAAACAGCTTAATTTAATGATTAAAGGATAAATTGGTCAATTACATTCAAATAGGCCAAACCTTGCGTGGAACACGTCGTTGTACTTTATACTGTCATTAGTGAGTGATGGGCCTTAATTATTCAATCCTTTCACATTATGACATTATCAATTTCGAAGTGGGTGCACATGGATGTATTTTCTATTGCAATTATTCTATAGAAGAAAAAACTATCTATATCTGTTCAAGGGTGATTATGTCTTTTTACATTGGGTAGATCTATCTTTCTCATTCAAAGGGAAGTAGGGAAGGCTCATCCGGGCTGCAGCTCGATGAGATTTTGGGAAAATATTTTTTTATATATAATATTATTTAGATTTAAATAATTTATAATATAATTATTTAACATAATTTAATTTTATAAAAGAATCTTTCAATCCTAATTAAATTATTTAATTTTCTAATTTCGTAATTATTTTTTGTTGCAAATAAATAGTTGTCAAAATCACAATGCATTAAAAAAAAAAAGAATAAAAAGATTTAAAAATATTCTTACACATTCCTTCTAAGTTTTAAATTAAAACAATTTTCTTTTTAATGCGTGTATAAATATATTACACATTATTTAAAAACTTCATTAATATACCAATGTTTAATAAAATTTTAACGACTTTTAAAAAAGGGTATTTTTATCATTTCAATATAAATTTAACAGTTAACTAACCTTTTATTTAGTCAAAGAACAATCAGTAGTAATTTGAAACGAGAAGGACTAAAATTATAATATTTGAAACAATTGGATCAAAAAGTTGTTAACTGAAATCACATGATGAAAAAGGAATTGAGTAATCTTATACCTACAACATTTTCTCACAAATTTTTTCTCACAACCCCAACGTGGTAGCTCATAATTAGTCAATTGCAATTCATCAAGTGAGACTCAAGTGAAACCCATTACGAACTGATCAATTGTGAACTATAACATCAGGATTGTAAGAGGAATTTTATAAAAAGAGGTTATGGGTATATTATTTTCCAAAGGAATTACCTTCTTGTTGCAATTAACCCTTTAATCAAATAGCTTACAATTATTTGATACACAAACACACAATAAATACCACTAGTAGTTGAGCAGGTCTAAGATATACCCTTATGTATTCCCACTCGGGTGAGGGTAGTAGGATTTTCAATCTTTCTAGAATTTTAATAGAACCCGACGATTTGAATCTTCTAAGCTCAGGCATAACCTTTCAATTCCACTACTTTCAATGACATGACCTGCCTCGACCCTCCCTATCCCATAAGCTTCGGGCACACCTATGAGACTCGGGCGGCCGAGACGTGTCATATGGGAATCTAAAAACTTGTATTCTGAATACGCTTTTCATAAAAACATTCGCTTAGATTCGTTTTGAAAGCATAAACACATAAGATATATATACATACATTTGAAAATCTAAAAGCTAACTCGTACGTTCATAAAATACAAAAACGGATGGTATCAGATCTTCACACCTTTTATAATCAACACAGGAGATAAACATAGGGATAAAACATAATTTTGTAGCAGGAACTAGCATGATATTTTGCACACATGATGAGTCGATGACGTATGGGCCCAACCTCGAGAGGAATCACTCCTTAGCACGATTCTTCTTGTGAACCTAGGGGAAAGGGTCTAAAAAAGGGTGAGATGAAATACCCAATGAGTGGGGGATTGGGGAGAGTTTGCAAAACATTCTTCAAACAATAGTCATGGCATGCAATAGTTCTTATGAAATCCTGAAAACAACATGATTCTATGAACATGTTATGGAAGTAACTAAATCATTCCTGTATGCATGTATAACTCGTTTATAATATTGTTCTAAGTACTGTAATCTCATCATTTAAGCTAAAACAAATCCTGAATTATAGCTCATCATTGAATGCTTAAAATTCTTTTTCTAAAAACTTAAAACATAACTGTAAGTGCTTATGCTTATGGGAACAATGTTTCTTATAAGTCATGGTTCAACCATCTGTGTCATCACTCAAGAATGCATATGATTCTGAAAATAATAACTCTACTAGTTATGCTACGGACATCCAAACCATCATTCAATGAACACTCATGATTCACAAAACAAAATCTGGTAACTAAATTTATAACTACTGTGATGATATAAAATTGAAAGCTGATTTTTCTGAAACCATGCACTGATAAATGATTTTGGAATACTCTAAACTTTATGCTGATAACTGAACTTTAAATTGAATACTATAGCTTTTATTGATATTGAAAATTATAAACTGATATCTTATTCTGAAACTGTGGCTAATACTGAAAGCTCTTTTTTTTTTTTTTTTTTAGCATTGTTTACTGAAAGCTCTCTTAATTATTCTAAAAACTCATATTGAGACTATCGCTCATAACAGATAATAAAAATGAATGTAATTTTGAACATTCTAAAACAGATTCTGATATTAATAACAAAAAACTCTCACCACAACTAGTACCCTTGGGAAATCTGATCTCACCTGGTGGGCGTCCCGCACATAGACAGAGTAAGGGATGTACTGTCATACACAGCAAGATCTATTATATGCGACCACTGCATCATACAGGCGGACCACTTAACGCCCAAAGCCAATAAAATCTATCATATGCATGCGTAGAGCTAAAATCTGAAACTGTCATACCCGGCGGAATCCAACATCGCTCGGGCAGAGCCAGAAATTTGTATCTTTGGGGAACGGGTACTTTGCAGGCTGGTTTGAAAATCACTTTTATCTCTATACTGATCTTTATCATTTTTCTCATAAAACTTATGCTTTTCTTCTTTATAAAAGATATGCTTAAAATCAAAATATTTTATGCAATGTACATGGGTAAGCATGTAATCTTATAAAACTTATGCTCTTTCTCATAAACATATACCTTTCCTTTTTATACCAAAACATATTTACAAATAGCAAACTTTATGAATGAAAGGATAATCTTGCAGCTTTGCAATGGTTAAAAGAAAAACCACATGACTGCCGACACTACAACTGAAGAAAATCCATTTCACCACTCAACAATTTGGTTTCCCTATTCCAGCAAAAGGATTCTACAAATACATCAATACACTCATACAAATTACCCCATATATTCAAGCCGTGGAAAACCTCCTTTGATGCAGACCACCAAATTCTCTAACGTACACATGCAGCAATCACCACCAAATTTCATTCTCGAAATACAAACACTAATAATAAATTAACAGTTCGGAATACAAACTTCATTCTCGAAAGACAAATTGAAGGAACATGAAACTCACCATTCAGTTCCAGAATCAGAGTAGGTCAGCTTGAGTTATTTGATTATAGCCATTCCTCTAGGAAATCTCTTCTGCATTCCCATTCAGCCAGGCAAGGGACTGAATACAAGCTCTCTGGAATTCTCAATTTGCAGTTGTTTACAATGCTTAAACCGCTGAGCAAAGGCATCACTCCTTCCTCTACATGCAACTCCTGTAATTCCCTCAGATTAAGATACAGACTTTTGAGCCGACGGTTTTTAAGTTTCGCAATAGAATTGAAATTGAACACCTTTTCTTCATCGTGATATGCTATGCCCAGTTCTCGAAGATTGACCAATTTCTCCAGATTAGTCCTTGACAAAGTCTCGCTTTCTATGTACTTCAAAGTCTGAAGGTTTGTCAAATTGTCTATCCGCAAATATTGCCCAGAAAAGTTTCCACTTAAATGTCTCAACTCTTGCAATTTACAAATTTCAGTTGGCATTTGCGGACACGAACCACTGATAATGTCCAATGTTTGTAAGCTCACCAAGTTGAGAATGGACTCTGGAACATACTTGACTTCTGAATATCTCAGTACCAAATACTTCAAGTGAATCAACTTTCCTACTTCTTCAGGAATTATCAGTTCAAAAAGTACAGAGGAAAGATTGATTACTCTTAGTAACTTAAATCTTATGCACATTGTTAGAATGTCTGCTGCCTCAAGTTGAAGATGATTAGGGAACGCAAGAGTGGATTATGATGCTGTAATATTTGGGAGTAAGCGTCTGTTCCAGAATAAATAACCTGTCGTCGACATGATGATTTACTCGACGACAAGGTTGAACCTTTTATTTCATCGTAAATGTGAAACAAATTGAGCTGTTTTGCCTTTTGCATGGCTAGATCTCGTAAAAGATCATGGACTCGACAAGTTACTACCCTCCCTGCACGTGTTTTATCTGTTTGAATCAGACTTCTATTAATCAACTCATTCAAGTAACGATAAGCTACGTCTTCCATTATTTCTTCATTTTGCTGTATGAAACCCTGAGCCACCCATTGTCGAATTAGCTGCCATGTCTGGATTTCGTGGTCAACCTTTTTCACATTTATGAGGTAAATAAAGGTTCAATTTACTATTCGAGGACACGACGACAAGCTGTTTATTCTGGAATTGAAAGTTACTTGCAGCTTCAACAATCTAAAGTCTTGCGCTCCCTTTTGTTCGTCGGGATCAATAATGAAAATGCAAGGGAAGGCTTATTGTCAACGTGCTCAAGCTTCAAGCTTCAGGTTACTAAGAGTGCTCAATCTTTCGCATCTCTGGCTTACAACTATACCAAAAGAAATAGGCAAGTTGATTCACTTGAAGTTGATTCAGGTTACTAAAATTAGGAAGAACAACAATTGAAGATTTTCCAGTACCACCATTCATTCTCAACTTTGTGAACCTACAAACTCTGTTCATTCAAGGTTTTAGTAGGCTCCCAAATGAAACTTATAAATTGAAAGAGTTGAGACATCTAATTGGAAATTTTGAAGGGTATTTTTGGGTAGACAACTTGAAAAACCTTCAAACTTTGAAGGGCATACAGGCCGAGACTTGGATTAAAACTAATCCAAAAGGGTTGGTTAACCTTCGAGAGCTGCACATATCAAGTTATGGTAAAGCAGTAAACGAGTTCACTTTTGATTCTATTGCCAAGCTGAAAAGCCTTCAAATTTTACGGGTTTACATATCAACAAGTGAAATTCCTTCCCTGAAACCACTATCTGACTGCCCAAATCTGGTAGAGCTGACATTAGAAGGGGGGACACTGAACCTACAAGAAAACATGCCTGCATTTTTGCCAAATCTTGAACACCTAGAATTACATATTAGCATACTCGAAGATGATCCCATGCTTACATTGGAGAATTTGCCAAACCTCAGAGTTCTTTATTTATACCCCGGTGTTTATTGTGGAAGGAATCTGGTCTGCAGCAAAGGAGGGTTTCCACGGCTTGAAATTCTGGTTCTTCCTGGAGTAACTTTTACGGAGTTGAAAGTAGCCGAGGGAGCTATGCCTGAGCTTAGAAGTTTCTTATTGGCACATTTTAAAATTCCTGAAAGATTCAAAATCCTGCCGCCCCCACCCAAGTGGGAATACAAAGGGGACCTGCTATAGGACCGGGCAGACGTTCAGTTTGCTATCTCACCGTGTAATTTGTTTAAATAATTATACACTATTTGATTTAAGGCGGCTATTGATTAGGGCCGTGGAAGATTACTCCAATAATCTACCTTTTAATCCGGTCATCACCTTATTTGGTTTAACATGTAATAAAAGATGTTAAATAGATAACATAAGAGGTGATATAGATGATTATATGATTACTGACTCAAATAGTGGTATTTTAAAATTACTGTGGTAATTTTATTTTTGTTCCAATTTTATCATTACTTAATAATCAAATAACTCAAGCTAACCTACTCTGATTCTGGAACTGAATGGTGAGTTTCATGTTCCTTCAATTTTTCTTTCGAGAATGAAGTTTGTATTCCGACCTGTAAATATATTATTAGTGTTTGTATTTCTAGAATGAAATTTATTACTCTGATTCTGGAAGGTTGCCAGAAACTTTTCGAAGTAGAATAATGCGTAGCCTCATTTCTGATTTGATCATATGGTGATTGTTGTGTTCTCCTATAATTTTTCATTTTGGGCTGCAGTGATTCAGTGAACAGAGGAGAAGGCAGGGGAATTGACGAAAACTTTCCGGGTTTCTCTAATATTCAGTGCTATCTTTTGCTCCTTTGTTTTCAAATTTAATTTGATTCTGCGGATGTTGCAATCTTATCAGTTTGGCTTTAATGTGTTTGTTGTGATGTGGCATTCTGATGACACACGTGGAAGTCAACAGGGAGGTTGGCTGGTCAAATGTAAATTGTCAAGACATGAGGGGCAGTTCAGTCTTTTCCATATGTTCTAAAACCTAAATCTGGTTTTGTGTGCAGCTCACTTCTCTCATTTCTCTCTTGGTTAACAGAGAGAGAAACAGTTAGAGGTGCTGTGCTGGAAATCTGAGGTTCGTCCATGGAATCAATGGTGATAGTAGGTGTGAGTTGTCCTCTTTGAGTCGTCTTTTTACTGTATAAATATGTACTGATTTCTGCCTATTTTGAATGTATGAGTGGTGAGAGCATCTGGGTATACGGGTGTAAAATCAGAGGGCTTTTGTATCGGGGTGATGCCTCGTGTAAATGGGTGAGTCGATTCTTCTGTAAGGTTTCTCAAACTCATAGTGAAAGTTCTTTTTTCTGGTTACCCTGCAGAGTGGATGCAGGTAATCTTTAAAATTACCGAACCACTATAAATCTGGTGTTTTTTTTCTTCCTTTTACTTTTCCTTTTAATTGTTGCTTTTGTGCTTTGCTTGGTTGAATGAACATTCTGGGTTATTGCATGATTACACAGTTTTTGGGCCATATTTACAACAGTGTTAAAAGCTTTGATTTTTCAGTTAAAGGTTGAAGGTTGCCAGAAACTTTTCGAAGTAGAATAATGCATAGCCTCATTTCTGATTTGATCATATGGTGATTGTTGTGTTCTCCTATAATTTTTCATTTTGGGCTGCAGTAATTCAGTGAACAGAGGAGAAGGCAGGGGAATTGACGAAAACTTTCCGGGTTTCTCTAATATTCAGTGCTATCTTTTGCTCCTTTGTTTTCAAATTTAATTTGATTTTGCAGATGTTGCAATCTTATCAGTTTGGCTTTAATGTGTAAAAAGCTTTGATTTTTCAGTTAAAGTTGGGATGCTAATGCTAGCAATTGCCTATCACTCACTGACAACAGTGGATAGAAACTATTGTTATACATGAAATTCCTTCACTGAAACCACTATCTGACTGCCCAAATCTAGTAGAGCTGACATTAGAAGGGCTGACACTCAACCTACAAGAAGACATGCCTGCATTTTTGCCAAATCTTGGACACCTAGAATTACACCTTAGCATACTTTAAGTGAAACTTTAGCACATAAAACCAAATCGATGAGATTGCAGCATCTGCAGAATTCAACCATATTAAAGAAACCAGGAAAATTGAATAATGCTATGTTTATAACTGAGTTATATAGCTAGATAAAAAACATAAGACAGGATAGTCATTTTACATGAGTCTGGTTATATGACTCAATTGTAAGCACAGTATAATTCAAGAAAATTTTCATCACTTCCCCTGCCTTCTCCTCTGTTTTCTTAATATTTTCTGCCCACTTCAATTAGAAAACCACACTGAAGCCAAAAGAAACCATTGAAGGAAAACATAACAATCACCACTATCAATTCCTCGGCTAGATCCACAGAGGTAACGATATCCCTGAAATTGCAAACTTCGGCGGTAAAATTGACGGGCAAGTTGTAAGCATGTAATTGATTACTAACTCAATATATGATAATGTTTCAAAACCATGATTGAATTAATGAAAACTTAGAAAATCAGATTCCTGAACCCTGACAAGTTTTCTTCAACTTCCCCTGCCTTCTACTCTATAAGTTCTCCCTCTCTCTCGATATCTATACATATAACTATAATTTCTATCCACTGTTATTAGTCAGTGATGGGCAATTGCAAGCATTAGCATCCTAACTTTAACTGAAAAATCAGAGTATGGCTCCCATAATTGGCGCATGTCCCACTTTCCACTAAATTAAAGGAAAGCTTTTAACACATTAAAGCCAAACTGATAAGATTGCAACATCTGCAGAATAACTTGAATTTGAAAACAGAGGAGGAAAAGCTTCTGGCAACCTTCCAGAATCAGAGTAATAAATTTCATTCTCGAAATACAAACACTAATAATAAATTAACAGGTCGGAATACAAATTTCATTCTGAAACACAAACAGAAACTCACCATTCGGTTCCCGAATCAGAGTAGGTTAGCTTGAGTTATTTGATTATAGCCATTCCTCTAAGAAATCTCTTCTGCATTCCCATTCAGCCAGGCAAGGGACTGAATACAATCTCTCTGGAATTCTCAATTTGCAGTTGTTTACAATGCTTAAACCGCTGAGCAAAGGCATCGCTCCTTCCTCTACATGCAACTCCTCTAATTCCCTCAGATTAAGATACAGACTTTTAAGCCGACGAAAGCCATATTTCCTGCAGACCAGCTTCTTTCCACAGTAAGAACTGTAGGCCAGATGTAGAACAGTCAGGTTCGGCAACTTTTCTAATATAGGCATCGGATCATCCACAAGGTAGGAGAACTCTAACCGTAAGTATTCCAGATTCGGCAAAACTGTATTCATTTTTCCGGGAAGTTTCTCTATGCGTCCACATAAGCTCAAGTACATGAGATCTTGGCAACGTGAGAGTGGTTGCAATGAATCAAAGGGATTATCCAGTAGATGAACCAATAAACTTCGAAGGTTTTTAAGTTTTGCAATAGAATTGAAATTGAACACCTTTTCTTCATCGTGATATGCTATGCCCAGCTCTCGAAGATTGACCAATTTCTCCAGATTAGTCCTTGACAAAGTCTCGCTTTCTATGTACTTCAAAGTCTGAAGGTTTGTCAAATTGTCTATCCGCAAATATTGCCCAGAAAAGTTTCCACTTAAATGTCTCAACTCTTGCAGTTTACAAATTTCAGTTGGCATCTGCGGACACGAACCGCTGATAATGTCCAATGTTTGTAAGCTCACCAAGTTGAGAATGGACTCTGGAACATACTTGACTTCTGAATATCTCAGGACCAAATACTTCAAGTGAATCAACTTTCCTACTTCTTCAGGAATTATCAGTTCAAAAAGTACAGAGGAAAGATTGATTACTCTTAGTAACTTAAATCTTGTGCACATTGTTAGAATGTCTCGCTGCCGCAAGTTGAAGATGATTAGGGAACGCAAGAGTGGATTATGACGCTGTAATATTTGGGAGTACGCTCCTGTTCCAGAATAAATAACCTGTCGTCGACATGATGATTTACTCGACGACAAGGTTGAACCTTTTATTTCATCGTAAATGTGAAACAAATTGAGCTGTTTTGCCTTTTGCATGGCTAGATCCCGTAAAAGATCATGGACTCGACAAGTTACTACCCTCCCTGCTCGTGTTTTATCTGTTTGAATCAGACTTCTATTAATCAACTCATTCAAGTAACGATATGCTACGTCTTCCATTATTTCTTCATTTTGCGGTATGAAACCCTCAGCTACCCACTGTCGAATTAGCTGCCATGTCTGGATTTCGTGGTCTTCTGGGTAATGGCCTAAGTAGAGAAAGCATAATTTTAATTGGTAAGGTAAATCATTGAAGCTTAAAGCTAATAGATTTTCAATTTGAGTCGAACCGCTGCTTAAGTCTCGCCAGATATGACCGCGCACAAAGCGCCACTCTTGTGATCTCTTTGTAGATAATAACCCACCCAATACAACAATAGCAAGTGGTAGACCACCGCATTTTTGCACCATTTCCTTTCCCAACTTCCACAGTCCTTCATCTTCGTTTGCCTTCCCTGAAGTTTTCTCGCAAAATAACTCCCAACTTTCATCTTCCCTTAGAAACCGAAGTTTATGAACATAAGTTCTTTCATCTGAAAACTCAGCAACAAATTTATTACGTGTGGTGATAATTACTCTGCTGCCGTTGTTGTTTTCTGGAAAGGCTATTCTGAGGCTCTCCCAAGCTATTGTTTCCCATACATCATCAATCACCACCAAATATGAGTATCCTTGCAAAGAATTATGAAGAAATCTCTTCAATTCTTCTTCACTAAATTTATCTATCGTATCTGTGAAATTGAAAGACTTTATAATTCTTCGAAGAAGATCCTCGATATTGTAATCTTGAGAGACAGAAACCCACGCACATCGCTGAAATTTACTCTTGACTTGACTATTGTGGTAAAGTTTTCTGACGAGAGTTGTTTTACCCAAACCACCCGTACCCCATATAGAAATTACGAAACGCCTTGAATCATCTTCAAGTAGTTTAGCCAACAATGTGCTAGTATCATCCTCAAAGCCAACGACATGCTTTTCAAGTGCGAAGGAGGTGGTTTTCCTTAGTTGTTTCAATTTGCCAAGAGCCTTGCTGTCTCCTTCCAGCTTGTTATCAATAGCTTTAAGACCATACATTCTAGATCTATCAAAGACTTCTTTAAGTCTCTTATTGAGAGCTTCAATCTCCTTGCCTATGCTGTATAGATTGGGCTCCTTGTGACTCGCTGTTCTAGTGACTATCCAGGAATAGTACTTCTTGATGGAAGCAAAGAGTCCTTGCCTTCTTCTGGCAGTCCCTTCATCATGGAATTGGAGCATGAATTTATCCAAGAGATCCTCACAATCATAAGCAATTTCTTGGATGTCAGTTACCCACTGGCGTATCAAACCATTGTCTAATTGTTTATCTTCCGCATCCTTTATGAAACAAAGCATCCATTCCAAATCCTTTTTCAGCGACTCCACTTCACGTCTCACTCCTCGTAAGAAGGCTGCTTCTTGGATTAGATAGTCCCCAAGCCTCCTCACCACATACGAGACTACTGCATCCACCATTCCTCTCAAGCTGCCTTTTCTCTCTTTATTGTTAAATTTCTTTTGAGTTTCTGTGCTTCAGACTAATCTTACTCTTTCTTTCTGTGTGTTTGTTTTTCTTTTCTCATATGCTATCTTTTCAGATTGTTGAACCTACCAAACTTCATATGAATGCATGGAACCGAATGTCAACCAACGGTAGGTTAACGTCATTGTCTTCCAAAAAGTCAGAAATAATTCAATGGTAGTGTAACATCAATGCTCTGCTCCTTTGAATTTTGAACTTTTGGGAGAATTAATAAATAGGTTACCACTACTTTACGTTACCCTTGTTGCGGTGGCGACTGTGTGCGTCTCACTAAATCAAGGCCTGGCTTTCTGCCAATTTAAAAGATGTTGACGTGAAAATTGTCAATTGACAGATGTTAATGCAAGCATAGTTGGAGCTGGTTTCTTCATGTTCATACAGGTGTAATGTCTACAGGAGATTTTTAAATACTTTAAAATCAAATTGTTGGTGCATGTCCCACTTTCGAATAAATTAAAGAGAAATTTTAACACGTAAAAGTCGAACCAATAAGATTCCAACTAATATTGAAAAGAAAGATGGAAAAGACAGAAAAAAATACAAAGACAAAAGCATGATTGATGAACTGAATTAGCTAGTAAAAATAATCAATTTCTGCTACTGAATTCTTGTTTCATTTTAAGCTGCTGAATCACAACCAACAAATTAAAGTAGGAATAAGGATGCTCAGATAGAAACCCCACTGCAGGCCAAAACAAAAAATTGAAATATAACAATCACCAGAATTAAATCAGAAATGAGGCTTACAATTTGTTAATAATTTTATTTTCTGCAGTAATATTTCTGGAATTCTCAACTTGAAATATTATGGAACCTTCAAACCTCTAAGCTGCATAGTCATACCTCCTTCCTCTACTTGTCACTCTAAATATTTCACTTGAGGAAGATGAATTTCATTAAAGATTAAAGGCTGAACATTAAATCATTCCACAAAAATATAGAGTAAGGTCTAGTACTCAAGATTATATAGCCAATTGTAAGCCTGTAATTGATGACTACGTTCTGTAAATGTGTCTCTTTGTTTCAAAAACAATGATTCAATTGAATGAAAACTTGGAAAAGGAAAAATCAGATTGGAGAACCCAGAAGATTTTCTTGCAATTTCTGCTGCACTCTCCTCTGTTCACTGCAGATTTCCAAATTTTATTTTCTGCACTGAACTTGATATTTGCTACAGCATTCTTGTTTCTTTGTATTAGAATTTGCTGAAATCACAACTAACAAATGAAGGTAAAACAATATAGATTAGGAAATACTAAGCATGTAATTGGTTACTAGACCAGTATATGGCCTTGTTTCTGCATCTTCCCCTGCCCTCTACACCGTAAGTTCACTAAAATTTCGTAGATATTTCTTACTCTACAAAATTTATATTTTCCGAGTCTCTGACACCAGAAGAACTTGATTTGTATTTTTAAAAAAGTTAGGGTTCATTTGTATTATTATTTTAAACCCTATTCCCAAAATACCTAGTTATTTAATTATGTGGGAAATATTATTCTATTTTTTAAATTTATTTTAGACCCCTTTAGTTTATTAATTTAATTAAACACCCTTAAAAAAAAGTTTAAAATTAACAAAAACACCCCTACCCACCCATAGTTGCCAGATTCCGGCAATCAGGAATCTCACAATGGAGTAGAAACGACCGAAACTAGCCGGTAATTTGCCGATCTGACCTTTTTCGGTCAGATCCACAATGGATCTGGCCGGAAAAGGCCATATCGACACACGACCAGCCAGATCTGACTGGTCCGCATTGTAACACCATTTTTCGGCCAGATTCCAACGGTGGTGACCAGAATCTAGCACTGTGGGTGGGTGGGTGGGATTATTTTTGTCATTTTATAAAATTTTTATATATTGGGGTGTTTAGTTAAATTAGCAAATCTAGAGAGTTTTTTGTTAATTTTACCTCGTAATACTCACCATATTCAACTACCCAATATTATTCCCAAAATCTTATTCAAAATAACAAAACAAACGCATCCCAAGACTTTCAGAAGAGAATATCAATATTTAATTTGCTGCTCTTCTTTGTAAGTTGAAATGTTGAATCACAACCAAGAAATATAGTAGAAATTTAATGAGTAAAGAAGTTGAAATTAAAAATAAACAGTAAATTAAATAGCATAAAAGTAAAAATACAAATTACATGGTAATATATCAAACTGAACTGTCGGATAACAAATCAAATCAAAAGAAAATTCAACACAAGTCCAATATACACGACTAGTACTCATTTATGATATAACTTTCGTATTCCCAGTCTTCAGGGAGAATCTTGAATTCAACCAAAAAAAAAAAAAAAAACGATTGCAAAAATACATTATAAGAAAAAGACTAATTTGATATTCACTAAAAACACTTAAAAGACACTAAACACTTACCACTACTTTACGTTACCCTTGCTGCGGTGGCGGTCTTAAAAGGTCTTCTCAGCTGACCGTAGGACTTGAATGATTTTTCTATTTCGAGAATTTAGCATTACATGGCCGACTGTGTGGGTCTCACTAAGTCAAGGCCACGCAACTTTCTTCATGTTCATACAGGTGTAATGCCTTCAGGAGATTTTTAAATCCCACTTTCCAATAAATTAAAGAGAAATTCTAACACGTCAAAGTCAAACCAACAACTAAAATTGAAAAGAAAGATGGAAAAGACAGAAAAAAGTACAAAGACAAAAGCATGATTGATGAATTGAATTAGCTAGTAAAAGAAATCAGGATCCTGCAGTAATCTACTCAATTTCTGCTACTGAATTCTTGTTTCATTTTAAGCTGCTGGATCACAAGCAACAAATTAAAGCAGGAATAAGGATTCTCCAATAGAAACCCAAAACAAAAATTGAAGGAAAACCTAATCCAAACCAAATATAATAATCACCAGAATTAAATCAGAAATGAGGCTTACAATTCGTTAATATTTTTACTCTCTGAAGTAGTATTTCTGGAATTCTCAACTGAATGAAAACTTGGCAAAGGAAAAATCAGATTGGAGAACCCAGAAGATTCTCTTGTAATTTCTGCTGCACTCTTCTCTGTTCACTGCAGATTTCCAAATTTTATTTTCTGCACTGAACTTGATATTTGCTACAGCATTCTTGTTTCTTTGTATTAGAATTTGCTGAAATCACAACTAACAAATGAAGGTAAAACAATATTGATCAGGGTTTTATTCCAATCCGTCACTTAAAGACACAGACAGCACCTTGAGCGCAAAACGAACACTCTAACAACACCAATGTCAAGGTGATGACCTCACTTGAGAAGTGGTCACACGGTAGATAAAAACAAAAGCAATTTCAACCACCTAAGTGGTGACACAAATGTCAGGGTGAACATTCAAGAATCAATTTAACAATTTAGAACAACGTAATAGAGGGTGGTGACTAAAAAGACAAATATCATCATTATGAAGCAAGCAGGTTAACACATGAATACTTAAGGTGGTGACATAAACACAAAAGTAACAGGCTAAACAAAGTACAAAAAGGTCATGGGCTCGGACAAAAATTTCATGAGATTTAAAGAGATAAGTAATATTGATCTAATTAGAAGACATAAAAATCATTCCTCAACCTATGAAAGAAATGCATGAGCATCTCACCCAATAAAAATTTCACAACTTAAGGTGATCACTCCTTTACGTCACAAATGAGCAACAAAAGTAAACATTCTTAATCATATCTGTGTAAAGTGTCCTCAAGGGGTGACTATGACTCATTGGTCAAATTTGAACTCCCCCTTCCCTCATGCCCTTTTTCTTTTGATTAATTATTTTTCTTTTCGAACGTAATCTCAACATTTTGGATTCTTTTGCATATCAATAGAGATTAATGGGCATAAAACTCAAGAGGTAACCAAACATAGCTTTCATACTTGCTAGTAGGTAGTCCTCTAAATGATAGATTTTCCAAGGATATAGGGGTCTCTATATCCTAAAAAATTACTCAAGAATGACTTTCACACTACAAACAAGGTAGGTCTTTCACAAGGTGACAAGAAACATGCACTAAGCATTTCAAAAATGAAAGAAAGTCGTTATACTTCTTGAGGTGAAAGGCAAGGTGGACACAACACTCATCACACTCATTTCAAAGAGAGAAACAATTCTCCATGAATCAACATAGATCATCAATACCTGTAACTTCAAAAGCAAAGAAAAATAATTTTCTCATGACATCAACAAGAAAAACTCTACACAAGTTGAGTTTAAAATAACCAACGGACTTCCTCAAATTCACTTGAAAATCTAAAGCCTTTGTAAATAAGTCACCAAGTTGGGACACTGTGTTCACATAAGCAAGAGTGATCACTCTATCTTCAATTAAGTCTCTAATAAAATGATGCATAGCATAATATCAATGTGCTTAGTATTTCTGGAATTCTCAACTTGAAATATTATGGAACCTTCAAACCTCTAAGCTGCATAGTCATACCTCCTTCCTCTACTTGCCATTCTAAATATTTCACTTGAAGAAGATGAATTTCGTTAAAGATTTGGCAAAACTCAGAAAAGTTCTCTGCAACTTCCCCTGCTTCCACTCTGTAGCTTCACCCTTTCTCTCTAGATAAACAAAAATAAAATATGAATTTGATGACACAATATTCTCAAATTAAAGGCGGAACATTATATCATTCAACAAAAAATATAGAGTAAGGTCTAGTACTCAAGATTGTATTGCCAATTGTAAGCCTGTAATTGATGACTATGTTCAGTAAATGTGTATCTTTGTTTCAAAAACAATGATTCAACTGAATGAAAACTTGGCAAAGGAAAAATCAGATTGGAGAACCCAGAAGATTTTCTTGCAATTTCTGCTGCTTTCCCCTCTGTTCACTTCACATTTCCAAATTTTATTTTCTGCACTTTACTTGATATTTGCTACTGCATTCTTGTTTCTTTGTATTAGAATTGGCTGAAATCACAACTAACAAATGAAGGTAAAAACAATATTGATTAGGAAATAGTAAGCATGTAATTGGTTACTAGATCAGTATATGGCCCTGTTTCTGCATCTTCGCCTGTCCTCTACACTGTAAGTTCACTAAAATTTCGAAGATATTTCTTACTCTAGAAAATTTCTATTTTCTGACACCAAAAACACTTGAACTGTATTTCTTAAAAAGTCAGGATTTTCAGGAGATAAATATGAAGATTTAATTTGCTGCTCTCTTTGTAAGTTTAAACACAACCAAGAAATATGGTAGAAATTTAATGAGTAAAGAAGTTGAAATTAAAAATGAAACAGTAAATTAAATAGTATAAAAGTAGGAATACAAATTACATGGTGATATATCAAACTGAACTGTCGGCCAGAAAACAAACCGAATCAAAAGAAAATTCAACACAAGCCCACTATACACCACTAGTACTCGTCGAAGATATAACCTTTGTATACCCACACTTCAGGGCGACGAAGCTTCTCCAATCTTTCCGGAATTCTGAAATTCCTTGCTTTACTTGAGCTGAGGAAACTTCTAAGCTTAGGCATACCTCCTTCCTTTATTTGCAACTCCTGTAAACGTCTCTCAAAAAGAACTAGAATTTCAAGCTGAGGAAAACCATCTTCGCTGCAGACAAGTTTCGTTCCATTATAAGAATCACGGCTTAAATAAAGTACTTTCAGGTTTGGCAGCTTCTCTAATGTAGGCAAGGGATCATCTACAAATCCCCACTTATCCAACTCTAGGTATTCGAGATTTGGGAAAAATTCAGGCATTTCTTCTGGTAGTTTCCCTATCTTCCCACTTAATGTCAACTCTACCAGATTTTGGCAATGAGAGAGCGTTGGCAATGAGAGAGCGGTGTCAACTCTTCCTAGGTAGACTTTTAAAAATTGAAGACTTCTCAGTTTGGCAATAGAATCAAAACAGAACTTTTCTTTCACATCATAATCTACAATTTCAAGTTCTCGAAGATTCACCAGCTTCTCTGGATTAGTTTTAATCCAAGTCTTGGCTGGTATTTGCTTCATGGTTTGAAGGTTTTTCAAATCATCTATCCGGAAATACCCTCCAAACTCTCCAATTAGATGTCTCAACTCTTTCAACTTACAAATTTCAGTGGGGAGCACAAGGTGCAACTCACCGTGTTGTATGATCAGAGTTTGTAGGCTCACCAAATTGAGAATGAATGGTGAAACATCTGTATTTGAGGACTGTAAAAATCGCAAATACTTCAAGTGAATCAACTTACCTATTTCTTGCGGCATTGTTTCTGTATTTAAATACGGAATATCGAGCACTCTTAGTAACCTGAAGCTTGAGCACACAGTTACAAACTCTTCCGTTGCCTCTGTGTAAGGGAAATTAATGAACAGAAGGGAACGCAAGACTTTAGATCGTTGAAGTTGTGAGTCACTTTCTACTCCAGAATAAACAGCTTGGCGTCGTGTTCTCGAGGAGCAAATTGATATTTTTATTTACCTCGTAAATGTGAAAGAGGTTGAGCTCTTCTGCCTTTTCAATTGCTAGTTCTCTCAGAAGATCGTGGATACGGCACGTCTTTATCCTCCCTCTACAAGTTTTACCTTTTTGAATCAAGCTCCTTTTAATCAACTCATTCAAGTAATAATGAGCCGTATCTGCCATTATTCCTTCATTTTGAGGTATAAAACCCTCAGCCATCCACAGTCGAATTAGTCTCCTTGTCTCGATTTCATAATCTTCTGGAAACAGGCCTAAATAGAGAAAGCATGGCTTCAATTTGTAAGGTAAATCATTGAAGCTCAAAGACAATAAATAATTGAAATGATTGTCCGAATCACGGTTTAGGTGTAGCCAAATGCAATCACGTACCAAACGCCATTCTTGTGCACTCTTTTGAGATAATAACCCACCCAATAGAACAATGGCAAGTGGTAGACCACCACATTTTTGCAACATTTCCTTTCCAAGCTTCTCCATTTCTTTGGTTTCATTTGCCTTACCGGAGGTTTTTGAACAGAATAACCGCCAACTTTCTTCTTCAGTTAGAAATCGAAGTTCATGGACACGATCTGCATAATCAGCTGCGTCTTTTTTGCGAGTGGTCATAATTACTCTACTGCAATGGTTGTTATTTGGAAAGGCTTCTAAGAGTCTCCCCCAAGCGTTTTTTTTCCCAAACATCATCAATCACCACCAAGTATGAGAGTTCTTCTAAAGATGTGTAAAGATATCTCTTCAAAGCTTCTTCCTTCATCTCCTCTAATTTCTCTGGCTTCAGCTCAAAATGAAAAGAATTTATGATTCTTCGAATAAGTTCCTCAATGTTGTAATCTTGAGATACACAGACCCAAGCACAATATTGAAATTTATTCTTTACCTCATAATTGTGGTACAATTTTTTGGCAAGTGTTGTTTTACCCAAACCACCCGTGCCCCAAATAGAGATTGCAAAACGTTGTGGCTCATTGTCAAGTAGTATACTCAACAATTTTCTTGTATCATCCTCGTAGCCGATGACATTCTCTTCGAATGCAAAAGAGTTGGTTCTTCTTACTTCCTTGAATTTGAGAACAGCATTGCTCTCTCCTTCCCACTTGTTATTAATATCTCTGAGGCCATACATTGCACATCTATCAGAGACTTCTTTAAGTCTCATTTTGAGACCTTCAATCTCCTTGCCTATGCTATATAGGTTGACCTTTTCCTTGGCTTTGCTGTATATGTTGGATTCGTTGAGACTGGAGGTTCTAGCGACAAGGCAAGAACACTTTTTGATGGAAGTGAACAGCCGTTGCCTTCTTCTCCCTGATGTCTCTGCTTCTTCAACCTTGAGCACATTTGAAGTTCCTTCATCATGGACTTTGAGCGCAAATCCATCTAAGACATCCTCACAATCATAAGCAATTTCTCGGATGTCAGATACCCACTGGCGTATCAAAGGTTTGTCAACTTGCTTCTCTTCAGCATCCTTTATGAAGCAATTCATCCATTCCAGATCTTTTTTCAGTGACTCTACTTCACCTCTCACTCCTCGTAAGAAGGCTGCTTCTTTGATAAGATAGTCCCCAATCCTCTCCACTACAAATGAGACTACTGCATCCACCATAGTTCACAAAGAAAATATGGAAAATAACTAGAGAATAAGAACAAATGGTTAACTTTCTTTTGAGTTTCTGTGCTTCTTTGTAATCTAATTTTGCTTTTTGTTTTGTTTTTTTGTTTTTTTCTCAGAATGCAAATGCATATTTCATAAATCACATGGGTGTTTAATAAAAAATTCTGATTAGTCAACATCAACATTAAATTCATTAATTTTGACATTTGTGTTTCTGGCAAGTTTTCAGAAATAATTGAATGGCATTGGGTAAATTTATCATCGATGTTTCCTGCTGCTTATCTCTAATTTGTCAGAAATAATTTAATGGAAGGGTAGGGTAACATCTACCAACAACTGCTTTTAATTTAAGAGTAAACGACTATTTTTCACCCAGGTTTGCACAATTTCTCACCCAATAAGTTTCAAAACACCAAATCATCACCCACTTGTCAACTTTCGTTAGTAAATTCTATCAAATACAGTAATTGTAACGGTAAGGATGAAAATGCCGGAATTGTTTTATTATTATATGTCATGTCAACACATTCAATTACCAATATACCCCTATTTAACTATGTAATTACCAACATACTCCTTTTCAGCTCTGTAATTACCAATACCCAGCTATGTATAAATTTTAATTACCAATTTATCCCTAATGCTAACAGATAATCAGTAACGGTTAAGATATTAAAATTTTCAAGTAATTAATATTATCATTTTATCCATGTGTTTGATGCAAAATGAACTGATTGAATTTTATCAATTAAAACTTTAGCAAGAGTGTAGATTCCAAAATCATAATCCAATCGCTTGAATTGATACCCAAAAAAGAGAAATTGGGAATGCAATTCAAATATGTTCAATTTGGGTAAATAAACCAATGAGTTTTAAAGGAGATGAACAAAAAATGAAGTTAAAATCACTTTATTGTCATTGTAACAAATCTTATTCAAAAATATCAAAGTCAATTAATTATCATTGTCATAATTCTCATTCAAAAATATTAAAGTCAATTCAATCTCTATAAAGCAAAAATATGAGGCTTTAATTCTGGTCATAAATCTATGATCAGTAATATATACATAGAGCAAAAATATGACTAGTATACGATCTGTCCTGAGTGACTTGACACATGAGGCTTTGATTCTAGTGTTTCCTGAGTTCCTATACTCCAAACCCTTGATGATCTCCAAGAGTTATAACTTGAAACAAAGTAAATAACTTCCTTTGAAAATATCCACAAACTTATAATACATGAAGTATACAAATAATTAACTAGCTTTACAAAAAAAATTCCAAAAAGAACCAATAAAAAAACAAGCCATTTTTCACTCAGAACCATCTCAAATTCAACTCAGAATGTCCACAAAGTTATAATACATACAATATACAAATAATTAACCAACTTTACAAAAAAAAAAAAAAAATTCCCACCAAAACCAATAAAAAGCAAGCCACTTTTCACTATTTATCACCTCAGAATGTCCACGAACTTATAATGCATACAATATACAAATAATTAACCGCCTTTATAGAAAAAAAAAATTCCAACAAAAACTAGTCAAAAACAAGATATTTCACTCCTTACCACCTCAAATTCACCTTAGAATGCCCACAAACAAATATTTTGTATGAAATAATAGTACTACTTGCATATAAGATAGAGCAAATCGATATACCATCAAAATAAAAATTATATTATCTATGTATACTGCCTATACAGCTGCAAAATCAAGAAATTCAATTGCAAACCATTATTTAAAATTTCAACAATATCATGCAACTAGCAGTTAACAACTATTCTCCAGAATTCATTCACATACATATGGAAGAATCACTACAAATTTCCCAGGCTCATAGAAGAGTTGAATATCAGCAATACAACAAAACAAGTATAAAATGCAATCCTATAGGAAATTGAAACATTTCAACCATGTTAAAACATGAAGACAAAATTGAAACATGAGACACCCCAAATTAACTAAACCAAACCTTAGCCTAAGTTTAATCTCAGTCAACACCTTTTATGTTAGGGCATAGAAATACAGATGAAAGAGAAATGTTAGAAGCAAATTAATGTCATAATTTACTGTTGACTAAAATATTTTATTTGCAATTCAAATATGTTCAATCTGGGTAAATAAACCAGCAAGTTTTAAAGGGGAAGAACAAAAAATGGAGTTCAAATCACTTCATTGTCATTGTAACAAATCTCATTAAAAAATATCAAAACAATTAATTGTCATTTTCACAATTCTCATTCAAAAATATTAAAGCCAATTCAATCTCCATAAAGCAAAAATATGAGGCTTTAATTCTGGTCATAAATCTATGATCAATAATATATACATAGAGCTTTAATTCTGGTCATAAATCTATGATCAATAATATATACATAGAGCAAAAATATGACTAGTATATGACCTGTCCTAGGTGACTAGAAACATGAGGCTTTGATTCTAGTGCTTCCAGAGTTCCTGTACTCCAAAACCTTGATGATCTCCAAAAGATTTACAATAAAGGCTATATGTGTGTCATACCTTCGTTGTTAAAATTCGATGACTTTGAAAGTGCAAAGAAGATATTTGAAGAGTGGGAATCAGTAAATGGATCCTATAATATTCGGATTTTTAACTTAATGATTGGTGCTTATCGCCGAAAAGGGCTTTTGCAGGAGGCAGAAACTGTTATAGATGGGGCAAAATTGAAGGGGGGGAAGCCTGATTAGACAACTTGGTTGCATATTGACAGACTTTTTGCAAGTGTACTAAATCGTGCAAGTAATAAAGCTCGAGTAAACGAGTGTCGAATCCCAAGGGAACTACCTACCAAGTACTAAACTATTATATCCTATTACTATTTGATCAAACAGAATTTTAAGAGAAGCTTTAATGATAACGTAACAAACTAAAAACTAAATAAATGCAGAATTTGTAAAAGCTTTGATGTAAAGATCAATATGACTAAACCTAGGGCATAGATTTCGCACCAATTTACTCCTACGCATTGATATTTGTTGTCAACCTAATTAAGCGTATTCTAAAGGCCAAATCCCCTAATATTCCACTAACTCTCTCTCTCGAGCAATTAGCAAATTAACCTTTAAGCAACAACCCAAGATATCTCTAAGTTGGATTTAGGTGCTAAAAGATCATTAAATTCTATGGAATTTACCGGAACCTCACAGATCATGGTAACCTATCTCTAGCGTTTGCTCAATCTATGGTTTTATTACCTAAGACAAATCAGGTTTCATCTCTCGATCTCAACCCAACCCATGATATCATTCAACTCTCGGGCCCTTGAGACTTGAAAGCATTACACACAATAATAAAACTTAGAAATCATGCTCAATATAAAATTAATATAATAATGTCAACACATATTCATAAATTGGGCTATATCTGTAGCCTAGAAAAGAGAATTAGTTCATAATGAAAATAAAAAAATCCATCATTCTATTCAATGACATCAGTTCAAGAAAGACAAAGATAAAAACTTCTCTAATTGGTGAACGAGAGCTCCCTAGATCCCTATCTCCAACTTGGTAGCCGTCTTCTTTCTCTTCCCCAAAAAGTCCCCTCTTAATTTCTTAAAGACTCTCCTTTTATATCTCCTGGGTTCTGGTCGTGCTTAGGAAAAAGATTAGAAAACTTAGCCCATTCAGATTTGGATTAGGGTAATGAATTAACACACACCCGTGATCCATCGTCGTAATGATCATTCTTTTAGTCCAAGGCATCCGTAATCTTCAGAATTTGATAAAGTCATCAACATGAACATTGTAGCTCTCTGAATAAGCTTTCCAACGCCACTAGAATCGTCAAATTTTGACTTTTACAGCTCAAGTTATTATAGAAACATCGAGGTATACTCATGATGAAGGATTTCCAGATTTTCCGTAACATCTTCGACGTGCCACAACTTTCTCATTTCAACCCTGATTCTTGTGCCGTTTGTTCCTACAAGTTGTGAATCCTATCGACATCATTCTTTTCCCTTCAAAAACCTGTTTGAGCCTGAAAACACTCAAAATGCACCCGTGATCCCATAAATGGTATTTATGAAAGAATTAATCCAAATTTCACACTTTAAACACATTTTTCCATAAATAAACCAATTAAATCACTAATAAAATATAAACATTCAAGCTCTTATCACAACCCTTAACCAGCTTTTTGCTAGGCCCTAGCAAAATAAGCGATGAAATAAGTCTCTAGGCTTGAAAAGAAAACAACTAATTAAAAACCTAAATCTAAACTATCCTAAATTATTTTCGTGGATTGACACGATTGCATTTAATGTATGCAACAAGCCTTTAAACCCCTAGGTGGCCCTAGTTGGACGAGTTGTAGTCTCGTGAGGGTTTCCAGTGATGATACCCACAAACATCAACACTAAACGTATCCTAAACTCCAAAAGTAACAAAAACATAAAAAAAAAAAAAAAAAAAAACACACTAACAAAAAGTCTTGGATCAATTCATAAAGACATCTCAAAAATTGCATATACACAAGACAAATAGATTAATTAAAAATCACCTAAACTCACAGACAATGCAAACATCAATTTCATTTTCGTTACCAACCTAGAACATCCATACATGCATAAACCATTAGTCTACAAACTCGGATGGTGTTACGCACAACACTCATGAACAAAATCTTTGATCTCAGTATTTGTTATGACTTATATGTGAATCAAGGAATTAAACTCCATAGGCTCACTTTTCACGCCACTTTCCACTAATGTAGAATTTCACATCACCTTGGATCAATAGGTCTTTGTAGAGGTTGTAACATTAGGCTGGGGTATGAGTTCATGAAAGATGGAAAGAGAATTTAACAAAAATAAAATTAAGAGACTTAATTTTTATTCATTCTTATTACTAACATACATCACATTTCTCTTTTCCACTCAGTAGCTTCCCAATCTTTATCGAGCTCTTTCTATTTGACAGTAATATAAACCCAATTGCATAATTCCCGATCTTTACAATGCTTTTCAATGCCAACCTTTTTTTTTTTTTTTTTTTTGTAATCAATATAAAAGTAGAAAACACATACATCCCCACTGATTGTACAAGCACTCCACAACCCCCAACCAATTTCTTCGCATAAACCTGGGTTGTGGCAAAACTACACTTCCTCACCAATACTCATATTAAGCTTGAATAACAATTAAGTCTCTTAAGGATAAAATGGTAGGATTGTATTTTAGGCTCATAATCAGGATAGGGTAAACATTAAGTTCAAAGAACAGAAAACAAGGCTAAATTGTGTTTAAAAGGCTCAAAGGGCTAACTAGCGATGACAATAACAAGGGTTGGCTTGAAAAGCTCAATCGGTCCAAAAACAGCCTAAATCATTTCCTAAGTGATGTGAATTCTTGAGTGCTTATCAAATGAGTTATAGAGTTTGTTGAGATTACAATAATGTTTATGTAAACTTCATACATAACACGTCTCTAAGTAGGTGACTGAACCACTTTCAATCCACAAACCGCTAGGGTCTCAAATAAATGTCGTTAATATTCACAATCATCCGTAAGCAAAGGTAAAAATTAATGTCCTTCATTAGTTCTGTGTTATTGCAATCACATTCCTATCACAGACATATGACTTCATCCAAGGGACAAAAATAAAAACTCACAACCTAAAATAAAAGAATAAATAAAACTGCTCTCTAAATCCATCAAAAATTCTGCTCAATTTAAGTTTTCTTAAACTCCTACCCCCAACCAATAAAATCAACATTGTCCCAATGTTACACGTAGGAATAAGAGAAAGAGAACGTTACCGCAGTCTTCAATGTAATAAGTTGTCCATGTGTAAACGCCATTTGTTCTAGCAAAAAAATAAAAAAAAAATTAAAAAAAATAAAAAAAAAATAAAACCTAAAATAGACCTTGTTGGCCATCATAGTTATGCAGAATACAATCATGGATAAAAGAGTATTAACAACAACAAAAATAAACTCACAGGTCACAAAGACTCAAAGACACACAGTAGCAAAATGCACATCCATCAAAACAGAAAAAAAAAAAAAAAAACAACCAACAAAATACACGGACAACATTAACTAAAACACATTGAAATTTCACTCTACTCCTCCATACTCTCCTCAGAATCCTCATCAGGAGCATCACCTTGTTCCTCATCTACTGGGTTCAGTCCATTCACACCCTGGTGCTGCTATCCCAACATGAGCAAGTTGCAATCTCTGCATCTCATGTTGCACCCTCATTTGCTCACGTCATCCACGTCATCCAGGCTTCTTGGCGATTCTATTGCTTATTCAACTTTTTGATGTCTTCATGCAACTTCGACAATTGATCTCTTTGGGAAAGCTTCGTCGATGAAGATGCTTTGATCCTGGGTACCTCTACTCTGCCCCCACTGGTTAAATTTTACAGAAATTGCATGGTAAGACACACGCCTTGCGGAATAAAAACCTCTTCAGCATTCAACGGCACTTCAGCTTGCTTACACAATGCAGTGATCAGGTGAAGAAGGTAAAAACCAGTCTTGGTACGCTTTGCTGAATGGGTAATCTCTTGAAAGATAATCTCACCCACATTCATTCTCATTTTCTGCTGAATTGCATATATCAGAATCGCCCTGGCTTTACTAACAGTGCTCATGTGCTTAGAGGGCATCAATCGAGCGCATACAAAATATAGCCATATGCGCGAAGTTGAGTTCAAGAACTTACTATCAGGACAGATGTGTTCTCCAGCCGTAATAAACCATGTAGCTTTCCTTTTTGTCAAAGAATTAATTACTGTGTCAAAATCCACTTGGTGCTTGAATGCGGCATAGGCGTCATCATCTAGCTCAACTTATGACAGCCCAAAAAACTGATTAATAGTAGCTGCATTGAATATTATCTCTTTACCTCTTACCATTGTCCTCCCGTCAACGCTATCAGGAACATTGGCATAGAACTCCTTTACCATAGAGGCAACAGTAGGCGCCGGGGGTTTTTTACAAAATTTCTCCCAACCCAGAGCTTGAATTACATTAGTTATTCCCTCAAAAGAATTTGCAAATACCAGCCCTCTCTCTTCAATAAATCCTCTCGATTTCTTTGCAAAATTTTCATACCTGTCCTGGGCAACCTGACTAACAAACCGGGTATCACCGGAGGCCTGCCCTTTTCCTTTTTCTCTCCTATCACTTCCAGGCTTCCTTTTGGGTGCCATTGTCACTATTTTTTTTCCTTAATCCACACACTCAGTCAAACTACTCACAATACCCACGAACAATCACCAAACTCCCACTAATGACAACTTTCCTTCTTCAATCATGCCACAATCACAAGAGTAATCACAGGCTCTCCCAAAAATCACCTCAATCTCTCCCAATTGTTAACAACAAACAGCAAACAACAATCAACTCACACTCTCGCAAAATTCAATTCAATGGGTTCCCAACTTCAATAATCAAAATTACTTTGCAAATGGGGTGAGAAACACTTACTTGAGCCTTGATATGTCCAAACATGCCTTGAATTGATATTGATTAGATGAATTTTTGGAAACCCCCAATTTTGTTTTTGAAACCCTAACCTTGATTGAATATTTCATAGAAATCTTCTTGCTTGCTTAATCTGTGAAATGGGATTAGTTAGTGAACAATGGTGCCCAAAAAAAAAAAATAATTAAAAAAACACACGAAATTGGGTGAATGATGTGTGAAGAGAGGAACAAAAAGAAGTTTTGGGGAGTAGAGATTGTGCTATGAATTTTGCAGTGAATGTAATGAAGAGTATGCACAAGGGAAGAGGAGCAGATTCATTTAAACGTGAATTCGCGTTTTATGGTATGATCGTTGTGACGATAGTATGCTTCGCCACGGTGATCGTGATTTTTCGTCGCAGTCTGCTCTAGACTCATGCTCGCTGCAGTTCGTTGCTGCGGTGAGCTTGATTAATCATCTGCCCCTTGTTTGTGTGCGAAATGCATGCTCGCTGTAGTGATGGAGTTCACCGCCGCGGCGACCGTGATGCTGGAGTGTTTATTTATTTTCCAGGAATGTGTTTCCCATACCTTGACAGAGACAATCAAAACGTCAAAATTAATAAACTAACACTAACATAAAAACATACACATACATAACAAAAGAAAAGAAGAAATACTAAACAGAAACATCATTACTCATAAAAAAATTAAAATTAAAAATCAACCAAACGGAAACGAAATATTGGGTTGCCTCCCAAAAAGCGCTTGTTTAACGTCTTAATCTCGACTCCTTTTCTGTCCTCAATTAGGATTCTGAAGAAGAACTGAAACCCTCTCGTTGTCATTTCCATTCTCAATATAGGTTTTCAATCTTTGCCCATTGACTTTGAATGATCTCTTCGTCAGGTGGTGAAGCTCTATCGCCTCATGCGGAAACACACGATGAATGATAAATGGGCAAGACCATCTTGAGTGCAATTTACCCAGAAAAAGTCAAAGTCTTGAGTTGAACAGCAGCACTTTGTCGCCCTCCTTGAATTCCTTGTTCACAATGTGTTTGCCATGCCACTATTTAGTCTTTTCTTTGTAGATTCGGGAATTCTCGTTATTACAAAACTCTTCCATCTCATTGAGTTGCAGTAAACGTTTTGCTCTTGCGGCTTGTAAATCAAAATTCAGAAACTTTACTGCCCAATACGATATGTGCTTTAATCTACTGGCAAGTGACAAGCTTTTCCGTAAACCATCCTATAGGGCGACATTCCTATTGGTGTTTTGAATGTCGTCCTATACGCCCATAGTGCATCATCAAGTTTAGTTGCCCAATCCTTTCGAGAGGTGTTTACTGTCTTTTCTAGGATTCGTTTCAACTCCCTATTTGATACTTCGACTTGACCACTGGTTTGTGGATGATATGAGGTTGCAACTCGATGTGTAACCCCATACTTGTTTAACAATGCTACGAATTTACGATTGCAAAAATGAGAACCACCATCACTGATAATGGCTCTTGGCGTGCCAAACCTTGAAAAGATATTCTTCTTTACGAACTTGATAACGACATGAGCATTGTTTGTTGGCAACGCAGCAGCTTCCACCCACTTCGATACATAATCTACAGCAACCAAAATGAAACGATTAGAAAATGAAGAAGGAAAAGTTACCATAAAATCTATCCCCCAAACATCAAACAATTCTACTTCTAGGATATTATTTAAAGGCATGACATTTCTCCTAGATATATTTCCAACCCGTTGACACTCATCACAACTCATTACAAAATGAAAAGCATCTTTAAAAAGAGTAGATCAGAAAAATCCTGATTGAAGAACTTTTACGGCGTTCTTTGTCGAATCAAAATGACCACCAACTTCCATTGAATGACAGTGATGAAGTATATTCGTCATTTCTTCCTCTGGCACACATCGTCTTATCATCTGATCGGCGCAATGCTTGTACAAAAATGGATCCTCTCAGAAGTAGTACTTTAAATCTGCAAAAAAATTCTTTCGTCTCTGGGAGTTCATTCCAAGGGGCATAACCTTTCGCGCCAAATAGTTGGCAATGTCCGCAAACCATGGTCTTTCTTGAATAGTGAACAACTGCTCATTCGGGAAGTATTCATTGATTGGCTTTTTTTCCTCTCGAACTTCTTCATTGGACTCCAGTCGGGATAAATGGTCAGCCACTTGATTTTTCGTTTCTTTCTTGTCCTTGATCTCCAAGTCGAATTCCTGTAAGAGCAATACCCATCGCAATAATCTTGGCTTGGAGTCTCGTTTTGCTAGGAGGTACTTCAATGCAGCATGGTCTGTGTACACGATGACCTTGGTACCTAGCAAATAAGAACGAAACTTATCAATAGAAAATACTACTGCTAAAAATTCTTTCTCAATAGTAGCATAATTCAGCTATGGTCCCATTAAAGTCTTACTGACATAATATATCACATGCAAGACCTTACCTTTTTGCTGTCCTGAAACATCCCCTAAAGCATAATCACTCGCATCACACATGAGTTCAAAAGGTAGTTCCCAATCGGGCACAACAATAATAGGAGCAGAAATTAATTTTGCTTTTAAACACTTAAATGCATCTAAACACTCTTGACTGAAATTGAAAGGAACATCCTTAGCTAATAAATCACAAAGAGGTTTAGAGATTTTAGAGAAATCCTGTATTAATCTCCTATAAAAGCCCGCATGGCCAAGGAAGCTTCTGACAGCCTTCACTGAATTAGGAGGTGGTAGTTTCTCAATGACTTCAATCTTAGCTCGATCCACCTCAATTCCATTTGCTGATATTCGATGACCTAACACAATCCCATCTTGTACCATGAAATGGCATTTTTCCCAATTTAGCACCAAGTTAGTGTCAACACATCTCTGCAAAACATTAGAAAAGTTAGTTAAACAATCATCAAATGAATTTCCAAAAACAAAAAAATCATCCATGAAAACTTCAATGGACTTCTCAACCATATCGGAAAAAATTGAGATCATGCAACATTGAAAAGTTGCAAGAGCATTACACAAGGCAAAAGGCATTCTTCGATAGGCGAATGTTTCGTATGGGCATGTGAAAGTAGTCTTCTCTTGATCTTTTGGCATTATGGAAATTTGATTGTAGCCTGAATATCCATCAAAGAAACAATAGAACTCATGGCCAACTAACCTCTCCAACATTTGATCGATGAATGGCAATGGAAAATGGTCCTTACGAGTCGCGGAGTTCAGCTTGCGATAGTCGATACATACTCTCCATCCCATGACTGTTCGTGTTGGAACGAACTTGTTGTTGTCATTACGGACCATTGTCATTCCTCTCTTCTTTGGCACTACTTGGACTGGACTGGCCCATGCACTATCCGAAATTGGATATATGATTCCTACATCTAAAAGTTTCAACACCTCCTTCTTGACCACTTCTTGCATTGATGGATTCAATCTTCTCTGTGGTTAGACAGTAGGCTTGTAACTTTCCTCCATTAAGATCTTGTGCGTGTAGATTGAAGGATTGATACCTTTGATATCCGTAATTGTCCATCCAATGGCCTTCTTGTACTTTCTCAAAATGCGAGCAACTTTTCTTCCTCTACAACACTCAAAGAAGCATTAATAATGACTGGAAAACATTTACCCGCTTCTAAAAATGCATATCTTAAATGAGATGGTAGTTGCTTGAGCTTAAGTGTAGGTGCATTTGTGATTGATGAAGTTGACTGAGACTCCACAGCTCCAATTTCTCTGATCAATTTAGCTTCGGGACGACCCAAGGGTGGTAAAGCATTTAAGTATCTTAGACACTCTCTTATCTCCTCACTATCAATTTCATCCTCCTGGTCTCTAAAATTCATCAAACAATTCTCTAAAGGCAGAATTGGGTAATTCTCTTCAAAATTCTGCTATACTAAGGTGTCAAGAACATCAATCTTAAAACATGAATCTAAGTCAAATGGACGCTTCATAGACTTGAAAACATCAAATTCTACTTGCTCATCTTCTACCCTTAAGATCAACTTCCTTAGTGGACATCTATCAATGTTTTACCCGTGGCTAGAAAAGGTCGTCATAAAATTAAAGGTATTTCCCTATTTTTCTCCATGTCTAGCACTATGAAATCTACGGGAAAAATCAGTTTGTCTACCTTAATCAGGACGTCTTCGACTATCCCCCTAGGATATGTGATTGATCGATCAGCTAATTGGAGAGAGACCGTGGTTGGCTTCATTTCTACCTATCCAAGCTTCCTGTAAATGGCAAATGACATTAAGTTAATACTAGCTCCTACATCACATAACACTTTATCAAAATAACAACTATCAATAATACAAGGGATAGTAAAACTCTTTGGATCTCGTAGTTTAGATGGTAGTTTCTTTTGAATCAGAGCGTTGCATTCCTCCGTCAGCATGATTTTCTCGTGTTCCTCGAATTTCCTCTTGTGCGTGATGATCTCCTTCAAAAATTTCGCATACTTCGGCATCTGTTCTAGCATATCAACAAAAGGGATATTAATATGTAAGCTTCTAAACATGTCAATAAACTTACCGAATTGCTTGTCGAGCTTCTGATTCTTCAACCGTTATGGGTATGGTAGAGTTGCCTGGCTCGACGGGGGCTTTTGGGCAGATGCACACTCGCCGCGACCACCAGGTTCATCGCCGCGGCGATAGTCTGATAAGCCTGACGAATTCAGAATAACATCACGGTCACCGTGTGACAAGTGTCTTCGCACGACAATCGTCCTTCCTTCTAATGATTTTATCTGCAATATTATGCTCGCCGCGGCGATCGTCCTTCTGCTCATCCTTCAGGTTTTGTTCTATCCTCTATTTTTCATTCTCCGAATTTTCCAAACTTCTTCCACTCTTCGGGGTGATCGCATGTGTCTGTTCCTTGGGATTTTTCTCTGTATCACTCTGTAAGACCCCTTGACCTCTTCCTGCTAATATGTTGTGAATTTGTCCAATTTGAGTCTTAAGGTTCCTTATAGATGCAGATTGATTTTGAACCAAGACGTCGGTCTTCTCAAATCTCTTGCTTGTCTCCTCAATGAACTTGGTTAATGCATTTTCCAAGTTTGATTTTTGCTCTTGAGGTTGAAAAACAAGTGCTTGTTTTTGCTCATTGTTGTTGCTTCATGAAAAATTTGGGTGTTTTCTCCATGCTGGATTATACGTATTGGAATACGGATTCCCTTGCCCTATTTGGAAATTGTTGACGTAGTTGGCTTGTTCAGGCTAAGCAAACTGGTTTCCCTCTTGGCAATCGTTCGATGCATGATTTCCTGCACAAAGGTCACATGTTAGAGAAGAAGATTCAATTGCATTTATTTTCAACACATTAACTAATTGCTTGTAGATGTTCATAAGTTAAGCAGCCAATGTGGTGTAACATCAACTTTGTGCACTCCTGCTGATCTCCTTATTGAATTTCTTTCTGGAGTCCTCATATAGTTGTTGTTCGCCATCACCTCGATCAGATTGTATGCTTCCTTTGGCGTTTTATTGTTCAAGGCTCTCCTACTTGCAGCATCAATCATGGCTTAAATGGTTGTTAGCAACCCTTAGTAGAACGTTTGCACTTGTGACCAAATTGGTATACCATGGTATGGGCACCTCTGTAAGAGATCCTTAAACCTTTCCCATGCTTCATATAATGACTCTGAATCTTGATGGTAAAAGTTGGTAATCTCACTCCTTAGTTTGGCTGACTTGGTAGGTGGAAAGTACTTAGTGAGGAACACTTGAGCCAACTCATTCCACGTCGTGATTCTCCCAGATGGCAATGAAATCAACCAGGCCTTAGCTTTATCCCGTAGAGAGAATGGGAAAAGCCTTAGTCTGATTGCATCCTCGGATACCCCATTATGCTTGAATGTGTCGTACAACTCCAGAAAATTTGCAATATGCAGGTTGGGATCATCATTCGGTAACCCAACGAATTGGATCCATTGCTGATTCATTCCAATAATTGCTGGCTTAATCTCAAAATTGTTCACTTGAACGGGTGGTCTCCTGATGCTTAAATAACACCCATCAATAGTAGGACTAGAGTAGTCCTTCAATGCTCTCTAAACCACTGTTGCACCACCCATTGCATTACCTCCTAAATTATCCTTATCCTTATTCTCACTCTCTTGATTTTGCATATTAGGATTGACAATTCTTGTGTTAGACATTGATCTTTCAGAGTTAGCTTGCCTCTTTTCTTTCCTCAACTATTTCGTGGTTCTCTCGATCTCAAAATCTAGTGGATTAAGACGACCACGACCTCTGGAACGTAAACTCTCCAGATTCTAGCTGAAAACCACAAACAAAACAAACAAAAATCAAAATTAATTAGTAAATAGAAATTAAACAAATCAAATTAGCAACTAAATATTTCGTATTGATATTGGTAAAACAAAATAGTTCCCTGGCCACGGCGCAAAAAACTTGATAGACTTTTCACAAGTGTACAAAATCATGCAAGTAATAAAGCTCAAGTAAACGAGTATCGAATCCCAAGGGAACTACCTACCAAGTACCAAACTATTATATCCTATTGCTATTTGATAAAACAGAATTTTAAGAGAAGCTTTAATGATAACGTAACAAACTAAAAACTAAATAAGTGCATAATTTGTAAAAGCTTTGATGTAAAGATCAATATGACTAAACCTAGGGCATAGATTTTGCACCAATTTACTCCTATGCATTGACATTTGTTGTTAACCTAATTAAGCGTATTCTAAAGGCCAAATCCCCTAATATTCCACTAACTCTCTCTCGAGCAATTAGCAAATTAACCTTTAAGCAACAACCCAAGATATCTCTAAGTTGGATTTAGGTGCTAAAAGATCGTTAAGTTCTATGGAATTTACTAGAGCCTCACAGATCGCGGTAACCTATCTCTAGCGTTCGCTCAATCTATGGTTTTATTACCTAAGACAAATAAGGTTTCATCTCTCGATCTCAACCCAACCCATGATATCATTCAACTCTCGGGCTCTTGAGACTTGAAAACGTTACACACGATAATAAAACTTAGAAATCATGCTCAATATAAAATCAATATAATAATGTCAACACATGCTCATAAATTGGGCTACAGAGAAAAGAGAATTAGTTCATAATGAAAATAACAAAATCCATCATTCAATTCAATGACATCAGTTCAAGAAAGACAAAGATAAAAACTTCTCTAATCGGTGAACGAGAGCTCCTTAGATCCCGATCTCCAACTTGGTAGCCGTCTTCTTTCTCTTCCTTAAAAAGTCCCCTCTTAATTTCTTAAAAACTCTCCTTTTATATCTCCTGGGTTATGGTCGTGCTTAGGAAAAAGATTAGAAAACTTAGCCCATTCAGATTCAGATTAGAGTAATGAATTAACACACACCCGTGACCTATCGCCGCGGCGATGCAGCGGTAAAAATGATCGTTGTGGTGATCATTCTTTTTGTCCAAGGTGTTTGTAATCTTCAGAATTTGATAAAGTCATCAACAAACATTGTAGCTCTTTGAATAAGCTTTCCAACGCCACCAGAATCGTCAAATTCCAACTTCTACAGCTCAAGTTATGACAGAAACATCGAGGCATACTCATGATGAAGGATTTCCAGATTTTTCGTAACATCTTCGATGTGCCACAACTTCCTCATTTCGACCCTGATTCTTGTGCCATTTGTTCCTACACGTTGTGAATCCTATCGACATCATTTTTTTCCCTTCAAAAACCTGTTTGAGCCTGAAAACACTCAAAATGGACCCGTGATCCCATAAATGGTATTTATGAAAGAATTAATCCAAATTCCACACTTTAAACACATTTTTCCATAAATAAACCAATTAAATCACTAATAAAATATAAACATTCAAGCTCTTATCACATATGGCAATCGGGTATGTTCAGAATAGTCAAACTCAAAAAGCAGTGGAAGCGATGAAAGAAGCATTAGTGGTTTGTCAAACTAGGTGGAAGCCCAGGAAGAAAATTTTTGCCGCTTGCCTGAAATACTTTAAAGATGAAGGAGATGTAGAGGGAGCAGAGAAATTCATGAAATTACTTAGGAAAAAAGATATCATATCTGTGGAGCTACAAGATAGGTTGTTGAATTATGTCCAGAATGGGAAATCGAACGTGGATGAACTCAGTGAGTTTTTTGGTGATTGTTTGAATGAAAATGGAGAATCACATTTAGAGCCCGTGTATGATAGCGGTGAATCGAAAAAGAAGAAGAGACATGTTGAATAAGTTTGGACCTAGAAGGCAAATGGAGGAGGAAGGTTTATTTTGTGAAACGCCTTCCATGTTCCGTTTATTGTGATTAGTGGTCTAATATTTTGTTGCCTAGTTTGAGACAATGGAGGTAATTACGGTTCAGGTTTCGTCATCTAGATAGGCAAGGAAGGCCATGAATCATGTGCATTGGCTTTTAGCAATTTTTGGGGACGGGAACGGACCTCGGTTGAGTCCTGAAAAAAAGTATTGATTTGAACATGGACTGAAATTTCTATCAGGACCACCACCTTTGGATCAGCAATATATAAAATGTAATACGACGTTCTAGCTCAGGTAGAGGCAGTGATTTAAGGTATGCAGATGATGTTCCCATTCAAAATGCTTCAAGCATATTGGTTTGGTTGTTTAAATCCATTTCAGTTTATTTGCTTTAAGTTTTCTGTTTTCAATTGCACTTTCTGATATATTACTTTTGTACCGTAATCGAAACTAGAAATTTTATTCTAGCTGTTGCAACTCTTGATTAGAATTCTGGTACTTGGTGTCACAAAAGAGCCTGTTTTTGGTTAAATTCAACAAGGTAGGATTTTGTGTCGGTTAAATTTAAGAATTGCTCAAAAGCGTGCTACTTCTTTTGTTCAATATCTTGCTATTTGCTTCTGACAGTACAAATATTTGTGATTATTTCCAGAGATTTTTTGAATTGAGAAAGAACTTATGAAATGAGTCACATGTTATTCGAGTATGTATCTAATTAAAACTTGTATCTTAGAGAGATTTTAATTTTCTTTTCTATCTATTAACTAATATTAGGTAAGACAATTGTATTAATCTAAAAAAACCAAAGAAATTTTCATCTTTCAACCTAATTTTCTTACCTAAACCATAAATTTATAACTATTTATTTATTTATTTTTAATCTGAAAATATTAAATATTAATGAAGTGATGAATAAGATGTGGTTCTTGACTTTAATTTAACAATCGAGTCAACCAAAATATGTTGAGTCACGTGAGTTTATTTGATTAAGTCTCTTTGTTATTTATGAGTCTTTTGTTTTGTCCGAGTCCATTGGAGTCTATTATTAGTGGGATAATGCTTAAATTGATAATGTTGTAAGTCCTAGTCTTTGGGCGCTTATGCAGGAGTTAGTGGCTGAGTTAGTGGCTAGATAATTTTTAGGCTTATAGCCGTTTGGCATTTAGCTCTATAAATAGAGCAGTTTGCTTTTGAGTCATTGTATTCTTTTGCAGCAAAGCAATAAATAATTCTTGTCTTTTGTGTCATTAACTATTTGTCTCTTTCTTTTTATTTTGCCAACATATGGTATCAGAGCCCAGTTAAAACAAAAATAGTGTGAGGAGTTTGACAAAAGTGAGAGAAGAAAGAACGAGGTGTGGTGTCTGCTAGTGAGGTTGAGAGTTAAAAAAAAAAAAAAAAGGCGAGGTTTGTGAGACGAAAGGGACGTATTGCGGTAGCTTTATTTCTTTTCAGGTTTAGAGTAAAAAAAAGGCGAGGTTCGTGAGAACGAAAGGGCGTATTGCGGCAGGCTTTACTTCTTTTCTCCTTCACTTTGTTTTATTTTTTTGCGGCAGCAGTGAACGATGGCCACCGACAACTTTGTTCAACCTGCTATTCCTCGCTTTGATGGTCATTATGATCATTGGAGCATGTTAATGGAGAACTTTCTAAGATCTAAGGAGTATTGGCACGTCGTCTCAAGGAATTACGGAACCCAGAGGATAGAACAATGACACAAGTGCAAAAAACAGAGCTAGAAGGGCAGCGGTTGAAAGACCTCAATGCAAAGAATTATCTTTTCCAAGCAATTGATCGCTCAATCTTGGAAACCATTCTTTGCAAAGACACTTCAAAACATATTTGGGATTCCATGAAGAAGAAGTACCATGGTTGCAAGGGCAAAGAGGCGGCGACTTCAAGCACTTTGTACGGAGTTCGAAACACTTCCGAATGAAGTCGGGAGAATCGATTCTGATTATTTCTCTCGAACAATGGCGATCGTGAACAAGATGCGGATCCATGGGGACAAGACAGAGGACGTGAACATAGTAGAGAAGATTCTTCGATCCATGACACCAAAATTTAATTTTGTTGTTTGTTCCACAGAAGAATCTCATGATATTGATGAACTTTCAATTGACGAATTACAAAGTTCTTTGTTGGTTCATGAACATAAATTTAACCAGCAGGAGAAAGAGGAGCAAGCTTTGAAGGCCTCAACGAAAAATCACTCAGCAACAAGAGGAGCAGAGGGACGAGGTAGAGGTCGAGGCAGAAGCAAAGGAAATAATGATCGTGGAAATCAACAACACCAACACCAACACAAAGATAACAAATTTCAAGGAAGAGGAAGAGGACGAGGTGGCAACCACTCAACTACATATAAATCGAGGTCAGCAGACAAGTCCAATGTGGAGTGCTATAGATGTCATGGGTATGGTCACTACAAGTCTGAGTGCCGAACTAATCTGAATAGACAAGGTGAAGAAAGAACTAACTTTGCAGAAAAAGAAGAAGAGGTGTCTTTTTTGATGGTGTGTCACGTAAAGGAAGAAACTCAACCAAACATGTGGTATTTAGACACTGGCTGCAGCAACCACATGTGTGGAGATAAGAAGGCGTTCTCTGACCTGGATGAATCTTTTCGCAACACCGTTAAGTTTGGTGACAACTCCACGATTTCTGTTATAGGAAAAGGAAGGGTAACTATTCAAACTAAGGAAAATTCCACCCACACTATCTCTAATGTTCTTTTTGTCCCAGATCTAAAGACCAACTTGCTTAGTGTGGGTCAGTTGCAAGAGAAGGGGTACGAGATTTCTATCAAAGATGGAGTATGTCAAATTCAAGATGCAAAGTTAGGCTTAATTGCTCAAGTTAACATGACGGCAAATCGTATGTTCCCGCTTTATCTCCATAACACCACTCATTCATGCTTCTCAGCAAAACTGAACGATGCAGCATGGCTATGGCATTTTCGCTATGGTCACCTAAGTTTTGGTGGATTGAAGACTCTACAGCAAAAAAATATGGTGACTGGTCTGAAGGATGGATGCATGAAGAATCAAGCATATCATGCTATAACAAGTATAGTCATAGTTTAAAAAAAAAATTTCAATCAAATTGAAATAAGTAAGGTAGAACATGTTACCTTAAGTCCTTAGCAACCTTGGAGACTCTTAATTTCAAGAGAAACTAAGCAAAAGAGTATCCACACCAAGGGAAGAAGAGATTTGACCAAGAGGAAAATTTAGGGTTCTTAGAGATTTTTCTCTACACAAAAATTCATATATCATTTTCTTTATATAGGAATCCTTGTAAACAATTCAATAATTGTTTTGGACTTCCTTAAACAATTCCATAATTGTTATGAAGTTGTTAAACTTCTTTAAATAATAACATTGGATTAACATTTAATCACAATTAACAATTTAACTCTTAAATTGTTTACATAACAATTTAACCCTTAAATTGTTTACAATTACAACCCCTTGTAAAATCCAATTTAATATAAAGAAAATGATTAATATAAATAATTTTATTACCTTTGGTAGGTGCTAGCCAACCTTGGATAATCAACTCTCTTTGACTATTTCTTCATTCTCCTTAGTTTTTATGTGTGACCTCTTAGGTTCACTGTGGCCTAGCCGTGGGCCCAATATCACAGACTATTTCGATATGTTTTGTCATAACTCTTTATGAACAAAACTCCCACTGATTATAGTAGGCATCTAGCAATGCTCCATAACCCCTAAGTCACAATGAAGATATACTCCAACGAACCTTTTACAATCATACATGTTGTATAATCAAATCCTTCCGTTGTCTAATCCTAATTAAGAATGGATTCATGGTATGTCAAAATCCTTATCTTAATTTTAATTCAATACATATGGAACGTGTCACCATGAAACAACCTTTCATGTAACATTTTATATACCCCGGCCGGAGATTTCCCTTTTCCAATGTATCTTGACATTTTTCTTGGAACTTGATATCAATCTATACCAAGTCAACAGATCCCATCTTGACTATCACTTGTCCTCACACATAAACAACACATGGCTAAATCGGCTTATTAACACTTGGCATGATTAGCCTCATGTTTATACACCATATGAACCATATGCGTTTATGCAGAATCCAACCGTGATATCTCAGGTCTAAGGATTAAAAATACCCTAGTACGATCTTATGATAAATCATTGACTACATTTTAAATGTCCATGTGATTCATCATAAATGGCCATATTCGATAAACAGTTCACTAACCGCGTATCCATGCTAATGCCCTAGTGATATAACTTTTATAATCACCCACACCAATACCATCACATGATATTCTACGGAGGCATTCAGCATGCCTACTATGTAATATTATTGCCCAATTAATATTACCTATGTAGGGAATACTTTGATGATTTTGATCTTCTAAAGATTTGTATCATCCGGATATTTCACATGTAATACATATATATAAATGAAGCAATAAACCACATGTGAAATAAGAACACTTTCTTTTATTGATAAGATAAAATGTATATACAAACTATATACATTCACATATATATACAAAACATAATGCCTCGGAACCGATGACACGATTGGTTCCTAGGGCATACACTAACAAAACTCCCACTTGCACTAGAGCCAATCGTTGTGGTATCTAATACCCATCTTCTCAAGATGATGATCTAATTGCTTATGTGTCATCGCTTTAGTAAGTGGATCAGCTACGTTATCCGCTGAAGGTGTTTTCTGCACCAATATTTCTCCAGCTTCAACAAGCTCTCTCAAAATATGATATTTACACTGAATATGTTTTGATTTTTGGTGTGCTCTTGGTTCTTTTGCTTATGCAATAGCACCATTATTGTCACAAAACAAGGTTATCGGATAACTCATATTCGGAACCACGTCAAGTTCAGCTACAAATTTGCGTATCCACACACCTTCTTTTGTCGCTTCAGCGCAATATATTCAACTTACAGTGGAGTCGGCAGGTGGTTATTGCTTTGGAACTTTTCCAACTAACTGCTCCCCATTACATGTAAAGATGAATCCGGATGTAGACTTTCTATCATCCACATCTGATTGAAAATCAGAATCTGAGTATCCCTGGATTTTCAATTACGAACCTCCATAACTTCAATATTAAATCTTTAGTCCTTCTCAAGTACTTAAAGATTGTTTTAACTGCGACCAATGTTTTTCTCCTGGATTTGATTGATATCTGCTCACAATACTTACAGCATAAGCTATATCAGGCCTTGTACATAGCATTGCGTACATAAGACTACCCACGGCTGAAGCATAGGATATATTACGCATCCGCTGTCGCTCCTGATCAGTCTTAGGACTCATATCCTTAGAAAGATGTAGTCCATGACCGCAAGGCAAAAAACCTCTTTTGGAGTCTTGCATGTTGAACTTTTTCAACATTTTCTCTATATACATGCTCTGAGATAACCCTATCAATCCTTTCGCTCTATTTCTATAGATGCGAATTCCTAGGATGTAATTTGCTTCTCCCAAATCTTTCATTGAGAAAGCTTTTGACAACCACATCTTAACGGTCATCATGCCAATATCATTTCCTATTAATAATATGTCATCTACATATAATATGAGGAAAATCATGACATGATTTTTTACCCACTTGTATACACACGGTTCATCCGGATTCTTTATGAAACCAAAAGTTTTGATTGTTTCATCAAATCGGATATTCCAGCTTCTGGAAGCTTGCTTCAATCCATAAATAGATCTATGCAATTTGCACACTTTATGTCTCTCAGCATTGGATACAAAACCTTCAGGTTGTTGCATATATATGTTTTCCTCAATAAATCCATTGAGGAACGCAGTCTTGACATCCATTTGCCAAATTTCATAATCATAGTGTGCTGCTATGGCTAGCAAAATTCTGATGGATTTAAGCATTGCAACTGGTGAGAAAGTTTCCTCATAATCCAACCCTTGTTTCTGAGTATAACCTTTCGCTCCCAGTCTAGCTTTATAGGTCTCTACCTTTCCATCTACGCCAACCTTTCTCTTGAAGACCCATTTACAACCAATAGGAACTATCCCTTCTGGAGGATCAACAAGCGTCCAAACTTGATTAGTGTACATGGATTCTATTTCAAAATTCATTGCTTCTAGCCATCTTCCAGAATCGATATCTAATATCGCCTCTTCATAAGTTTTAGGATGATCTCCATGATCAACTTCTCCCACTGAAAAAGATTCAAAAACTTTTTCATGTAGAAAGCCATAATATCTCTCTGGAGGTCGAGATATTCTAGAAGATTTACGGGCTGGAACCATTGTGTCATGTGTTGAAGGTTCTTGATCTGGTTCACCTATCTGAGTGTGATCGATTTGAGACTCTTCAGAATATTCTTTGAGTTCAACTTTTCTTCCTGCACCTCCTTCTTCTAAGAATTCTTTCTCAAGGAAATGTGCATTCCTACTGATTGAAATTCTTTGATCAGTAGGGAAGTAAAAATAATATCCTAAACTTTCTTTAGGATATCCTATAAATCGACCTTTTTCAGATCTTACATCCAACTTGTCTGTTTTAATAATCTTGACATAAGCTGGACAACCCCAGACCTTTAAATAGTTAAGACTAGGTGGTTTGCCATACCACACTTCATATGGTGTTTTCTGGACTGATTTATATGGTGCTCTATTTAAAATATGCACTGCCGTTTGTAAGGCATACCCCCACAAGTAAATCAGTAAGTACGTAAAAGTCATCATCGATCGCACCATATCCAATAAAGTACGATTTCTCCTTTCAGATACACCATTGTGTTGTGGTGTAAAAGAAGGAGTTAATTGTGATATAATCCCATTTTCTTTTAGAAAATCTCAAAATTCCGTACTTAAGTATTCACCTCCACGATCTGATCGTAAAATTTTAATACTCTTTCCAGTTTGTTTCTCTACTTCATTCTTGAATTCTTTGAACTTTTCAAAAGATTTTGATTTATATTTCATTAAATACAAATACCCGTACCTTGAATAATCATCAGTAAAGGTAATGAAGTAGTGAAAACCTCCTCTGGCCATTTCATTAAATGGTCCACATACATCTGTATGTATTAATTCCAACAATTCTTTGGCCCTTTCCCCTTTACTTTTAAAGGGTGACTTGGTCATTTTTCCTTGAAGACAAGATTCACAGGTCGGATAAGGTTCTGAACCCAATGAACTTAAAAGTCCACTTTCTCCTAACTGGTTTATTCTTGTCTCCTATATGACCTAATCTATGATGCCAAAGTAATTTAGGATTAATTTCATTTCGAGTTCGTTTATTAGTAATGGAATTCATTATGCTATGCCCATTTAATTCTATCACATACAAACCATTTGTATTGATAGCTTTGCCAACAAGTTTATTTCCAAAATAAACTAAACATTCATTTCTACTGAACTATATACTGTAACCATATTTACATAATACAGAAACAGAAATTATATTTCTAGTGGCTTTAGCAAAATACAGGACATTGTACAAATACAAAATGTGTCCTAATGGAAGCCTTAAACTGCATGTTCCCATGGCTTCGGCAGCAACATTTGTTCCATTTGCCATTCTTAACATGACTTGATCTTTTGCTAGAGCAGAACTATTCTGCAGATCCTGCAAACAAACACAAATGTGTGAAGTAGCAGATGAATCTAATATCCAGGTTGAATTATTTGAACTAACATTTAATTCAAATTCAATGACATAGCATTGGGACATACCCGATCCAGTCTTCGCAACGCGAAGAGCTTTAGTCTTCTTAAGACTTTCTAGATAGAGAGGACAATTCCTCTTCCAGTGCCCACTTTCTTTACACCAAAAACATTGGCCCTTTTCATTAGATTTATTGGCTTGAGGAGCAGCCTTGTTCTTAAATCCCTTTCCCTTGGGTTTTGTTCCCAATTAATTTTGGGATTTCATTGGCTTTTTTTTCTTTGTCTTACTGGAAGAAGCCATACTTACAATCTCCTGCCTTTTGCCTTTTCTTTCCTGATCATAAAACTGTTGAATCTCATTCAACAAATCAGGAAGTTTTCTCTCAATCCTATTGAGATGATAATTATTGATGAAAGGTGTGAAACTTGGAGGTAAAGATTGGAGAACCAAATCCTCCTTGAGGGTATCCGGCATTTCAATTCTCATGGCATGTAATTGCCCCAGAATGTTAATCATTTTCATGACATTTTCTTCTGGTGACATGCCTTCTTTCAACTTCATTCCAAATAAAGTTGAACTTAATTCATATTGCCTTATCCTCGAATTCTCATGATACAACTCTTGTAACGCGAGGTAAATTTCATTAGCATTTTTCATCTTTTCACACTTTCTCTGAAGCTCGTCACTCATCGATGCCAACATATAAGAGCGAGCTTTAAGTTCATCTTCCTTCCATTTTTTATATTCATTATGCTCATCAGTAGGAGCATCAGAAGGAGGAGGTTCAGGCAGGGGTGTTTCTAAAACATAGGCTGCGTTTTCTGAATTCAATATTATTTTCAGTTTCCTCAACCAATCATTGAAATTACTACGGCCAACTAACTTGTTCTTATCATCCAGGATTTTCAACAGTAGATTATTCATCTTTCACTATTTTATATCTTATGAGATGCTGCAAGAAAATTAAAAACAAATTATGAGTGTTTTGTTATATATAACTTTTATTAAGCTAATCTAATTAGCTCCCACTATTTTATTCAAATCCTATACTTCCCCGGATAAAGATTCGGAAATTTTGCTGGATTAAAATTTCTAGTGGGGAATCAAATTCTTATCAAATTTCATAAACCTCACATAATAGAAATCTTGGTCTATTAAATTCAATAAGTAGGAAACTATTTCCTTTTATATCACCATATAAGCTATGATTCATTTTCTTGCCTCTAGTTTCAGATACCTCACATAATAGAAATCTTGGTACCCTACACTAGTTAAATCTGACCCATTATGCTTTCTTAAAATAGAATTCCTATTATACCCTCACATAATAGAAATCTTGGGTACAATGTGAATTTCTATCCAAGAACTAAGACAATCAATTCTAAGTTATAAATTAGCATCCCTCACATAATAGAAATCTTGGGATCTCTAATTTTATGGCAAAGAATTAAGTGACTCATAATGGAAGGCATAGACTTAATATTTTAATTAGGGAAGATTTAAAGTTTAGGTTTTAATTTTAGGTTAATGTTTTAATATCTACCCTATACATATCCATAATATGTATCAACTAAATATAAAACATAAACCCCCAAACTACAAACCTAAAACTAAATGTCATGCCATAAAATTAAGTTTCAACACTTCATATAAATATTAAAACTTAACTATATACAATGGCATAATTAATATGCATAAAACATACAAGTATATTGCATGCTTCAATATAGCATTACATGTTATGAAACATGACAAAAATGCATTATGTTGATATAACACACATATATCTCATATATTAATTATATTCAACATTGCCCATCAATAAGCATAAATTAAAAACAATTTATTAAACTTTAGGGTATAATGTAACATTTACATAAATAAGCAATTATTTAACCCTTATCTTATAAGACACATGGCATTGAATCTTATCAAACACATAAGCTAACAATTAAACATGCTTATCTTATAAGACACATGTCATATTAATATACATTAATCTAATTAATCTTATCAAACACATAATTAACAATTAAATTGTGTTCACACTACTTTTCCATATTTTTGGCACAAAGACAATTTTACCCTTAACTCTTTAAGACAAATTATCTTAATACCCTTTAATGTCCATTAAATCACATATTTAACAAACACAATATAACATAACAAATTATGCCAATCAAGATCAAACAACCCTTTTTGCACCTTACTAAAAAATATGCAACTATTTCTCATATGAACAAAAACATCTCCATGTATCCATGAACATTTTAATCACTATTAAAACATTAATTTGAATTGTCTAAACAAGTATGCTAATTAATCAACAATTAATATACAAACTTGTCATGGCCAAAATGTCACATAATCAAAATCATGTGAACAACATCAATTTTCATCAAAATTGACATAGTAGCATCCATACAATGTCCTAACCATCAAGAATCTTATTCTTCAAGCCATAAATATTGAACAACCAACATTTTAACCCAAAACTCATTTGGCCAACTTCAATCAAACACTAAAATTTCCATTAAATATTGATGTTTGTGCCATAACCTTCATGTTCTTCAAAAAAAAGTCATAAGAATTAATTGAAATAAAAAAAAAATTTCAAACACCAAGTCATGGCCGAATTTTGCTAGTCCACTAAAATGATTAAAAACAATTTTTTATGGCAAATAAAGGCTACACATGCATGGATCTACAACTCTTACAAAGCAAGTTATCACAAAACTTCACAAATCAAATTTTGAAAAATTACAACTCATTCTTCATCATATGAACATGAAATTTTTGGCCAAGTTTAGACAAATAAGGATCAAATCCTTGGCTCTGATACCATTTGAAGGATGGATGCATGAAGAATCAAGCATATCATGCTATAACAAGTATAGTCATAGTTTAAAAAAAAAATTTCAATCAAATTGAAATAAGTAAGGTAGAACATGTTACCTTAAGTCCTTAGCAACCTTGGAGACTCTTAATTTCAAGAGAAACTAAGCAAAAGAGTATCCACACCAAGGGAAGAAGAGATTTGACCAAGAGGAAAATTTAGGGTTCTTAGAGATTTTTCTCTACACAAAAATTCATATATCATTTTCTTTATATAGGAATCCTTGTAAACAATTCAATAATTGTTTTGGACTTCCTTAAACAATTCCATAATTGTTATGAAGTTGTTAAACTTCTTTAAATAATAACATTGGATTAACATTTAATCACAATTAACAATTTAACTCTTAAATTGTTTACATAACAATTTAACCCTTAAATTGTTTACAATTACAACCCCTTGTAAAATCCAATTTAATATAAAGAAAATGATTAATATAAATAATTTTATTACCTTTGGTAGGTGCTAGCCAACCTTGGATAATCAACTCTCTTTGGCTATTTCTTCATTCTCCTTAGTTTTTATGTGTGACCTCTTAGGTTCACTGTGGCCTAGCCGTGGGCCCAATATCACAGACTATTTCGATATGTTTTGTCATAACTCTTTATGAACAAAACTCCCACTGATTATAGTAGGCATCTAGCAATGCTCCATAACCCCTAAGTCACAATGAAGATATACTCCAACGAACCTTTTACAATCATACATGTTGTATAATCAAATCCTTCCGTTGTCTAATCCTAATTAAGAATGGATTCATGGTATGTCAAAATCCTTATCTTAATTTTAATTCAATACATATGGAACGTGTCACCATGAAACAACCTTTCATGTAACATTTTATATACCCCGGCCGGAGATTTCCCTTTTCCAATGTATCTTGACATTTGTCTTGGAACTTGATATCAATCTATACCAAGTCAACGGATCCCATCTTGACTATCACTTGTCCTCACACATAAACAACACATGGCCAAATCGGCTTATTAACACTTGGCATGATTAGCCTCATGTTTATACACCATATGAACCATATGCGTTTATGCAGAATCCAACCGTGATATCTCAGGTCTAAGGATTAAAAATACCCTAGTACGATCTTATGATAAATCATTGACTACATTTTAAATGTCCATGTGATTCATCATAAATGGCCATATTCGATAAACAGTTCACTAACCGCGTATCCATGCTAATGCCCTAGTGATATAACTTTTATAATCACCCACACCAATACCATCACATGATATTCTACGGAGGCATTCAGCATGCCTACTATGTAATATTATTGCCCAATTAATATTACCTATGTAGGGAATACTTTGATGATTTTGATCTTCTAAAGATTTGTATCATCCGGATATTTCACATGTAATACATATATATAAATGAAGCAATAAACCACATGTGAAATAAGAACACTTTCTTTTATTGATAAGATAAAATGTATATACAAACTATATACATTCACATATATATACAAAACATAATGCCTCGGAACCGATGACACGATTGGTTCCTAGGGCATACACTAACATGGTCTTCCTCAAATTACTGCTCCATTTGAAGTTTGTGAAGAGTGTGTTGTTAGCAAACAACACCGTAATCAATTTCCGCAAGGAAAGTCATGGAGAGCAAAGAAGCAATTGGAGCTGGTTCATTCTGACCTTTGCGGGCCAATAGATCCACCTTCCAATGGAGGTAAAAGATACCTGATGACATTCATTGATGATTTTAGCCGAAAAACATGGGTGTATTTTTTACAGGAAAAGTCTGAAGCTTTTATAGCTTTTAAAAGCTACAAAGTTCTTGTTGAAAAAGAAGTTGGCAACAAAATAAAAGTTCTTCGTACTGATCGCGGTGGAGAATACAACTCATATGAATTTGCAAATTTCTGTGAGACTCATGGAATTCAAAAGCAACTTACAACAGCTTACACGCCACAGCAGAATGGCGTTGCAGAAAGGAAGAATCGTACAATCATGAACATGGTGCGGTCAATCCTGGCAAGGAGCGAGATTCCAAGAAGTTTTTGGCCAGAAGCTATCAATTGGAGTATTCTTGTACTAAACTGAAGTCCCACCCTTGCAGTTCAAAATGTGACGCCGCAAGAAGCTTGGAGTGGATGTAAACCAATTGTCGAGCATTTCAAAATTTTTGGTTGTATAGCATATGCACATATTCCAGATCAAAAGAGAAGAAAACTTGATGAAAAAGGAGAAAAATGCATTTTTCTTGGTGTTAGTGAGCAATCAAAGGCGTACAAATTGTACAATCCCATCACCAAGAAAATTGTCATTACTCGTGACGTAATTTTTGATGAAGAAAGATTCTGGATGTGGAAAAAAAAACAATGTCAAGCAACAAATATTGGCAGACTTTGATGTAGAAAAAGAAAGGCAACAACCCGTGGAGAATGAACAACCGGTGGAAAACGAGCAACAACTAATTGAAGAAGACCTTCCAAGCCCAGATGGAGTTGATGTTACTGATGAACAATGACCTCAACGAGTTAAAAAAAGACCAGCATGGATGACTGATTATGAGATACCTGGGAGTGATCCATCTGAAGACCCACTTACACATTTTGCTCTTTTTTCAGATTGTGATCCTATAGCTTTCAAAGATGCTGTCAAGGAGTCGAAGTGGCGACAGGCTATGGATGCAGAAATAGCAGCCATTGAAAGAAACAACACTTGGGAGTTGACAGAGCTTCCAAAAGGGCAAAAGAGCATTGGTGTGAAGTGGGTATACAAGACGAAATTGAAGAAGAATGGAGAAATTGACAAGTACAAGGCACGCTTAGTCGCTAAGGGCTATAAACAAGAGTTCGGCATTGATTACAAAGAAGTTTTCGCTCCAGTTGCAAGACATGACACAATCAGACTAGTGATTGCATTGGCGGCACAAAACTCATGGCCTATTTTCCAGTTGGATGTGAAATCAGCATTTTTACATGGCAACTTGGAAGAACAGGTATTTATTGATCAACCTCCTGGTTATGTGAAGCTTGGAAGTGAAAATAAGGTTTATAAACTCAAAAAAGCATTGTATGGGCTAAAACAAGCTCCACGCGCTTGGTATAGTCGTATAGATGCTTATTTTTCTAAAGAGGGATTTAACAAATGTCCATATGAGCATACACTTTTTACAAAGACTGGAGATAGAGGAAAATTGCTCATTGTTTGCTTATATGTTGATGATCTTATTTTCACTGGAAATGATAGTGCCATGTTTGACAAATTTAAACAATCTATGATGGTTGAATTTGATATGTCTGATCTTGGAACAATGCATTATTTTTTGGGCATTGAAGTGGTGCAATCTGCAGCTGGAATTTTTATTTGCCAAAAGAAGTATGTGCAAGACATTTTGGACAGGTTTCAAATGAAAAATTGCAACTCTGTTAGCACACCTACTAAAGTTGGTTTGAAGCTTGTTCGAGATCCTGAAGGAAAGAAGATTGATAGCACTCTTTACAAGCAAATTGTAGGGAGTTTGATGTATTTAACAGCTACGAGACTGACATAATGCATCTTGTAAGTCTTATTAGCAGATACATGGAATGCCCGAGGGAGATACATCTTTTAGCGCAAAAAGAATCTTTCGATACTTGCAAGGGATCTTGGTTATGGGTTGTTTTACAAGAAAGGAGAAACGTCAAATTTAATTGGATTTACGGATAGTGATTATGCCGGGAGATCAAGATGATAGAAAGAGCACTTCAGGTTATGTCTTTATGATAGGTTCAGGAGCTGTCTCATGGTCTTCAAAGAAACAACCAATTGTCACGCTATCAACAACCGAAGCCGAGTTCGTTGCTGCAACTTCATGTGCTTGCCAAGCTATTTGGTTGAGAAAAGTTCTTGAAGAGCTCTATTTCAAGCGGGCAAGGACCAACCCAAATTAATTGTGACAGAGTTCGGCAATTAAGCTCTCCAAGAATCCTGTTTTACATGGGCGAAGTAAACATATAGATGTGAAGTATCACTTCTTAAGAAATCTCACCAATGATGGAATCATTGATCTTAGCTTCTGCAGAAGTGAAGACCAAGTTGCTGATATATTCACTAAACCTCTCAAAGTGCCTTTATTTCAAAAGCTACGAAAATTGCTCGGTGTATGCACTTTGGAATGACCAGTTTCAGGAATGATTTTTGTTATTAATGTTGTCTAAACTGACTGTTTGAAAATCTTTCAGTTTAAGGGAAGGAATGTTGAGTCACGTGAGTTTATTTGATTAAGTCTCTTTGTTATTTATGAGTCTTTTGTTTTGTCCGAGTCCATTGGAGTCTATTATTAGTGGGATAATGCTTAAATTGATAATGTTGTAAGTCCTAGTCTTTGGGCGCTTATGCAGGAGTTAGTGGCTGAGTTAGTGGCTAGATAATTTTTAGGCTTATAGCCGTTTGGCATTTAGCTCTATAAATAGAGCAGTTTGCTTTTGAGTCATTGTATTCTTTTGCAGCAAATCAATAAATAATTCTTGTCTTTTGTGTCATTTTTTATTTTGCCAACAAAATAAATGTTTAAGTTAAAATATTCCAGTCCATACACCATTACAAACACATAGTAATTTAAACATAAAAACCTTATAAGCAATATATTCTATTAGAAAATATTAAAAAAAAAAAAAAAACCTCTGGTTCTAAAGCAATTGCCGCTCAGTACACTACACTCTTAAGTTTCAATTCAACTTTTTTGGATCAATAAAATCAAGATAACTTCTTGTTCTAGTCTATTCAAGTTCAACTATATTTTTTGGATTTTGATTTTTATTGAAATATAAATTTGTCAAAAAAGTTTCTTTAATTCAGATTAGTGTGTTAAATATATCTAAATACTTAGGGGTGTTCATAACCGGTTAATCGATTTTCTAAACTGAACCGGCTTTTCGGTTTAAGAATTTTCCTAAACCGAAACCAAACTAATTAAAGGGAAAACCAATTTTTCAATTAACCAAAAAACTGGTTAACTGGTTTTGAACTTGTTTTCCTTTTTAACTTATTTTCTATTTTGATTTTTCCCTAATTTAAACCGGTTTTATATTTTATGATTTTTATAATAAACCAGTATTATTGTTTTCATTTATAATTTATTATTTTTATAATAAACCGGTTATATATTTTGATTTTATTTTATATTTTATTATTTTTATAATAAACCGGTTTATAAAATTAGTTTTTGTTAACCAATTCCCATAATCTCGTAAACCGGTAATCAAACCGAAAAATAGGTTTTTGTATTTCTTTGAACAAAAACCAAATTTGAAAAACTGGTTCAGTTCGGTTTTTGCATTATTTTGAACACTCTTATAAATACTAAATAAACCCCATTCTTATGATAAAATATGATAACAAAAACCTAAAGACTTTAATGCATATATGTTATTGATCAAACTTATGTCATCTTTGATTATTTCAAAATAAAACAAAGATTTATGATGTAGAAAAGGAAAGATAAATTTTAAATCAATGGCAAAAGATTTAGTATAGATGAATTGTGTATAAAATACTTTTGTGTATTATTTAGTAATTTTAAGTAAGGATAAAACTGTTACTGAGAAGAAAATACTATTGGGTTCAACTGAGATAAAAGGTGGGGGGCCAACAACATCACTCTTTATTATAATTACTTAAATTAAAAACATCTTTCGTTGCTAAAAAAAAGTAAATAAAACGAGTAGAGGATCCAAATCTAAATTTTTTATAATAAGAAAATTATTCAGTTAATAAAAGTAATTTTTTTTATTATAATAATATAATAAGAGGAAATTTGTAATCGAGCTTAAACATTGTATTAAAATATGAGGATTAGAACTTTTATACTTCGACTCTTATACCGACCATGTTAAATTGCTATCACACCTAAAAATATAAGCTATTAGACTGGAACTAGAACTATCACAACGGCATACAAACGATTGAAACTGGTCGGTAATTCACCGATTTAGCATTTTCTGGCCAAATCTAGCCGTCGTTGACCATCAACTGATGGTCAAATCTGGCCTTTTGTAGCTGTCGACTGCCAGATCTGATTGTAGATCTAGCATTTTCCAGCCAGATTCGTGATAGATTTGACCAAAAAATGTCAGATCGATACATGATTGCCCAGATCTGATTGGTCTACGTCATAACGCTAGATTCTGACTAGATTTCGACGTTGGTGATCGGAATCTGGGTGGTTAGGGGTGTTTTTTTCATTTTACAAATTTTTTATACATTGGAGTGTTTAGTTAAATTAGTAAACCTAGAGGGTTTTTTTTTTTTTTTTTGGTTAATTTTTAAATTTTTTCTCGTAATAATCACCAAACTCTACCTACCAATACTACTTCAAAAATCCTATTTAAAATAATAAAACAAACGGATCCATAAGTTTGGTCATTCTTGTTTCAAATTACTATTGTTTTAATCATTTTACTATTGTTTTAATCATTTGACTTAATAAAAGGCTAATTGACTGTTAAATTTAATTGAAGTGACAAAAATACCCCTTTTAAAAGAAAAATGGAAAATTACTTACACAAACAACACTAAGAAAAAAAAAAAGAAAAAAATTACACAGTACAAATTCAAATTAAATAAACACATCATGCACTAAAAATTTAATATATTTATTTAATTTTGATTTTCTTACGTGTAACGTGTTTGTTTGTTTCAATATATATATATGCAAAGTTGTATTAAAATAGTTTGTATCAAACAGTAATTTAACCGAAGACAAAAATTATAGTATTTAAACCGATTGGATCAAAACAGTTGTTAACTGAAACCACAGGATAAAAAGGAATTACCTTCGCGTTTAAATTTACCCTTAAATCAAGTAGCGTACAATTATTTAAACAAATTACATGGTGGTATAGCAAACTGAACGTCTTCCCAGTTCCTAGAAAACGCAGTTGTGCAAGTGTAAGACATCCTCTATGTATTCCCACTCGGGTGGGGGCGGCAGGATTTTCAATCTGTCTGGAATTCTCAAAGATTACGGCGATTTGAAACTTCTTAGCTCAGGCAGAGCTCCTTCCGCTACATTCAACTCCTCAAAACCTTCTCCATAAAGAACTAGAATTTCAAGCCGTGGAAAACCTCCTTTTCTGCAGAGCAGATAACTTACAAAATTCATATCGGTGTATAAATAAAGCACTCTGAGGTTTGGCAACTTCTCTAATGCAGGCATGGGATCATCTCTGAGTTGGCAAAGATATAATTTTAGGTATTCAAGATTTGGCAAAAATGCAGGCATGTTTTCTTGTAGGTTCAGTGTCTGCCCTTCTAATGTCAGCTCTACCAGATTTGGGCAGTCAGATAGTGGTCTCAGTGAAGGAATTTCACTCTTTGATATGTGAACCCGTAAAATTTGAAGGCTTTTCAGTTTGGCAATAGAATCAAAATTGAACTCGAATGCTCCTCCACCATAACTTGATATGTGCAGCTCTCGAAGATTAATCAACCCTTCTGGATTAGATTTAATCCAAGTCTCGGCGTCTATGACCTTCAAGGTTTGAAGGTTTTTCATATTGTCTATCCGAATACTTCCTCGAAATTCTCCGATTAGATGTCTCAGCTCTTGCAGTTTACAAATTTCTATTGTAAGACTTTGGAAAATCGAGAAACCATTCAGAGTTTGTAGGCTCACCAAACTGAGAATGATCCATGGAAAATCCTGAATAGAATTCCCTTTTATGCCCAAATACTTCAAGTGAATCAACTTGCCAATTTCTTTTGGTATAGTTGTACTCGTAACCCAGAGATGCGAAAGATTCAGAACTCTTAGTAACCTGAAGCTTGAGCACATTGAAAGTAAGCCTTCCCTTGCATTTTCATTATTGATCCTGTGGAACAAAAGGGAGCGCAAGACTTTAGATTGTTGAAGCCGCAAGGAACTTTCAATTCCAGAATAAACAACTAGTCGTCGTGTCCTGGAATAGTAAGTTGAACCTTTATTTACCTCGCAAATGTGAAAGAGGTTGAGCTCTTCTGCCTTTTCAATAGCTAAATTCCGCAAAAGATCATGGACACGACATGTTAAAATCCTCTCTCTACGCATTTTATCTTTTTGAATCAAGCTCCTTCCAATCAACTCATTCAGGTAGTAATAAGCCACGTCTTCCATTATTTCTTTATTTTGCGGTATGAAACCCTCAGCCACCCACAGTTGAATTAGTCTACTTACCGGGATTTCATAGTCTTCTGGAAAATGACCCACGTAGAGAAAGCACGCCTTCAATTGGTAAGGTAGATCATTAAAGCTCAGAGACAATATGTAATTGATTTGATTATCCGAATCACGGTTTAAGTGTAGCCAAATGTCATCAAGCACCAAACGCCACCTTGTGCACCCTTTCTAGATAATAACCCACCCAATACAACAATCGCGAGTGGTAGACCACCACATTTTTGCAACATTTCCTTTCCGATCTCTTCCATTTCTTTGGCCTTTCCACAGGTTTTTGCATAGAATAACTCCCAACTTTCTTCTTCATCTAGAAATCGTAGTTCATGGACATGATCTGCACAATCAGCAACGTCTTTTTTGCGAGTGGTGATAATTACTCTACTGCCATGCCTGTTATTTGGAAAGGCTTCTATGAGCCTACGCCAAGCCCTTTTCCCCCAAACATCATCAATAACCACCAAGTATGAGTTTTCTTTTAAAGATGTGTAAAGATATCTCTCCAAATCTTCTTCCTTCATCTCCTCTAATTTATCCGGCTTCAGCTTGAAATTAAAAGAATTTATGATTCTTCGAATAAGTTCCTCAATGTTGTAATCTTGAGATACACAGACCCAAGCACAATAGTGAAATTTATTCTTTACCTCATAATTGTGGTACAATTTTTTGGCAAGTGTTGTTTTACCCAAACCACCCGTGCCCCAAATAGAGATTGCAAAACGTTGTGGCTCATTGTCAAGTAGTATACTCAACAATTTTCTTGTATCATCCTCGTAGCCGATGACATTCTCTTCGAATGCAAAAGAGTTGACTCTTCTTACTTCCTTGAATTTGCGAACAACATTGCTCTCTCCTTCCCACTTGTTATTAATATCTCTGAGGCCATAGATTGCACATCTATCAGAGACTTTTTTAAGTCTCATTTTGAGACCTTCAATCTCCTTGCCTATGCTATATAGGTTGACCTTTTCCTTGGCTTTGCTGTATAAGTTGAATTTGTTGTGAGTGGAGGTTCTAGGGACAAGGCAAGAACACTTATTGATGGAAGTGAACAGCCGTTGCCTTCTTCTCCCTGATGTCTCTGCTTCTTTGACCACAAAGTCATCCAAGACATCCTCACAATCATAAGCAATATCTCGGATGTCAGATACCCACTGGCGTATCAAAGGGTTGTCAACTTGTTTCTCTTCAGCATCCTTTATGAAACAATTCATCCATTCCAGATCTTTTTTCAGTGACTCCACTTCACTTCTTATCCCTCGGAAGAAGGTTGCTTCTTGGATTAGATAATCTCCAAGCCTGTTCACCACATATGAGACAACGGCATCCACCATGGTTCCCAAGCTACTGTTGTTTTTTTTTTTTTTTTTCAATAAAGATTTCTCCCTTTGGAAATGGTTGGTTTAAGAGAAGAGAATTAATTTTCTTTCAGTTTTTGTGCTTCAGGGGATAGAGGATAAACAGTTGATATTCGCTTTTAAAATCTAATTTTGTATTTGTTCTTTTCTTATGCTTCATAGAATGCAATTTGCAGATAATTAATTCACAGAAAAAACGTGTTGAATGGGTAAAGTTTCCAGCTCGTTTCACCGTAAGTTGTGGGAAGTTTCATTGGTGGGGATAGGGCAACATCCTTGTTATTTCCATTGATTAAATTCCGATTCTAGCTTTATTCATTATAGTCAAAAGTTTTGAGTAATGGCATAGGCCACGGATGCCCAGCTTTAGCATCCTGAAACTGACTTGAAAGTTCATCATATTCACATTCAATCCAACAAAAACTGATAATAAAGTGGAAAAAAAATGGTTGGGAATGGGAAATTTCCTCTCTTTCGCGGAAACTTCACTCATGAATAATTGCTCTTCTATTTCATTGTTAGTGTGTGATGGGCCACGGATGGCTAGCGTTAACATCACGAAAGTCTGTTATCTTCGCTCCAAATCTTGAAAAATGATAGTGTGGGTGCCATTATTTGTGACCAATAATTCAATCCTTCCCACCATTTGTGACCAATAATTCCAGTTTTCTCAAGTTTTTATTTTTTTTAATGAAAATTAATTTTAATTAAAAATAAAAACTAGTAATGAGAAATATTTACACAAGATATCCTTATAATATGACATTATTTGATGGGCTCATCGTGTTAAAAAATTAAGGTGATGGAACTGTTTCATCTAAATTTTTTTCCTTTAATTTTACATCCAAAGTGACATGCTGAGATTTTAGATATACATGTAGGTTTTTATACAAATGTGTTAACTATGATGTGTAGTTTCTTGACATGATAAGACCATTCAGAGAAAAAAAATCATGTATAACAACATATATCTTATGTTTTCCTTGTTATTGAATTGTCGGTTTTAAAAACTATCAACATGTAATATAGTTTTGTATAATGATCTAATCATATCGAAACAGTGAACTAATGAGACTATTTTAAGTAGGTTTTCGCATTTTTTAAGTTCAATAATACTATATTTACAAACCTTTCTCATTATCTTTCTCTCACAAACGCAACATATCAATTCATAATTAGTCAGCTCGTAATGTGTCATGTCTCTCCAATAATATGTCTTACTTGATCAAATACGAGCTGACCAATTATAAGCTGTCACATCAGTGTTTGTGAAAAAAAGTTGTGAGAAATATTTATCAACCTATTTTTATTTTTTAAGTTTTACAAAAAAAAAAAAAAGCATGTCTTGTTTTTATAATTGTCTTATATATTACAAAATAATTATTAAACCTTTGTCAATGTTATTAATTATTAAAAATGTTTCAAAAAATAATAAAAACAGCACTTTTAAATAATATCAAAATCATAAACATAGTAATTAAAAATCTATTAAGCTTTGGCAAATTTCAAGGCGAACTGTTGGGTTCATGGGTGCCATCTCACCCCATTTTTCCTGGTCAGGATTAGACAAAGCCTGCCCACTAATTATAAATTAATTAACTAATTAATTATTTTCTTACCTTTAATTAATCAAGTTCACCAATTTGTTGGTGTGTGGTGGCCACGGCTAGCTAGCTTTAACACTCACGAAAGTTTATTATCTTCAGTATAAAGAGTAAATAACTTTTTCTCATCGACTTTTAAAATATCACTTTATTATTCAAAAAATAAAGAAAATTTGGTGGTAATTATATTCTTGCTTCCAATTTGAAACATGGTAGGTACTTAAATTTCTTCTTTCCAATGAATATGTTGTTATGATTATAATATAAAAGGTTTCAAATAGAACTTGAAAACTCTGGAAGTTGGTAAGAATATGTTGTTATGATTATAATAGACTCTTGAATTCATTCATTTTTAAAGAAATCATCTATATTTGAAGAAGTGTATGTAGATCAATAGAAAAGTGAAGAAAATTCAAAAGCCAAAGATTTTAGTACTTCTATTATCTTCATAAAAGACTTTCCATTGTAGATATATTTAACCAAAAAAAAAAAAAAGAAAAATTAGGTTAAGATTTATGATTTAAAGGCAAAATTTGGGTTAGAGTTTATGATTAGAAGAGAAAATAAAATTTTTAGATTAAAAAATTTGTATATCCTATTTAGCAATTTTTATAAGGGATAAAATTATAATTATATATAAAAAAATGGCGTCTATTAATATGAATATGAAATGGGGTAACCAATAGCATTACTCTAAAAATAAAGGATAATATTACATTTACAACTCGATCTTGTAAACTTTTTCTCACAACCTTGATGTGGTAGCTCGTAAATGGGTTCAGTTCGCAATTAGTTGTTTTTTGTCCAATTACGAACTGTCACATCGAAATTATGAAAAAAAGTTTGTAAAATTGGACTGTGAGCGCATATTTATTAGTTTATTAATACAAAAATGCTACGGACACCAAATGTTGGTACCGAAATTTTGCACCGATCTATGTAACATCTAACTCGGATGTGACCACGTAAGACATAACACAGATATTCAATGAATGAACGATCGTCCAACAATTATGGATGACCGTTCATCATGAATTGAAGAAAGTTCAGAAAATATCAATGGATTCCCGTCCATATATTATGGAAGAGAGTCCCTTTACTATGGACGGTCGTCCACATTATATGGACGACCGTCCGTATAATTTATACTCAAATATTTTTTTTTTTTAAATTTACAACTTCTTTTTCATTTATAAAACCTATAGCTTGTCTAAGACGCTTCTACAAATAAGCGTCAAAATTTTTAGATGAAATATTCATTTTTGAAGCACAAAATTTTTAGATGAAATAAAGGAAAAAAAAAACTTTGATTTTTAAAGTACAAAGTATGGACGCCAGTCTATCGATGAGGATGGCCATCCATATACAATGGACAACCATCCAAATGAGATGGATTGGCGTCCATACACAAATATATATTATTTTTTTTTAAATTCACAATTTTTATTTCATTTATAAAAAAATGCAAAGCAAGAGAGAAATGAAGAACTAGATAAAAAGTACTCACAATGTAGTGTCAGAGTCCAAGACAGGGATAATGAAGACGAAGAACGGCAATAGATGGAGATGAAGAAGACGAAGAACGATGGTAGATGGAGACGAAGAATAGTGGTAGAAGGCTTTTGTTTTTTAAAACTTGTTTTGGGAACCCTAAATTTTTAAACATTCTAATTGAAATTTTTAAAGAAATTTTTTTATTAAACTAGAATTTGGGTATGGACGGCCATCCAACTTACACTAACAGCCGTCTATTGTATATGGACGCTCATCCATTATTTGTTTTTAAACTTTTCTGGATGAGCATCCATCTTATATGGATCGCTCATCTTATATAGATGTTCATCCGTAGTAAATGGACACCCGTTTATATAATATGAACGGTAGTCCATTGATTTTGTCGTAGACGATTATCTATTTGTAATTAACGATCGTCCATAATATATGGACGACTGTCCGTATAAGATGAACGATTATCCATTCACGGAATCAATCTTTTCTGTCCAACTTAATGCACCTTAGTAGATGTCACATCGTTGGATAAGAAATTTTGGTGCACAAATTCCGTGGCCGTAGAACCAGTCTATTAATATGTCCAACTTTAGCATCTTGAAACCGACTTCATCGTATTCACATTTAACACGACAAAAACTGAAAAAAAAGGTGGAAAAGATAGCACTTTAATAAAGTGGGGAAAAAAAAAACAAAGGTCAGGCATGGGAAATTTCCTAGCTCTTTTGCGGAAACTTCACTCATGAAATAGAAAGAACACACAAGAAAAGATGACCAGGAGTAATTTATATGTGATGTTAAAAATCATAATAGAATTGAATGCAAAACAAAAAATAATATTAATAGAAAACACAATACAAATTTAACAATTTCCAGGATCAAATCAGAAAGGAGGCTACAGTTTTTAAAAAAAAATTTCTTTACACAGTAGCCTTTCCGGAATTCTCAACTTGAAATATCATGGAACCTTCCAAACTCTGAATCTTTCACTCAAGAAAAACAATTTCAAACAATTTATTTCTACTTTAGTCATATACATATTTGTTCTTTTCTTATGCTTCATAAAATGCAATTTGCAGATAATTAATTCACACACAAAACGTATTCACTAGGTAAAGTTTCCAGCTGGTTTCACCGCAACATCCTTGTTGTTTCCATTGATTAAATTCCGATTCTAGCTTTATTCATTATAGTCAAAGGTTTTGAGTAATGGGCCACGGATGCCTAGCTTTAGCATCCTGAAACTGACTTGAAAGTTCATCATATTCACATTCAATCCAACATTAACTGAAAACAAAGGTGGAAAAAACAAGCACTTTAATAAAGTGGAAAAAAAAAAAAAAAAATCAGGTATGGGAAATTTCCTGGGTCTTTTGCGGAGAATTCACTCATGAAATAAGAATAATTGCTTCTCTTTCACTGTTGGAAGTGTGTGATGGGCCAAGGATGGCTAGCTTTAACATCATGAAAGTTCATTATCTTCACTTCAAATCCTAAAAAATGATAGTGTAGGTGCCACTATTAGGACATGTCCCACTTTCCACTAAATCAAAGAGATAATTTCATGTATTTTATTATCCATTAATCATAATCATGTATTTTATTTGAGTAAAATGAAAGCTTCATTCACAAAAAAGTAAGTGAATTAACATGGCACAGATGCGGCCTATTCACCTAAATTCGGCCCAAGTATTTGTTCACCATTGCAGGCTTTGTTATTCGTAAGTACTTAATTTCGGCCCAACCAAAGGAGGGAGTATATTTTTGTGCCCTAATACACTTCAGAATATACTGATGTTACATGGAGTCAATTCTCTTGCATAATCTGTATTGATTTAAAGTTACATATTATAGATAAAAAAATCACATAATCTTGTATGACAATCAGACTAGTTAATACATATACATGCTTAGAATGAATATATGAGGAATGCTTAAACCAGATGAAATTGCAACCAGCTGAGACTTATCATCACCACAAATATTATAAGAATAATCCAATGTATCTTCATAATTATGTGATATTGATACGTAAATGACAAAGATCATTTTAAGAAATATTTAATAATATATACGTTATTGTTGCTTAAGATTTTGTTTGGATTTTCTAGTATTACTTGTTATAAGTATAAATATTTAACTCCCGTGCTATAGACTAAAGGATTTTAATATCTGTTATTACATTCAACTTGTCACACCAAATGATATAAAATGTAATAATAAATGAAATTTCTAAATGATATTGACCAAATCATTTTCTCACAAAAATTCAGATTGTCTTATTCGATTGATTCCCCTAATAGATCCATTTCATACAGAAATCAACACCTTTGAATCTGAAACCACGGGACTGACTTCAATCTTTTTGGAATTTTAAACTTGCTGGCCTTAAACAACTTCAAACCTCTAATCACAGAGAAAGCTCTGTCTTCTACTTGTCAATCCTCTAATCTATATGTTTCGAGAGTTAAAATTTCAAGCCGGGAAAACCCTTTGCCCTGCACACCATTTTTTTTCCACTATAAAATCCCAAGCTTAAATGCGGTTCTGTGAGGTTCAACATCTTCTCTAATGTAGGATTGGGTCATCTACAAGATCGACTTTCTATAAGGACAGATATCCGAGATTTGGAAAAAGTACATTCATTTCTAATGTTGAATGATTTAATAGCATATAAAATGTCAATTATAAACCGAATTAATTAGATTGAGTTCGGAACTAAAACAATAAAACTTGTAAAATAAATATATATGGGTAGAGCATATATGCTGATCTTAAAGAACTAAGAGTTAGTAAAGTATGTTTTTGGTTATAAGAAGGTTATGCTGTGAAATACTGACAGCCTGAACTTCCGGAAATTCTATATATGTTTTGGGTTTTCAATTGAAGCTAAATTTCAGATATTTTGTTTTAGACTTCTTGAGGATTGTTTGAAATTTCATTTTACCCAAAAATTCGGTGTATTGAAATTTTTATGAACTTTTGAAATCTGCTCTGTAATCCTGGAAGTTTATGTTTTCTGCAGAGCATGCATTTTTAGGAACTGATTTAAGTTCTGATAAATTCTTTATATTTCTTGTTTAATTCTGGAAAGTTTCAGGATTTTTCAAGTTAAGGGTGAATAGATATGAATTTTAAAAGCCAGAAACATCAATTTTGGAAAATAGTTTGACAGTTTTGAGAGGTTGAAAGAAAATTATGTTTTAAATAGATTGGTTTGAAAATATTACTGGATCAACATATATGTGTCTAACTGACCCATCAAAATTGTAGCTTGTTTTGGTGAGTGGAAAAATGCATAAAAATATTTCAATTGCATGAGATTCTATCTTGCATATCGTTTTTCTTCTTTTCCTTGAGTTAATTGTTTATCAATTTCTTGAGATGATGTTGTTAGTGAAGATTGAGTGAAGAAAGTTTTAGACATGTTTAGAAAAGCCGATTTTTTTTCTTTAAGCTTGCATGTTGCCATGTTTATTGATTTTGGTATTTACCTTATAAAAATTTCATGTGAATTTTCCTTAGCTTGTTAATTTAAATTACTTTTGCTGAATTTACATGCCTAATATGCTTGGTTTTGGGTGGACTGGAAAGAGGGGCTAGTGGCTAAATTGCTGGGTTGAAGAAACCCAGAATTTGGCTGGAAATGGAGCATTGCCGCGGCAAAGAAACTGCAGTGCCGCGGCATGCTAGTCACTGGAATTGTTGGGCATTTCTTTTGAATGCCGTGGTGGTGGAAAGTTGTTCTTTAGTTTTACTTTTAAGTGTTAAAATTCTGCGTCCATATGGCTTCCTATATATTAGTATGAGTGTTAGAATTTTGTATTTATATAGTTTCCTATATATAAATATGAGTGTTTAAATGTTAAGATTGCATTCATATGGTTTGCTACCTATTACCATGAGCATATCTTGGATGAGAATGCAACGTATATTATGTTTAAACATAGGTGTCAGTTACTTTCCCTAAGTACCCATCCCCCATCAGACACCAACCGTTATTTATCCTGCACGAGCGTATAGGATTTATGGGCCCGTGCAAGTGTGCTGAATGCACACGAAGTGCGAAAATAAAGAAGCCAATGCAAGTGTACCACATGCACATGAAGTGATTATGATTCAGTTGCTTTGTATTAGCGACGGATATGTGAGGGGCGTAACACTGGCTCCGGTGTATTGGTGTGGTATCATTTCAATATTTGAATGAGCTTTATATGAGTTTGTTAGGGATATTTAATTGAATACTAGTAAATCATAAATCCCTAAAAGCAAAAAGTAATACGAACAAAGGACACAAAATAACTACACACACAAACACAAGATTTATAGTGATTCATTCTCTGTATGAGAGCTACGTCTACTTTGCCACTGCGGAATTTTAATATGAAGAAGAAGAAATATTACAAGAATCTCTCAAGCCTCACAGATTGGCTCACTCACCAAACCCTATTTAGTGGCTCTCACTCTCTAATTGTGGCTTTGCCTTCTATTCAATTTGTGATATCTAACTCTAGGACTTAACCTCTTTTTATAGGTAATACATGGGACACAATTCCTAATAGTACTCAAATCTCATATTCTAATAGGAATTATATTTTAATTCCTAATACAATTATAATCCTATTTCCAATTGTATTCCTAAAAGAAAACAATTATACTAAAACACAAATTAAGAAAACCCATGTCCTAAACCAACTCTAATTTGGATTGAATTTAGTTCCACAATCTCAACAATCTCCCACTTGGAGACTAATTCAACATGTCTTCAATTCTTCACTTCCATCAGTAGAAGCATCAACTTCTCTTTCTTCAAGTGAGAAGTCCAACTGAAGTTATACACAACTTCAGTTTCTCAAGTGTAACCACCTTCGTAAACATATCAGCTGGATTTTTACCCCTTTGAATCTTCTCGAGAGCTATAACTCCTTCTTCCAAAACTGAGCATATGAAATGGTAACGAATTTCTATGTGTTTTGTCATAGCATGGTAGACTGGGTTCTTTGCTAGGTGAATTGCACTTTGACTATCACAATACAAAGCGCTCGTCTCATAATTCTGACCCAATTCTTGTAGGAACAGTTATAACCATATTAACTCCTTACTAGCTTTTATCATAGCAATATACTCTGCCTCTATAGTAGAAAGGGCAACAATTTTCTGTAACTTTGAAACCCAACTAACTGTTATACCACCTAACGTAAAGACATAACCTATGGTAATCTTGCGGTTATCAATGTCACCAACCATATCAGCATCCACATAGCCTTATAGGTCTAAGTCTGACTTCCTAAAGCATAATACTGAATCTTTAGTACCTTTGAAATATCTAAGAATCCACTTTACTGCTTCCCAATGCTGCTTTCCTAGATTGCTCATGTACCTACTCACAACTCCCACTACATGTGCTATGTCTAGCCTTGTACACACCATGGTGTACATAAGACTACCAATCCCTAATGCATAGGGTACCTTGGCCATGTAGTCTCGCTCATACTCTGTTGTAGGTGAGTGATCTTTGGATAGTTTAAAGTGACTAGCCAAATCAGTACTTAGTGGCTTTGCTCCATCCATGTTAAACCTATTGAGTGCTTTCTTCATATACTCTTCTTGTGATAGCTTCAATAAACCTTTGACTCTGTCTCTGGTAATCATTATACCAAGGATTTTGTTTTGTAGCTCCCAAATCCTTCATAGCAAACTTCTTTGACAATTGCCTTTTCAGCTTGTCTATTTCCTGTTTAATAGCCCCTGCAATCAACATATCATCTACATATAGTAATAGGATGATATAGGAGTTACCAAGTTTCTTGAAATAACAACAATAGTCTGCTTGACATCTGAGAAAACCGTTACTACACATAAACCCATCAAACTTCTTGTACCACTGTCTAGGCGCTTGTTTTAGCCCATATAGGCTCTTTTGAAGTTTACATACCATTCTCTCATTTCCTTGTACTTTAAAACCTTGTGGCTACTGCATATAAATTTCTTCATCCAGTTCTCCATGAAGAAATGTCGTCTTTACATCTAACTGCTCAAGATGAAGGTCTTCTTTTGCCACTAACCCAAGTACTATTCTTATTGTAGTCAACTTGACAACTGGAGAGAAAATTTTAGTGTACTCAATGCCTTCTTTCTACTGAAATCCTTTCATGACCAGTCTTGCTTTATATCATTTAGTGCCATCATGTTCATCTTTCACCCGATAAACCCACTTGTTTTGCAATAGCTTCTTCCCTTGTGGTAGCTTTATCAACTGCCAGGTTTGATTTGTTAATAATGAGTCCATCTCATCCTTCATAGTAGCTCCCACTTGATTGAGTCATCAACTTGCATTACTTCCTCGTAACACTCTAGTTCACCACCATCGGTTAGTAGAATATAATTCAACGAAGGGGAGTACCTTTGTGGTGGTTTTATAGTCCTAGAAGATATTCTAAGTTCAAACATGGGCGTTTGTGGTTCGACTTCCGGAGCTATGTTATCTTGATCTTCCTGATCTTTGTCTTCCATGTCATTTCTTGGGAAGTCTTTCAAAGGAACTACCCTTGCTTTTTCACTTCAGTGTTTGGACTTTCTAACTTTATGTTGAGTCTATCCTTGTACATCACTTCTTCATTAAATATGACGTCTCTACTCCTTATAATCTTGCGGTTTTGGTCATCCCAGAAACGATAACCAAGCTCGGCGTCATCATAACCAATGAAAAAACTTTTGTTAGATTTAGCATCAAGCTTACTTCTAAGAGCGGAGTCAATGTGAACATATGCTAAACAACCAAACACTTTTAAGAAAGAATAATTTTCCTCTTTGCCACTCCAAACTTCTTCTGGGATCTTGCAATTTAGCATCCTCTATTGAGCAAGTAGGCTACAGTAGTAATTGCCTCAGGCCAAAATGTCTGTGGTAGTCTAGCATGCAATCTTATGCTTCTTGCACGCTCATTTAGTGTTCTATTCATCCTTTTAGGGACACCATTCTGTTAAGGAGTTGCAAGAATGGTCTTCTCCATCTTGATCCCATTATTGGCATAATATTCTTTGAACCGTTGATCAATGTACTCTCCCCCATTATCAGATCGTAAGCATTTCACCCTTAGGTTTGTCTCATTTCCAACCATGCTCTCCACTTTTTAAAAGTATCAAAAACATCAGATTTATTTTTCAAAAAATAAACCCATACCTTTATGCTTGCATCATCAATGAATGTCATATAATACTTTGAGCCTCTAAGGGATGACACGGGAGTGTGTCCCCACACGTATGTATGAACCAACTCCAACTTCTTTGCCTTTAGTTCCCTTACTACTTTGGAAAAACTTACTTTTCTTTGTTTGCCAAAGATGCAACATTCACACAAACTGTGATCAATCAACTTCAACTTTGGTAGTTTCCCCTTTGATTGAAGCTCCTTCATTCCTTTCACGCTTCTATGCCCAAGTCTACAATCTACAACTGCAACTGGATCTCTATAACTAGAAGTCATGTAAAGAGTTCCACTAGCAACTCCCATGACTCTTTTAGTAACTTTCCATGCACCACCCAAAAAAGACACACTATGCCCTTTATCGTCAAGTTGCCCAATTGATATTAGATTGTGCATTAATTTTGATACACGCCTTACTTTTTGAATTTTCTACATAGATCTGTTTGCCATCCTCAACCTAACATCACCCATACTTACAATATCCAAAAGTTCTCCATCTGCTAGGTATACCTTTCCATGATTTCCAACCATATAATTTTCTATAATTTCACGGTGTGCAGTGGTATGGAATGAAGCTCTTGAATCTAAAACCCAAGAGTCAATAGAATTATCAACAGATAAAAGTAAAGCATCTTGTACCTTTTCAGTTACGGCATTGGCAACGTCGTCATTGTTGTTCACCTCTCTCTTTGGTGCTTTGCAATTCCTCTGCATGTGGCTTTTATTGCCACAATTCCAGAACTCTATTTTTTTCCCAAACTTGGACTTGCTTCTTTGGTTCCTTGATTTTGATCTACCTCTGCCTCGGTTTGAATTCATATCGTAACCCCTGCCTCTTGTTTCAACATTCTAAGCATTCAACGTTATCTCACTCAAATCTTTCCTGCGAACCTCCTTAGCGAGAATTTTGTCTCTAAGATTTGTGAGCTTTAATTTCGCATTACCTATGAGCTTTGTGAGCTTTAATTTCGCATTACCTGTTGAATTACTAATTGCTACTCGCATAGGCTCCCAATTATTTGGTAGGGAGGCCATAAGAATTAGGGCACAAACTTCTTCATCAAAATCAATTTTTACAGACGACAGTTGATTAATAATTGTATTAAAATCATTCATATGTTCTGTCACGGAAGCATCTTCTCTCATCTTAAGATTAAATAATTTTTTCATAAGATATACCTTATTATTTGCAGAAGGCTTCTCATACATATAAGACATGATCTTCATCAGCCCTACAGTGATTGTCTCCTTTGCCACATTACTTGTTTCTTGGTCAATGTCAACCGAATAACTCCTAATACTCGTCTATCAAGGAGTGCCCAATCTTCATCTAATATCTTTTCGGGTTTTTCTCCTAAGAAAGGTAGATGTAATCTTCTACCATACAGATGATCTTCAATTTGCATCTTCCAAAGCGCGTAATTTGTTCCATCAAACTTGTTGATCCCAGGTGTAGATCCTTCTTCTTATCCAACCATCACTTTCTTCCTTGAACTTGGCTATGATACCAGTTGTTGGGAGGATTTAATTGAATACTAGTAAATCCTAAATCCATGAAAGCGAAAAATAATGCAACACACACAAACACAAGATTTATAGTGGTTCACTCTCTGTATGAGAGCTACGTCCACTTTGCCGTTGTGAAATTTCACTATAAAGAAGAAGAAATATTACCAGAATCTCTCAAGCCTCACAAATTGGCTCACTCACCAAACCCTATTTGGTGGCTCTCACTCTCTAATTGTGGTTTTACCTTCTATTCAATTTGTGATATCTAACTCTAGGACTTAACCTCATTTTATAAGTAATACATGGGACACAATTCCTAATAAGACTCAAATCTCATATCCCAATAGCAATTATATTTTAATTCCTAATACAATTATAATCATATTTCCAATTGTATTCCTAAAAGAAAACAATTCTACTTAAACACAAATTAGGAAAACCCATGTCCTAATCCAACTCTAATTTGGATTGAATTTAGCTCCACAATCTCAACAGAGTTGTCATAAGCATCCATTGAGTGATGATTTGGATGTTTGCAGCATGATTTTTAGAGTTATTATTTTTCAGAATTATAAGCATTCATTGAATACTGATTCAGATGGCAGTTATATAACCCAACCACACCCACCTCCCTCCCCCCAAAAAAAAAAATTGGATTGAATTTAGCTCCACAATCTCAACAGAGTTGTCATAAGCATCCATTGAGTGATGATTTGGATGTTTGCAGCAAAATTATGTTTTATTTCAAATGTTTATCTCATTTGTTGGTTGTAAAAGATTTGAAAACTCTGACACCTCACGTTTTTCAAGTTTATAAAATGAATGTGATATGTTTTCAAATTTTCAAATATGTATATAATTTATGTTATTTTTTTATCAGAAGTATATTCAGAAAATAGATTTTTATAGTTTTTCACATGGCACGTCTTGGTCACCCGAGTCCTATGGGTGTGCCCTTAGCCTATGAGATAGGGAGGGTTGGGACGGGTCATGTCACTTAATCCCAAGTACTTTAAGTGAATCAACTTGTCTATATATTTGGGTAAACACCGGGTTGAAAAATTTTCTTTGAAACGCTCCAACTCGAGCACTCTTAAAAACCTGAAACTTGTGCACAAAGGTTGTTCAAATCCTTTACCCAGGGATGCTCTTTATAGACATCGAAGAAGAAAAGAGAACGCAGAAGCGGATTAGTAGATTACATCGTTGAAGCCACAAGCGCCTTTTCGTTCAAGAATAAATAGCTAGTCTTCTTTTTTTAGAGTTAAATTAATCAAGGGACATTAGCTTCCTTTAGAGTAGTTATGGTGCTTCAGTTGAAGCTGATATATCTACTTAAGTAACCTATGTCTTCCTTTTTTTCTTTTTTAAAAAATAATGCCAAATTGCACTTCACTTATTTATGTATTTCTTTTAAAATAAATTCGTAAGCAATTTGTGTAATTGGATGATAGATAGTTTAACCACAACCTTAATATGTTAAATACTATCGTTAGCATAAAATCTCAACTAAAAGTCCTGAGTGGTTAAATACTGTCATGTGTTGATTGGTTCTTGAATTCTTTCCATTTATTGGCAATTCATATAACATTTCTTAATACTGTATAGAGCCTTCTCTTTGTTCCCCTGTTTATCCTCTGCCTTTAGCTGAAATTTTTCCAGAAATTTTCAGATTTAGAGCAGCAGTGTCATATTCCTTTTTGTTTTTCTAGAGGAAAAAAATGTTGAAGCATATGATAATTATAGGTTATTACGCTCAACCTGTCATTTTGATGCCAAATCGTTTCTTGGTATCAGCGTAATTATCCATATTTGAGTTATTGAATTATCAACACTTGTCTAGTAATTTTTTTCTTTCCCATTCAACTGGAAGAGGGATTAAACGCAGTTTTTCTGAGCTTAGGAGCAAAATCCACCCAAAGTAATCTGATTCTCGTATTAATGCTTTCTAAATATTTTTTTTACTTATTTTAAAAATATTCACAATTTCTCAAATACTGATTCTCTGTAAGCTTATCCTACAACCAAGAAGTATTATGGTAATTTGATGAGTCCAGAGGCTTACATATTTAAAACTGAAACAGTATAAAAAAAAAAAAAAACCCAAATATGGCCAAAATACAAATTAAATTTGAAAGAAAATACAGTACAAACACAACAATCACCACAAAGATGGTTATTTAATTATCAATACACTCTGACAAACTTCTGTTTCAATACAGAGAGGGACTGATTTCAATCTTTCTGGAAGTTTGAATTGGCTATGGTTTATTAACTTCAAACCTCTAAGCACAGGCAGAGCTCCTTCTTCTATTTGCCACTCCTCTAAAACTTGCGTATCAAGTGTTAAAATTTCAAGCCGGGGAAAACCCTTTGCCGTGCACACCATCTTCTTTCCACAGTAACAATCGTCGCTTAACTCAAGTTCTGTGAGGTTCAACATCTTCTCCAATATTGGCATCGGGTCATCTACGAGTTTGAACCCCCTTAACGATAGGCTTTCTACATTTGGCAAAACTTCATGCATTTCTCCTGGTAGTTTCTCCATCTTCCCATTTAAACTCAAGTGTCGGAGATGAAGGCAACGAAAGAGTGGCTGCAATGTAGAAAAAAAATGATCATTTGATAAATAGACCGCTAAAATTTGAATACTTTTCAGTTCAGCAATAGAATCGAAAGTGAACTTCTTCGCTCTTTCATCGCACACCGATAGGTGTAGCTCTCGAAGATTAACCAATGTTTCAGGATTTGTTTTAGTCCAAATGTCATCTTTTACATTCTTCAAAGTCAGAAGGTTTGTCATATTGTCTATCCGCAATGGCCCTTTAAGGTCTCCAATTAGATGTCTCAAACTTTGCAGCTTCCAAATTTCGGTTGGTAGAAAGGCACCAGAACCCAACAGATCCTCGGGTAAGTCCAGAGTTTCTAGATTGGACAAGTTGAGAATCGATTCCGGAATATGTACTGTATCTCTGAATCCCAAATACTTCAAGTGAATCAACTTATCTATATCTTTGGGTAAGGACCAGACTGATCCCCTATCAAAATGTTCGAACTCGAGCACTCTCAAGAACCTGAGTCTTGTACACAGAGTTGGTATGAATTGCTCTACCGTGGGACGCTCTCCATAGAGATCAAAGAACAAAAGCGAACGCAAGAGCGGATTACACTGTTGAAGCCACAAGGTCTCTTTCATCCCAGAATAGATAGCTTGTCGTCGACATGATACCCTTGAAGAATGAGTTGAGTTTCTGATTTCGTCATAAATTTGAACAAGATTGAGTTCTTTTGCCTTTTGAATTGCTAAATCCCGCAATAGATCATGGACTCGACATGTTCTAACCATCCCCAACCGCATTTCACCTTTCTGAATAAGGCTCCTGTTAATCAACTCGTTCAAGTAATTGAGAGCCACATCTTCCATTATTTCTTCATCATGCGGTATGTAACCCTCAGCCACCCACAAGCGAATTAGTCTCTCTATTTTGATTTCGAAGTCTTCTGGAAAATTACTTAAGTAGAGAAAACACAACTTCAATTGATAAGGTAAATCATTGAAGCTTAAAGCCAATAACAGTGTTATCTGAATGGAATCATTATTTAAATACCGCCAAATATTATCACGCACCAAATTCCACTCTTGTGGCTTCTTTGTTGACAGTAAACCGCCTAACACAACAATGGCAAGTGGTAGACCGCCACATGTTTCTACCATTTCTCTTCCCAACTTCTCCAATCCCTCATCTACATTTAAATTCCAAAAAGCCTTCTCACGGAATAGCTGCCAACTCTCCTCTTGGTTTAAAAATCGAAGTTCATGTACATGAGTTCTTTCATCTGAACGTTCAGCAACATCTTTGATGCGAGTGGTAATAATTACTCTGCTGCCATTCTTGTTGTCTGGAAAAGCTCTTTTGAGGCTCGCCCATGCTTCTTTGTCCCATACATCATCAATTACCACCAAATATCTGCATCCTTGCAAAGATTTATGAAGATACCTCTCCATATCATCTTGACTCATCGTCTCAAACTTCTCCGTTGTATTTCCGAAATTGAAAGACTTTATGATTCTTCCAAGAAGATCTTGAGTTTTGTAATCTTGAGATATAGAAACCCAAGCACATCGACGAAATTTTTGCTTAATTGCACTGTTGTTGTAAAGTTTTCCAGCAAGAGTTGTCTTTCCCAAACCACCAGTGCCCCAAATAGAGATCACATATCGCCTTGGCTCATCGTCAAGTAGTTTAGCCAACAATTTATCGGTCTCGTCCTTGTAGCCAACAACATTCTCTTCAAATGAAAAGGAGTTGGTTTTTCTCAGTTGTTTCAATCTTCCAAAAGCAGGGCTCTCTCCTTCCCTCTTGACATTGATATTTTCAAGACCATACTCCTGACGTCTTTGAGAGACGACACTGAGTCTCTTTTTCAAAGTTTCGATCTTCTTGCCTATGTTGTACACGGTTACCTTCTCCTTGCCCTTGCCAAAAGATTTAGCAACCGATTTCCTGATGGAAGTTAAGAGTGCTTGTCTTCTTTTCGTAGACTCTTCCACTTCGGCTTTGAGCATATCTGAAGCGACCTCTCCATCGTGGACTTTGATCATAAATTCATCTAAGACATCCTCACAATCAAAAGCAATATCTCGGATATCAGATACCCACTGGCGTATCAAATGATTGTCAACTTGTTTCTCTTCAGCATCCTTTAAGAAACAATTCATCCATTCTAGATCTTTTTTCAGTGACTCCACTTCACTTCTTATGCCTCGGAAGGAGGCTGCTTCTTGGATTAGAAAGTCTCCAAGCCTTTCCACCACAAGTGAGACCACTGCATCCACCATGGTTGCCAAGCTACTGTTGTTTTTTTTTTTTTTTGAATGAAGATTTCTCTCTTTGGAAACGGTAGGTTTAAGAGAAGTGCATTAATTTTGTTTCAGTTTTTGTGCTTCAGGGAATAGAGGATAAACAGTTGATATTCACTTTTAAAATCTAATTTTGTATTTGTTCTTTTCTTATGCTTCATAAAATGCAATTTGCAGATTTGTTCACTAGCTAAAGTTTCCAGCTGGTTTCACCGCAAGTTGTGAGAAATTTCATTGTTATTTCCATTCATTAAATTCCGATTCTAGCTTTATTCATTATAGTTAAAAGTTTTGAGTGATGGCATGGGCCACGGATGCCTAGCTTTAGCATCCTGAAACTGACTTAAATGCTCATCATATTCACGTTAAATCCAACAAAAACTGAAAAGAAAGGTGGAAAAAACAGCACTTTAATAAAGTGGAAAAAAAGACGGTTGGGAATGGGAAATTTCCTGGCTCTTTCGCTGAAACTTCACGCATGAATAATTCAATCTTTCCCACCATTTGTGACCAATAATTCCAGTTTTCTCTGGACTTATCTCTCCTCGCGGGTGTTTTTTTTTTTTTAATGAAAATTAATTTTAATTAAAAATAAAAACTAGTAATGAGAAATATTTACACAAGAAATCCTTATTATATTACGTTATTTGATGGGCTCATCATGTTAAAAAATTAAGGCGATGGAAGTATTTCATATAATTTTTTTTTTTCCTTTAATTTTACATCCAAAGTGATATATCAAGATTTTAGATATACATGTAGGTTTTTATACAAATGTGTTAACCATGATGTGGAGTTTCTTGATGTGATAAGACCATTGAGTGAAAAAATATCATGTATAACAACATATATCTTATGTTTTCCTTCTTATTGAATTGTCTGTTTTAAAAACTATCAATATGTAATATAGTTTTGTATGATGATCTAATCACATAGATAAAATGAAGTGATGAGACTATTTTACATAAGTTTTTCTCATTTTTTAAGTTTTATATAAAAAAGACGTGTCTTGTTTTTATATGTACCATATGCAGATATGTAATTGTATTATATATTACATGATGTGTACTTTAAAAATAATTATTAAGCCTTTGTTAATGTTATTAATTATTAAAAATGTTTTACAAAATAATATCTACAATATCCGACTAAAATTTAAAAAAAAAAAGAAAAAAATCTTGGGTTCGCCTGCCTTCTCCTCTGTTCACCACACCATATAAAAAAATGAAGAAAATTTGGTCATAATTATATTCTTGCTTCAAATTTGAAACATGGTAGGTACTTAAATTTCTCTTTCCAATGAATATGTTGTTACGATTATAATAGAAAATGTTTCAAATAGAACTTGAAATCTCAGTAAGTTGGTAAGAATATGTTGTAATAGACTCTTGAATTCATCTACTTTTGAAGAAATCATCTATATTCCAAGTAAGTGTACGTAGATCAATAGAAAAGTGAAGAAAATTCAAAAGTCAAAGATTTTAGTGCTTCTATTATCTTCATAAAAGCCTTTCCATTGTAGATATATTTAACAAAATAATAATAATAATTAGGTTAGGATTTATGATTTAAAGGCAAAATTTGGGTTAGAGTTTATGATTAGAAGAAAAAATAAAATTTTTAGATTAAAAAATTGTATATCTTATTCAGCCATTTTTATAAAGGATAAAATTGTAATTATATATAAAAAATGATGTTTATTAATATGAAATGTGGTAACCAATAGCATCACTCTAAAATAAAAAAGTAATACTACATTTACAACCCAATCTCATAAATTTTTTCTCACAATCCTGTGATAGCTCACAACTGGGTTTAGTTCGTAATTGGTTAGCTCACTATAGTTTTTGCCTATCCAATTACGAGAAGTTTGTAAATTGGATTGTGAGCCCATATTTATTAGTTTATTAATATATCCAACATTAGTGTCTTGAAACTGACTTCATTGTATTCACATTCAACACAACAAAAACTGAAAAATATAACTAAATACAAATACTACCATTGCTATTAGGAGGTCCTTCTCTCTAGAGTAAGGTGTGTCTCTCTGTTCCGATAGAGAGTTTTGTCTTTTAGTCATTTAGTGGTTACTGTGGAACGCATGCATGGCTGAGTCTACGTTAACGTCGTTATGGGAAAGCTTTTCCTTAACTGAAGAAGAAGAAAATGACGTCGTCGTTTCCAACAAGACGATCGAAGATGCGGCCACCAAAGTTAAACACTGGCTTCTGGCTCTCCTTGTCACGGAGAAAAATTTCAGCAAAGAAGCATTTCGGTCCACAATGTCTCAAGTTTAGAAACTGGAAGGCTGGATCCACTTTACAGATGCTGGTGAGAAACTATTTTTGCTAGAATTTCAAAACGTCACTGGTCTGCAGAAAGTCCTCAACGGTCGACCGTGGTCCTTCGATAGGGCTTTGATAGCTATTCAACGAGTCGATATTAGCACTCTTTCTAATGCTAGCTGTTTCACACATGAACCTTTTTGGGTTCAACTTCATAATATGCCTTTTGCTACCATGAATGATGATTATGGAGTCCAACTAGCGTCTGCAATTGGCAAAGTTCTTGAAGTGGATGTTGGTGCGAATAGTTTGGGCTGGGGAAGCTTTCTGAGGGTGAAAGTAGAGGTTGAACTTACCAAACCTTTGGTTCGGGGGAGAATATTAAGGATTGGGGAGCAAAAATACTGGATTGCTTTCAAGTATGAACGATTACAGAATTTTTGTTTTAAATGTGGAGTTCTTAAACACAAGAATAGAGGTTGCTCTTCCATTAGATAGACTAAAGAATCCAGTAATCAATTCGGGCCTTGGCTGCGAGCTAGTTCACCAAAGTTCTACTCTAAAGAATCCAAACGCTACGGTGGCTCAACAGATCGAAACACAGAGCATTGTCTTTCACCTTCCATGGCTGCTGCCGGTGAAACAAGGGGCACAAACGTAAACTCAGATCAGACATATTCAGAGGCTGATTTTCAGGTAAGAATAAAGGAAGGTAGTAAAAGCATGCAAACTGTCTCTATAACGAATACGTTACGTGGTAGAGATGGCCTGTCAGGTCAACTTTCCAAAGAAGATGCGGAGAATATTTCATCCATGAATTCTCCGAATATCTCTGCCAATAACGGATTAGCCCAAGATTCTCTCCCATAATCAAATGCTTTAATTGAGGATGTTACCGCACAAGACGGGAAACAAGCCCCTCCCCATCAGTTTGTGATAGTTACGCCCCAACTTCCGAAGTCTCCTCCCAAGCTTTACATCAGGGTGGGTCTAAGAGATCCACTTGGAAACGGAAAGCTAGAGGCATTAATCATATCAGTGTGAAGGAAGGTATTACTCAGGAGAAAAAAAAGAATTTTTCGATTATCAGTAGAAGGTTATACTGAGAAACAAAGTTCCAAGAAACAGAAAGTTTCAAATGAATCTGATACTACTCTCTTCATGGTAGAGGCTGCTTCGCAGCCCCACCACTCCCAATGATTTGCTTTAGCTGGAACTGCCGTGGGCTTGGGAACCCACGGACAGTTCGCGAACTTCATCACTGGGTGAAGACTAAGTGTCCCGATTTTGTTTTCCTTATGGAGACAAAGTGTAACAGGAATAAATTAGAGATCATAAGAAACAAGATTGGATTTTCATGCAGCTTTGTTGTTGACAGTAGAAGGGCTAGTGGTGGCATTGCAATGTTATGGAAGGATGACAAGGAAATGGACTTGGTGTCCTATACTAAACATCATATCTCTTTTATCGTTAATCAATCAACTGCAAACCAGAAATTCATCTTAACTGGTTTTTACGGACATTTGGAGGTGTCTAAAAGATCAGGTAGCTGGAACTTGTTAAGAGAACTTAAAGGTCAAACGAATATGGCATGGTTGTGTGTAGGTGACTTCAATGAAATTTGCCACTAATATGAGAAGTTCGGAGCTCCAGATAGACCATATAGGCAAATGGAAAATTTCCGGGAAGCACTTATTGATTGTGATCTCAGTGAAATCCCTTTCAATGGAGATTTCTTCACCTGGAATAATGGCAGAGAGGGCTGGTATTTCACAAAGGAAAAACTAGATAAAGGCTATGGAAACAAGGCGTGGTTTGATTTGTTCTCAGATTGCATTGTGAATGCTTTAGGTGTTACTTCTTCCGATCATAAACTAATTCTCATCCAAATCAAAGGAGAACTAGAGACTGAAATTAGGAAGCATAGGCCTTTCCGATATGAAGCTGCGTGGGATAATAGAGTCGAATGTGGGAGCTGATCCAAAGAGAATGGCTTTGTATTTTAAATCCCAACTCTAGTCTGGCAGGTGTTATGGAAGGACTCCAAAGGTGCAAAGAAAGTTGTCCACCTGGAGCAAAAGTGCTTTCTGAAGCAGGAGGAATACTGTGACAGATAAGTTATCTCAGCTGAAGCATCTGGAAGAGTCAAACAGAGGTGACAAGAAGGGAGAACTACAGCAGCTTAAACAAGAAATAGATGGACTTCTGGAAGAAGATGATATCAAATGGAAGCAAAGAGCTAAACAACAATGGCTAAAAGATGGGGACCGTAATACAAAATTCTTTCACTTGTGTGCTAACCAACGCAGGAAATCTAATGTTATCAAGCAAATCTCAAATGATGATGGCAGGTTGGCAAATAAACCGGAAGAGGTTAGCAACCTTTTTCAAGTTTTCTTTCAAGCATTATTTTCTTCGTTAATGCCCGAGAGACTAGAGGACTGCAACCGCGTGGTTAAGTCTGTTATAACTCCAGAAATAAACAGTGATCTGGTCAAGCAAATTTCTAATGAAGAAGTTGAAAAAGCAGTTTTCACTATGAACGGGCTAGGATCTCCAGGACCTGATGGATTTCCTGCCATCTTCTATTAGAAACATTGGCAGACCATTGGACCTAGCGTGTGTACTGCTGTGAGAGAAGCCTTTTGTTCAGGGAGCTGGCCTCAGGACTTTAATGCTACCCATATCGCTTTAATACCCAAAGTTAAAACACCTTCCAAAGTGTCAGAGTTCAGACCAATTTCCTTATGCAACGTCCTTTATAAAATTCTGGCAAAGGTCCTTGCCAACAGACTGCAAAAATTCTTGCCACAGATTATTTCTCCATCACAAAGTGCGTTCATTCCAGACCGGTTGATTACTGACAATGCTATAGTGGCATTTGAAGTCATGCATACTATGAATACCAATCTAAAAGGAAAAGATGGTTACATGGCGCTGAAGCTTGACATGAGCAAGGCTTATGACAGACTTGAGTGGTCTTTCCTGCAAGCAGTCATGTGTAAGATGGGTTTTTGTTCAACCTGGATCAACTCATCATGAATTGCCTCTCTTCAGTTTCTTATTCGGTTCTCATCAACGGGATTCCTCAAAAACCATTCAAACCTTCTCGCGGGATCAGACAAGGTGATCCTTTGTCATCTTATCTATTCATTATTGGAGCTGAAGCTCTTAGTAGACTCATCCAGGATGCTGAAGACAAAGGAGATATCAAAGGGGTTCCAATGGGGCGTTCCAGAATGCGCATTAGCCACCTCTTTTATGCTGATGACTGTCTTCTCTTCTGTAAGGAAAATTAGTATGAATGGAATAGGTTGTTTAAGCTTCTAGACACCTATGAAAAGAGCTCCGGGCAAAGACTCAACAAGGAAAAAACTTCGATATTTTTTAGCAAAAATACTAGAGATGATGTCAAGCAACAAATTATCCAAGTGGTTGGGGTTAAATCCTCTCATCCTTATGACAGATATCTTGGACTTCCAACGTTGATTGGGAGGGACAAAACAATAGGTTTCAAGCACATCCTGGAACGTGTACGAGGCAAACTTAGTAACTGGAAGATGAAATATCTTTCACAAGCTGGGAAAGAAACACTACTTAAGGCTGTTATCCAAGCTCTCCCAACATACAGCATGGGTGTTTTTAAAATCCCAAAAACCATCCTACAAGAGCTGAACTGATTGATTAAAAGTTACTGGTGGGGCCAAAAGAATGACAAAAAAAGAATTCACTGGTGTTCATGGGATAAAATGAAGCTATCAAAGAATGATGGGGGGCTAGGATTCAGAGACTTAGAACTCTTCAACTTGGCTATGCTTTGCCAAACAGGGATGGAGACTTCTTCATTATCCTAATTCACTTGCAGCGAAAGTTTTATCTGCCAAATACTATCCTGACGGTAATTTTTTAGAAGCAAAGGTTAAAAGGTCATCATCCTTCATTTGGAGAAGTGTAATGGCAGCAAGGTCTGTTTTGGAATCTGGCTTGATCTGGCGCATTGGTGATGGGTCCAAGGTCAGGATTTGGTAAGACAAATGGCTTCCTTCCGCATCTTCTTTTAAGATTCAAAGCCAATGCCTTGGTATGGACCCGGAGGCTAAGGTGGCTACTCTCATTGACCCCCAATCAAAGTCTTGGAAGTTGGACCTACTCAAAGATTTGTTCTCTGAATCAGAAGTTAACATCATCTGTCGTATTCCCATTAGTATCTTCAATCAGACCAGATAAAATTGTTTGGAGATGCTCTCAAAATGGTCTCTTCTCGGTAAAGAGTGCATATCACCTGTAAGTGGAGTCCCAAATCTCATCCCGAGGCCAATCCTCTTCTGCAGCTAATGATAATAAAAAGTGGAAGAAGCTATGGAAGCTTCCCATTACTAATGCCGAGAAATTATTTTTGTGGAAGGCTTGCCAAGACATTCTTCCAACCAAGTGTAACCTTGTCAAGAAAAGAGTGATTGAGGAACCTTTTTGCACCTCCTGTTGCTTAGAAGAAGAAGATGTCTTGCATGCTTTATGGGGCTGCGTGGCTGCCAAGGATATTTGGTCAACTTGTTCCCGAATCTTTCAAAAGATGAACAACAATTTCACTGACTTCAGAGAGCTCGTTATGGTTTTGCTGTCCAAACTTGAGGAAAAGTATTTAGCTGAATTTGGAGTGGTGGTCTCAAAAATCTGGCAAAGGAGGAACGAGTTTACTTTCAAACATTATTTTTCTACTCCATCCCAGCTCATTCACCATGCAACTCAAGAACTGGACATATTAAATTCCTTGATTCAATCAAAGACCTCTCCAAATGCTCACCCGTTGAATTCGGATCCCAGTTCACCAAGATGGCAGCCACCACCTGAAGGTATCTTCAAAGTTAACTGGGATGCAAGTGTGGGAAAAGAAAACGGCACAATTGGGGTTGGAATTGCAATTCGGGACTGGCAAGGCAGATTTCTGGCGACTATGAGAATGAAAAAAACCATGCTGCCAGATGCACACGTGGCTGAATCTTTCACAGCTCTTCAAGCAGTCATTCTAGCAGTAGATATTGGGATCAACCAAATAATCCTGGAAGGGGACGCTCTTCAAGTAGTCAATGATCTCCTTAGGGATGAAGAGAATTGGGGCCAAGCTGGTCTTATTTCTATGGACACTAAGGTGCTTTCCAGGAATTTTCTCACTTTTTCGGTTCATCATGTTAAAAGAGCATCCAATGTGATTGCTCATACTTTAGCTAAAAATGCTTTAACCATTGATGATGTACTGGTTGAACTTGAAGAAGTTCCAAATTGTATTGGATCCTTAGTCGATCCTATTGAATGAATATAACTCATTTGAATTAAAAAAAAAAAAAAAAACTGAAAAGACAGACTTTGATAAAGTAGGAAAAAAAAATTAGATGCATTTGTTTAATTATTTCACCAATATCCTATCCTTATTCTAAATACAAATACGCATTTGTTTCCCTATTTTCAAAATTATAATCATAAATTAAGAAGCTGTTTAAACCCCCTAAGTTTTTTAATTAACAGAAATACCCCCAATAATTTTTTTTTATAAATTAACAAAAACACCCCCACCCACCTATAGTTGCCAGAGTCCGGCAACCATCGGCAGTAGTGGCCAGAATCTATCACAATGGCATACTATCAGTCGGTAATGCGTCAATCTGGCTTTATTCGACTAGATCCACCATGGATCTGGCCGAAAAATGCCAGATCTAGCCATCATTGACTATCAATAACAACCATATCTATGGTCGTTGCTGACTGCCAGATCTAGCCGTAGATCTGGCATTTTCTGGCCATATTCGTGGTGGATCTAGTTGAAAAAAGCTAGATCGACAAACAACTAGCCAGATCCAGCTGGTCGTATGCCATAACGCCATATTTCATCCAGATTCCAACGATGGTGGCCATAATCTCGCCACTATGGGTGGGTGGGGTTGTTTTTGTCATTTTATAAAATTTTTATATATTGAGGTGTTTAGTTAAATTAGCAAACCTAGGGTTTTTTTGGTTAAATTTTAAATTTTACCTCGTAATAATTACCCGACTCTACTTACCAATAATATTTCAAAAATACTACTCAAAATAACAAAACAAACACACCCGGGTCAAGTATGGGAAATTTCCTAGCTTTTTTGTAGAAACTTAACTCATGAAATAAAAAGAACACACAAGAAAAGATGACCAGGAGTAATTTATATGTGATGTTAAAAACCATAATTGAATTGGATGCGAAATAAATAATATTAATAGAAAACACAATACAAACTTAACAATTTCCAGGATCAAATTAGAAAGGAGGCTACAGTTTTTTAAATTTTTTTCCTTTACGCAGTAGTCTTTCCAGAGTTCTCAACTTGAACTATCGTGGAACCTTCAAAACTCTAAGGGTGTGTTTGGTTCATTATTTTGGATAGGATTTTGGGAATAATATTGGATTGTTGGATAGGAGAGTATTACGAGGTAAACTTTAAAAATTTATGAAGAGCTCTTAGGTTTACTAATTTAATTAAAGACCCTAATATATAAAATGAAAAAAACACCTCCACCACCTGCAGTGCCAGATTCCGGCCACCACCGCCGAACCTGCCGGGAAGCTTGACGATACGACGCACGGCCGATCGTGTCGAACGCGAGTTAGATCCGGTTTTTCCGGCCGGATCCACCACTTGACTCCTGAAAAAGGCCAAATTTACGGCCAAATGTTGCCGTCAACGGCCGGAAAACGTCAAAAGAAGTCAACGGCCAAATGTTGTCGTCAACGGCCAAAAGGCCAGATTTACGGCCAAATGTTGTCGTCAACGGCCAGATCCATTTCTTTGGCAGGCGTTGACGGCCAGATCGGTGAACTTCCGGCCATTTATGGTTGGCAGGTAGGCCGTTGTACATATTTTGGCTATCACCGACGGTGGTTGCCGGAATCTGGCAAGTATGGACTGATGGGAGTGTTTTTGTTAATTTTTAAACTTTTTCCCAGGGGGTATTTAATGAAATTAATAACCTTATGGGGTCTAAAAGTAATTAAAAGATAGGGTAATATTTCTGGAATAATGTGCCAAACATTATTTGGAGAATAAGATTGAGAATATGGATAAAAATAGGGAACAAAACGCACCCTAAATCTTTCACTCAAGAAAAACAATTTCAAGCATTTTGGCAAAACGGCCCGCAGTTTTTATGGTAGTTTATGCTAACAATTTGTAAAAAGAATTTTTAATTAGGAAAAAGTTCTCTACAACTTTCCTGCTTTCTGCTTTGTAATTGCAACATATTTCCAGCTTTAACATCAATTACACATTAGGCCAAGGAGGCTGAGATAATTTCATGTATTTTATTAACCATTAATCATGTATTTTATTTAAGTAAAATGAAAGCTTTATTCACAAAAGTAAGTGATTTAGCATGGCCCAGATGCAGCCCATTTACCTAACTTCAGCCGAATTATTTATTTAGTATTATAGGCTTTGTAATTCTTAAGTAATTAATTTTGGCCCAACCAAAGGAGGGAGTATATTTTTGTCTCCTAAAACATTGAGTCAATTCTCTCACATAGTTTTGCGTTATAAGTAATGTAATATTGATTTAAAGTTATACATTATAGATAAAGAATCACATAATCTATATGATAATCAGACTAGTTAATACATCGTCGTTTGAAGTGCATAATATAGAATATATATATGATGAAAGCTTAAACCATATGAAATCGCAACCAGCAGAGACTCATCATTTCTATAAATGGCTTGAAAAAATATTGAATTGAAACCATAACATAGATGTACTATAAGAATAATCC
>CM047740.1:957922-1072311 GCA_026225825.1 Pistacia integerrima | reverse complement strand
GGATGGATGATTGGAAAGAACTTTGGAGCGTTGGGCTGAGATTGGCGAGGGCGTCGACGTGAGAGTTCTCCATTCTTGGGACCTAGGCGATAGAGAACTCTTCAAATTGGCCTTGCAGTTCTTTGACCAGGTTTAAGTATGCTGTCATCTTCGAGTCACATGCACAGGTAAGTGCCTGCGGCTGTAGTTAACTCACGAGTGGGAGTTGGACTTCACCTCCAGTCTTCTCGCTCCGATTTTTTTTGCTAGGGAGAGTCCAGCAATGAAAGCCTCATATTCAGCTTTGTTGGTTGTGCACTTGAACCTACACCGTATTGCCCACTGGATGACTTCTCCCTCTGGTGTAGTCAGTACTAGCCTGAGTCCGCTTCTATTCACGTTACTTGATCCATCCACTGAAAGAGTCCACTTGGAGGGCAACCCATTGTCCATGCACAGTATTTCTTCCTCTGTTTGCATGGTGGTGCTCGGGGTAAAATCAGCAATGAAATATGCCAATGCTTGAGACTTGATGGCAGTGCGAGGCTGATATGATATGTCGAACTCACTAAGCTCCACTGTCTATTGTGTGAGCGGACCTGATAGCTCTAGTTTGTACAATATCTTCTTTAGAGGGAAGGAGGTGAGTACGACTATGGAGTGACACTAAAAGTACACCCTGAGCTTCCTGAATGCATGAATGAGTGCGAGGGCCAATTTCTCTAGTTGGATCGTGCGTGTTTACGCATCGAGGAGTGACTTGCTGACATAGTAGACCAACAGCTGCTTCGCATCCTTTTCTGAACTAACAACTGTTGATTATTCTTTGTCTTTGAGACCACCGGAGGTAGGTGTAAAGCTTCTGGTCCACGAGGTTTGGAAAGGAGCGGAGGAGGTTAGGTACCTTTTTAGCTGTTGCAAGGCTTCATCGCAGGAGGGAGACCACTCGAACTTGTCAAACTTCTTGAGTGCATGGAAGAAAAGGTGGCACTTGTCAGTGGATCTGGAGATGAATCGACTCAAGGCGGCTACTCGTCCTGCAAGGCACTGGACATCTTGTATGGAAGCTGGAGATGGTATACTGAGGATTGCTCTGATTTGGTTGGGGTTGGCCTTTATCCCTCGCTGAGTTACCATGTAGCCCAAGAATTTACCCGATAAGACGTTGAATGAGCATTTGGCCGGATTCAACTTCATGTTATACTTCCTTAGGATAGCGAATGCATGGCTGAGGTGGTCAAGGTGCTGGTTGGCTATTAGGGAGTTGACTAGCATGTCGTCGATGTAAACCTCCATGGTGTCCCCGAGGTATTCGGCAAACATCTTGTTGACTAGCCGCTGATAGGTAGCCCGGGCGTTCTTCAGACCGAATGGCATCACCTTGTAGCAGTAGGTTCCCCTTTCTGTGATGAAGGCTGTCTTCTCTTGGTCATCCAGGTGCATCAAGATTTTGTTGTAACCTGAAAAAGCATCCATAAAACTAAGGAGCTCATGGCCTACGGTCGCATCAACCATCACGTTGACATGTGAGAGCGGGAAGGAATCCTTAGGGCACGCTTTGTTTAAGTCGGTGAAGTCGATGCAGACTCTCCACTTTCCGTTCTTTTTCTTTACAACCACGACGTTTGCCAGCCACTGGGGTAGTGGACCTCTCTAATCATGCCGTTACTTAGTAGCTTTTCAACCTTTTCGTTGACGATCCGGTTGCGCTTTGGGGCGAATTTCCTTCTCCTCTGCTTCACTGGCTGGTGATTTGGATCTACTTTGAGTTGGTGGACCATTGCCTCTGGGCTGATTCTTGTCATGTCGGTGTGGGACCAGGCGAAACAGTCTTGATTCTGCCTGAGGAATTCTATCAGCTTCTTATTTGTCTCGGGCCTGAGACAGGAACCTATCTGTGTCTTTACGGGAACCTATCAGTCTGTCTCTCGGGGTCATCCGGGTGTATCTGCACTTCATCCAACTCTTCCATAGATGGTTGATCTAGCTTGGTCGGAGGGGTTGGATGGGACTGTAATTGCTATGAAGCGTTACCCGTGCCCTTGAAGGCGTTCTTGTAACAATCTCTGGAAGCTTTCGTGTTGCCCTTGATTTCTCGTACTCCACATTTGTTAGGAAACCTGATCGTTTGGTGGAAAGTGGAAAGGACCGCTCTCATGTCATGGATCAAAGGTCGGCCCAAGATGGCGTTGTATGGTGAAGGGCAGTCGACCACTAGGAAGACAGTCTATTTGTTTACTCCACTAGCATAGATAAGGAGGACGATCTCTCCGATGGTGTACACTCGCGTAACTAAAACCAACCAACAGAGGGGTCGGCCTTCTGCTTGATGTTTTCTTCTTCCACCTCATATAGCCTTCATTCGTGAGGAATGTAATGTTTGCCGATGACCCTCGTCTATGAATACCCTCTTGACAAGGATGTTGGCGATCTGGAGAGAGACGAATAGAGCATCATGATGGGGGGCGGTTAGGGTGGATTCGGCTCGTCGTCTTCAAACTGAATTACTTGATGGGAGTGTGACCAAGAAACCAGGTGGATGGGCTGGATCTTATGGTGGCTGCTAGCCTTGGCGTATCGTTTGGCTGATGAGTAATTGACCCCGGCGATCTCGATCCCTCGGAGATGAGTGAGCAAAATCCTTTCGGTGTGGGTTCCCGGGGAGGGGAGGAGATGTTTCTTTAGTGCTTTTCTGGCTAATGGTGTGCTTCCCTTTATCTGTCAGTAGATGTCGGAGATGTCCCCTCTTTAATAGTGCGGTAACCTCCAAATGCAAGGCAATGCAGTTCGGGGTGTTATGTCCATGGCCTCTGTGGAATTCGCACCACTTCTCTCCTTGCTTCAGCATTGAGCTTGCCTAGCCACTTATCACTAGATCCCATTCCTTTCATGATCGCCATCACTTGGGCTGGTTTGACACTGAGGTTGTAGTCTGGTATTTTGTATTAGCTCGGTCTGACCTGTCTATTGTCGGTTTTGGGTGGCTGGCGATCATATGGTTTCCTGACTTTGTTCAAGTAACGCGTAGGAGGTTGGTAACGGGGTTCCGTTGGTCTGACCTCTAGCCTCCTATCATTCCACCTTGGGTCGTACCTTGCGTGAATTGCCTGATTCATCTCATCTTCCTCCCACCTTATTTGTATCACTGTTCTGGCCAAGGCGTCTTCCATCATGGTGTAACCAAGCTTCGTCAATTCTTTATACAATTCCCCATTCGGGAGAAGGCCTTTTCTGAATGTGTTTACGGCTATCTCGAGGTTGCAGGAAGGAATGGAAATTTTCTCTTTGTTGAATCTGCTGACGTACTCCCTCAGTAGTTCTCCCCTTTTCTGGTATACACTATAGAGATCAGTCGATAGTTTCTCGAGCTTATTACTGCTGGCGAACTGCTCTACAAAGGTGTCAGTGAGTTATGCGAATGAGTCGATGGAACCGTTCAGGAGATTTGTGTACCACTGGAGTGCTGGGCTGGCTAAGCTTGAACCAAAACTCTTGCACATGCAGGCTTTCCCTCAGCACTCAAGGTATTGAGATAGTGAACATCCGCTGTTTGTACGAGGCTATGTGATCATCCGAGTTGGTTGTGCCGTCATAGGGCTTCATGCTGGGAGTAGTAAACTTGTGGGGCATGTCGGCTAGGGCAATTACATCCATAAAGGGCGAATCAACGTAGCAGTGAGGCCTGCTCTTCTTGGTGGGGATCGGCATTCCTGGTATTCGCCTCATCACTGCCTCTATATCAACCAATCTCTTGGCCAATATCTATTCCATAGGAGAGGGGGATACCACTAGGTCATCCCGTTTGACTGGGTCGGCCATTGCATTCGCGTTCGACATATTTTGTTGGGTCATTCCACGTGGTGTAGTGTGGTGGATCATTCCTTCGTGTACATCTTGGTAGCCTAGATCGTCGTTCATTCCTTCCAGTGGGATGACTCTGTTATCGATCGAGTGTTTCGCCCTACATGGATGGTCAGGGGGGTTGTTTGGTATTCGTTCGGCCCGTTAGGATGGATGGACTTGAGTGGGATAATTTGGTTTGGGTGGTTGTTCAACCCACGAGAGTGAGTCAAGCCGAATGGTGTTTGTGTAGGGATGGACGACTGAAGGTGAGGTGAGATGGCGAGGATGGGTGGTGGTCTTCTTTGACGGGTTTTCTGTCACTTGGGCGTCTTGATCTCGAGTTTGAGATGGATAGGGCTGAGGTAGGCTTGTAGGCGGATCTTTTCCTCCCCGAATCAGGACTGAATCGTCAACCACCGATGAACTTAGTTGACGTGACCTTTTATCTGAAGCCGCATGCCCGTGCTCTGGGGTTTGGAGAGGTTGCATAGATGGAACTGGGGCATGGAACCGATTGGGTGGTACCTAAGAAGGCAGAAGCTCGAGGTCATAAAAATGGCTTACATTTTCTTTTAGAGACTGGTTCTTGGCCCTGATGGAGGCGTTTTCGGTTTGGATGGCAGTGTTCTCAGCTTCCAATGCAGCTACCTTGTCTGAGTTCTATTGCATGAAGGCGGTCAGAGCCTCCAGTTGGCCTCGAGGACGGGGTTAGCGTTGTCAGAATTGTCAGCCATGGAAAGTTCCTCTACGTAGCAAGATTTGTTGAGCCGGATGATTGCTAGAGGCCCCATGGTGGGCGCCAAACTATAGACGTAAAAATCTACCTGTACGGAAGGGGGGGCTAATCCCGTGAGGTTGAGGCCACTAGCGATCTGTTGTACCTGCACACATAAAGAAACACACATGAAGAGACAGAAAACACGGGGGTGGTGTTTGTCGTAGGCACTCCGACGCTCAAGTCAGCAAGGCTGAAAGGCTGATTTAGTGAGGGCTAGGGAGTAGAGAGGTTACCAGAAGTCTAGTCGGGGACTGTGACTACGGCTATGATGCAAAGTTCTCAAGCTAGAACTCCGAGTGCAGGTGTAGTGTAATCTGCCTTGTGAGAGGGCTGGCCTTTGTTTAAATAGTGATTATGCGGTCTCATGATGGTCCAGTTCCCTCTCGGGATAAATCCTCTGGTCCCATTATCTTGGCGTGAAGAGGAGTCTAGGTATGACTCTGACACGGACCTTGGAGGAGTTGGGGTTGTAGTGGGCTACTTTACTTGTGCTCAGATAGGAATGTGATCTATGGGTGACCACGGGCTCTGGATTCGTTCATAGATCCAGGAAGTGAACTGGGACTAGGAGACTTGTGTGCAGCAGGTTTGGGAGCCGTACTTTATATCAAATAGGCCTAATCTAGTGAGTTTTGGATGGGCCGCATCGGGATTGGGCCTGGTCTTTTCCTCATTATTAGACACGTTTTTTGATTTGGGCCGAGGACGATTTTTAGCCCTAACAGTTATGTAACTATTCGATCAAATGAATTTTCTTAAACCCTTTCCTTTTACATAAACCATACCTAAGCTATACCCATTTGTAGGTGGGATTAGTGATAATTTTCAAAAGTTGTGGGCGTTTTTAAATTGAAGAACATTTACGGTATGTATTAAAATTAACCCAAAATAAAATGGAACTCTCTTTAGGGGTCTCTCAAAGACTTAAACCCTCTCCTTGACTGTCACCAAACCCTTGCACCTTCTCCTCGCTCTTTCTCTGCAGATGAAGCTTTTACGTTTCAGTACACTCCTCCATAGCATCAAATCTCATTTGGGTCTCGCAAATGTATCGGCTTTAAGCTCGTACTCAACAAAAATAGCAGCACGAAGCTCGAGAACCTCGAGATGGAAAGACTCCATGAACGCTCTTTACCGTCGGATCTCCCCGATCGGAAGTCCAAGGGTCTCAATCGTTCCAGTGTTGGACCAGTGGGTCGAAGAAGGACGTCCCGTTGACAAAGAACAACTCCATGTCTTCATTAAAGAGTTGCGATCTTACCGACGATTCCGTCACGCTCTTGAGGTAGGCATTTTTTTTATATTATTTCATACATTTTAATGTTGCTTTATATATTATTTATTTAAAGAACTATTCATAATGAAAATTGCTCAAAAATTTGGCTCCCGCACATTGAACATTCGCCATTGCCTAGATTAAGAGGGAAAAACTTCTGTGCACTGCATGCTATGACAACCTTCCAATGAGGAGGTCTACGCATGCTGATGTAGCATGCTTTATTGGCTGGTTTTAACGAAAGACTTTGTTGATGAAGAGAATGGATTGATTGAGCTACTACTGGTCTAAAACCAAGTACTCACCCTTGAAAATTACTGAAATTTATGAAGAGAATTAATCTTTTAGTGTTCTTCTGAATTACGTTTCAAGCTGTTAACTGATAGATGCCATGCTGGTTTGATTTTATTCGTAAGGACACTTACCCTGTCAGAATTTAAAGAAATTCATTTTTCTTTGATCAATTTAATTGGGAAGTGACAATCTCAGAACCTCGCTAGCGTTCTTTTGTTTGGAGCTTTTTGATCTGCTTTTCTGTAATTAGTTTTCTAGTCTTTAGTTAGGTCTTTTTGTAACTAAATTCTTTTGGAGGTTGAAGGTTTTCTCGTTTAATTTTTATGGGCAGCTATTTTGCTTATATTTATACATTTTGCTCTTTGGTTTTATTTTAAATAATATTTTTTATTCCTATCAATAAAAAATCAAAAGAAACTGCCGTACGATTACTTGTCGGTGATCTTGTAATTTTATCTTTCCAATGTTATATTCTCTGTCTCTTTCTTTCTTTCTGCAGATTTCTATGTGGATGACTGACAAAAGAAACTTGCCACTTACATCTGCTGATGTTGCCATTCGGCTGGATTTGATCTCTAAAGTTCATGGCACAGGACAAGCGGAAAATTATTTCAACAATGTTCCGGAACAATTAAAGGGCCTTTCAGTTTATAGTGCTATGCTTAACTGCTATGCCAGTGTAAAATCTCTCGAAAAAGCAGAGGCCACCATGCAGAAAATGAGGGATTTGGGGTTCGCTCGGACATCATTGGCTTACAATGTTCTGCTTAATCTTTATTATCAGACTGCAAATTACAAGAAACTTGATAGTCTGATGCATGAAATGCAAGAAAAAGGCATTGCACATGATAAATTTACCATGGGTATACGCCTGAGTGCCTTTGGAGCTACCTCTGATGTCGAGGGAATTGATAAGACTCTGGCAGTGATGGAATCAGATCCCGATGTTGTTGTGGACTGGACAGTTTACAATAATGCAGCAACTGGGTATGCAAAAACTGGACACTTGGACAAAGCTTTGGAAATGCTGAAGAAATCTGAGGGACTGATAACGGGTAAAAAGAGCAATAAAGCATATGAGTTTCTTATCACACAATATGCAAAATTTGGGAAGAAAGACGATGTTTTAAGACTTTGGGAACTTTACAAGAAGAACCAAAAGATTTACAATAAAGGCTATATGTGTGTCATACCTTCATTGTTAAAATTCAATGACTTTGAAAGTGCCAAGAAGATATTTGAAGAGTGGGAATCAGTAAATGGATCCTATGATATTCGGATTTTAAACTTAATGATTAGTGCTTACAGCAGAAAAGGGCTTTTGCAGGAGGCAGAAACTCTTATAGATGGGGCAAAATTGAAGGGGGGGAAGCCTGATCAGACGACTTGGCTGCATATGGCAATCGGGTATGTTCAGAATAGTCAAACTCAAAAAGCAGTGGAAGCGATGAAAGAAGCATTAGTGGTTTGTCAAACTGGGTGGAAGCCCAGGAAGAAAATTTTTGCTGCCTGCCTGAAATACTTTAAAGATGAAGGAGATGTAGAGGGAGCAGAGAAATTCATGAAATTACTTAGGAAAAAAGGATATCATCTCTGTGGAGCTACAAGATAGGTTGTTGAATTATGTCCAGAATGGGAAATCGAACGTGGATGAACTCAGTGAGTATTTTGGTGATTGTTTGAATGAAAATGGAGAATCACATTTAGAGCCCGTGTATGATAGCGGTGAATCAGAAAAAGAAGAAGGGACATGTTGAATAAGCTGGACCTAGAAGGCAAATGGAGGAGGAAGGTTTATTTTGTGAAACGCCTTCCATGTTCCGTTTATTGTGATTAGTGGTCTAATATTTTGTTGCCTAGTTTGAGACAATGTAGGTAATTACGGTTCAGGTTTCGTCATCTAGATAGGCAAGGAAGGCCACGAATCATGTGCATTGGCTTTTAGCAATTTTTGGGCACGGGAACGGACCTCGGTTGAGTCCTGAAAAAAAGTATTGATTTGAACATGGACTGAAATTTCTATCAGGACCACACTGCATCAGCAATATATAAAATGTAATACAACATTCTAGCTCAGGTAGAGGCAGTGATTTAAGGTATGCAGATGATGTTCCCATTCAAAATGCTTCAAGCATATTGGTTTAATTGTTTAAATCCATTTCAGTTTGTTTGCTTTAAGTTTTCTGTTTTCAATTGCACTTTCTGATATATTACTTTTGTATCGTAATCGAAACTAGAAATTTTATTCTAGCAATTGCAACTCTTGATTAGAATTCTGGTACTTGGTGTCACAGAAGAGCCTGTTTTTGGTTAAATTCAACAAGGTAGGATTTTGTGTAGGTTAAATTTAAGAATTGCTCAAAAGCGTGCTACTTCTTTTGTTCAATATCTTGCTATGTGCTTCTGTTAGTACAAATATTTTTGATTATTTCCAGAGATTTTTTGAATCGAGAAAGAACTTATGAAATGAGTCACATGTTATTAGAGTATGTATCTAATTAAAACTTATATCTTAGTACACTCCTTAAGTTTCAATTCAACTTTTTTGGATCAATAAAATCAAGACAACTTCTTGTTCTAGTCTATTCAAGTTCAACTATATTTTTTGGATTTTGATTTTGATTGAAATATAAATTTGTCAAAAAAATTTCTTTAATTTAGATTAGTGTGTTAAATATATCTAAATAGTTAGGCGTGTTCATAACCGGTTAGCCTATTTTCCAAACCGAACCGGCTTTTCGGTCTAAGAATTTTCCTGAACCGAAACCAAACCGATTAAAGAGAAAACCGATTTTTCAGTTAATTGGAAAACTGGTTAATTGGTTTTGAACTGATTTTTCCTTTTAACTTATTTTCTATTTTGATTTTTCCCTAATTTAAACCGATTTTATATTTTATGATTTTTATAATAAACCAGTATTATTGTTTTTATTTTATAATTTATTATTTTTATAATAAACTGGTTTATATATTTTATTATTTTTATAATAAACCGGTTTATAAAATTAGTTTCGGTTAACCGATTCCCATAATCCCGTAAACTGGTAATCGAACCGAAAAACCGGTTTTTGTATTTCTTTGAATAGAAACCGAATTTGAAAAACTGGTTCAGTTTGGTTTTTGCATTATTTTGAACACTTCTATAAATACTAAATAAACCCCATTCTTATGATAAAATATGATAACATAAACCTGAAGAATTTAATGCATATATGTTGTTGATCAAACTTATTTCATCTTTGATTATTTCAAAATAAAACAAAGATTTATGATGTAGAAAGGAAATATAATTTTTAAATCAATGGCAAAAGATTTAGTATAGATGAACTGTGTATAAAATACTTTTTTGTATTATTTAGTAATTTTAAGTAAGGATAAAACTGTAACTAAGAAGATAATACTATTGGGGTCAACTGAGGCCAACAACATCACTCTTTATTATAATTACTTAAATTAAAAACATCTTTCGTTGTTAAAAAAAGTAAATAGAACGAGTAGAGGATCCAAATCTAAATTTTTTATAATAAGATAATTATTCAGTTAATAAAAGTAATTTGTTTATTATAATAATTGTTATGATTCTAGGGTTAGTGAAAACTGATTAAGTGATGAATCAACAATATAAAACTTATGACAATCAAAATAAAGACAAGTAGAGAACAAGACACAGCAAGATTATAGTGGTTCGGCTTTACAGCCTACATCCACTCTCCAAGGCTCACACTAGGGATTTTATTATCAACCAAGAATGTACAATGATCAGAACATAAGGTAAACCATTACACAAGGAAAGAACACACCGATTAGAGAAAACCCTAACTCGCTCTGCCCCCAAAACTCTCTGTCGTTTCTCTGAAAAGCATGGGTTAAATAAGCAGGCTTTTTTCTCCTGGATCATCAGCCATCTGTCCTTGATTCTCCATAACAGAAAGTTTACTGGATCGATTCTGGAAGTTTCGCCAAGATGAGGAGCTGTCCTCCAAACAGGCTGTCGAGCCAAACAGATAAGAAAGAGAATGAGAGCTGGTCGATAATCCGAAGACCTAATTAGATAAGTCTTTTAGGTTGGCCAAAACGACGTCGCATAATGAAGTTTGACTTGGACACTTATGCTGACTTCCACCGTGGCAAATCAGGAGCCACGTCACCACAATAATATAATAAGAGGAAATTTGTAATCGAGCTTAAACATTGTATTAAAATATGAGGATTAGAACTTTTATACTTCGACTCTTACACCTACCATGTTAAATTGCCATCACACCTAAAAATATGAGCTACTAGATAAGCGTAATGCATAATTTCAAAAACCATAAGGTATGTCAACATCTAGCCAGCATTATCATTTTCTAAAACCTCAGTAGTTGTTGCAAACCATAAGGTACAATTATTTAAACAAATTACATGGTGATATAGCAAACTGAACGTCTTCCCGGTTCCTAGAAAACGCAGTTGTGCAAGTATAAGACATCCTCTATGTATTCCCACTCGGGTAAATCATTAAAGCTCAAAGACAATATGTAATTGATTTGATCATCCGAATCACGGTTTAAGTGTAGCCAAATGTAATCACGCACCAAACGCCACTCTTGTGCACTCTTTTTAGATAATAACCCACCCAATAGAACAATGGCAAGTGGTAGACCACCACATTTTTGTAACATTTCCTTTCCAATCTTCTCCATTTCTTTGGTTTCGTTGGCCTTTCCACAGGTTTTTGCATAGAATAACTGCCAACTTTCTTCTTCATCTAGAAATCGTAGTTCATGGACATGATCTGCACAATCAGCAACATCATTTTTGCGAGTGGTGATAGTTACTCTACTGCCATGCCCGTTATTTGGAAAGGCTTCTATGAGCCTACGCCAAGCACTTTTCCCCTAAACATCATCAATCACCACCAAGTATGAGATTTCTTTTAAAGATGTGTGAAGATATCTCTCCAAATCTTCTTCCTTCATCTCCTCTAATTTCTCCGGCTTCAGCTCGAAATTAAAAGAAATTTATGATTCTTTGAATAGTAGTTAATTATTATTGCATATCACAATTGATAAGAAGTTGCTGAAACCTTATCTTTTTTTATATAATTTCAGGATAAAATTCTGCAAAATCTTATACGTAAGAGATAATTCTTGCAAAGATGTCTATTTTTCTGCGCTTCTTTTGTAAGGTGAATCACAAGCAACAAATATAATGCAAATTTGATGAACAGAAAAGATCAAATTAAAGGTGAAAAAGTAGATTAAATATCATCCAAGCAGGAAAGAAAATTACATGCTGATACATCAAACTGAACTGCGGTCCAAAAGATAAATCAACAGAAAATGGCAAAATGCACCCACGCACAGTTGACACCACTAGTCGTACTTCTCAGAGTAATATCTGTCGTATTCCCACCGGTCTGGGACAGGGAGGATGCTTAGTTCTGTTGGAATTCTGAAATTCCTTGCTTTTCTTGACTCGGAGAAACATCTAAGCTTAGGCATAGCTCCAATCGCTACTTTCAACTCCTGAAAATGTCTTCCAAAAAGAACAAGAATTTCAAGCTGACGAAAACCACCTTCTTGGCAGTTAAGTACAGTTCCCATAAAGGAATCGCGATCGAGTTTAAGAACTTTGAGGTTCTTCAACTTCCCTAATGTAGGCATGGGGTCATCTTGGAGCATGCAGCCGTTTAACTCGAGGTATTCAAGATTTCGAAAAAATTCAGGCATTTCTTCTGGTAGTTTCTCCATCTTCCCACCTAATATCAACTCTACCAGATTTTGGCAATGAGAGAGAGGTTGCAATGAAGGAATTGTATCGCTTACCCAAACATCTAAAATTTGAAGACTTCTCAGTTTGGCAATAGAATCAAAACAGAACTCTTCTTGTCCACCATAACTTAAAATTTGCAGCTCTCGAAGATTCACCAGCTTCTCTGGATTAGTTTTAATCCAAGTCTCGCCTAGTATGCGCTTCATGGTTTGAAGGTTTTTCAAATCATCTATCCGAAAATACCCTTCAAATTCTCCAATTAGATGTCTCAACTCTTTCAATTTACAAATTTCAGTGGGGAGCACAGGGTGCAACTCAATGTGGTGTATGATCAGAGTTTGTAGGTTCACCAAATTGAGAATGAATGGTGCAACATCTGAATTAAGTGGAGATTGTGAAAATCGCAAATACTTCAAGTGAATCAACTTACCCATTTCTTGCGGCATTGTTTGTATACTCAAATTCTGAATATCGAGCACTGTTAGCAACCTGAAGCTTGAGCACACAGTTGGTAACTCTTCCATTGCTTCTGTGTAACAGACATCGACGAACAGCAGGGAACGCAAGACTCTAGATTGTTGAAGCTGCAAGTTACTTTCAATTCCAGAATAAACGGCTAGTCGTCGTGTCCTCGAATTGTAAGTTGACCCTTTATTTACCCCGTAAATGTGAAAGAGGTTGAGCTCTTCTGCCTTTTCAATTGCCAGATTCCGCAAAAGATCATGGACACGACATGTCAAAGTCCTCTCTCTACGCATTTTATCTTTTTGAATCAAGCTCCTTTTAATCAACTCATTCAAGTAATAATGAGCCGTGTCTTCCATTATTCCTTCATTTTGAGGTATAAAACCCTCAGCCACCCACAGTTGAATTAGTCTACTTACCGGGATTTCATAGTCTTCTGGAAAATGACCCAAGTAGAGAAAGCACACCTTCAATTGGTAAGGTAAATCATTGAAGCTCAAAGACAATAAATATTTGATATGACTGTCCGAATCACGATTTATGTGTAGCCAAATGTAATCACGCACCAAACGCCACTCTTGTGCACTCTTTTTAGATAATAACCCACCCAATAGAACAATGGCAAGTGGTAGACCACCACATTTTTGCAACATTTCCTTTCCAATCTTCTCCATTTCTTCGGTTTCATTTGCCTTTCCACAGGTTTTTGCATAGAATAACTGCCAACTTTCTTCTTCATCTAGAAATCGTAGTTCATGGCCATGATCGGCACGATCAGCAACATCTTTTATGCGAGTGGTCATAATTACTCTACTGCCATGCCTGTTATTTGGAAAGGCTTCTAGGAGTCTCCCCGAAGCGTTTTTATCCCAAACATCATCAATCACCACCAAGTATGAGAGTTCTTTTAAAGATGTGTAAAGATATCTCTTCAAAGCTTCTTCCTTCATCTCCTCTAATTTCTCTGGCTTCGGCTCAAAACTAAAAGAATTTATGATTCTTCGAATAAGTTCCTCAATGTTGTAATCTTGAGATACACAGACCCAAGCACACTGTTGAAATTTATTCCTCACCAAATCATTGTGGTACAAATTTTTGGCAAGTGTTGTTTTACCCAAACCACCCGTGCCCCAAATAGAGATTGCAAAACGTTGTGGCTCATTGTCAAGTAGTATACTCAACAATTTTCTTGTATCATCCTTGTAGCCGATGACATTCTCTTCGAATGCAAAAGAGTTGGTTCTTCTTACTTCCTTGAATTTGCGAATAGCATTGCTCTCCCCTTCCCACTTGTTATTAATATCTATGAGGCCATACATTCCACATCTATCAGAGACTTCTTTAAGTCTCTTTCTGAGACCTTCAATCTCCTTGCCTGTGCTATATAGGCTGACCTTTTCCTTGGCTTTACTGTATAAGTTGGATTCGTTGTGACTGGATGTTCTGGGGACAAAGCAAGAACACTTCTTGATTGAAGTAAGGAGCCCTTGTTTTCTTGTCGATGTCTCTGCTTCTTCGACCTTGGGCACATTTGAAGTTTCTTCCTCATGGACTTTGACCGCAAATTCATCTAAGACATCCTCACAATCATAAGCAATTTCTCGGATGTCAGATACCCACTGGCGTATCAAAGGTTTGTCAACTTGCTTCTCTTCAGCATCCTTTATGAAGCAATTCATCCATTCCAGATCTTTTTTCAATGACTCTACTTCACCTCTCACTCCTCGTAAGAAGGCTGCTTCTTTGATGAGATAGTCCCCAAGTCTCTCCACCACAAATGAGACCACTGCATCCACCATAGTCAGTAAGCTGCACTGCTTTTTTTTTTTTTTTGGGTTTTTTTTTGGGGGCCAAACCGCCTGGAAGCCGAACAGTGGCCGGAGTGGAAATGAACGGTGGCACGGTGGATCTTGACGGATCGACGGTGAAGCTTGCTGAAAGGATAGATCGGCGTGTGGGAAGTGGAAGATTCACCGGACGTCGTCGGAAAGTGGCCAAACGAGATGAAACGATGCCGGCAAACGCATGAATCGCGGCGGTGAGTACTGGATGATAATGAGCGGTGCAAGGGGGAGCTGGGGATTCGCCAGAAATGGAAGGGGAAGGGTCGCTGGAGGGTGACTGGTCGGCGTGAGAAGCTGACGGGTCGCCGGGCCTGGAAGATGAAAGGTCACAACTTGCCGGATTCCGGTGAAGGTAAATTCGTATTTTGTTCACACTCACATGGGCTGCCTGAAAAAAATGTTGACTTGTTGCAGGTTGGCAGAAACAATTGAATGGTATGACATTATCAATTTCCCAGTGGGTGCACATGGATGTATTTTCTATTGCAATTATTCTATAGAAGAAAAAACTATCTATATCTGTTCAAGGGTGATTATGTCATTTTACATTGGGTAGATGATCTATCTTTCTCATTCAAAGGGAAGTAGGGAAGGCTCATCCGGGCTGCAGCTCGATGAGATTTTGGGAAAATATTTTTTTATATATAATATTATTTAACATAATTTAATTTTATAAAACAATCTTTCAAATTTAATTTTATAAAAGAATCTTTCAATCCTAATTAAATTATTTAATTTTCTAATTTCGTAATTATTTTTTGTTGCAAATAAATAGTTGTCAAAATCACAATGCATGAAAAAAAAAAAAAAGAATAAAAAGATTTAAAAATATTCTTACACATTCCTTCTAAGTTTTAAATTAAAACAATTTTCTTTTTAATGCGTGTATAAATATATTACACATTATTTAAAAACTTCATTAATATACCAATGTTTAATAAAATTTTAATGACTTTTAAAAAAGGACATTTTTGTCATTTCAATAAATTTAACAGTTAACTAACCTTTTATTTAGTCAAAGAACAAACAGTAGTAATTTGGAACGAGAGGGACCAAAATTATAATATTTGAAACAATTGGATCAAAAAGTTGTTAACTGAAATCACATGATGAAAAAGGAATTGAGTAATCTTTACCTACAACCTTTTCTCACATATTTTTTCTCACAACCCCGACGTGGTAGCTCATAATTAGTCAATTGCAATTCATCAAGTAAGACTCAAGTGGAACCCATTACGAACTGATCAATTATGAACTATAACGTCAGGATTATGAGAGGAATTTTATAAAAAGAGGTTATGGGTGTATTATTTTCCAAAGGAATTACCTTCTTGTTGCAATTAACCCTTTAATCAAATAGCTTACAGTTATTTGATACACAAACACACAATAAATACCACTAGTAGTTGAGCAGGTCTAAGATATACCCTTATGTATTCCCACTCGGGTGAGGGTAGTAGGATTTTCAATCTTTCTAGAATTTTAATAGAACCCGACGATTTGAATCTTCTAAGCTCAGGCATAACCCTTCAATTCCACTACTTTCAATGACATGACCTGCCTCGACCCTCCCTATCCCATAAGCTTTGGCAACACCTATGAGACTCGGGCGGCCAAGACGTGTCATGTGGGAATCTAAAAACTTGTATTCTGAATACGCTTTTCATAAAAAAATTCGCTTAGATTCGTTTTGAAAGCATAAACATATAAGATATATATACATACATTTGAAAATCTAAAAGCTAACTCGTACGTTCATAAAATACAAAAACGGATGGTATCAGATCTTCACATCTTTTATAATCAACACAGGAGATAAACATAGGGATAAAACATAATTTTGTAGCGGGAACAAGCATGACATTTTACACACATGATGAGTCGATGACGTATGGGCCTAATCTCGAGAGGAATCACTCCTTAGCACGATTCTTCTTGTGAACCTGGGGGAAAGGGTCTAAAAAATGGTGAGATGAAATACCCAATGAGTGGGAGATTGGGAAGAGTTTGCAAAACATTCTTCAAACAATAGTCATGGTATGCAATAGTTCTTATGAAATCTTGAAAACAACATGATTCTATGAACGTGTTATGGAAGTAAATAAATCATTCCTGTATGCATGTATAACTCATTTCTAATATTGTTCTAAGTACTGTAATCTCATCGTTTAAGCTGAAAACAAATCCTGAATTATAGCTCATCATTGAATGCTTAAAATTCTTTTTCTAGAAACTTAAAACATAACTGTAAGTGCTTATGCTTATGGGAACAATGTTTCTTATAAGTCATGGTGCAACCATCTGTGTCATCACTCAAGAATGCATATGATTCTGAAAATAATAACTCTACTAGTTATGCTGCGGACATCCAAACTATCATTCAATGAACACTCATGATTCACAAAACAAAATCTGGTAACTAAATTTATAACTACTGTGATGATATAAAATTGAAATGATTTTTATGAAACCATGCACTGATAAATGATTTTGGAATACTGTAAACTTTATGCTGATAACTAAACTTTAAATTGAATACTATAGCTTTTACTGATATTGAAAATTATAAACTGATATCTTATTCTGAAACTGTGGCTAATACTGAAAGCTCTCTTAATTATTCTAAAAACTCATATTGAGACTATCGCTCATAACAGATAGTAAAAATGAATGTGATTTTGAACATTCTAAAACAGATTCTGATATTAATAACAAAAAACTCTCACCACAACTAGTACCCTCGGGGAAATCTGTCTTACCTGGTGGGCGTCCCGCACATAGGCAGAGTAAGGGATGTACCTATCATACCCGACAAGATCTATTATCGTGCGGGCAGAGCCACTAAAACTGTCATACCTGGCGGACCACTTAACGCTCAAGCAAAGCCAATAAAATCTGTCATATGCATGCGTAGAGTCAAAATCTGAAACTGTCATACCCGGCGAGAATCCAACATCTCTCGGGCAAAGCCAAAAATCTGTATCTTTGGGGAACGGGTACTTTGCAGGTTGGTTTGAAAATCACTTTTATCTCAATACTGATCTTTATCATTTTTCTGATAAAACTTATGCTTTTCTTCTTTATAAAAGATATGCTTAAAATCAAAATATTTTATGCAATGTACATGGGTAAGCATGTAATCTTATAAAACTTATGCTCTTTCTCATAAACATATACCTTTCCTTTTTATACCAAAACATATTTACAAATAGCAAACTTTATGAATGAAAGGATAATCTTGTAGCTTTGCAATGGTTTCTATAAACATAGCAATTTCGATGCATCTTTCTTTCTCTTCTACTCTCTTTTCATGATAGAGCTATGTTATAAATAGGAACGCATATCTCTTCCTTAGTTGTAAATGCATTATAAACATAATATCTTATGCAATGTATAATGGTAATGAACAAATTTCACAAATCTTCCTCAAAATAAAAATCTCAATGCATCCTTTTTCTTTGTTGAAACTAGAGGTGGAACAAATAGGCCGGGTTAGGTGGGTCAACCCTAACCCAGCCCGCATTCAAGAGGGTTCAATCCGGATAGCCAATAAGGCGGGCCGGGTTGAACCCAACCTGCCAGCAACCCCCGAGTGGGCCGAGTTGAGAAATGGCAACTCGGTGACCCGCGGGTTATTGTTTTGTCCTTTCTAGAGAAAGGACCGCCAACCCATCAGGTTGACCCGTGGGTTGGCCGAAAAAAAATTAAAAAAAAATGTAAAATTAATTTGTTTTTTTGAATTACCCTTTTACTCTTGAAATATATATAGCCGTTTTATACCCGTTGGAGGGGTCTTTTTCGTCATTTTCTTTTCCCATTTTTTTCTATAAATTTGCCCTAAACTCTCATATTTTTCTCACAACTCAAATTCTCTCATTCTCTCATTTTCTCTAATCTCTAATCTCTCAATTATTCATTTATTCTCTTAATCTCTTTGTTATCAATTTGCTCTTATTTTAATTTTTATTAGTTTTTGCAATTTTCAATTCATATTTCCAATTTTCCAATTTCCATATTCCAATTCTCTTTCTTTAATTTTTTTTATTTCTTCTATATCAATTTTTTTTTTCAACTACAATGGATAGATATTTCTCTCCCATTAATTTCAATGATGAAGGAAACTACTATCCTAGTCATAGTCTCGCTGATTTTACTAACATAAATGCAGGAGATTCAAATAGTCTCGCTTTTCCAGTCTCAGATTCCGATACACCTTAAAATATGTCCCCGATTCCAACAGCTCTCGGTGGTTCTAGAAGTCATCCTCGTAATCATCATCCTCGTCCAACTTCATCTCAAGCTGAAGCGAGTTCATCAACTGCTGTTTATCGAAACCGAATACAGACACACATTAGACGTTCGGGTGCATTTCAACAAGTTTTACGAGACAAAAAATGGCGTTCAAGTCAAGAAAGTAAGATGCAAATATTGTGGAAATATTTATAAAGCTAATTCAGGTAATGGTGTTAGTATTTTAAAAATGTATGCTAATAAACATATTGCTCAACATGAAAATAGAGAAACCAATCAAACTCAAATAACTAATATGGATACTACTTGGCGTTATAATTCTGATGTATATAGGGAACAATTAGCTTTATATATTGCTGCAACTGATCAACCTATTAATATGGCTGAAGATAAATATTTTGAAAGATTTATTAAAAATTCATTTTTTCCAGGATTTAAAAGTTATTCTAAAACTGCAATTAGAAATGATTTAATAAAATTGTTTGGAAAAATGAAATTAGAATTAAAAAATAAAATATATAGTTGTCATGTTAGTGTGGCTCTAACTGCCGATATTTGGAGTGGTAGAGCTAAACAAGATTATATTTGTGTGACTAGTTATTATTTTGATAACGAATTTAAATTAAATAAATTTTTATTAGGATTTAGATTAATGGATATGGATCATAGTGGTCAACAAATTTATAATAAAATTGTTGAAGTTTTAGAAGATTATGATGTTCTTGATAAAGTGATAAGTTTAACTTTAAATAATGCAAGTGCTAATACTATAACTATAGATTTTTTTAAAACTAAGTATCATTTTTATAACAATTTGAAGTTTTTTCACCAACGTTGTGCATGTTATATTATTAATTTAATTGTGAAAAGTGGTATGAAAACAATTAAACAAAATATTGATAAAATTAGGGAATCTTTAGCTTGGATTACTAGTAGTAGTAAAAGAAATGCTGAATTTCAAGACGTTTGTATAAAATCAAATATGTCTCCTAGAACTTTTGCATTAGATATGCCTGTTAGATGGAATAGTACTTATTTAATGCTTGATTCATGTTTACCTTATGCAAATATAATTTGTTATTTTGTAGCAAATACTAGAGGTCCTCATTATTTGGTAGAAAATGATTGACAAATAGGTAAAATATTTCATTCTTTTCTTAAACTTTTTTACCTATCCATTTTACAACTTTTTAGTGTGTATTATTTAACTAGTCCATTGGTAATACATACAATTATAAAATTTCCGAGTTATTTACAAAAAAACAAAGAAAATGAAATTTTAAAGACACCAATAAAGGTAATAGAATTTTTTTTATAAAAATATTGGGAACCTATTCATTTTCTTTATTGTTTAGGTATTATATTTGATCCTAGAATTAAATTAGCAGGTTTAGGAAATGGTTTTGACATTTTAAGTGAAAATTTACAAACCGAAGCATATGCCAATCAAATAGGAGAGGTAAAAAATAGTCTTGCAGAAGTATATTTCAAATATGAAAACAGGTATGGGAACCCACAAAGAGGCAAAATATCCAGGGAAGCTGCATCAGAAGGAACAAATAAAGACTTATACTTTTGGAGTGCACTAAATAGGCCGAAGAGGACTCGAATCCGAAGCACAACATCCTCTTCAGAAGTACCACCACCACCACCAACAACTAATATACTGTCCTCCATACAATCGCAGAGTAACGAGCTTTAACAATATTTGGCAACCCCCGAAATATTACCAGTAGATCCACAACAGATAGCCAACTTTGATGTCTTAGATTATTGGAGAGCCAGAAAATGTATTTTTCCGGTATTATCAAGACTTGCCTTAGATGTTTTCGCTGTTCCTGTCTCAACCGTCTCATCCGAACAAACATTTAGTGCAAGTAGAATAATTTTAAATGAAAGGAAGACTACATTTTCTCAAAAAATGATTGAAGTCCTCACATGTTTTTGAGATTGGGAACGGTCGTGCCATCAAGATCAATACGAGGTTGTCAATGATACTTTAATATAATCATTTCAATTTTGTAATATAGATGATATGGATGAGGGAGGTCCTAGTGAACCACCCCCAAATTAATTGTTTTGTAAAATGTAATTTGTAAATTAATTGTTAAATATTGCACTCTTTTTTCTTTACCAAGTTTTTCTCTCATTGGGTTTTTCTTGATGAGGTTTTTAACGAGATAATAATTGCTGTAATTTCTTATTTTATTTTTTGATAAATGAATAAGTCTAATTTTTCTTATTATAATTTTATTGTATTAAAATTGAATTAACATTTGAAATGTTAACCCCAAAAAAAAAAAATTAATTTAATTGAATTATTGATATTTGAAAGGTTGACTAAAAACAATTACAATTATAATTTGTTCATTTATAAATTATTAATTATTTATTTGAAAAGTTAAATAAATAAAACAAAATAAAATTGGGCTAACCCGGCCCGGCCCACAGCCTAACCCGACAGGTTAGGGTTGGCGGGCCGGGCTAGGCCAGCCATTCTCCCAAAAATGGCGGGCCTAACCTGGGTTAGGACCGACCCGCCTAATTTAGTAACCTGCCGCCGGCCGGGCAGGTTACTTTTCCAGCTTTAGTTGAAACCACTCACCAAATGAGATGTAAAACTCAATTCTAAACATGTGAGTCACCATAAAAAATCAAGCATTGCTTTGGAAAACATAATTCATTAAAACATTTACCAAACGCCACGAATCTTAAATCATATGCAATTCAACCAATTTCCAAGCTCTCAGTAGCAACATTTCTCTTCACATGCATGCATCAATTAACATCCAAACGACAAGCTATTAACCCATCAGATTATAAAACATGTACATATAACATAAGCTTTTTAAAGATCATTCAGGGGTAAAAATACAAACTTCTAAACGTGTTTCAAAACTGACAGTTTAACCCAGATTTGGAATTTCCTCAACATTGCAACTCACTACACATAACCGACTCCACCCATTAATTCAACATCACAAGTCACTAATTTATCAACAATTTTCCAGCAGCCAACACACTAATTCTCATAAGGTAACTTTACCATAACATAAAGTTATAAGCGAATATATATATATAGATAAACATATATACCCCATGCTAAAAGAACAAAGATTGTGACCAATCCAATATATCAACCCAACTACCACTTCCCATTACCAAAGTCTGGACCCATTTTTAATCATTCTCCCTCCTTTACTCTTCCATTGGCCGAGCTCAAACAGCACCCCATAATGAAATTGCTCCCAAATCTAGCAACCCACATTTCATATAAAATATAAAGCCATTTTCTTTTATATATAATTATACCATGCAAAGGAGATAAAACTTATTATTTTAGGGTCAAACAAAAGCATTTTGCCTTACCATCTCACCAACAAAATTATTTCACAAAACCCATCATATATTTTACCACCAGCATAGCACATATAATCATCATATAAAAATGCATGAAAATGAAGTATTAACCAAAAATTAAAAGAAAAACCACATGACTGCCGACACTACAACTGAAGAAAATCCATTTCACCACTCAACAATTTGGTTTCCCTATTCCAGCAAAAGGATTCTACAAATACATCAATACACTCATACAAATTACCCCATATATATATATATATATATATATATATATATATATATATATATATATATATATATACACCCTTATTTGGCCGAAAATCAAAGTCTTCATATCACTCATTTGCATGTTAAATAATTATGTAAAGAAAATAGATAATATTCCTCATAAACTAAAATATCATCAAATAAGTCAACCAAGCACAATTCATAATCAACCCATTTCACATGAATTTTTATGCAATACTATTCCACTCACAATTTCGGTGCTCTACCCAAAAGCCCAGCACTTCCTCACGGATTTCCTCCTTCCTTTTCACCAAATCTTACAAATATTGAGTCATCTCCTTTTCTTCTTCGATTAGTCAGCGCCTATTTCTCTCTCTCTCTTCCATATTTTTTTTCTTCACTCTTTCACTCTTCTTCTCGGCTGAAACCCGTTTCTTCTTCTCTTCTCCTTGTTCTTTTCTTCATTTTCCTCTCACAGTCTACGTCTTCCTTCATCTGGGCGAAAATCAGCCTCCATTTTTTTTTATATATTTTTAATCTTTCTAGAATTATGCTTCTGCCCCTAGATTATAGATAATCCCGCTAAACCCCTGCCACATCAGCTTTTAATTTAAAAGACCTCCAGATTTTGCCCCTTGCCACTGGAAAGTGGAAAGCCAGTAGCTTCCTTTTCTTGCAATTTCTTTCCCAATCAAACTTTTAAAAACCAACAGAAATCCCCTTCCATAAAAATAAAATTAATGTATATTAGGATTAAAAAAAAAGTGGGTTTCACATTCAACTCTGTAAAATGTGCTCCAGTAAATCTCTTCTGCATTCCCATTCAGCAAGGCAAGGGACTGAATACAATCTCTCTGGAATTCTCAATTTGCAGTTGTTTACAATGCTTAAACCGCTGAGCAAAGGCATCACTCCTTCCTCTACATGCAACTCCTCTAATTCCCTCAGATTAAGATACAGACTTTTGAGCCGACGGTTTTTAAGTTTCGCAATAGAATTGAAATTGAACACCTTTTCTTCATCGTGATATGCTATGCCCAGTTCTCGAAGATTGACCAATTTCTCCAGATTAGTCCTTGACAAAGTCTCGCTTTCTACGTACTTCAAAGTCTGAAGGTTTGTCAAATTGTCTATCCGCAAATATTGCCCAGAAAAGTTTCCACTTAAATATCTCAACTCTTGCAATTTACAAATTTCAGTTGGCATTTGGGGACACGAACTACTGATAATGTCCAATGTTTGTAAGCTCACCAAGTTGAGAATGGACTCTGGAACATACTTGACTTCTGAATATCTCAGTACCAAATACTTCAAGTGAATCAACTTTCCTACTTCTTCAGGAATTATCAGTTCAAAAAGTACAGAGGAAAGATTGATTACTCTTAGTAACTTAAATCTTGTGCACATTGTTAGAATGTCTGCTGCCTCAAGTTGAAGATGATTAGGGAACGCAAGAGTGGATTATGATGCTGTAAAATTTGAAAGTACGCGTCTGTTCCAGAATAAATAACCTGTCGTCGACATGATGATTTACTCGACCACAACGTTGAACCTTTTATTTCATCGTAAATGTGAAACAAATTGAGCTGTTTTGCCTTTTGCATGGCTAGATCTCGTAAAAGATCATGGACTCGACAAGTTACTACCCTCCCTGCACGTGTTTTATCTGTTTGAATCAGACTTCTGTTAATCAACTCATTCAAGTAACGATAAGCTACGTCTTCCATTATTTCTTCATTTTGCTGTATGAAACCCTCAGCCACCCATTGTCGAATTAGCTGCCATGTCTCGATTTCGTGGTCTTCTGGGTAATGGCCCAAGTAGAGAAAGCATAATTTTAATTGGTAAGGTAAATCATTGAAGCTTAAAGCTAATAAATTTTCAATTTGAGTCGACCCGCTTCTTAAATCTCGCCAGATATGACCGCGCAAAAAGCGCCACTCTTGTGATCTCTTTGTAGATAATAACCCACCCAATACAACAATAGCAAGTGGTAGACCTCCACATTTTTGTACCATTTCCTTTCCCAACTTCCACAGTCCTTCATCTTCGTTTGCCTTCCCTGAAGTTTTCTCGCAAAATAACTCCCAACTTTCATCTTCCTTTAGAAACCGAAGTTTATGAACATAAGTTCTCTCATCTGAAAACTCAGCAACAAATTTATTACGTGTGGTGATAATTACTCTGCTGCCGTTGTTGTTTTCTGGAAAGGCTATTCTGAGGCTCTCCCAACCCATTGTTTCCCATACCTCACCACCAAATATGAGTATCCTTGCAAAGAATTATGAAGAAATCTCTTCAATTCTTCTTCACTAAATTTATCTATCGTATCTGTGAAATTGAAAGACTTTATAATTCTTCGGAGAAGATCCTCGATATTGTAATCTTGAGAGACAGAAATCCATGCACATCGCTGAAATTTACTCTTGACTTGACTACTGTGGTAAAGTTTTCTGACGAGAGTTGTTTTTCTTAGTTGTTTCAATTTGCCGAGAGCCTTGCTGTCTCCTTCCAGCTTGTTATCAATAGCTTTAAGACCATACATATTAGATCTATCAAAGACTTCTATGCAAAAACCTGTGGAAAGGAAAATGAAACCAAAGAAATAGAGAAGATTGGAAAGGAAATATTGCAAAAATGTGGTGGTCTACCTCTCGCGATTGTTGTATTGGGTGGGTTATTATCTAAAAAGAGTGCACAAGAGTGGCGTTCGGTGCGTGATTACATTTGGCTACACTTAAACCGTGATTCGGATACTCAAATCAGTTACATATTGTCTTTGAGCTTTAATGATTTACCTTACCAATTGATGGTGTGCTTTCTCTACTTGGGTCATTTTCCAGAAGACTATGAAATCCCGGTAAGTAGACTAGTTCAACTGCGGGTGGTTGAGGGTTTCATACCGCAAAATAAAGAAATAATGGAAGATGTGGCTTATTATTACCTGAATGAATTGATTAGAAGGAGCTTGATTCAAAAAGATAAGATGCGTAGAGAGAGGATTTTGACATGTCGTGTTCATGATCTTTTGCGGAATTTAGCAATTGAAAAGGTAGAAGAGCTCAACCTTTTTCACATTTATGAGGTAAATAAAGGTTCAATTTACCATTCGAGGACACGACGACAAGCTGTTTATTCTGGAATTGAAAGTTACTTGCAGCTTCAACAATCTAAAGTCTTGCGCTCCCTTTTGTTCGTCTGGATCAATAATGAAAATGCAAGGGAAGGCTTATTGTCAATGTGCTCAAGCTTCAGGTTACTAAGAGTGCTCAATCTTTCGCATCTCTGGCTTACAACTATACCAAAAGAAATAGGCAAGTTGATTCACTTGAAGTATTTAAAATTAAAATTAGGAGGAACAACAATTGAAGATTTTCCAGTACCACCATTCATTCTCAACTTTGTGAACCTACAAACTCTGTTCATTCAAGGTTTTAGTAGGCTCCCAAATGAAACTTATAAATTGAAAGAGTTGAGACATCTAATTGGAAATTTTGAAGGGTATTTTTGGGTAGACAGCTTGAAAAACCTTCAAACTTTGAAGGGCATACAGGCCGAGACTTGAATTAAAACTAATCCAGAAGGGTTGGTTAATCTTCGAGAGCTGCACATATCAAGTTATGGTAAAGCAGTAAACGAGTTCACTTTTGATTCTATTGCCAAGCTGAAAAGCCTTCAAATTTTACGGGTTTACATATCAGCAAGTGAAATTCCTTCCCTGAAACCACTATCTGACTGCCCAAATCTGGTAGAGCTGACATTAGAAGGGGGGACACTGAACCTACAAGAAAACATGCCTGCATTTTTGCCAAATCTTGAACACCTAGAATTACATATTAGTATACTCGAAGATGATCCCATGCTTACATTGGAGAATTTGCCAAACCTCAGAGTTCTTTATTTATACCCCGGTGTTTATTGTGGAAGGAATCTGGTCTGCAGCAAAGGAGGGTTTCCACGGCTTCAAATTCTGGTTCTTTCTGGAGTAACTTTTAAGGAGTTGAAATAGCGGAGGGAGCTATGCCTGAGCTTAGAAGTTTCTTATTGGCACATTTTAAAATTCCTGAAAGATTCAAAATCCTGCCGCCCCCACCCAAGTGGGAATAAAAAGGGGACCTGCTATAGGACCGGGCAGACGTTCAGTTTGCTATCTCACCGTGTAATTTGTTTAAATAATTGTACACTATTTGATTTAAGGCTGCTATTGATTAGGGCCTTGGAAGATTACTCCAATAATCTACCTTTTAATCTGGTCATCACCTTATTTGGTTTAACAGATAATAAAATATTTTGATAATCTTTTGTTAATTAGATAACATAAGAGGTGATATGGATGATAACATAAGAGGTGATATGGATGATTATATGATTACTGACTCAAATGGTGGTATTTTAAAATTATCGTGGTAAGTTTATTTTTGTTCCAATTTTACCATTACTTAATAATCAAATAACTCAAGCTAACCTACTCTGATTCTGGAACTGAATGGTGACTTTCATGTTCCTTCAATTTGTCTTTCGAGAATGAAGTTTGTATTCCGACCTGTTAATATATTATTAGTGTTTGTATTTCGAGAATGAAATTTATTACTCTGATTCTGGAAGGTTGCCAGAAACCTTCCGAAGTAGAATAATGCGTAGCCTCATTTCTGATTTGATCATATGGTGATTGTTGTGTTCTCCTATAATTTTTCATTTTGGGCTGCAGTGATTCATTGAACAGAGGAGAAGGCAGGGGAATTGACGAAAACTTTCCGGGTTTCTCTAATATTCAGTGCTATCTTTTGCTCCTTTGTTTTCAAATTTAAGTTGATTCTGCAGATGTTGCAATCTTATCAGTTTGGCTTTAACGTGTTAAAAGCTTTGATTTTTCAGTTAAAGTTAGGATGCTAATGCTAGTAATTGCCTATCACTCACTGACAACAGTGGATAGAAACTATTGTTATACATGAAATTCCTTCACTGAAACCACTATCTGACTGCCCAAATCTAGTAAAGCTGACATTAGAAGGGCTGACACTCAACCTACAAGAAGACATGCCTGCATTTTTGCCAAATCTTGAACACCTAGAATTACACCTTATCATACTTTAAGTGAAACTTTAGCACATAAAACCAAATCGATGAGATTGCAGCATCTGCAGAATTCAACCATATTAAAGAAACCAGGAAAATTAAATAATGTTATGCTTATAACTGAGTTATATAACCAGATAAAAAACATAGGACAGGGTAGTCATTTTACATGAGTCTAATTATATGACTCAATTGTAAGCATAACATTATTCAAGAAAATTTTCATCACTTCCCCTGCCTTCTCCTCTGTTTTCTTAATATTTTCTGTCCACTACAATTAGAAAACCACACTGAAGCCAAAAGAAACCATTGAAGGAAAACATAACAATCACCACTATCAATTCCTCGGCTAGATCCACAGAGGTAACGAATAGTTAGTAAATACGGGTACGGCAAAAAAACGGTACGGGAATTTTACGGGTATGATACGGCAAATAGTGAAAAATACGTTTGTAAAAATTCGGTCATAAAATTCGGATACGGAAAAAATACGATTCGGATATATACGGGTTTAATACGACACATTGTCAATAATACGTTTTGAAAAATACGGCAATAACAATCTTGGTTTTAGCACTTTTCAAAACATCCCCATTTAAATAATCCATTGTGGTCGACCCTACAATTTATTTTCCTTTTAATTTAAAGTATATTTGAACAATAACTAAGACTAATATTTTTATCCTTAATTTTATAGCTACGCATACAAAGTTTGGATTCCAATTAGTATAGTTGTTTTATTTTCTGAATTTAATTGGACAGTACATTCAAAGGTCAAATAATAATAGTGTTATGAAATCTAAAAACATGACAAAGTGCACATGGGTTTACAATTTGCGTTAAGGCGTTGGTTGTAAACTGATGGTTTGTTGCTTTTTTTCTTCTTCTTTAAGTATCTGCCAATTCCAAATCCAAGCCCGACAATATTATTTTTATGAATTCATGCTTTTCTTTTGCAGTTTTGCCTTTACCTTTTGCTTTCATAGATGATCTTTAGTCTTTTCATTTTGACCCATACAACACAAAACAATAGAACTAAATGAAATATTATGTTAAAACAGATACCAAATATAACTCTTACAAGCATTTCATCAAACATGTTTCAAATAAATCTATCAATCCACCAACATAACAAATCCATCAATCCACCAGCCCCTATTACTACTACTCACACACCAACACAAACACAAACAAATCACCAACATACAAGATTCAAAGAGAGTTAAAAAGAGAAGAGAAGAAGTGTGTAGCTTGAGGCTTGAAGAGTTGAAGTCTTGGACTTAAGGAGAAGAGAGTTAAAATTTAAAAAGAGAAGAGAAGAAGAGATCAAGACTCAGAGTCAAGAGATGAAGAAAAAAGAGTTGAATTGTTGAAGATTTGAAGAAGAGATGAAGACTGTGGAAGAGAGAACCGAGAAAGAGGAGAAGAAGATTTTTTTTAATTTTAGTCAAACCCCACCAAAACGACGTTGTTTTGCCTTATCATGTAATTATTTTTTTGTCTGCAAAAATTCGGCAAAAATTCGGCAATAATTCGGGTATAATTCGCGAATTATACGGATAGAGTATATAATTCGCGAATTATACGGCAGCTCTAATAAAATACGTAAATTCGTGTTTTATACGGGAATTATACGGCTAGCCGTATAATTCGCGTATAAAACGCGAATTTACTAACTAGTCACTAACGATATCCCTGTAATTGCAAACTTGGGCGGTAAAATTGACGGGCAAGTTGTAAGCATGTAATTGATTACTAACTCAATATATGATAATGTTTCAAAACCATGATTGAATTAATGAAAACTTAGAAAATCAGATTCCTGAACCCTGACAAGTTTTCTTCAACTTCCCCTGCCTTCTACTCTGTAAGTTCTCTCTCTCTCTCGATATCTATACATATAACTATAATTTCTATCCACTGTTATTAGTCAGTGATGGGCAATTGCAAGCATTAGCATCCTAACTTTAACTGAAAAATCAGAATATGGCTCCCATAATTGGCGCATGTCCCACTTTCCACTAAATTAAAGAAAAGCTTTTAACACATTAAAGCCAAACTGATAAGATTGCAACATCTGCAGAATAACTTGAATTTGAAAACAGAGGAGGAAAAGCTTCTGGCAACCTTCCAGAATCAGAGTAATAAATTTCATTCTCGAAATACAAACACTAATAATAAATTAACAGGTCGGAATACAAATTTCATTCTGAAACACAAACAGAAACTCACCATTCAGTTCCCGAATCAGAGTAGGTTAGCTTGAGTTATTTGATTATAGCCATTCCTCTAAGAAATCTCTTCTGCATTCCCATTCAGCCAGGCAAGGGACTGAATACAATCTCTCTGGAATTCTCAATTTGCAGTTGTTTACAATGCTTAAACCGCTGAGCAAAGGCATCGCTCCTTCCTCTACATGCAAGTCCTCTAATTCCCTCAGATTAAGATACAGACTTTTAAGCCGACGAAAGCCATATTTCCTGCAGACCAGCTTCTTTCCACAGTAAGAACTGTAGGCCAGATGTAGAACAGTCAGGTTCGGCAACTTTTCTAATATAGGCATCGGATCATCCACAAGATAGGAGAACTCGAACCGTAAGTATTCCAGATTCGGCAAAACTGTATGCATTTTTCCGGGAAGTTTCTCTATGCGTCCACATAAGCTCAAGTACATGAGATCTTGGCAATGTGAGAGTGGTTGCAATGAATCAAAGGGATTATCCAGTAGATGGACCAATAAACTTCGAAGGTTTTTAAGTTGTGCAATAGAATTGAAATTGAACACCTTTTCTTCATCGTGATATACTATGCCCAGCTCTCGAAGATTGACCAATTTCTCCAGATTAGTCCTTGACAAAGTCTCGCTTTCTATGTACTTCAAAGTCTGAAGGTTTGTTAAATTGTCTACCCGCAAATATTGCCCAGAAAAGTTTCCACTTAAATGTCTCAACTCTTGCAGTTTACAAATTTCAGTTGGCATCTGCGGACACGAACCGCTGATAATGTCCAATGTTTGTAAGCTCACCAAGTTGAGAATGGACTCTGGAACGTACTTGACTTCTGAATATCTCAGGACCAAATACTTCAAGTGAATCAACTTTCCTACTTCTTCAGGAATTATCAGTTCAAAAAGTACAGAGGAAAGATTGATTACTCTTAGTAACTTAAATCTTGTGCACATTGTTAGAATGTCTCGCTGCCGCAAGTTGAAGATGATTAGGGAACGCAAGAGTGGATTATGACGCTGTAATATTTGGGAGTACGCTCCTGTTCCAGAATAAATAACCTGTCGTCGACATGATGATTTACTCGACGACAAGGTTGAACCTTTTATTTCATCGTAAATGTGAAACAAATTGAGCTGTTTTGCCTTTTGCATGGCTAGATCCCGTAAAAGATCATGGACTCGACAAGTTACTACCCTCCCTGCTCGTGTTTTATCTGTTTGAATCAGACTTCTATTAATCAACTCATTCAAGTAACGATAAGCTACGTCTTCCATTATTTCTTCATTTTGCGGTATGAAACCCTCAGCCACCCATTGTCGAATTAGCTGCCATGTCTGGATTTCGTGGTCTTCTGGGTAATGGCCTAAGTAGAGAAAGCATAATTTTAATTGGTAAGGTAAATCATTGAAGCTTAAAGAAAATAGATTTTCAATTTGAGTCGAACCGCTGCTTAAGTCTCGCCAGATATGACCGCGCACAAAGCGCCACTCTTGTGATCTCTTTGTAGATAATAACCCACCCAATACAACAATAGCAAGTGGTAGACCACCGCATTTTTGCACCATTTCCTTTCCCAACTTCCACAGTCCTTCATCTTCGTTTGCCTTCCCTGAAGTTTTCTCGCAAAATAACTCCCAACTTTCATCTTCCCTTAGAAACCGAAGTTTATGAACATAAGTTCTCTCATCTGAAAACTCAGCAACAAATTTATTACGTGTGGTGATAATTACTCTACTGCCGTTGTTGTTTTCTGGAAAGGCTATTCTGAGGCTCTCCCAAGCTATTGTTTCCCATACATCATCAATCACCACCAAATATGAGTATCCTTGCAAAGAATTATGAAGAAATCTTTTCAATTCTTCTTCACTTAATTTATCTATCATATCTGTGAAATTGAAAGACTTTATAATTCTTCGAAGAAGATCCTCGATATTGTAATCTTGAGAGACAGAAACCCACGCACATCGCTGAAATTTACTCTTGACTTGACTATCGTGGTAAAGTTTTCTGACGAGAGTTGTTTTACCCAAACCACCCGTACCCCATATAGAAATTACGAAACGCCTTGAATCATCTTCAAGTAGTTTAGCCAACAATGTGCTAGTATCATCCTCAAAGCCAACGACATGCTTTTCAAGTGCAAAGGAGGTGGTTTTTCTTAGTTGTTTCAATTTGCCAAGAGCCTTGCTGTCTCCTTCCAGCTTGTTATCAATAGCTTTAAGACCATACATTCTAGATCTATCAAAGACTTCTTTAAGTCTCTTATTGAGAGCTTCAATCTCCTTGCCTATGCTGTATAGATTGGGCTCCTTGTGACTGGCTGTTCTAGGGACTATCCAGGAATAGTACTTCTTGATGGAAGCAAAGAGTCCTTGCCTTCTTCTGGCAGTCCCTTCATCATGGAATTGGAGCATGAATTTATCCAAGAGATCCTCACAATCATAAGCAATTTCTTGGATGTCAGTTACCCACTGGCGTATCAAACCATTGTCAAATTGTTTATCTTCCGCATCCTTTATGAAACAAAGCATCCATTCCAAATCCTTTTTCAGCGACTCCACTTCACGTCTCACTCCTCGTAAGAAGGCTGCTTCTTGGATTAGATAGTCCCCAAGCCTCCTCACCACGTACGAGACTACTGCATCCACCATTCCTCTCAAGCTGCCTTTTCTCTCTTTATTGTTAACTTAATTTCTTTTGAGTTTCTGTGCTTCAGACTAATCTTACTCTTTCTTTCTGTGTGTTTGTTTTTCTTTTCTCATATGCTATCTTTTCAGATTGTTGAACCTACCAAACTTCATATGAATGCATGGAACCGAATGTCAACCAACGGTAGGTTAACGTCATTGTCTTCCAAAAAGTCAGAAATAATGCTCTGCTCCTTTGAATTTTGAACTTTTGGAAGAATTAATAAATAGGTTACCACTACTTTACGTTACCCTTGTTGCGGTGGCGACTGTGTGCGTCTCACTAAATCAAGGCCTGGCTTTCTGCCAATTTAAAAGAGGGAGAACGACTTATACATACCCAAGATTTATCGTAACGACAAGTTGGTATCTAAAAGGTTTTGAAATGATAAATAGTGCTTTCCAGTCATGTTACATTAGTGATTTCTTATTTATTCTTGTTTATTAATAGTGAAAAGACTAAAATACCCTTCAAAGTTTGAATTTTAGTTTTTTATAAATTTAAAAATTTCAAAAAAACCCCCTAAGTTTACAAATTTCACTAAATACCCCAATATATAAAAGTTTTATAAAATAACAAAAACACCCCCATGGCAAGTGCGAGATTCCGGCCACCACCGCCGGAATCAGGTGAAGCAGATGCGTTACGACACACCGTCGGATGCGTATGCATGCAGCCGTCGATCTGGCCTTTTAGGCCGGATCCGCCACGGATCTTGCCGGAAAAGGCCGATCTACGGCTAGATGTCTGGCCGTCAGACTGCGCAAAACTCCATCTCGCGGCGCACGGCCGATCGCGAGATCTGGCCTTTCGAGCCGATCAGCCACGGATCTCGGTCGAAAAAGGCCAGATCTCGCGAGCTGACGGCCAGACTCGGCTCCCGAAAAGGCCACATCGGCTTTACGACCACGTATCCGATGGGGACTGTGCGTAATGCAAGCCGCTGCAGATTCCTGGCGATAGTGGCCAAAATGCATTGGGGTGGTGGGGGTGTTTTTGTCATTTAACAAACTTTTTATATATGGGGGTGTTTAATTAAATTAGCAAACCTAGGGGGTTTTTTAGAAATTTTTAAATTTGTAAAAAACAAAAATTGAAACTTTGAAGGGCATTTTAGTCTTTTTACTATTAATAAACAAAAATCACTAACAGAATATGACGGAAGGTACCTATTTGTCGTTTCAAAACCTTTTGGATACCAACTTATCATTACAGTAAACTTTGGGTATGTACAAATCGTTCGCCCTTTAAAAGATGTTGACGTGAAAATTGTCAATTGACAGATGTTAATGCAAGCATAGTTGGAGCTGGTTTCTTCATGTTCATACAGGTGTAATGTCTTCAGGAGATTTTAAATCCTTTAAAATCAAATTGTTGGTGCATGTCCCACTTTCGAATAAATTAAAGAGAAATTTTAACACGTAAAAGTCGAACCAATAAGATTCCAACTAATATTGAAAAGAAAGATGGAAAAGACAGAAAAAAATACAAAGACAAAAGCATGATTGATGAACTGAATTAGCTAGTAAAAATAATCAATTTCTGCTACTGAATTCTTGTTTCATTTTAAGCTGCTGAATCACAACCAACAAATTAAAGTAGGAATAAGGATGCTCAGATAGAAACCCCACTGCAGGCCAAAACAAAAAATTGAAATATAACAATCACCAGAATTAAATCAGAAATGAGGCTTACAATTTGTTAATAATTTTATTTTCTGCAGTAATATTTCTGGAATTCTCAACTTGAAATATTATGGAACCTTCAAACCTCTAAGCTGCATAGTCATACCTCCTTCCTCTACTTGTCACTCTAAATATTTCACTTGAGGAAGATGAATTTCATTAAAGATTAAAGGCTGAACATTAAATCATTCCACAAAAATATAGAGTAAGGTCTAGTACTCAAGATTATATAGCCAATTGTAAGCCTGTAATTGATGACTACGTTCTGTAAATGTGTCTCTTTGTTTCAAAAACAATGATTCAATTGAATGAAAACTTGGAAAAGGAAAAATCAGATTGGAGAACCCAGAAGATTTTCTTGCAATTTCTGCTGCACTCTCCTCTGTTCACTGCAGATTTCCAAATTTTATTTTCTGCACTGAACTTGATATTTGCTACAGCATTCTTGTTTCTTTGCATTAGAATTTGCTGAAATCACAACTAACAATTGAAGGTAAAACAATATAGATTAGGAAATACTAAGCATGTAATTGGTTACTAGATCAGTATATGGCCTTGTTTCTGCATCTTCCCCTGCCCTCTACACTGTAAGTTCACTAAAATTTCGTAAATATTTCTGACTCTACAAAATTTATATTTTCTGAGTCTCTGACACCAGAAAAACTTGATTTGTATCTCTAGAAAAGTCAGGTCCGTTTGCTTTATTATTTTAAACCCTTTTCCCAAAATACCGTTTGTTTAATTATTTGGGAAATATTATTCTATTTTTTAATTATTTTTAGACTTCTTAAGTTTATTAATTTAATTAAATACTCCTCGAAAAAATATTTAAAAATTAACAAAAACACCCCCACCTACCCATAGTTGCCGGAATCTATCACAACGGCGTAGAAATGATCGGAATTGGCCTTTTGCGTAGAAATGATCGGAATTGGCCTTTTGCGGCCGTCGATGGCCAGATCTGGCCGTGGATCTAGCCTTTTTCGACCAAATCTACCACGGATCCGACCGAAAAAGCCCAGATCTATAACTAGATCTGGCCATCGACGGTTGGCTGGAAAAGGCCATATCGACGTACGACCAACCAGATCTGATTGGTCTGCATCGTAACGCCATTTTTTGGCCAGATTTTGGGGGTGGGTAGATGGGGGTGTTTTTGTTATTTTACAAAATTTTTATATATTGGGTTGTTTAGTAAATTAGCAAACCTAGGGGTTTTTTTTGTTAATTTTTAAATTTTACCTCGTAATACTCACCTTATACCTCGTAAACCTGTGGGTCTCACTAAGTCAAGGCCACGCAACTTTCTTCATGTTCATACAGGTGTAATGTCTCCTTTGTTATTTACGTCTTTGCATACTAGTATGAAAACAATACCTTATCTATTCATTGTAATTATCTCACGTGTAATCCTTTAGTATTTTATATATACAAAATCGTTGATGTCAAAAATAAGTATCAATCGAAATAATTTAATGGTAGTGTAACATCAATGCTCTGCTCCTTTGAATTTTGAACTTCCGGAAGAATTAACAAGTATGTTACCACTACTTTACGTTACCCTTGTTGCGGTGGCGGTCTTAAGTGGTCTTCTCAGCTGACCGTAGGACTTGGAATGATTTTTCTATTTCGAGAACTTGGCATTACATGGCCGACTGTGTGGGTCTCACTAAGTCAAGGCCACGCAACTTTCTTCATGTTCATACAGGTGTAATGTCTTCAGGAGATTTTTAAATCCTTTAAAATCAAATTCCTGGTGCATGTCCCACTTTCCAATAAATTAAAGAGAAATTCTAACACGTAAAAATCAAACCAATAAGATTCCAACTAATATTGAAAAGAAAGATAGAAAAGACAGAAAAAAATACAAAGACAAAAGCATGAATTGAATTAGCTAGTAAAAGAAATCAGGATCCTGCAGTAATCTACTCAATTTCTGCTACTGAATTCTTGTTTCTTTTTAAGCTGCTGGATCACAACCAACATATTAAAGCAGGAATAAGGATTCTCCAATAGAAACCCAAAACAAAAATTGAAGGAAAACCTAATCTAAACCAAATATAATAATCACCAGAATTAACTCAGAAATGAGGCTTACAATTTGTTAATATTTTTACTTTCTGCAGTAGTATTTCTGGAATTCTCAACTTGGAAATAGTATGGAACCTTCAAACCTCTAAGCTGCATAGTCATACCTCCTTCCTCTACTTGCCACTGTAAATATTTCACTTGAAGAAGATGAATTTCATTAAAGATTTGGCAAAACTCAGAAAAGTTCTCTGCAACTTCCCCTGCTCCCAGTCTGTAGATGCACCCTTTCTCTCTAGATAAACAAAAATAAAATATGAATTTGATGACAAAATATTCTCAAATTAAAGGCGGAACATTAATCATTCAACAAAAAATATAGAGTAAGGTCTAGTACTCAAGATTGTAGTGCCAATTGTAAGCCTGTAATTCATGACTATGTTCAGTAAATGTGTATCTTTGTTTCAAAAACAATGGTTCAACTGAATGAAAACTTGGCAAAGGAAAAATCAGATTGGAGAACCCGGAAGATTTTCTTGCAATTTCTGCTGCTTTCCCCTCTGTTCACTTCACATTTCCAAATTTTATTTTCTGCACTTGATATTTGCTAGTGCGTTCTTCTTTCTTTGTATTAGAATTGGCTGAAATCACAACTAACAAATGAAGGTAAAAACAATATTGATTAGGAAATAGTAAGCATGTAATTGGTTACTAAATCAGTATATGGCCTTGTTTCTGCATCTTCCCCTGCCCTCTACACTGTAAATTCACTAAAATTTCAAAGATATTTCTTACTATAGAAAATTTATATTTTCTGACACCAAAAAAACTTGAATTGTATTTCTTAAAAAGTCAGGATTTTCAGGAGATAATATGAAGATTTAATTTGCTGCTCTTCTTCGTAAGTTGAATCACAACCAAGAAATATAGTAGAAATTTAATGAGTAAAGAAGTTGAAATTAAAAATGAAACAGTAAATTAAATAGTACAAAAGTAGGAATACAAATTACATTGTGATATACACCACTAGTACTCCTCGAAGATATAACTTTCATATTCCCATTTTTCAGGGCGAGGAAGGTTCTTCAGTCTTTCCGGAATTCTGAAATTCCATGCTTTTCCTGAGCTGCGGAAACTTCTAAGCTTAGGCATACCTCCTTCCTCTATTTGCAACTCCTGTAAACGTCTATCAAAAAGAAGTAGAATTTCAAGCTGGGGAAAACCATCTTTGCTGCAGACAAGTTTCGTTCCATTATAAGAATCGAGGCCTAAATTAAGTACTTTCAGGTTTGGCAGCTTCTCTAATGTAGGCATGGGATCATCTACAAATCCGCAGTCATCCCACTCTAGGTATTCGAGATTTGGGAGAAATTCAGGCATTTTTTCTGGTAGTTTCCCTATCTTCCCAATTACTGTCAACTCTACCAGATTTTGGCAATGAGAGAGCGGTCGCAATGAAGAAATTCTAGAACTTCCTAGGTAAACTTTTAAAAATTGAAGACTTCTCAGTTTGGCAATAGAATCAAAACAGAACTCTTCTTTTACATAATAACCTACAATTTGCAGTTCTCGAAGATTCACCAGCTTCTCTGGATTAGTTTTAATCCAAGTCTCCAATGGTATTTGCTTCATGGTTTGAAGGTTTTTCAAATCATCTATCTGAAAATACCCTTCAAAACGTCCAATTAGATGTCTCAACTCTTTCAATTTACAAATTTCAGTGGGGAGCACAGGGTGCCTGTCATCCCTTTGTCTGTGCAGAGTTTGTAGGCTCACCAAATTGAGAATGAATGGTGAAACATCTTTATTAAAGGATTGTAAAAATCGCAAATACTTCAAGTGAATCAACTTACCTATTTCTTGCGGCATTGTTTTTGTATTTAAATACGGAATATCGAGCACTCTTAGTAACCTGAAGCTTGAGCACACAGTTACAAACTCTTCCGTTTCCTCTGTTAAAGGGAAATTAATGAACAGAAGGGAACGCAAGACTTTAGATTGTTGAAGTAGTGAGTAACTTTCTACTGCAGAATAAACAGCTTGGCGTCATGTTCTCGAGGAGCAAATTGATATTTTATTTACATCGTAAATGTGAAAGAGGTTGAGCTCTTTTGCCTTTCCAATTGCTAGTTCCCTCAGAAGATCGTGGATTCGGCATGTCATTATCCTCCCTCTACAAGTTTTACCTTTTTGAATCAAGCTCCTTTTAATCAACTCATTCAAGTAATAATGAGCCGTATCTTCCATTATTCCTTCATTTTGAGGTATAAAACCCTCAGCCACCCACAGTCGAATTAGTCTGCTTGTCTCGATTTCATAATCTTCTGGAAACAGGCCTAAATAGAGAAAGCATGGCTTCAATTTGTAAGGTAAATCATTGAAGCTCAAAGAGAATAAATAATTGATGTAATTGTCCCAATCACGGTTTAGGTGTAGCCAAATGCAATCACGTACCAAACGCCATCCTTGTTCACTCTTTTGATATAATAACCCACCCAATAGAACAACGGCAAGTGGTGGACCACCACATTTTTGCAACATTTCCTTTCCAAGCTTCTCCATTTCTTTGGTTTCATTTGCCTTACCGGAGGTTTTTGAACAGAATAACCCCCAACTTTCTTCTTCAGTTAGAAATCGAAGTTCATGGACACGATCTGCACAATCAGCTGCGTCTTTTTTGCGAGTGGTCATAATTACTCTACTGCGATGGTTGTTATTTGGAAAGGCTTCTAGGAGTCTCCCCCAAGCGTTTTTTTCCCAAACATCATCAATCACCGCCAAGTATGAGAGTTCTTTTAAAGATGCGTAAAGATATCTCTTCAACGCTTCTTCCTTCATCTCCTCTAATTTCTCCGGCTTCAGCTTGAATTTAAAAGAATTTATGATTCTTCGAAAAAGTTCCTCAATGTTGTAATCTTGAGATACACAGACCCAAGCACAACATTGAAATGTACTCTTTACCTCTTTTTTGTGGTACAATTTTTTGGCAAGTGTTGTTTTCCCCAAACCACCCGTGCCCCAAATAGAGATTGCAAAACGTTGTGGCTCTTTGTCAAGTAGTATACTCAACAATTTTCTTGTATCATCCTCGTAGCCGATGACATTCTCTTCGAATGCAAAAGAGTTGGTTCTTCTTACTTCCTTGAATTTGCGAACAGCATTGCTCTCTCCTTCCCACTTGTTATTAATATCTCTGAGGCCATACATTCCACATCTATCAGAGACTTCTTTAAGTCTCTTTCTGAGACCTTCAATCTCCTTGCCTGTGCTATATAGGCTGACCTTTTCCTTGGCTTTACTGTATAAGTTGGATTCGTTGTGACTGGATGTTCTGTGGACAAAGCAAGAACACTTCTTGATTGAAGTAAAGAGCCTTTGCTTTCTTGTCGATGTCTCTGCTTCTATTGAGATTTGAGAGAAAATGACGTTAAACAAATTAAAGAGAAGAAGAAGAAAATTGCTCTCTTATTGATCACGTGATTCTGGACAGCTTATATATATATACATGCATTGCTTTCTGTTATTCAGAAAGTTACTAACTTACTAATCTAACTAACTCTAACAACCTTCCAACTAATTATGCCAACTCTGCCGTTTAACAATCTTGAGCTGATTAAGCTGCCATGCATTTATTCCGGCCAACTTGTCCTTCAATACTCCCCTTCATGTTGGCATCTTGTAGATATCTTTCATTCCAAGTTTAGCAACTAATTTCTCGTGCTGTTGTCTCCCTAATCCTTTGGTCAAGATATCTGCCACTTGTTCTCCACTGCAAACATATTATATGCTTAAAGTTTTATCTTGGATTCTTTCTCTTACAAAGTGGCAATCAATCTCAATGTGTTTCGTTCTCTCATGAAACATTGGATTGGCTGCAATTTGTAGAGAAGCTTTATTGTCACAGAAAAGCTTTACAGGCTTCATGTTCTCCAGATTTAACTCTTTCAACAGTCCTAATAGCCAAACTATCTCTGCAGTTGTGATTGCCATGCTTTGATATTCTGCTTTTGCTGATGACCTAGACACAGTGCTTTGTTTCTTCGTTTTCCATGATATGAGAGATTCACCTAACCTCACACAATATCCACTAATAGATTTTCTACTTACTGGACATGTAGCCCAGTCAAAGTCACAGTAAGCTATTAGCTCCATGCTGCTATTTGACGACATCAGTAATCCAAGTCCTGGAATCCCTTTTACATATTTAACAATTCTCAGTGCAACCTCCAAATGTGATTGCTTTGGATTATGCATATGTTGACTGAGAGTTTGTACTGAAAAACTGATATCCGGTCTTGTCATAGTTAAATAGAGCAGTCTGCCTATTAGTCTCTTGAATATAGAAGGATCTTCCAGCAATTTATCTTCTTCTGTTGGTGGATATTTCTGATCATATTCAAATGAAGTAATTTTCTGATTTTGCTCAAAAGGAGTTTTGATTGGTTTAGCATCTCCCATTCCAGCTTCAGAGATCAATTCCAAGGCATATTTTCTCTGATTCAACACTATGCCTTCTTTGGATCTAGCTACTTCAATGCCGAGAAAATATCTTAATTCTCCCAAGTCTTTTATTATGAAACTTCTCCGCAAAATGTCTTTTAGCTGTTTGATCATCTCTTCACAGTTTCCGGTTATTAAGATATCATCTACATAAACCAGTAGAATGACAATCTTGCTGCCATGTTTTCTTGTAAACATAGAGTAATCATGCTTGCTCTGAATGTAACCATTCTTAATCAAAGCTTCAGTCAGCTTTAGGTTCCACTGCCGGCTAACTTGTTTCAAACCATAAAGACTTTTGAGCAATCTACATGCCTTGTACTCCTCCTGATTGCGAAATCCCTTAGGCAGCTCCATATACACTTCTTCATGCAAATCACCTTGAAGAAATCATTAAAAACATCCATCTGATATAATGGCCATTGATGAACAGAAGCTAAGGCTAAGATAGTGCGCACTGTCACCATTTTTGCAACTGGCAAAAAAGTTTCTGTGAAATCAATTCCTTCTTGCTGGTTGTAGCCCTTGGCTACAAGCCTAGCTTTGAAGCGCTCAAGAGTGCCATCAGATCTGTACTTTACCTTAAATACCCATTTGCAGCCTATGTCTGCCTTGCCAGGAGGAAGAGAGACTAACTCCCAAGTGTGATTAGCTTCCAAGGCACTGATTTTAGCTTTCATGGCCTCAATCCAGTGAGGGTATTTGATAGCCTCTTCATAAGAAGAAGGTTCAATCTGTTTAGACATAGAAGTAAGGAAGCATTGATAAGGACTAGAAGGATGATTATAGCAAATGTACTTCTGAATAGCAAAGTGAGCATGGGGAGAGACATAGTCTGTAAGCCATAATGGAGGCATGGTGCTGCGAGATGATCTTCTAGGAGCTGGAACAATGACTACAGGAGCAGGAATATCCGGGGTAGTATGAGAAGAAGAAACATGAATGTCAGGAGCAGTAGGAGTTGGTGGAATAAAACCAGACTCAGAGTTGGTGACAACTGATTCTGTGTGTGAGTGATAGGAAACTCAGAAGGCAGTGTATAAGTCTGATGTAGGAAATCAGAACCAAAATCCAAATTATCTGTGGGTGTTGAAGAGGGAAATAATGCTGGAGATGGAATGGCAGACTGAAAGGAAAAAATATGCTCCATGAAATGCACATCTCTACTGACAAACAATCTTCGAGTGGCAAGGGAGAGGAGTTTGTATCCTTTTTGAGTTGATAAATAACCAAGAAAAATGGAAGGAATACTTCTAACACCCAACTTATCTTTAGAAGTGAAGTTGGCAGCATAGCATAAGCACCCAAACACCTTGAAATGCTCCACAGAAGGAGGTCTAGAGTGGAGCAGTTCGTATGGACTTTTGTTAGAAAGAACTGAAGTGGGCAATCTATTGATGATGTAACAAGCAGTAAGGATGCACTCACTCCAATAAGATATAGGAATGTTTGCTTGAATCCTTAATGCCCTAGCCACTTCAAGAAGATGTCTATGCTTCCTTTCTACTACACCATTTTACTGAGGAATGGCTACACAAGAGCTTTGGTGAACAATCCCCAAAGAAGTAAATAAATCAGCACATTGTGAATTAAAAAATTCACTCCCATTATCTGATCTAACAATCTTGATAGAGGCAGAAAATTGAGTATATGCAAGGGCAAAAAATTTCTTGAGATGTATGATTGTTTCATACTTATGCCGCATTAAGAAAATCCAAGTATTTCTGGTGAAGTCATCAACTAAGGTTAAGAAGAATCTGTTACCATTATGTGTAGGCTGAGAATAAGGTCCCCATACATCCTTGTGAATTAAAATAAAAGGCGCAGAAGCTCTACTATGGCTTGCTGTGAATGGCATTCGAGTTTGCTTGGCAAGAGGACATATATGACAATAAAAAACATGGTTATCCTTAACAAAAGCATGTTTCATTGTAGAATAATATTTGAGTTTAGACATAGGTACATGTCCCAAGCGTTTGTGCCACAACTCAGAAGAACTAAGCATACATTGCTTGGTATTATTCAAAACTGGAAAACTTGGAATAACAGCATGAGAAACAACATTAGTTGAAGATGATATGTGAGAGACTTCATCGGGTGAAGATGATCTTGAATGAGCTAATTCTGCTGGTGACTTTGACAGCAGAAAGTAGAGGCCCTTAGTTTGTTTACCAATCCCCTTCACCTGCCCATTTGAGAGGTCCTGAATTACACAAAAATCAGGAAAAAAAGACACAAAACAAGATCGGTCCTTAGTGAGCTTGGCAATGGAGATCAAGTTAAACTTGAAGTCAGGAACATAAAGAACATTTGTGATTTTCTGAGTGGGACTGAGAAAGCAAGAGCCTATGCGAGAAACTTCTGATACATGACCATTTGGGAGTCTTACTGATGGAGAGACAACAAGAGAAATCAAATCAACTAACTGCTCAACACAGTGTGACATGTCATGGCTAACACCGGTATCTAAGATCCAAGATTGCTTATTGCTAAGAGAAGAAAGGTAACATTGTATACCTGCCATGTTAGCATTAATATCAGTCAAATGAGAAGGTGATGTGTCCCTGTGCAGCAGCTTCAAGATCTCAGCATATTGCTCTTTTGTAAAAAGAGCTGATAACTTTGACTTAGATGAATCTGGTGTTGAGGAGATTGCATTGGTGTGAGTATCGGCCTGATTAGAAGAAGTGACATTGTGAGCAGCAGATGATGGTTGATATGGTCCTTTCTTCTTAGTGAACTTAAAGTCAGGAGGATATCCAATCAACCGATAGCAATTCTCCTTCTTGTGGCCTTTGACACTACAATGCTCACACACCAAATTCCAGTTTTTTTTGGACTTGGTTGATTGATGTGAAGATGAAAACAATATAGTAGATTCTAAAGGTGTATCATCTGGTGGATGTGTGTTGATATTCCTCTGAATTTCTTCAGTGATTAACATACAGTAGGCCTGATTAATTGATGGTAAAGGTGTCATCATCAGAATTTGTCCTCGAGCTTGGATGTATGTCTCATTCAATCCCATCAGAAACTGGAGTAGTTTCTGATTTTGCATGTGATCTACATATGATTTGGACATGGCACACTCACATGAAGGCAGTTGGATGATGGAGGAGTATTCATCCCATAGTAATTTCAATTGAGTAAAATATGCTGATATTGATAAACTGCCTTGTGTAAGAGTAACAATGTCTCTGTGCAATTGAAAAATTCTTGAACCATTGACTTTATCAAAACTCTCTTGTAAATCCTTCCAGACTAAATGAGCATTAGATGCATACACAATACCACTTAGCAGTTCTTTAGTTACAGAATTCATGATCCAAGACAAAACAATGGCATTACACCTATCCCATTGCTGATGCATGCTTGCGGAAACTGAAGTTCTGGTGCATGATCCATCTAAAAATCCTAGTTTGTTTTTTGCTAATAAAGCTATTCTCATTGAACTACTCCAAAGAGAGTAATTATCCACACCAGTTAATTGAAAAGATACAAGGATTGAACCTGGTGTATCAGAAGGATGCGGGAACAGAGGATGATTGAAGTCAATTGTATCCTCCTTTTGAATAGCTTGTCCTTCTGATGTACGCATATTCTGATCTTCAGTTGAGCTATTTCCTCCGGTTGCCATGAGTTTGATTTTGAAGGAAATTATCAAGAATCAAATATTGGGATTCACTTAGGTTAATGAATCAGAAAGAAAACAACAACCTCCAGAAACGTGAATCGAATGAATCAAGACTGATTCCTGATTGATTGAGAAGAAAGTAGATTGAAATTGAGATGATTCGAAGAGTTGATTTGAGATGATTCGAAGAGTTGATTTGAGATGATTCGAACCCCTTATTGAAGCTCTGATACCATGTTGAGATTTGAGAGAAAATGACGTTAAACAAATTAGAGAGAAGAAGAAGAAAATTTTCTCTCTTGTTGATCACGTGATTCTGTACAGCTTATATATATATATATATATATACATGCATTGCTTTCTGTTATTCAGAAAGTAACTAACTTACTAATCTAACTAACTCTAACAACCTTCCAACTAATTATGCCAACTTTGCCGTTTAACAATCTTGGGCTGACTAAGCTGCCATGCATTTATTCCGGCCAACTTGTCCTTCAACAGCTTCTTCGACCTTGGGCACATTTGAAGTTTCCTCTTCATGGACTTTGACCGCAAATTCATCTAAGACATCCTCACAATCATAAGCAATCTCTCGGATGTCAAATACCCACTGGCGAATCAAACCACTGTCAACTTGTCTATCTTCTGCATCCTTTATGAAACAAAGCATCCATTCTAGATCTTTTTTTAGCAAGTTCGCTTCACTTCTCACTTCTCTCAAGAAGGCTGCTTCTTTGATGAGATAGTCCCCAAGTCTCTCCACCACAAATGAGACTACTGCATCCACCATTGTTCCCAAGCTGCTTCTCAAAACTAAGGGAAGAACAAATGACTAACTTTCTTTGTGTGTTTTGGTGCATCAGTGAGACAGAAATATTCCCTTAAATAATTAACATAATTTTGTTTTTTTTTTAATACAAAATTGCATATTATTTTATTTAATTTTTTCAAAGGTCGGCAGTTTATAGACAACTTGTGCAAATTGCTCTTCTTGTCTACATATGACTTTGATTTTAAATTCGGGCTGCTTTGCTGCCGGCTCAATTAAATTTTTGCTAAACTCTTTAAACAAAGTTAAAGATGTTGATGTTTTATATGAATTTGAGCTGGTCAATGCCGGTTTGCCATTAGCTATAGATCTTATTTAATCATTCTAGTGATTACTTGTATGTGTAGTTGAATTGGTATTTAAATCGTTTTGGTTTGACAATGGGTCATTTTATAATTCTTTAAACTTTTGGAGAACCCGGCTCGGAAAATTTTACTCATATCATTTATATGCAATATGACAGTATTCCAAATATCGAATTATGTCAATCTAAATGAGACTCTCCACTAGTATGTGATGAAAGTTTGAAGAATTGTATTTTCAATTTATTGATTCATCACTAAGGAGTTACACCATTTATATAGGGAGTATACGATCTCCTAAATCCTCTAATTAAGTCAGTTACGGATTACACAATATTTTGTCTGACATAATTAGGATATTACATAATCTTTAGAATATTATGAGATTTTATACTTGACACAACTAAAGGATTATATAATATTTACATGATTACAGAAGATTTACACAATATTATGGGAATCTTAACATGTGAACCTCTATATCACTAATATTTCATGCCGCCCTCCACTAGTATGTGAAGCTCCATATCACTAATATGTTGGGGCGGATCCAACCCCTTTTAAAATAAAATTACTAATATATTAGCCCACAAATTTTTTTTATTAATATATATATCTAGACTCAACCTCAGATTTTAAAAAAATGAGAATTATTATACATATATCTAGGCCTACAAAAAACTTGTTATTAATATATATATTTCAAGCCCACATCGTATTAAAAGTTTAAAACTCTCTCCACTCTTTTTCTCTCCACGACTCCACCTGCTTTTTATGAGTTTATCCCCCAAATTATGTACTCTCTCATTCTTTTTCTCATGCTATTCACTTTTAAAACTTTTGAAAATTAAAATTGTTGAAGCTTTCACTATTCAAGGTGTCATAATTAGCTTCGTTTTCTCTTTTATCAGTTTTAGGTATGTATATTGTTCATTTTAATTTAGTTTATTTTAGGATTGAATCATACTTTTTTTTTAAAGGTTTTTTATTCTAATATGAGAGAAAAAGACATGGATCTTATGAGTTTACTTTGTGTTTTGTATCTAAGAATTAATCTGCTTTCTCAAATTAAAACTTTAAATATATTTTAAAGGACGTTATTCTTCACCCTTCACTCACCACTTTCTTACATTTCAAATGTCACTGTTCAGCTACTCAAAATTATTAATGAAATTTGAGCTACTAACTATATTTATATCAAGGAAATTCTTTTTTTTTTATTATTATTAATTCATATTAAAAGTCAACGTAATATTGACTTCACTTAAGTTTTGGTTGACTTTAATTTAGGCTAGGTCTGATCAATGTCATGAAAATTTATATTATAATCTTTGGAAGCCAAAAAAAAAAAAAAAAATTAAAATTAAAAGAAGGTTTTGCTCAAGGTTTACTCAAAAAAAATTTCTCATAGATTTATTCAAGTAGGGATTATTGTGTTATTACATTTTTTTCTCTCATATTCTTGATATAGTATTATTTTCTTTATTTTCGGTTTGATGTTTTTTAAGTTTTCACTAGTTGTTTGACAAACAATGATGAAGCCGTCGAGGCCCCCTTAGGCAAAAATTCTGGATCTGCCACTACTAATAAGGGCCTGCAAAGCAGACCTCAATTCACAACTTTGCCTATTTTGCTCTTCAACCCGGTGTCCATTTCAAGTGCGGCAATTCCCGCAGAGGCCTCGGTGAGGACTTTTTGTTGAATGCAAGAACATGAAATGACAAAAAGTAGTGTTCTATAAGCAACAGGAATTACTGGAAATCAAATCACTAATATCTTGAAAAAGTAGTCATGCGTTGTTTAAGTTCAGGATCTAAAAGTCTAATGTCTTGATTCCTCTGAATCAATGATAAGTCCATCGTGTTAAAGTCAATGCTATTAACAGTGCACGCTCCACTTTCCACCGAATGAATGACAAACTTCCATCCATAGAAGACAAACCTTAAGGGAGGATTTTAAGGTATTACTGGTTAGTCCAGATATTTTTTTATATGAATCTGGTTTTATTTTTAAATCCTAACATAAATATTTAATGTATCATGGGCTAGAAATTTTGCTTTCTCCTTTTATTTTCGGCATCTTAATATTTGCTTTTGCTTTCTTCTTTCTTTGCATTTTCGGACACTCAAGGGTTATGTTGATGCGTGATTTTGACACCAACTAAATGCACGTGTGATATGCTGGGCTGGCCTAGAAGACACACATGGGTGAATGACTGAGAGTAAAAACAATGGAGAATGACGTTTAAAGTCGTTCGGATGCTAAGGAAGCAAATCCTACGTCCACTGATTTTGTATTAATGATAGTGGTCAGGTCGCATTCAGAAGACTGACGTACAAATGATTATACAAGAGAGAGAGTGTGTTATCTTTTTCAGAGAGATTAGCTAATCATTTAAATGAGAGGAGAGCTCTCAATTTATAGTTGGATAGATTAAGGTTATCATTACTAAATCTGTGAATTGGTAGGATTATCTGTGCAAATCCTTCTTTATGTCCCATTATCCACCTTCTAAAAGTGATTTGCGTGATTTGGTACAGGGATTTGACACGTGGAATCGCCATAGCCCCTAACCAGTCTGACGCGCACCCACTGTCCTGACAGGAGCATGCCGTCCTTGTCATTACATGACGTGGCTGCCTCTGACTAGCTACGGACCTGCCTAAGCTCTGACTTTTCATGTTGGCTGGGTCTTGCGTTAGCCCAACTTTTTCAGGTGTAACAGGTTATAATCAAGACCATCTAATTATTTTACTTACCGTATGAGTCCCCAGATTTAGTTAGACATTATTCGACTTTAGAATCAAAGTGTTTTAGCATCAAGAAACTGACATGAAAATCCATTATCTTCACTTTCAATCCTGAAAAATGAAAGCATTGCTGTCCCACTTTCCAGTTTCCACTAAATTTAAACGAAACTTTAGCACATAAAAAGCCAAATCAATGAGATTGCAGCGTCTGCAGAATTCGACCATATTGGAGAAACCAGGAAAATTGAATAATGTTATGCTTACAACTGAATCATATAACCAGACAAAAAACATAGACCAAAGTAGTCATTTTACATGAATTTTATAAAATTTTTGCCTTGTTATATGACTCAATTGTAAGTATAGCATTATTCAGGAAAATTCTCATCACTTCCCTTGCCTTCTCCTCTGTTTTCTTAATATGTTCTGTACACTGAAAATAGCATCCTGTTCAAGTAGAAAACCACACTGAAGCCAAAAGAAAACATTGAAGGAAAACATAAAAATCCCCACTATCAATTCCTCGGCTAGATCCACAGAGGTAACGATATCCCTGTAATTGCAAACTTGGGCGGTAAAATTGGCGGGCAAGTTGTAAGCATGTAATTGATTACTAACTCAATATACGATAATGTTTCAAAACTTAGAAAATCAGATTCCTGAACCCTGACAAGTTTTCTTAAACTTCTCCTGCCTTCTACTCTGTAAGTTCTCCCTCTCTCTCTCGATATCTATAAAGCTTTTAACACATTAAAGCCAAACTGATAAGATTGCAACATCTGCAGAATAACTTGAATTTGAAAACAAAGGACGAAAAGTTTCTGGCAACCTTCCAGAATGAGAGTAATAAATTTCATTCTCGAAATACAAACACTGATAATAAATTAACAGATCGGAATACAAATTTCATTCTCGAAAGACGAATTGAAGGAACATGAAACTCACCACTCAGTTCCAGAATCAGAGTAGGTTAGCTTGAGTTATTTGATTATAGCCATTCCTCCAAGAAATCTCTTCTGCATTCCCATTCAGCCAGGCCAGGGACTGAATACAATCTCTCTGGAATTCTCAATTTGCAGTTGTTTACAATGCTTAAACCGCTGAACAAAGGCATCGCTCCTTCCTCTACATGCAACTCCTCTAATTCCTTCAGATTAAGATACAGACTTTTAAGCCGACGAAAGCCATATTTCCTGCAGACCAGCTTCTTTCCACAGTAAGAACTGTAGGCCAGATGTAGAACGGTCAGGTTCGGCAATTTTTCTAATATAGGCATCGGATCATCCACAAGGTAGGAGAACTCTAACCGTAAGTATTCCAGATTCGGCAAAACTGTATGCATTTTTCTGGGAAGTTTCTCTATGCTTCCACATAAGCTCAAGTACATGAGATCTTGGCAATGAGAGAGTGGTTGCAATGAAGATGGACCAATAAACCTCGAAGGTTTTTAAGTGTTGCAATAGAATTGAAATTGAACACCTTTTCTTCTTCATCGTGATATGCTATGCCCAGTTCTCGAAGATTGACCAACTTCTCTAGATTAGCCCTTGACAAAGTCTCGCTTTCTACGCACTTCAAATTCTGAAGGTTTGTCAAATTGTCTATCCGCAAATATTGCCCAGAAAAGTTTCCACTTAAATGTCTCAACTCTTGCAGTTTACAAATTTCAGTTGGCATCTGCGGACACGAACCGCTGATAATGTCCAATGTTTGCAAGCTCACCAAGTTGAGAATGGACTCTGGAACATACTTGATTTCTGAATATCTCAGTACCAAGTACTTCAAGTGAATCAACTTTCCTACTTCTTCAGGAATTATCAGTTCAAAAAGTACAGAGGAAAGATTGATTGCTCTTAGTAACTTAAATCTTGTGCACATTGTTAGAATGTCTCACTGCCTCAAGTTGAAGATGATTAGGGAACGCAAGAGTGGATTATGATGCTGTAATATTTGGGAGTACGCTTCTGTTCCAGAATAAAGTTGGACCTTTTATTTCATCGTAAATTGAGCTGTTTTGCCTTTTGCATGGCTAGATCTCGTAAAATATCATGGACTCGACAAGTTACTACCCTCCCTGCACGTGTTTTATCTGTTTGAATCAGACTTCTATTAACAACTCATTCAAGTAACGATAAGCTACGTCTTCCATTAGTTCTTCATTTTGCGGGATGAAACCCTCAGCCACCTATTGTCGAATTAGCTGCCATGTCTGGATTTCGTGGTCTTCTGGGTAATGGCCTAAGTAGAGAAAGCATAATTTCAATTGGTAAGGTAAATCATTGAAGCTTAAAGCTAATAAATTTTCAATTTGAGTCGAAGCGGTGCTTAAATCTCGCCAGATATGACCGTGCACAAAGCGCCACTCTTGTGATCTCTTTGTAGATAATAACCCACCCAATACAACAATAGCAAGTGGTAGACCACCACATATTTGCACCATTTCCTTTCCCAACTTCCACAGTCCTTCATCTTCGTTTGCCTTCCCTGAAGTTTTCTCACAAAATAACTCCCCAACTTTCGTCTTCCCTTAGAAACCGTAGTTTATGAACATAAGTTCTCTCATCTGAAAACTCAGCAACAAATTTATTACGTGTGGTGATAATTACTCTGCTGCCGTTGTTGTTTTCTGGAAAGGCTATTCTGAGGCTCTCCCAAGCTATTGTTTCCCATACATCATCAATCACCACCAGATATGAGTATCCTTGCAAAGAATTATGAAGAAATCTCTTCAATTCTTCTTCACTAAATTTATCTATCATATCTGTGAAATTGAAAGACTTTATAATTCTTCGGGGAAGATCCTCGATATTGTAATCTTGAGAGACAGAAACCCATGCACATCGCTGAAATTTACTCGACTTGACTACTGTGGTAAAGTTTTCTGACGAGAGTTGTTTTACCCAAACCACCCGTACCCCATATAGAAATTACGAAACGCCTTGAATCATCTTCAAGTAGTTTAGCCAACAATGTGCTAGTGTCATCCTCAAAGCCAACGACATGCTTTTCGGGTGCAAAGGAGGTGGTTTTTCTTAGTTGTTTCAATTTGCCGAGAGCCTTGCTGTCTCCTTCCAGCTTGTTATCAATAGCTTTAAGACCATACAAATTAGATCTATCAAAGACTTCTTTAAGTCTCTTATTGAGAGCTTCAATCTCCTTGCCTATGCTGTGTAGATTGGGCTTTTTGTGACTGGCTGTTCTAGCGACTACCCAGGAATAGTACTTCTTGATGGAAGTAAAGAGTCCTTGCCTTCTCCTGGCGGTCCCTTCGTCATGGAATTGGAGCACGAATTTCTCCAAGACATCCTCACAATCATAAGCAATTTCTTGGATGTCAGTTACCTACTGGCGTATCAAACCATTGTCAAATTGTTTATCTTCCGCATCCTTTATGAAACAAAGCATCCATTCCAAATCCTTTTTCAGCGACTCCACTTCGCGTCTTACTCCTCGTAAGAAGGCTGCTTCTTGGATTAGATAGTCCCCAAGCCTCCTCACCACATACGAGACTACTGCATCCACCATTCCTCTCAAGCTGCCTTTTCTCTCTTTATTGTTAACTTAATTTCTTTTGAGTTTCTGTGCTTCAGACTAGTCTTACTCTTTCTTTCTGTGTGTTTGTTTTTCTTTTCTCATATGCTATCTTTTCAGATTTTCGAACCTACCAAACTTCATATGAATGCATGAAGCCGAATGTCAACCATAGTTGAACGGTAGGTTAACGTTATTGTCTTCCAAAATGTCAGAAATTGTTATGCTTAAAATAAGGGCTGATCTATGCTTCAGCAAATACCAATCAGAATTTAAAGAGGTTTCTCATTGTCCAGAATCTGCCACGTCTCCAAAGATAGAAAGAATATAGATGTCAACAACTCAGTTGACTCAAGTATTTGTTTATGAATAAATTTGGTTTGCACACTTGTAACCCCATTTAAGGAAAGACATGAGAGATTTGCATGACGCCAATCCCCTTATAAAAGTGTAATCATTATCTTGAGCACAGAAGATATAAATAGGTAGCTTTTCCTCACAAAATAGAGATTTACAAGAAAGAGACTGCCTTGACATTCTCTAAAAACATTTAGAACACCAAACACTTATAACACTATATCGCAGTTCACGATCTATTATAATCTTGGCTAATGACCAAGAACACGATCATATAAAAGAATACAATAGATCTGCTTTAAGCATCTGAATCACTATAAAAACCTTACTGTTTTCTTTATTATTTACGTCTTTACATGTTACTATGAAAACAGTACCTTATCTATTCACTGTAATCATCTCTTGTGACCAATGGAGAGTTTACCTAGTCGTTAACTTGAGGGTTTCAAAGGATTAGTCGAGATACGCATAAACTAATCCGATACTCTTGGTCGCCAAAAAAAAAAAAATATATATATATAATGGTGCTATCCAATATTTAACATAAAAACGTAAATTTGTTATATGTTATAAATATTGCAAAATTTACATAATTAGTTGAATATGGAAAGAAAAGGTGAAAATTAGGTATCAAAGTTTTAACGATTTATAATTAAAGGTTAAGCAACAAGGGTGAAACGGTACTACCATAAAGGCCCTGCAGAAGCTGATCAGAATGCTTTTGCCAAAAGCATTTGAATATGAAAAATCTTGAGATTGAAGCAACTTCTGTAGCTTCTTCAGAAATCATTTTGACTGCTTAAATTTGCTTTTCTTTTTACACTTTTCTGAGTTTACTGTCTAAAGTTGTGGCCTCATTGCGTGTTAGTTGAATCATACGCTTTTCCAAGCAGGGATCAAGACAGATATGATATCTACTTGGTACCTGCCAGCATGGTAACCTACAAAGTCAATTTTTTACTGCTAATAATTTTCCAAAGAAGCTTTTACTCTAAAATAATTGATAATTTAAGTTTATCGATTCTTGGTGTTCCACATCGAATATATATTGGTTGGATCTTTGGGTTTATAAGGGTAGACAAACAACATCATCTAATATACTAATATTTTAGGTAGCTAAAAAACGTTTGATCTTTGACAACTAATAATTGAGCGGAATCAAATTCTCATTTCTTCAAAGATTAAGTGGAAGAGTTGGTCTCATTAAACGTGCGAACTCGAGTTCTCATCCGTTACATGGGTTTCCTAAATCAGTGGGAGCTCGCGTTTTCATTTGTTATGTGCCAACCCTTGACCAAAGACGTGTTGTGATCCTACATCAAACGGACGTGTTAGATAAGATTGGTTAAACATTTTTGTTAACAAAAAATAAAATGATTACATAATGATCGTGATCTAAACTCATTTTAATTTAATGTATCATTGATTGAATGAAAAGACTAGCATATTTGATAATCTTGTCTATTCGTCTTTATAAACTCAAGATTCAACCCAATCTTTTATAACCCATACGAGATTGTAACATAAGTAAAATTAGGGTTTTAATTTGAGCTGTAAACCTTCAACCTTCAACAATGAATATTAGACAAATTAACAATCCTAAATATGTATGGAACGAGATGCAATACTTTGATTCATGCCAACATGGTCATCTTCTCTTCTAACAACTATTTCTTGGCGGAGATACGAAGGAGATGTCCTGAGAAAAGGTTATAAATGACATTTGCGGGAATTGTCACCGACTTCATATAAATATAATTGGCTTGTTGGTCATATATCTACTTCACCAAATAGTTTTGTATGCATCCAATGATTGTGATCTTTTTAATATTTTATATATACAAAGTTGCTGATATCAAATATGTTATCACGCATCACGCATCAGATTGGAGAACCCGGAAGATTTTCTTGCAATTTCTGCTGCTTTCCCCTCTGTTCACTTCACATTTCCAAATTTTATTTTCTGCACTTGATATTTGCTACTGCATTCTTGTTTCTTTGTATTAGAATTGGCTGAAATCACAACTAACAAATGAAGGTAAAAACAATATTGATTAGGAAATAGTAAGCATGTAATTGGTTACTAAATCAGTATATGGCCTTGTTTCTGCATCTTCCCCTGCCCTCTACACTGTAAGTTCACAAAAATTTCGAAGATATTTCTTACTGTAGAAAATTTATATTTTCTGACACCAAAAAAACTTGAATTGTATTTCTTAAAAAGTCAGGATTTTCAGGAGATAATATTAAGATTTAATTTGCTGCTCTTCTTCGTAAGTTGAATCACAACCAAGAAATATAGTAGAAATTTAATGAGTAAAGAAGTTGAAATTAAAAATGAAACAGTAAATTAAATAGTATAAAAGTAGGAATACAAATTACATGGTGATATATCAAACTGAACTGTCGGCCAGAAAACAAACCGAATCAAAAGAAAATTCAACATAAGCCCACTATACACCACTAGTACTTCTCGAAGATATAACTTTCATAATCCCACTTTTTAGGGCGACGAAGCTTCTCCAGTCTTTCCGGAATTCTGAAATTCCATGCTTTTCCTGAGCTGAGGAAACTTCTAAGCTTAGGCATACCTCCTTCCTCTATTTGCAACTCCCGTAAACGTCTCCCAAAAAGAACTAGAATTTCAAGCTGAGGAAAACCATCTTTGCTGCAGACAAGTTTCGTTCCATTATAAGAATCACGGCCTAAATAAAGTACTTTGAGGTTTGGCAGCTTCTCTAATGTAGGCATGGGATCATCTACAAATCCGCACTTATCCAACTCTAGGTATTCGAGATTTGGGAAAAATTCAGGCATTTCTTCTGGTAGTTTCCCTATCGTCCCACTTAATGTCAACTCTACCAGATTTTGGCAATCGAAGAGCGGTGGCAATGAAGAAATTCCAGATCTTCCTATGTGAACTTTTAAAAATTGAAGACTTCTCAGTTTGGCAATAGAATCAAAACAGAACTTTTCTTTTTGTTTCAATTCCAGATCTACAATTTCCAGCTCTCGAAGATTCACCAGCTTCTCTGGATTAGTTTTAATCCAAGTCTCCAATGGTATTTGCTTCATGGTTTGAAGGTTTTTCAAATCATCTATCTGAAAATACGTACCCTTCAAAACATCCAGTTAGATGTCTCAACTCTTTCAATTTACAAATTTCAGTGGGGAGCACAGAGCGCACCTGACCGCGTTGTATGTTCAGAGTTTGTAGGCTCACCAAATTGAGAATGAATGGTGAAACATCTTGTTGAAGCATTGATAATTTGCTGGAAAATTCAGTTAAGTCAGTTTGTTTTTTGAATGAGTGTTTGGTGACAAGCAGCAGATACATTCCCTCTTTTCTACCGAAATTGAAGCTGCTGGAGTTGTGCTGTAGTTGTTATTTTTTTTGTGACATGTTTAGGTATAATCAGCTTAGACTAAGGATGTATTAAGTTACCAACTTTGTTTTTGAAATTTAAAAGTCTGAATGGTTGTTGTAGTTGGTAAAACAGTAAGCCTTGTTGTGTATATATTGCAAGTTACAGTATAATAAACTATAGAGCAGTTCACTTCCTGCATTTTTTTCTCCTTTTCTTTCTTAGAGTTCTCCGGCCTAATACCATCAAATGGTATCAGAGCTTAACACCAAAACAACCTGAAATCTCTCTTACACTCAGTCATCAACCTCTACTCAAGAACACCTCCCATTTTCAGCCCAAAACAACCTGCATCTGCACCTTTGTTTACCCTGCGTCAGACACAAAACTTGAAACAATGGCTGCTCAATCAGCCCTGATGTCACCTCCAGTATTCAATGGGGAGCACTACCACATATGGGCTGTTAAGATGAAGGCTTTCCTCCGGGGTCAGGGGCTGTGGCAGTATGTGGAAGAAAATAGGCAGCCACCTCCTTTAGGACAGAATCCTACCTTGAACCAAATGAGATTGCATGAGGAAGAAACAGCCAAAGCACCAAGAGCTCTCTCCCACATTCATGCTGCTGTGACAGACCTTGTATTCACCAGGATCATGGCATATGATACTCCAAAAGAGGCATGGGATAAGCTGAGAGAGGAGCACATGGACAGCACCACAACAAGGAACATGCAGGTGCTAAATTTAAGAAGAGAATTTGAGATGCAGAGGATGCAAGAATCAGAGAAGGTCAAGGACTATGTTGACAGGTTAATGGGTGTTGTAAATAAGATAAGGTTGCTGGGAGTGGAGTTGGCTGATAGGAGAATGGTGGAGAAAGTCCTGGTCAGCCTACCCGAAAGATTTGAGTCCAAAATCTCATCTTTAGAGGACTCAAGAGACATGGGACAGGTTACACTCACGAGTGGTTCATGCATTGCAAGCACAAGAGCAAAGAAGGCTCTTGAGGCAAGAAGATGTTGGTGAGGGTGCAATGATGGCAACTCACAAAATCAAACCAGTTCAAGGGAATAACAGGAGGTATGTCGGTGAAAAGAAAGGGAAAGAAAAGAGTAATGGCCAATGGGGAAAACCAGGGTGGGATGAAAGAATATCCACCTTGTTCCCATTTGTAAAAGGAAAGGGCACTCCGAAAAAAGGTCTTGGTTTAGGCCAAGAATACAATGCAGAGCATGTAAGCAGTTTGGCCATATAGAGAGGGTGTGCAAGAGCAATGGAGAGCAGTCCCAGCAAGCACAAGTGACAGAGGACCAGCAAGCAAGAGCGGGGAGCGAGCATGTTTATGGCCTCTGCGGTGCACCACCAACCTCTTGTGATGGTGGGCAGGTTGGACAGATGGGTGTACAAACCATATGACACCACACTTGCAAGATTTTGTGAGATTAAACTCAGCACATCAGTCCGGGATTAAAGTGGCAAATGGTGATTATGTTGAAGCAAAGGGGAAAGGAGATGTTGCAATCCAAACCTCCACAGTACAAAACTCATCTCAAATGTTCTATATGTACCCAAAATTACTCAAAGCCTCCTAAGTGTAGGACAAATGTTAGAAAACCATTATGTTTTACATTTTGAAAATCAAATCTCAAATTTTAGATAGTAAGGGGTGTGAGTTAATGAGAGTGAAAATGGTGGGAAAAAAGCTTTCCCATCAAAGTGAAAAAAAGCGAACATAGGGCCTACAGTGTAAAGGTAGATGAATTTGTGAAATGGCATAAGAGACTTGGTCATGTCCATTACCAAGGTCTCAAAGAAATTCAGACCAAGAAGCTGCTCCACAACCTGCCAGAATTAGAAGAGAGTGATACCATGTGCAAAGCTTGTCAACTTGGCAAGTTGAGTAGGCAATCCTTCCCCGCAAACCAAACCTGACAAAGAATGAAAAATCGCAACTCATCCATACGGATGTATGTGGTCCTATAGAAACTTTGTCCTTGAATGGGAGTAAATACTTTGTGCTATTCATTGATGACTATTCTAGGATGTGTTGGGTGTATTTTCTGAAGCAAAAAGGACAGGTTGCTGGTGTATTCAAAGAGTTCAAGCTTGGTGGAAAATCAAGCGAAAAAAACCATAAAGATCTTGAGAAGTGATAATGGATGCAGTACACTTCTCAAGAGTTTGAGCAAGTGTGCAAAGATGTTGGAATTAAGCACCAATACAGCAGCCCCTACACTCCACAGCAAAATGGAGTCAGTGAGAGGAAAAACAGGTCAATTGTAGAGATGGCTAGATGCATGGTGGCTGAGAAGAGATTGCCAAAGAAATTTTGGGCGAGAAGTTAACACGACAGTTTTTCTGCTCAATAGGCTTCCCACAAAAGCCTTGGACAAAGAAAACACCCTATGAAGCATGGAATGGAGTTAAACCAACAGTAGAGAGGCTAAAAATTTTTGGGAGTATATGCTACATTTTGGTTCCAGCAGCAAAAAGGTCCAAGCTAGATGAGAAGGCATTAATTGGTATCTTTATAGGCTATAGCAGTCAATCTAAAGCCTATAGGGTATATGTTCCAGAAACCAGAAAAATTCAGATTTCCAGTGATGTCAAGATTGATGAGGATGGAGTATGGAATTGGGAAGAAAACAAACCTGATGTAGAGACAAAACCAGCCGACGAAGGTTGTACATGAGCAGATTTTTGATGATGTTGAGAGTGATGTGCAAGATGAAATTTCAGTTAGAGGTACCAGACCTTTAGCTGAGGTTTATGAGAGATGCAACATGGCTTCACTTGAGCCAACATGTTACTTTGAGGCTGCAAAATCAGAGGTGTGGAGAGTGGCCATGAAGGAGGGGCTTGCAATGATTGAAAAGAACCAAACTTGGAACTTGGTAGACAGACCTCAAAACAGAAAAGTGATCCAAGTTAAATGGATTTTCAAGAAGAAGCTCAATCCGGATGGTTCAGTCCTCAAGCACAAAGCAAGGCTGGTTGTCAAAGGCTTTGCTCAGCAGTATGGAGTTGATTTTCTTGATACCTTTGCACTAGTTGCAAGGCATGACACAATCCGGCTACTACTTGCAGTGGCAGCCCAATTCTCATGGAAAATATTTTAGTTGGACATCAAATCTGTCTTCCTTAATGGATGGCTGAATGAGGAGATATATGTTGAGCAACCGAAATGGTATAAAGTTAGGGGAAAGGAAGACAAAGTGTATCTCCTAAGGAAGGCCTTGTATGGCCTTAAACAGGCACCTAGGGCCTGGTACAGTAGAATAAACAATCACTTGCTGAATTTGGATTTTGTGAGAAGTCCAAATGAACATACATTGTATGTTAGGGAGATTGATGAAGATATTATGATCATTTCCCTATATGTTGATGATTTACTTGTGACAGGCAGTAAGCAAACTCAACTTGAAGAATTCAAGAGGTCCATGTTTGATGAGTTTGAGATGACAGATTTAGGAGAAATGGCTTACTTTCTTGGAATGCAGTTCATCAAAGTTCATTGGGATTTTTGTTAATCAAGAGAAGTATGTGATTGAAGTGTTGAAGAAGTTCAATATGGAAAATTGCAAATCAGTGGATGTGCCTCTGGTTCCAAATCTGAAGCTGTCAAGAGATGAAAATGCAGAAAGTGTTGATGAGGGATAGTACAGAAGCTTGGTTGGTTGTTTCTTTGTATCTTACAACTAGGCCAGACATCATGTTTGCAACTAGCCTACTGTCCAAGTTTATGAATTAGCCCAAAGAAACACATTTTAGAGTTGCAAAAAGAGTGCTCAGGTATGTGAAAGGGAGCACCAGCTTTGGAGTATGGTACAGGGAGGTCGGAAGACTTTGGTTTAATTGGTTTTTCGGATAGTGAGGGGTGGTTCGTGGAGGACATGAAAAGCACTTCAAGGTATACTTTCTTCCTGAACCATGGTGCAATCTGCTGGATGTCGAAGAAGCAAGAAACGGTTGCACAATCCACGACGACGATACATTTATTTGTGTCTTTGTGAATTAATTAGTCTAGGTTGAGAAAAAATCTTGGAAGATTTGAAGTGAAACGAAGCATCCTATTGTGATAATGTGTGATAATCAATCGGTGTGGCTATGGCTAAGAATCCAGTCCATCATGGGAGAACTAAACACATAAAGATAAAGTTCCATGCGGTGAAAGAAGGCGAGGCGGGGAAGGAGAAGTGAAACGGTCCATTGCAATGGTGATGATCAAGTGGCGACATCCTAACTAAGGGATTATCTAAAACCAAGTTTGAAAGCTTCAGGATCAGACTTGGTGTTTCCAGCAAAATTATCAAGGAGGAGTGTTGAAGCATTGATAATTTGCTGGAAAATTCAGTTAAGTCAGTTTGTTTTTTGAATGAGTGTTTGGTGACAAGCAGCAGATACATTCTCTCTTTTCTGCCGAAATTGAAGCTGCTGGAGTTGTGTTGTAGTTGTTATTTTTTTTGTGACATGTTTAGGTATAATCAGCTTAGACTAAGGATGTATTAAGTTACCAACTTTGTTTTTGAAATTTAAAAGTCTGAACGGTTGTTGTAGTTGGTAAAACAGTAAGCCTTGTTGTGTATATATTGCAAGTTACAGTATAATAAACTATAGAGCAGTTCACTTCCTGCATTTTTTTCTCCTTTTCTTTCTTAGAGTTCTCCGGCCAAATACCATCACATCTGTATTTAAGGACTGTAAAAATCGCAAATACTTCAAGTGAATCAACTTACCTATTTCTTGCGGCATTGTTTTTGTATTTAAATTCGGAATATCGAGCACTCTTAGTAACCTGAAGCTTGAGCACACAGTCACAAACTCTTCCGTTGCCCGTGTGTAAGGGAAATTAATGAACAGAAGGGAACGCAAGACTTTAGATCGTTGAAGTTGTGAGTAACTTTCTACTCCAGAATAAACAGCTTGGCGTCGTGTTCTCGAGGAGCAAATTGATATTTTATTTACCTCGTAAATGTGAAAGAGGTTGAGCTCTTCTGCCTTTTCAATTGCTAGTTCCCTCAGAAGATCGTGGATACGGCATGTCATTATCCTCCCTCTACAAGTTTTACCTTTTTGAATCAAGCTCCTTTTAATCAACTCATTCAAGTAATAATGAGCCGTATCTTCCATTATTCCTTCATTTTGAGGTATAAAACCCTCAGCCACCCACAGTCGAGTTAGTCTCCTTGTCTCGATTTCATAATCTTCTGGAAACAGGCCTAAATAGAGAAAGCATGGCTTCAATTTGTAAGGTAAATCATTGAAGCTCAAAGACAATAAATAATTGATATGATTGTCCGAATCACGGTTTAGGTGTAGCCAAATGCCATCACGTACCAAACGCCATTCTTGTGCACTCTTTTGAGATAATAACCCACCCAATAGAACAATGGCAAGTGGTAGACCACCACATTTTTGCAACATTTCCTTTCCAATCTTCTCCATTTCTTTGGTTTCATTTGCCTTACCGGAGGTTTTTGAACAGAATAACCGCCAACTTTCTTCTTCAGTTAGAAATCGAAGTTCATGGACACGATCTGCACGATCAGCTGCGTCTTTTTTGCGAGTGGTCATAATTACTCTACTGCGATGGTTGTTAATTGGAAAGGCTTCTAGGAGTCTCCCCCAAGCGTTTTTTTCCCAAACATCATCAATCACCACCAAGTATGAGAGTTCTTCTAAAGATGTGTAAAGATATCTCTTCAAAGCTTCTTCCTTCATCTCCTCTAATTTCTCTGGCTTCAGCTCAAAATTAAAAGAATTTATGATTCTTCGAATAAGTTCCTCAATGTTGTAATCTTGAGATACACAGACCGAAGCACACTGTTGAAATTTATTCCTTACCAAATCATTGTGGTACAAATTTTTGGCAAGTGTTGTTTTACCCAAACCACCCGTGCCCCAAATAGAGATTGCAAAACGTCGTGCCTCATTGTCAAGTAGTATACTCAACAATTTTCTTGTATCATCCTCGTAGCCGATGACATTCTCTTCGAATGCAAAAGAGTTGGTTCTTCTTACTTCCTTGAATTTGCGAACAGCATTGCTCTCTCCTTCCCACTTGTTATTAATATCTCTGAGGCCATACATTCCACATCTATCAGAGACTTCTTTAAGTCTTTCTGAGACCTTCAATCTCCTTGCCTGTGCTATATAGGCTGACCTTTTCCTTGGCTTTACTGTATAAGTTGAATTCGTTGTGACTGGATGTTCTGGGGACAAAGCAAGAACACTTCTTTATTGAGCCCTTGTTTTCTTGTCGATGTCTCTGCTTCTTCGACCTTGGGCACATTTGAAGTTTCTTCCTCATGGACTTTGACCGCAAATTCATCTAAGACATCCTCACTATCATAAGCAATCTCTCGGATGTCGTATACCCACTGGCGAATCAAACCACTGTCAACTTGTCTATCTTCTGCATCCTTTATGAAACAAAGCATCCATTCTAGATCTTTTTTTAGCGAGTTCGCTTCACTTCTCACTTCTCTTAAGAAGGCTGCTTCTTTGATGAGATAGTCCCCAAGTCTCTCCACCACAAATGAGACCACTGCATCCACCATAGTTCGTAAGCTGCCCTGGATTTTTTTATTTTATTTTTTTATTTTTTGGTGGGTAAATATTGAGGAGAACTAGAGAATAAGAATTAGTGGTTAACGTTCTTTTCAGTGTTTGTGCTTCTGTGTAAGATGATCATCCACTTGAGAGGAATCTAATTTTTTCGTCTAAAGGAAAATTCATATTTCCTACACTCAGATGGACTGTCTGATAAAATTGTTGAGTTCTTGGCAAGTAGTCAGAAATAATTGAATGGTAGGGTAACTCTACTATCAAATGTTTCCAGCTATTTCTCTCTAAGTTGTCCGAAAAAAATATAATGGTAGGGCACCATCAATGTTGAATTTTCTGTAAATTATGATATGGATTGATTAGGATTAATTATCCTTTATAAGGACTGACTAAGTTTATTGGCAATAATTTCTCCATTGATTTGATGTTTTATGTTGAATTTTCTGTAAATGATTAATTGATTTTCTCTGATATTCATGTATAACAACAAATTCTTTGAACTGTCGTTAGTGAGTGATGGGCTACTGATGGCTAGCTTTAGCACGCCCCACCCTCCACTATATTAGAGAGAAAATTGAACCATAAAACCCAAACCTATCAGATTGTAGTATCTGTGCAAAATAATACGAGCGTCTTTGGTAGTCTATTCAAAGAGAAGGCTTTCACATACAGAACAATCAACCCCTGACATTAATTTCTAAGTAGGTGCACATGGCTGTATTTTCTATTGCAATTATTCTATAGAAGAAAAAACTATCTATATTTGTTCAAGGGTGATTATGTCATTTTTCATTGGGTAGATACAAATTTCTTATTAACAAAAAAAAAAAAAAAAAAAAAAATTCATGTATGATTAAAATGATAAAAAGACTAAAAGCAAATAATTCACTTACTATTAGAGTCTCACACCGACTAGGCACACTCAAACCTACTGATTTATAAGAGGTAGTAATCCTTTCATTCAATAAGATTTTATTGACATGATTATTATTATCTTATGATACGTAATACGTATCATAGGATTCGATATGGGTGGCCCACAATACGTATTAGAGATTGCATTCTAAAACTTTTGATACATTGATATTTATCCTATACGGGTCGTTAACGATACGTATTAAAGAGTTTATCCTAAGACTTTTGATATATTGATATTTATCCTACAATATGATATGTATCGGTTTGTATCCTTAAAAATATCGATAAGCTTTATTAATTTGGGCTGAAGGCCTAAAATATTTTTCGAGTCGGGTTGAAATACATCGAGTGGGATCTGGGTCACCAGACCCAGTTCACTAAAACCCACCCAAATTTACCCTTCCCTGATTTTACCCTAGCTAGATTCACTCCTGGTGAAAGAGCATATGTGTCTCTTGGTCCCCACTGCTCAGCAATTAAACCAATTAATCTGGACATCACCCGAGTTTTGGACGAATTGATTCAAGAAAATGATATAGATTCTTAATTTTATGATTAATTTTGATTATGTAATACCATAATTTAAAGCCAATAATATCACAAAATTCGTTAATTAATCTTGAAGATGATATTATTTTTTAGAAAATTTTTATTAATTTTTTTTTTTTTTGAAAAAGGCATATTCTACAATACGATACGATATGAGATACACGATTTGAAAAATTAAGTTTTTGATACACGATACGATACGCAATTTGACAACCATGCTTATTGGGTGAGGAGTCAGATCCACTTCAAATTTTATCATAGTATCAGAGCTAGGTTCAGTTGAGTTGAGTGCTTAATTAACTGGTGAGAAGTTAAAATCAGTAACTACCTTCATCAACTGGCATCACCCAACATATGGGTAGCATATCCAAACTTCCTATAAAGAACATCTATCTCATTCAAAGGGGAGGAAGCAGGGGAAGCCTCATCCAGGCTGCAGCTCAATGAGATTTTGGGAAAAAAAATTTATAATACTTATTTAGATTTAAATAATTTATAATGTAATTATTCAACATAATTTAATTTTATAAAATAATTTTTCAATCCTAATTAAATTATTTAATTTTCTAATTTCGTAATTACTCTTTGTTACAAATAAATAGTTGTCAAAATCACAATGAATGAAAAAAAAAAAAAAAAAAAAAAAAGAATGAAAATCAGATTCCTGAACCCTGAAAAGTTCTCTGAATTAATGCGTTGTCAAGCCTCTTCAGCATCCTTTCTGAAATACAGCATCTATTCTACATCTTTTTTCTAGTGCCTTTGATGAAATAATCGCCAAGCCTCTGTACCACAAACGAGACTCTTGCATTCGCCATAGTTCCAACAAGAGAAGAACAAGTGGTTAACTTTCCTTTGAGTTTTTGTGCTTGTGTAAGAAGATCTTCCCTTCGAGAAAAGTCTAATTTTGCTTTTTCTCAGTATGTTAACAAACTTTTCTCCGTAGTTCACATGTGCTATTGTACAGTAGCATCAACATTTACAGCAGAGTTTCTGGCAAGTTTTCAGAAATAATTGAATGATGGGGTAGCTCTAACATCAATGTTTCCTACTGTTTCAGGCATGTTTTCAGAAATAATTGAATGGTTGCCACTCCTTTGAATTTTCTGCAAATTTATAGAATACTAATCTTAGAGTTATAAACATGTGTACGTGAGTGATGGATTACTGATGTCTAGTTTTAGCATTATGAAACTGATATGAAAACTCATTATCTTGACTTCAAATCCTGAAAAATCAAAGTGTTTGGAGTTTGGTACATGTCCCACTTTGCACTGATGGCTAGCTTTAGCATATCATGAAAATATTATCTCAGAAAAGCCAAACTGATAAGATTACAACATATCCACAATCCAACTCATTTTCAAAGGAAAGTTGGGAAAGATAGCACTACAATTATATTTCCTGTAACTTCCCCTGCTTTCTGGCCTGTTCACTGAATATTTCCAGGTTTTATTTTCTGCAGTAATCATTCTGGAATTCTACAACTTGAAATATTGTGGAACTTTCAAACTTCTAAGCTTGGACATAACAACAATTTCTTTCTACTTTTGTTAGTGAGTGATCCGCCATAGATTCCTGGCTTCAGCTTAATGGAAGTTTGTTATCTTCACTTTTAAGTCTATAAATCCTGGAAAATGACAGTGTCCCAGAAGATGCAAAAGCTTCAGCATTGAAAACTTTGGATGGTAAAATTAACTAGCAAGTTGTAAGCATGTAATCGGTTAATAAATCAGTATATGGCCTTGATTCAAAACCATGATTCATTTGCATGAAAATTTAGAAAATCGGAATCAATAACTCAGAGAAGTTTTATGCAACTTCCCCTGCCTTACACTCTGTAAGTTCACAACATATATATACTCTGAATCACGACCAACAAATATAAAATGAATTTTATTAATAAAGAAAGCTCAAATTAGAGTTGTACAAGTAGGAATTCAAATTTTATGCTGATATGCATCTCCGTATTCCCACTCAGCTGGGAGAGGGAGCTTTTTCAGCCTTTCCGGAATTATTAAATACGTCCCTAAGAAACTTCTAAGCTCAGGCATAGCTCCTTCCGCTACTTGCAACTCCTCAAAATATTTTCCCAAAATTACAAGAATTTCCAGCCGAGGAAAACCTCCTTTGCTGCACACAAGTTTCCTGAAAGAATAAGATTCCTCGGCGAAATAAAGAACTGTGAGGTTCGGCAACTTCTCTAATGTAGGCATGGGGTCATCATTGAGTTTGCAGTTGGTTAACTCTAGGTATTCAAGATTTGGCAAATATGCAGGCATTTCTTCCGGTAGTTTCTCTAGAACCACACTTAATGTCAATTCTACCAGATTTTCGCAATTAGAGAGTGGCTGCAACGAACGAATTATACATGATGGAAATTCAACCCGTAAAATTTGAAGGGCTTTTAGTTTGGCAATAGAATCAAACGTGAACTCATTTTCTGTTTCAATATAACTTTTTATGTGCAGCTCTCGAAGATTAACCAACCCTTCTGGATTAGTTTTAATCCAAGTCTCGGCCGATATGCTCTTCAAAGTTTGAAGGTTTTTCATGTTGTCTATCCGATAATCCCCTAGAAATTTTCCGAATAAATGTCTCAGCTCTTGCAGTTTACAAATTTCTGTTGGGCGGCTGCTGAAAAAAATCGAATCGATACAGTTCAGAGTTTGTAGGCTCACCAAACTGAGAAAAACTTTAGTAAAATTCCCTTTTATGCCCAAATACTTCAAGTGAATCAACTTGCCTATTTCTTTTGGTATATTTCTAAGCCAGAGATGCGAAAGATTGAGCACTCTTAGTAACCTGAAGCTTGAGCACGTTGAAAGTAAGCCTTCCCCTGCATTTGCATTCCTGAGGAACAAAAGGGAGCGCAAGACTTTAGATTGTTGAAGCTGCAAGTTACTTTCAATTCCAGAATAAACGGCTAGTCGTCGTGTCCTCGAATAGTAAGTCGAACCTTTATTTACCCCGTAAATGTGAAAGAGGTTGAGCTCTTCTGCCTTTTCAATTGCCAGATTCCGCAAAAGATCATGGACACGACATGTCAAAGTCCTCTCTCTACGCATTTTATCTTTTTGAATCAAGCTCCTTCTAATCAATTCATTCAGGTAATAATAAGCCACATCTTCCATTATTTCTTCATTTTGCGGTATGAAACCCTCAGCCACCCACAGTTGAATTAGTTTACTTACCGGGATTTCATAGTCTTCTGGAAAAAGACCCAAGTAGAGAAAGCACACCTTCAATTGGTAAGGTAAATCATTAAAGCTCAAAGACAATATGTAACTGATTTGATTATCCGAATCACGGTTTAAGTGTAGCCAAATGTAATCACGCACCAAACGCCACTCTTGTGCACTCTTTTTAGATAATAACCCGCCCAATACAACAATCGCGAGTGGTAGACCACCACATTTTTGCAACATTTCCTTTCCAATCTTCTCCATTTCTTTGGTTTCATTTGCCTTTCCACAGGTTTTTGCATAGAATAACTCCCAACTTTCTTCTTCATCTAGAAATCGTAGTTCATGGACATGATCTGCACAATCAGCAACGTCTTTTTTGCGAGTGGTGATAATTACTCTACTGCCATGCCTGTTATTTGGAAAGGCTTCTATGAGCCGACGCCAGGCACTTTTCCCCCAAACATCATCAATCACCACCAAGTATGAGATATCTTTTAAAGATGTGTAAAGATATCTCTCCAAATCTTGTTCCTTCATCTCCTCTAATTTCTCCGGCTTCAGCTCGAAATTAAAAGAATTTATGATTCTTCGAATAAGTTCCTCAATGTTGTAATCTTGAGATACACATACCCAAGCACAATATTGAAATTTATTCTTTACCTCATAATTGTGGTACAATTTTTTGGCAAGTGTTGTTTTACCCAAACCACCCGTGCCCCAAATAGAGATTGCAAAACGCCGTGGCTCTTTGTCAAGTAGTATACTCAACAATGTTCTTGTATCATCCTCGTAGCCAATGACATGCTCTTCGAATGCAAAAGAGTTGGTTCTTCTTACTTGCTTGAATTCGCGAAGAGCATTGCTCTCTCCTTCCCACTTGTTATTGATATCTCTGAGGCCATACATTACACATCTATCATAGACTTCTTTAAGTCTCTTTTTGAGACCTTCAATCTCCTTGCCTATGCTATGTAGGCTGACCTTTTCCTTGGCTTTGCTGAATAAGTTGGATTCGTTGTGACTGGATGTTTTGGATGCGTTGTGACTGGATGTTCTAGGGACAAGGCAAGAACACTTCTTGATTGAAGTAAAGAGCCCTTGCTTTCTTGTCGATGTCTCTGCTTCTTCGACCTTGAGCACATTTGATGACTCTCCATCAGGGACTTTGACCATAAATTCATCTAAGACATCCTCACAATCGTAAGCAATATCTCGGATGTCGGATACCCACTGACGTATCAAAGGATGGTCAACTTGTTTCTCTTCAGCATCCTTTATGAAACAAAGCACCCATTCAAGATCTTTTTTCAGCGACTCTGCTTCACTTCTCGCCCCTCCTAAGAAGATTGCTTCTCTGATGAGATAGTCCCCAAGCTTCTCCAGCACAAATGAGACTACTGCATCCACCATAGTTCCCAAGCTGTTTCTCAAAACTAAGGGAAGAACAAGTGATTAACTTTCGTTGTGTGTTTTGGTGCATCAGTGAGACAGAAATATTCCCTTAAATAACAAATGCCTTTTATTTTATTTTGTTATGCTCAATTAAAAGATGTTGATGTTTTATATGATGACTTTGAGCTGCTGCATGCTGTTTGCCTTTAGCTATAGAGTATAGATCTTATTTAATCATTCTAGTGGTTATTTGTATGTGTAGTTGAATTGGTATTTAAATTGTTTTGGTGTGACAATTGGTCATATTATAATTCTTTAAACTTTTGGAGAACCCGGCTCGAAAAATCTAAATCATATCATTTATATGCAATATGACAGTATTCCAAATATCGAATTATGTCAATCTCAGTGAGACTCCATCCTTACGAAGTATTAAAATTGTTTGACATCATATAATTATAAGTACTATCAAGAGATGAAAAAACAAAAAATCATGTAACAGGAAACAATTTTTCGTCAGATAGTCTATAGCTTCATGAGAATACAGCTGCTTATAAATTTTCAGATTTTTATACGTTAAGTTAATTAGTGATTGGTAAAGGTAATGTTGATTTATAAAGTTTATTTATTTGATATAAATGTAATTAATCTAGCCTTCATTAATTTATGATTGAACTAATATTTACAAAAAGATATTAATAATAGAATTATCAATAATTTTAAATGTAAAACTGTTGTTTCTCTTAGAATTATTCCACATCAATGGTACCACATAAGTTAACAAGTGATTCTATTAACTTTCTTTGTGTGTTTTGGTGCATCAGTGAGACAGAAATATTCCCTTAAATAATTAACATAATTTTGTTTGGTTTTTAACCAAATTCCATGTTATTTTATTTAATTTTATCAAATGTCGGCAATTTATAGACAACTTGTGCAAATTGTTCTTCTTATCTACATATTATATATGTGACTCCACGTCACTTCTTATGCCTCGGAAGAAGGCTGCTTCTTGGATTAGATAGTCTCCTAGCCTCTTCACCAGATATGAGGCAGCTCCATCCACCATACTTCACAAACTGTTTCCTTAATTTTATTTTATTTATTTATTTATTTATTTTTGAACGAAGATAAGAAGAATGAACTTTCTTAGAGTTTTTCTGTTTCAGTCACAGGTGAAATTAATGGATCCCCTTAAGTAATCAATCTAATTTTGTTTGTTTTTTTAATGATAACTAGATTGCATATTGTTTTATTTATGTTATTTTTTAAACCTCAAAGGGATTTTGTTATTCTATGAAACTTAAGGCGGGTAAATTGATTAGATTTTTTTTCATCATTTTTATAGTGATATTGAGCTATGGAGAATACTGGGAGTTAAGATCATGAAGATGCTAGGATAAAATGTTTTGGCTCAACAAATCAAGTATGAGAAAATTAAAAGAATACAGCCCTTTGATTTTAGTCGGTACCTACCTTAAAATATTTGTTGCTTTAATTAAAAATTATTGGCTATATTCTCCAAATTCAAAGTAGTCAATTTGATTATTTTATTATTCTAGCTAAAGTTTAGTCAATACCTACTGCATTATCCTATATATTTAATTCTATAATTATATGATAATTAATGTTTCCATTTGGAATTTTAATTGATATCCATTTCGTCAATAACTACTACATATGTAATTTATATAATATTGCTTGCAACTTGTGAGAACCTTCCATTTGGTGCTTTAATTAACTATCCCGAGGTTTGCTATAATTAATTAGGTTCATTTAGTTTGAAAAATAACACAAAAACCCTACCTTATTCACTTGGTATGGATTAGACTAAACCAGTAATTGATAGTTTGAAAATGCAAGGAGAGAAAGAAAACATTACTGAGGAAATAGAGAGAAGTTATTGTAGATATAAATTAATTTAAGTTTTATTCATACAATAGCTAGAGAATGAGCAAATGTTTACGGAATAATTAAATAAATAAGTTGTGTTGGACTTCAAACGTCAGAATTTGGTATACTATGTAATTTATATAATTGTTGGATGCATGAATATGTAAGATGAGTAAATGAACCATAAGCTTTAGGGAGAGTAATAAGTCAATATTCGTTAACTCATAATGGCAAGGGGATTTTTGTTATTTTTTAAACATTAGAAGGATTTTAATGCACTGAAACTTTAAGGAGGGTAAATTAATTAGATTTTTCTTCATCATTTTGTAGTCAATGCCTACTGCATTATCATGAAGATGATAGGAAAAGATCATGAAGATGCTAGGAAAAGATGTTTTGGATTAACAAATCACGTATGAGAAAATAAAAATAATACAGCCCCTTGATTTTAGTCGATACTTACCTTAAAATATTTGGTGCTTTAATTAAACATTGGCTAAATTTTCCAAATTCAAAGTTGTCCATTGGACTATTTTATTACCCTAGCTAAACTTTAGTCAATACCTACTGCATTATCCTATATATTTAATTGTATAATTATATGATAATTAATGCTTCCATTTGGAATTTTAATTGATCTGCCATTTAGTCAACAACTACGACATATTTAAATTGTATTTCCTGCAACTTGTGAGAACCTTCTGCCAAAGCTGCTATATGAGTGTGTTAATTTCTAATGTTTTTAAAGACGGAAATGCTACTGCTGACTCTTTACCTAATCTCAAGTTGTCTTATTTTACAGTCTGACGGTTGGATTTTCTTTCAATGGCGTTAGGAAAAGATTCTTTACCTCTCTGATGTTTGAGTCAATCATATGTACTTGAGAAAGTATGCAATTACTATCAAATGTGAGTATATAGGATGTTGGAGTAATGTTTTGGAGTAAAATGTACGAGTTCAACTCATTCAACACAATTGGCCTTTATAGAGCCTTGACTCTCACGTTTACTTACTAATGTTTTGTAACCCTCATGTGGTGGCAAAAATTGGCAATAACCAGCCCTTAGCTTCAGCTGGTTTGCGTAGCAGAGGTAACTGGTATGGCAGTGGCAATTACCTGTAATTGAGATAGCCATCTTGTAATGAAATTTTACATTTTCAAAGTAATTTTTCTCATGGGGTTGTGATATCAATTTGGGTTTGGGCTCGTTATTTTGCATTGACCCATTTTATTCTTGTCTCATACTCTGTGTTTGGGCTTAATTAGGCCCAATTGACTAACTTTGACTAGTCTAATAGTATTGCGTAATGTTACTCTTCGTTCTTATAAACTTCATGATCTCTTAACTTTTGGACCCTTTGGACCAAAGTTTTATCTTCAACTGCTTACACTTCCTTTCAATAAAGCAAACTTTCTGCTATCTGGGTTTTCCCCAAAAGAATCTATTTGGATCAATTTAATCACAACCTAATCTCATAACCCTGATATGATAAACATTGTCGTTAGCATAAAATCTCAACTAAAAGTTATGAGTAGTTAAATATTGTCATCTGTTGACTGGTTCTTGAATTTTTTGCATTTATTGGCCATTCATATAACCTTTCTTAATATATGGTAGTAGAAATCCAGCCGGAAACTCTTACTACTGAGCACCTTTTTTTGTAACAAAGCTGAAAAAATTCTATTGAGCCTTCTATTTGCTCCCCTGTTTATCCTCTGCCTTTAACTGAATTTTTTTCCAGAAAATACAGTTTTAAAGCAGCAGTTTCATAGTCCTTTTTATCATTTTAGAGGGAGAAAAAAATGTTGACGCATATGATAATTATAGGTTATTACGCTCAACCTCTCATTTTGACACCAAATTGTTTCTTTGTATCAGCTTAATTGTCATATGAGTTATTGAACTATCAATACTTGTCTAATAATTTTTTTCTTTCCCATTCAGCTGGAAGAGGGATTAAACTCAAATTTTGTAAGCTTAGGTTCAAAAACCACCCAGAGTAATCTGATTCTAGTATTAATCCTTCCTATATAATTTTAAACTTATTTTAAAAATATTCACAATTTCTCAAATGCTTAGTAGTTGATACTGCACTTCTGTTTCTTTGTAAGCTGATACCACTACCAAGAAGTATTATGGTACTTTGATGAGTAAAGAAAGAGGCTCACATATTTACAACTGAAACAATATAAAAAACCCAAATGATGACCAAAAGACAAATTAAATTTGAAAGAAAATACAGTACAAGCACAACAATCACCTCAAAGGGAGAAGGAATGATTTCAATCTTTCTGGAAGTTTTAATTGGCTATGCGTTTCTAACCTCAAACCTCTAAGCACAGGCAGAGCTCCTTCCTCTATCTGCCACACCCTTAAAACAATCGTACGAAGTGTCAAAATTTCAAGCCGGGGAAAACCCTTTGCCGTGCACACCATCTTCTTTCCAATGTAACAATAGTAGCCTAATTCAAGTTCTATGAGGTTCAACATCTTCTCCAATATTGGCATCGGGTCATCTATGAGTTTGGACCTCTCTAAAAATAGGCTTTCTACATTTGGCAAAAGTACATGCATTTCTCCTGGTAGTTTCTCCATCTTCCCATTTAATCTCAAGTGTCGGAGACATCGACAATGAGAGAGCGGTTGCAATGCAGGAAAAAAGTGATCATTAAATAAGAAGACCGTTAAAATTTGAATACTTTTCAGTTTGGCAATAGAATCGAAAGTGAACTTCTTTTTTTCATCGTACAGAAATAGGTTTAGCTCTCGAAGATTAACTAATGTTTCAGGATTTGTTTTAGTCCAAGTGTTACCTCGTACAGTCTTCAAAGTCTGAAGGTTTGTCATATTGTCTATCCGCAATGGCACAGTAAGGTCTCCAATTAGATGTCTCAAACTTTGCAGCTTCCAAATTTCGGTTGGTAGAGAGTCACCAGAACCACACAATCCCCGTGGTAAGTGCAGAGTTTCTAGATTCGATAAGTTGAGAATCGATTCCGGAATATTTACACTATCATCGAATCCCAAATACTTCAAGTGAATCAACTTACCAATATCTTTGGGTAAGGACCAGCTTAGTGGAAGGTGACGTTCAAACTCGAGCACTCTTAAGAACCTGAATCTTGTACACAGAGTCGGTATGAATTGCTCTGACGTAGGAAACTCTCCATAGAGATTAAAGAACAAAAGAGAACGCAAGAGCGGATTACACTGTTGAAGCCACAAGGTCCCTTTCTTCACAGAATAGATAGCTTGTCGTCGACATGATGCCTTTGAAGAATGAGCTGAGTTTCTGATTTCGTCATAAATTTGAACAAGATTGAGTTCTTTTGCCTTTTGAATTGCTAAATCCCGCAAAAGATCATGGACTCGACATGTTCTAAGCATCCCAAACCTCATTTCTCCTTTCTGAATAAGGCTCCTGTTAATCAACTTGTTCAAGTAATTGAGAGCCACATCTTCCATTATTTCTTCATCATGCGGTATGTAACCCTCAGCCACCCACAACCGAATTAGTTTCTGTGTCTTGATTTCGAAGTCTTCTGGAAAATTACTTAAGTAGAGAAAACACAACTTCAATTGATAAGGTAAATCATTGAAGCTTAAAGCCAATAACTGTGTTATCTGAATGGAATCATTTCTTAAATGCCGCCAAATATCATCACGTACCAAATTCCACTCTTGTGGCTTCTTTGTTGACAGTAAACCGCCCAACACAACAATGGCAAGTGGTAGACCGCCACATTTTTCTACCATTTCTCTTCCCACGTTCTCCAATCCTTCATCTATATTTAAATTCCAAAAAGCCTTCTCACAGAATAGCTGCCAACTCTCCTCTTGGTTTAAAAATCGAAGTTCATGTACATGAGTTCTTTCATCTGAACGTTCAGCAACATCTTTGATGCGAGTGGTAATAATTACTCTGCTGCCATTCTTGCTGTCTGGAAAAGCTCTTTTGAGGCTCGCCCATGCTTCTTTGTGCCATACATCATCAATTACCACCAAATATGAGCATCCTTGCAAAGATTTATGAAGATACCTCTCCATATCATCTTGACTCATCCTCTCAAACATTTCCGTTATATTTCCGAAATTGAAAGACTTTATAATTCTTCGAAGAAGATCCTGAGTGTTGTAATCTTGAGATACATAAACCCAAGCACTACAACTAAATTTTTTTTTTATTGCACTGTTGTTGTAAAGTTTTCCAGCAAGAGTTGTCTTTCCCAAACCACCAGTGCCCCAAATAGAGATCACATATCGCCATGGCTTATCGTCAAGTAGTTTAGCCAACAATTTCTCGGTCTCATCCTTGTAGCCAACAACATTCCCTTCAAACGAAAAGGAGTTGGTTTTTCTCAGTTGTTTCAATTTGTCAAAATCAGGGCTCTCTCTTTCCCTCTTGGTATTGATATTTTCAAGACCATACTCTTGACATCTTCGAGAGACATCACTGAGTTTCTTTTTCAGAGCTTCAATCACCTTGCCTATGTTGTACATAGTCACCTTCTCCTTGCCTTTGCGAGAAGATTTAGCAAAGGATTTCTTGATGAAAGTTAAGAGTCCTTGCTTTCTTTTAGAAGCTATCTCTCCATCATGGACTGTGATCATAAAATCATCTAAGACATCCTCACAATCATAAGCAATATCTCGAATGTCAGATACCCACTGGCGTATCAAAGGGTTGTCAACTTTTTTCTCTTCAGCATCCTTTATGAAACAATTCATCCACTCCAGATCTCTTTTCAGTGACTCCACTTCACTTCTTATCCCTCGGAAGAAGGCTGCTTCTTGGATTAGATAGTCTCCAAGCCTCTCCACCACATATGAGACAACAGCATCCACCATGGTTCGCAAGCTACTGTTGTTTTTTTTTTTTTTTTTTTTTAAATAAAAATTTCTCCCTTTGGAAATGGTAGGTTTAAGAGAAGTGCATTAATTTTATTTCAGTTTTTGTGCTTCAGGGGATAGAGGATAAACAGTTGATATTCGCTTTTAAAATCTAATTTTGTATTTCTTCTTTTCTTATGCTTCAAATTTACAGATCATTAATTCACAGACTAAGCGTGTTCACTAGCTTAAGTTTCCAGCTGGTTTCACCGCAACATCCTTGTTATTTCCATTGATTAAATTCCGAATTTAGCATTATTCATTATAGTCAAAAGTTTTTAAGTGATGGCATGGGCCACGAATGCCTAGCTTTAGCATCCTGAAACTGACTTGAAAGTTCATCATAGTCACATTCAATCCAACAAAAACTGAAAACAAAAGTGGAAAAAAAAAAAGGTTGGGAATGGAAAATTTCCTAGCTCTTTCGCGGAAATTTCACTCATGAATAATTGCTTTCATTGTTGTTAGTCTGTGCTGGGCCACGGATGGCTAGCGTTAACATCATGAAAGTCTTATCTTCGCTCGCCATTATTTGTGACCAACAATTCAATCTTTCCCACCATTTGTGACTGTTGATGCGAGATTTTGCACCAACAAAACGTACGTGTGAGATGTTGTGGGGGGCCCCGAATTCACACGTGAAAGTAATGGGTAGAAGATAGTAAATGCAATGGAGATAGTTTTTAAAGTGGTTCGGATGCTAAGGTAGCAAGTCCTACGTCCACTTATGATTATATTGATAATAGGGGTCAGGTCGCTTAGTAGCTGACTGACTTTATCATGATATTACAAGGTATCGATTGCTAAGAAAAGAGAGAGTAATTAATCTAGTGGAAAAGTGTGCGAATCCCCTTCATGAGAGATGAATTCCTAATTTATAGTCAGATGCCTTGAGGCATTTATCACTAAATCTGCGAGTTGGTGGGATTATCCGTGCAAATCCTTCTTTATGTCACATTGCCCACCTTCCAGAGTGATTTGTGCGATTTAGAGCAGGAATTAGACACGTGGGAGCACCACAGCCTCTTGACTAGCCTGACGCGCCCCCACTATCGACAGACGCAGACGGTGGCTGTTCCAATGATCTGACTTTTGAGGGCTAAAGGGTCCTAACGTCAGCCCTTATATTTTTAGGCGTAATAGAAGCCCCCTAGTTTTTAAGGTTTGAGAATTGAACCTTGGAAACTACAGGCCGTGCCACAGTTAGATGACTTTTGAAAACTTTAATCTGTTCGAAAGTAGGTCGGGGCAGCATATGCACGAGCACGACCTCGCATGCTCAAGGACGAGCGACCTGGTTCCGTCTGACATCACCCATTTATTCTGGTAACATGAAGGCATTTAATGAAGCCATCCCTGCGTTGATAGGTGTACCTCTTGCGTGGGGAATGTCAGCCAATCACATTTAATGCCTTGCATGCTAAAACAGTGCGCTTTATCAAGACATTAAATGCAATATGCGTTGGAACAGTGCACCTCACTGAGCATTAAATGAAGATTTGAGGCGCAATTAATACACTAAGGGAGATATGGCCGTCGTTTAAGCTTTTCAATTGGAAAGGTGAAAGTCTGACTTCATCCAGTCGTTTCGCTCACCCTTCCTCGCTAATGAGTGACACGTGGCCAAGATCAACGGTAAGAATTTTTTACCGCTCGAACGATGTTTCAATTTCGGGAAATCCAAATGCCGATCCACGCGCTATAAAAACCACAAATCGTTCTCAGGCAATGTCAGCAAAAGATTTCCGCAGGCCAAGAACCTTTGTCTTCCAGACTTGCATTTTTCCGACATCTGAAGCAGACACCGTCGTTGTACTTCGAGAGGTAAAAGTTTTCTTGCCATCATCTCATTTTTTCCATGAGTTAATGGCGTCGGTCTTCCAGTAACCCATCGGAGAATAGCCATCTGTGCCAGGTTCGAGCCGCAAATGGCGGCTCAAACCATGTTGCTAGGGTTTTTATTTAGGGTTTAGGGAGTTTATTTCCTCCCATGTCATCGTACGATATAGCGTACGGAGACCAAATAATCCCTCTGCTTCTCGCTATTGCAGACTAACAAAATGGACCCCTCGGATACCAGACCTGAGCAGGGAACCAGCTCGTACCTGCATGGTGCTCCTAGCATCCCTCTTGAGGTTTTCTCGGTACTCACCGAGGAAGAACTTGAGAGGGTAATAAACCAGTTTGGCATCGAAGTGGACGTATTCCACGACCTGACGCACTCGTCGCAATACCCATCAAAAGGCCTGGCCGCGATCTTCGAGGAGATCATCAAGGGTGGAGGACTTATCCCCCTACACCCTTTCATCAGGTCGTTTTTGGAGCACTTTGGGGTCGTACCGATGTAGCTGACTCCGAACGCGTACGTCATTGCTTTGTTGCAATGTACATCACATGCCAGGAAAACAGACTAGGCGAGCTGACAGCCTTGGAGCTTAGATGCTCGTATTATCTGAAGAAGATGGCCATTACCGCTTCGAGGACCCGAGTAGGCTTTTTTCTCTTTGCTTGTATTTTTGTTTTGTATTTGGCGAACTCATTGCGCTCGAAGCGTGTTCGCTCTAACGACCTGGTTTGTCTTTCTTGACAGTTAACAAGACAACTGAAATAGGGCTGCTCCATAACAGGAGGAGAATTTTACAGTTCGGCTCTCTTCCTGAGGACAAGCGCGACGCGAGGACACTTGTGACAACCGCAAATTTGCGAAAGTACGGTTTCTTTAACGCCAGCGCATCGTTAGAGCCTCCACCACATAAGTTTCCCTAACTGATTCTTTTCCTGGTCGTGAAACAGAATGTCTTCACTAACCTCGCCTTGCATGCAGCAACAACCATGCCACCGAAGGAACCAGAGCAACCTCGTCGAAGGCCCATCAACTTTCCTCGGACGAAGAAAGCTAAGGCTGAAGTGCACGAAACGACCTCCTAGGTGAGGCGCGCAGAGCCAACCAGCGCGACCTTAGAAACGTCCTAAGCTGCATAGGTGAAAGCGCACCAATGCGAACCACTAAGGTCGCCCAGCCGTCGCCTACTCGGCCAAGGATGAAAACCATAGCTCAGCGGAAAAAGAGGAAGCAGATTCAGGCTGAGGAATCGGCGAATCAAGGCGGCGACCAAAGAGGTGTGACGACACAAGCAAGTCGAGTAAGGTGCCTATGGACGACACGACGGCTGCTGAGGTCGTGAAGAAGGGTCCTATAGTATTGGACTCGCTGGGGGACCTGCCAGAGTACCTGCAGTCGGTGGTGTATGCCCTGTTGGAATGTGGACTTTCGAAATCTTTCGAGCAGTTCGCAAGTTCCAGCGACGTGGACCTAATGTGCACATCGATCCAGCATATAAGCAAGGTGAGCGAACTGTCCTCGGCGAGGACTTAACTTCTTTTGGTTACCTAACTCTTTCTTCTTTTGTTCGCAGGCTCTTCTTTCCATGAGAATGTCCATGGAAAAGGCACAACTGGGAGCTACGAAGGGAGGTGCTACCCTGTAGGAAGAGAACGCAGTGCTTAAGCGAAACTTGGAAGCTGCCGAAGCAGAGAGAAACCTGTCTCTCGAATCGAAGAACAGTTATTTGAACGAAAGAAATGCGACTCTTCACACTGTGGATTTCCAAAAAGCGCAGCTTGAGAAGCAGGGAGAGAAGATAAAGGAGCTGTAGAGGACCGTATCTAGATTGTCCAGACTAGCAGAGGAGAAGGACCAGGAGCTGAAAGCGACCTCCTTGCAGGTCACGCGAGTAGAAAATGAGAGAGACACCTCTAAGAAGCTAAGGCAGGCTCTTGAAGTTGCACTTCAGGAAAGTGAAGGGAAAGTTGCTTCTTTGACAGAGGAGCTCAAGGACAAGGCTGCCGAATGGGCAATTGACTCCATTTATGCCTTGCGACCAAAGAATCCTCTTCTTGACATGTCCGACCTCCCAGCAGACTGGCAGGAAACACTCATGTCCATGGCTCGGGAGGACGATGAAGCGGCGACTTTCTGACCAAAAGGTTCCGGACACGCAGCGGACAAACCCCCAGCTGACCAACCCTAGGACGAGGAGGTCGGCCCCATAGGGGCTGGCTTAGGTCTTGTAATCATGTCTTCTTTCCTGCTATACTTCATAGTAATGAAATACATTTTGCCTTTACAATTTTCTGTTCGCTTTATCATACATGAGTTCTTTCCGATCGTTTGCATTCATTGAGTCAAAGATAACATAACTTATTCACACGAAATGGATTATACATAGAGATTGTTTACAAACGCTCAAGATAAAAACTTTACAAAGAAATGACTTACAAAAATTAGAAATTAATTTACAAGGAAAGCTGAGTTCGGAATTATTGATAGTATGGCCGAAGATGTTCAGCATTCCAGGCCCAAGGTACCTTGGAACCGTTTAGCCTTTTGAGATGATAAGTCCCCGGTCTGATTACTTTATCAATGCGGTACGGACCCTCCTAGTTCGGCCCTAAAACTCCCGCACTTGGTTCTCTGGTTCTGAGGAGAACTTCTTTTAACACCGGGTCACCGACCTGGAAGTCTCTTCGCCTGACCTTTGAATCGAAAAACTTTTTCATGCGTTGCTGATAGGCTGCTATCCTTAACGAAACCTTGTTGCGATGTTCTTCAATAAGATCCAGGCTCGCCCTTATGAGTGCTTCGTTGTCGGCCTCATTGTACAGGTCTCTTCGAAGCGGACCAGTTCCTACCTCAATGGGAATCATTGCTTCGCACCCGTATGCCAGCGAAAATGGTGTCTCCGAGGTGGAGGTCCTTGGAGTTATTCGGTATGCCCATAGGACTTTGGGGAGGTCATCGGCCCAATTCCCCTTAGCTGCGCCAAGCTTTGCCTTCAGAGTGTGCTTGATGGTTTTGTTGACAGCTTCAACTTGGCCATTTGCTTGCAGTCTTGCCACAGAGGCGAATTTCTTATGGATGCCCAGCTCGTCACAAAACTGTTTGAATTCCTCATTGTCAAATTGTTTTCCATTATCTAAAATGAGGGTATGAGGGATTCCAAAACGGCACACAATATTCCTGAAAATGAAGTCCTTTAGCTTTCTGGTCGTGATTGCGGCTAGCGGTTCGGCTTCTACCCATTTAGTGAAGTAATCTACCGCGACCACGACATATTTGACTCCCCCTTTTTCAACTGGCAAAGGGCCAATGAGATTAATCCCCCACATGGAAAAAGGCCAGGGCCTAGTCACAGTTATCAGTTCATGGGAGGGAGCTCGCGATATACTTGCGAACCGCTGACACTTATCACATTTCTTGACAAAGTCGTAAGCGTCGTCTTGAATTCGGGGCCAATAGTACCCTTGACGAACAACCTTGTTTGCAAGAGATCGTGCGGCGGTGTGATTACCGCAGATCCCTTCATGAATTTCCCTCATAATGTAGTCTGCTTCTTTGTTGGTTACACATCGAATGAGAGGGGCACTAAATCCTCTCCTATACAGCTGGTCCCCGATGAGGGTATAACGAGCAGATCTTATTCGCAGGACCCTTGCCTCGACCTTGTCATCCGACAAGGTTCCATTATTGAGGTACAAAAAAATGGGAGTCATCCAAGAATCAAAATGAGTCACGTTCACAGCCTGTTCGGTCGGGATGATACTTCAGGTTTCGACGAGTCGAACAGGAATGCTATCTAGTGCCTCTGAGTCTAACGACGAGGCTATCCTTGCCAGAGCGTCTGCCACAGAGTTGTTGTCTCTGAGAATCTGAGTGATCTCAAAATGTTTGAACGGCTCGAGTGCGGCCTTGGCTTCTTTCAAATAACGGACCATGTTCTCTTCCTTGGCTTGAGATTCCCCCAAAATTTGGTTGACGACTAGCATGGAATCGCTGTACACACTGATCGCGGTTGCACCCATTTCTTTGGCCAACCGTAATCCAGCGAGTAGAGCTTCATACTCAGCCTCGTTGTTGGTCGCTTTAAATCCAAACCGAAGAATGCCATGAATGCGAGCCCCTTCGGGGCTCAAAAGAAAGAGACCGGCACCGGCCCTTTTTCTGTTCAATGACTCGTCGACGTAGAGGCTCCAGGTCGATAGGTTTTGAATATCTCCCTGGATGGCTTCGCCAGGCTGTTGCTCGCTCGAAAAATAAAAAAATTCTGAGATGAAGTCAACAACTGCCTGCCCCTTTATAGTCAATCTTGGCTTATACTTAAGATCGAACTGACTTAATTTAATGGCCCATTTAAGTAGTTTACCCGATGCTTTTGGCTTTTGAAGGACTTATCTGAGTGGGTAATTAGTCATCACATGGATGGTATGGGCGTGGAAGTAAGGTCGTAGCTTTTTGGAGGCGATCAGCAGGATATAGGCTAATCGCTCCATTTCTGGATACCGCATTTTGGCATCTGTCAGGCGCTTGCTCGCATAGTACACTAGCCACTGTGCCTTTTCCTCTTCCTGAATCAAAGCTGCTCTGGCTGCGAACTAAGAAACGGACAGTTACAGAAGTAGGGTTTCTTGTAGAAAAGGCTTGGACAGGAGAGGTGGTTTCCCAAGGTGTTCTTTTATGCTTTGGAATGCCTGTTCGCACTCAAGTGTCCACTCGAACCTCTTGTTGGCCTTTAGGACATTGAAGAATGGCAAGCAACGATCTGTTAATCTTGATATGAAGCGACTAAGTGCCGCTATTCGCCTGTTAAGGCACATGACTTGCTTTTTGCTAGTCAGGCTCTCCATGTCGAGCAGAGTTTAAGTCTTCTCGAGGTCTATTTCTATCCCCTGTTGGTTAACCATGTACCCTAGGAACTTTCCTGATGACACATCGAATGAACACTTGAGAGGATTCAGCTTCATCCCATACAGTCGGAGGATGTCAAACATCTCAGCGAGATGCGCAATGTGTTCTGAGGCGACATGGGATTTGACTAGCATGTCGTCCATATAAACCTCCATTGTTCTTCCGATCTGGTCGGAGAATATTCGGTTAACCAATTGCTGGTAGGTCGCGCCAGCGTTCTTGAGGCCGAAAAGCATAACTTTGTAACAATACAGCCCCCGGTTTGTAATGAATGATGTATGCTCCTCGTCCGGCCCATACATTAAAATTTGATTGTATCCCGAGTATGCATCCATAAAACTAAGCAGCTCGTGCCCCGAGGTGGCATCCACGAGCTGGTCAATTCTTGGCAGGGGGAAGCTGTCTTTAAGGCAAGCCTTATTGAGGTCGCTGAAGTCGACGCAAGTTCGCCACTTGCCATTTGGCTTCTTTACCAGAACCGGGTTGGCAACCTAGGTCGGGTAGAGTGCCTTTCGGATGGATCTATTTCGGAGGAGGTTGTCCACTTCTAATTTCAAGGCGGCATACCGCTCTGGATCCATTGTTCTTCTTTTCTGGCTAACTGGCTTGGCTTCACTGTCGATGTTTAACGCATGGCAAATGATGTCCCGGCTGATCCCGACCATATATGTATGCGACCAGGCAAACACATCGATATTTTCAACCAGGAAGCTTATCAGCTCAGACGCGACTTGGGGGTTGAGACAGCTTCTAATTATTAACACTCGACTCGGCTCTTTTGGATCAACCGAAATCTTAGACAGATCCTCAACCGGGCCGTTGGGAGGGATTTCCTGGATTCGAGGATCTATATTATCCTCTGCTGGGCCAGGCTATGGCTCGATCCGGCTGATCGTCATAGCCAAGCAAGGCACACATTGCGAAATGCCCTTTCCTTTACACACCATCTGTACTGATTTTATGTAGCAGTCGCGAGATGCGCTCTACGATCCGCTCACTTTCCCTATCCCCGTTGGAGTTGGGAACTTCATCTTAAGATGGTATATGGAAGTGACTGCCTTGAAGCTTCTCAACAGAGGTCGGCCCAAGATTCCATTGAAGGCCCATGGGCAATCCACGACCAAGAATTCAGTAACCCTAGTCACCTCGTCGTAGTCGCCGAGCATGATTGGGAGCTGGATCATTCCTTTGGGGATCAGGTGGTCCCCTGTAAAGCCGTAAAGAGGGATCGAAGTGGGCTTCAAGTCGGCCTTGTCCAAGTTCATTCTTTCGAAAGCGGTCTGGAACAAGATGTTCACAGCACTTCCGTTGTCCACGAGCATTCTGCAGACATTATGGCACTCTATCAGGGGCGTGATCACAAGAGCATTGTCATGAGGATGATGCAACGAGTTGCCTCCTTCTCATAGAAGGCAATTGGCTCCTCCTTTTGAGCCTTTTTGTGGTCGCTGCGATGCGCTCATCACCCTGATCAGGTCGTGATGGGCTTCGTGAGTGTACCTTTCCTGCAAGCCTCGCATATTTCCTGCGAGGTGTGGTCCTCCAAAGATTATATTAACGCTGCTATACCCATTATGATCACGACGCTTTCTTCCTTGTTCCTCTTGGTTCTTCCCTTCGCAGGAGGCGGAGTCGTCAATATACTCCTTGAAGTGCCCTTTCTTAATGAGCTCTTCGATTGCTTGCTTTAGAGCTCGGCATTCATCTGTATGATGCCTATTGTCCTGATGGAAGCGACAGTATTTTTTATTATTTCTGGCTGTCGCGGGAGTTTTCATGGGTTCTGGCTCACCGAGCAGACTGGCCTCCTTAGATTTATCAAGGATCGCCGTTACAGACACATTCAGTGGAGTATATTAAACCCTATCGCGGTCGCGACGAGGAACAGGAGCATCAGATTTCTTGTGCTCGTAGCGGGGTTTCTTCTCTTTTTGCTGATCGTCAGTGTCCCCTCTGCGATCAGTTCTTCTACCTTCCCCCCAACCAGACATACTGCTCGATGCATCGGGGTCACGACGGCGTAGCGTCGCCAACGAATTTTCTATTCGGAGGTATTTCTCTGCAAGATTGTAGAATCCTGTGAGTGAGACATCGTCCTCAACTTGTAATTCCTTCCACAGGTCGGTTTGCGGGCGAACTCCAACTATAATGAGAGTCCGAACAGACTCTTCGGGAGTGTGAGCCACCTTATTAAGTTTCCTATGGAAACGGTCAATGTATGACTAGAAAGATTCATCCCTTTCTTGCTTTATGTTGCTAAGGTAGCTTAAAGGCATGGAAAACTTTCGATTCGCTTGAAAATGCCTTAGGAACGTTGTGCTCATCTGAGGCCACGAGACCGACCCTGCTGGGAGCGACCTGAACCATCGTTTGGCATGGGAGGTCAATGTTACTACTGGACAGCGGCATTTTGCCAAGTCTGAGACCTGGTGGAGCTCTATCTGGTCGTTAAATTCATACAGATGATCCTACGGATCAGAGTTTCCATCAAACGCCCGCATGTCGGATATCATGAATCCTGGCAGGAGTGGAGCGGCTAACACCTCGGGAGAGAAGGGGGACGTAGATGCGACTGTCTGCTCATTTCTTGGGCCCATTGCTTTGTCTAAAGCTCGCTGACTCTTCAATATCTGCTTGCAACCAGGCGGCAAGGGGTTGCTTTCACCCACGCGAGTTCGATTCTCGCGGTTACGATTGAGGAATGTCTAGAGGTCTGGCTCTTCTTCGCCTAGGCTGGCGGTTCCAGCCACTCTCGACACATGCTGACTAGAGGCGTACTATGGCGATGAGAGGTGCGGGGTATTCTCACGACCTTCGTGGTGGTAAGAACTGCCCCGCGAAGTGTGGGACCCTCTCGCACAATAGCGACTAGGATTGGCTTGCTGACAGTGATAAGAATCGTACCCTGCCAAGACTTTTGCGTGGGTATGTGTGATCTGCGACATGGTGTGGGGACAGGCTGCGTCATCTTTTCACCGAGTCTCAGCAAGACTGGTATTCTGCTTGGGATGCGGTCGGTGTTTGCTGGCCCTTTAGAGCCCGTGGGCTTGCTTTTTGCCACTTGCTTACCCTTTCGCCTTCGCGCTGCAGTGCTCGCGCCACGGGCTATTTCTCTTTGCCGCGCTTTTACACAACTTGCAGGCGTTTTTGGCGGTTGTACCACCGCAGCTGACTTGGATGGCGCGCCTTAGTCCAAACGGTCCAACCTTTGGTTGACCATCTGGAGAGTATTGTCAAACATCTCCAAGTAGCTTCTTATAGCGGGGTCAAGCTGTGAGCTTGACGGGATATATCCCACAACATTCTACGGGGCTGAAGGTTTTTTGGAAGAGGTATCCCCTTGAGCTTGGGGGGAACCCTGAGTGCCCTGGTTGGTTTACTCATGTTCTGGTTGGCAGGCCATTCGTTGCTGTAGAACCGGTAGGTTAGAGACTCTTCTGATGAAGGATGAACACTAAATTAGGCCCTCCTTCTAGCGCCAAACTGTTGATGCGAGATTTTGCACCAACGAAACGTACATGTGAGATGTTGTGGGGGGCCCCGAATTCACACATGAAAGTAATGGGTAGAAGATAGTAAATGCAATGGAGACACTTTTTAAAGTGGTTCGGATGCTAAGGTAGCAAGTCCTACGTCCACTGATGCTTATATTGATGATAAGGGTCAGGTCGCTTATTAGCTGACTGACTTTATCATGATATTACAAGGTATCGATTGCTAAGAAAAGAGAGAGTAATTAATCTAGTGGAAAAGTGTGCGAATCCCCTTCATGAGAGATGAATTCCTAATTTATAGTCGAATGCCTTGAGGCAATCATCACTAAATTTGCGAGTTGGTGGGATTATCCGTGCAAATCCTTCTTTATGTCACATTGCCCACTTTCCAGAGTGATTTGCGCGATTTAGAGCAGGAATTAGACACGTGGGAGCCACACAGCCTCTTAACTAGCCTGACGTGCGCCCACTATCCTAACAGACGCAGACGGTGGCTGTTCTAATGATCTGACTTTTGTGGGCTAAAGGGTCCTGACGTCAGCCCTTATATTTTTAGGCGTAATAGTGACCAATAATTCCAATTTTCTCAGGATTTATCTCTCCTCACGGGTGGTTTTTTTTTTTTTTTTTTTTGCTTTTTTTAATGAAAATTAATTTTAATTAAAAATAAAAACTAGTAATGAGAAATATTTACAGAAGAAAGACTTATAATATTACGTTATTTGATGGGCTCATTGTGTTAAAAAATTAAGGTGATGGAACCGTTTCATTTAATTTTTTTTCCTTTAATTTTACATCTAAAGTGACATGTTGAGATTTTAGATATACAATTAGGTTTTTATACAAATGTGTTAAGCATGTTGTATAGTTTCTAGACATAATAAGACTATTAAGTGAAAAAAATATCATGTCTAACAACATATATCTTATGTTTTCCTAGTTATTGAATTGTCGGTTTTAAAAACTATCAACATGTAATATAGTTTTGTATGATGATCTAATCATATAGATAAAATGAAGTGATGAGACTACTTTATGTGAGTTTTTTGCATTTTTTAAGTTTTATATAAAAAAGACATGTCTTGTTTTTATATGTACCACATGCATATACGTAATTGTATTATATATTACATGATGTGTACTTTTAAAATAATTATTAAGCATTTGTTAAGTTATTAATTATTAAAAATGTTTTAAAAAATAATATCAGCAAAATCCGACTAAAATTTAAAAAAAAAAAAAATTCATTGGTTCGCCTACCTTCTCCTCTGTTCGCCGTTTAAAAAAAAAAATGAAGAAAATTTGGTGCTAATTATGTTCTTGCTTCCAATTTGAAACATGGTAGGTACTTAAATTTCTTCTTTCCAATGAATATATTGTTACCATTATAATACAAAAGGTTTCAAATAGAACTTGAAATCTCAGGAAGTTGGTAAGAATACGTTGTTACGATTATAATAGGCTCTTGAATTCATCTATTTTTGAAGAAATCATCTATATTTGAAGAAGTGTACGTAGATCAATATTGTAGGCTTTGTTATTTGTAAGCAATTAATTTCGGCCCAACCAAAGGAGGGAGTATATTTGTGTGTCCTAATACATTGAGTCAATTCTCTCGCATAGTTTTGCATTATAGGTAAGTAATATTGATTTAAAGTTACACATTATAGATAAAAAAATCACATAATCTATATGACAACCAGACTAGTTAATACATTGTCGTTTGAAGTGAAAAATATAGAATACATATATGCTTAGAGAATGAATATATGATGAAAGCTTAAACCAGATGAAATTGCAACCGACATACTCATCATTGCCACAAATGACTTGAAAAAATATTAAATTGAAACCATAACATACAAGTATTATAAGAATAATCCAATGTATCTTCATAATTATGTGATAATAACATATATGTATTTTCGTAATTGTATAAAGTTTTGTTCTTTTTTCAATAAATATCTCTCCCTTTGGAAATGATAAGGTTTAAGAGAAGAGAATGAAAGTAGCTCCGCCCTTGATAATAACATACTTTTTTTTTTTTGGTGTTACACAAAATTTACCCTTGGATTGTTTAAATTAAACACCAAAATTCTTATAAAATACCACTAGTAAAAGATAAATTGTTATTTTAAATATTTAACAAGGAAAAGAGTTATTTAGTATGCTTTTGAAAAAAAAAAAAAAAAATTGCAAGTAACTATTTTTTTAGTTTTATATCACGAGAGTACTATAGTATTAAAATTGTAATAATTGATATATAGTAGAACCTCTTTATAGTGAGACTCTATATATGAATAACCTTCATGTAGTCATAAAAAATTCTAGTCCCAACTTAGGTTGGTTATAAATAAGAATAAATTTCACATTGTAATAAATTATGGTTTTTCTAAATCTCATCTTAAAGAACTTGCCTCTACATAGTAATAATTGTATGTATATTATAAAAAAAATATGTTATGTTACATTAAATGTTTAAAATGAAATAAAATATTTATTTAAAGTTATTTGAGACAATGATTTATGTTTTAGAGTTATTATCATATCTTTTATCATGCGAGTACGTAATAAGTAGCCAACATTGATACCTTTTTTTAAACCAAAATATTTTTAACTTCAAGTTTGGAGGTTTTTGGAATGAAACTTTTGGTATTTTCGTACTATATTCATTCTCAAAATTATCTCCCTCCTCTTCTTGTCTAATTCCAGTGATAGTTTCTTCTTCAGTTAAAACATAAATGATTGTTGCTTATTTGGATAATTAAGGAATATATTAATATCCATTTGATTAGTGTAGTGAAATTGTCGAATCTAGTCACTCCATTTTGTAATGACTCTTTGATATTTATTTCCATACTATCTTAATGTTATAAAAACAATGAATTGAAATTCTAATACTACTAAAATATGAATTATAAAATAAGATATCAAAACAATAATTTTTGAATCAAAACAACAATTCTTGTAACTACACCTTTATTAAGTTATAACCTCTTCATAATAATAAATTTAATAGGTTTTGAACTTATGACTATAAAGAGGTTCTACTGTAAGTTTTTATTATATGATTGAAAACAATAATATTTGGTTTGCAACCGAGTCATACAAATAAATCAAAATTACATAAAATTTATGTAGAAATACTTTTTTTTGTCTAATTATATGACTCAGTTGTAAGTATAATATTACTCGATTGAAAAAAGTAAAATTGAATAAAAATTAAGTTGGAAATAGAAATAAAATTGGGCTTATTAAGCTTCTTGATGGAATCAATATTGTTCTATTATATACTTGGGTGTAATATGTTAGCCCGATTTGAATTGGGCTGGGAGTAATGCATTATAGTTACCAAAATTATTTTAAGAAATTAATAGTTTGGATTTCAAGAAAGTATACCTGGAAACATCGTCACCTAGAAGAGAGGTGGGGTCACATGTGAAAGGATGATGATGACATGGTGCTCATATTAATGTGGTCAGATAAGTATGGGACCGTTAGATTGTACTCTTTCGTCAAAACTAACGGTCGTGATGTCTCTATCCCTTGATATTGACCTGAGCTTGAGATTGTTACTGTTTAGCTAACATTCTCCTCTTTAAATAAGAAGAGTCGATAACATTAATCCTCAAAATGAAGACATCTCTTATGTTAATGAATAATTAATAAACTATTAAAATTTATATTATTATAAGTTAATAAATATTATTAAATTATCCTGGTATCATTTATTTGTTAACAACAAACCAACCAATATAACAATGAGAACTGGGAAGTGTTAACCGCAACATTTTTCAACCATTTATCTTCCCAAATCCTCCAACCTTCCGTCTATACATTTAAATTCCAAAAAGCTTTGTCACAGAACAATTGACAATTCTCATCTGTCTTTCAAAACCGAAGTTCATGTACATGACTTCTTTCATCTGAACGCTCTGCAACATCTTTGATGCAAGTGGTAACAATTACTCTGCTACATGCTTCTTTGTGCCATACATCATCAATTACCACCAAATATGGGCGTCCTTGTTTATCCTCTGCCTTTAGCTGAAATTTTTCCAGAATATTTCAGTTGTGGAGCAGCAGTTTCATATTCATTTTTATCATTTTAGAGTAAAAAAAATGTTGAAGCATATGAAAACTATAGGTTCTTACGCTCAACTTGTCATTTTGACGCCAAATCGTTTATTTGTGTTATTTTAATTATCAATATTTGAGTTATTGAATTATCAACGCTTGTCTAGTAAATTTTTTCTTTCCCATTCAACTGGAAGAGGGATTAAAACCACCCAGAATAATCTGATTCTCGTATTAATGCTTTCTAGATAACTTTAAACATTTAAAAAAAAAAAAAAAACCAAATGATGGCCAAAAGACAAATTAAATTTGAAAGAAAATACACTTCAAACACAACAATCACCACAAAGGCGGTTATTTAAATATCAATACACTCCAACAAACATCTATTTCAACCTAGAAGAAAAACTGATTTCAATCTTTCTGGAAGTTTTAATCGGCTATGGTTTATTAACAACCGTAGCTTAAGTGAAGTGCTGTGAGATTCAAAATCTTCTCCAAAATTGGCATCGGGTCGTCTACGAGTTTGGAGTTCCGTAACGATAGGCTTTCTACATTTGGCAAAAGTACATGCATTTCTTCTGGTAGTTTCTCCATCTTCCCATTTAATCTCAAGTCTCGGAGATATCAGCAATGAGAGAGTGGTTGCAATGAAGAAAAAAATGATTATTTGATAACTCTACCACTAAAATTTGAATACTTTTCAGTTTGGCAATAGAATCGAAAGTGAACTTCTTCTCTCTTTCACGGAGCAGATATAGGCGTAGGTCTCGGAGATTAACCAATGCTTCAGGACTTGTTTTAGTCCAAGTATCATCTTGTATATAAAGGAGGACTCCTCAAATCAAGCACAAGATCATGTCACTTGATTTCAGTAAGTAAATCTGCTTGTATCAGCTGTAAATATTCTGTAACAGTCTTGCATATCACGGCCATAAAGCTTGTAACAGTCAGGACTTATTTTTAGCATTCCTTCCTAGAATAGATTTTATACTCTTGTATATATTTCCATGTATCTGTAATTGTGTGGTGAAAAATTCCGCCGATAGCAATAAGATTTTTTCAGTTTACTGCTTTTCAAACTTCATCATTGCACATGCTTCAAAGTCAGAAGGTTTGTCATATTGTCTATCCTTAAATATTGCCCTCTATGGTTTCCAATTAGATGTCTCAAATTTTGGAGCTTCCAAATTTCAGTTGGTATAAACACACCAGCAAACGGTTCATTCAGTAAGTCCAGAGTTTCTAGATTCGACAAGTTGAAAATCGATTCCGGAATATTTTGAATATCTGTATCTCTCAATCCCAAATACGTCAAGTGAATCAACTTATATATTTGGGTAAGGACCAGATTGATCCTCCTCCGAAACATTCGAACTCGAGCACTCTTAAGAGCCTGAATCTTGTACACACGGTAGGAAGGTAGGATCCTCTTTATAGAGATCAAAGAACAAAAGAGAATGCAAGAGCGAATTACACTGTTGAAGAGACAAGGTCCCTTTCATCCCAGAGTAGAGCTGAGATTCTGATTTCGTCATAATTTTGAACAAGATTGAGTTCTTTTGCCTTTTAAATTGCTAGAGCCTGCAAAAGTGTTGGTATTTGGCTGGAGAACTCTAAGAAAGAAAAGGAGAAAAAATGCTGAAAGTGAACTGCTGTATTTCATTATACTGTAACTTGCAATATATACACATCAAAGGCTTACTGTTTTACCAACTACAACAACCATTCAGACTTTAAAATTCAAAAACGAAGTTGGTAACTTAATACACATTTATCTTACACTGATTACACCTAAACATGACACAAAAAATTAACAACTCCAGCACAGTCACAACAACTTCAATTTCGGCAGAAAAGGGGGAATGCATCTGCTGCTTGGCAACAAACACTCATTCAAAAGTAAACTGACTTAACTGAATTTTCCAGAAAATTATCAATGCTTCAACACTCCTCCTTGATAATTTTGCTAGAAACACCAAGTCTGATCCTGAAGCTTTCAAACTTGGTTTTAGATAATCCCTTAGTTAGGATGTCAGCCACTTGATCATCACCATTGTAGTGGACCAGTTTCACTTCTCCTTCCTACTCAGCTTCTCTCATTGCATGGAACTTGATCTTTATGTGTTTAGTTCTCCCATGATGGACTGGATTCTTAACCATAGCGACAGCCGATTGATTATCACACATTATCACAGTAGGATGCTTCTGTTTCAGCTTTAAATCTTCCAAGATTTTTCTCGGCCTGATAGCTTTGATTCACGGTGTAGTGAAATGTACTCTCCTCTTGTGGATTGTGCAACCGTTTCTTGCTTCTTCGACATCCAGAGATTGCACCATGGTTTAGGAAGAAAGTATACCCCTGAAGTGCTTTTCATGTCCTCCACTGAACCACCCTAGTCACTATCTGAAAAACCAATTAAACCAAAGTCTTCTGACCTCCTGTACCATACTCCAAAGCTGGTGCTCCCTTTCACATACTTGAGCACTCTTTTTGCAGCTCTAAAATGTGTTTCTTTGGGCTGATTCATAAACTTGGACAGTAGGCTTGTTGCAAACATGATGTCTGGCCTAGTTGCTATAAGATACAACAAACAGCCAACCAAGCTTCTGTACTGTCCCTCATCAACACTTTCTGCAATTTCATCTTTTGACAGCTTTAGATTTGGAACCAGAGGCACATCCACTGATTTGCAATTTTCCATATTGAACTTCTTCAACACTTCAATCGCATACTTCTCTTGATTAACAAAAATCCCAGCTGAACTTTGATGAACTTGCATTCCAAGAAAATAAGCCATTTCTCCTAAATTTGTCATCTCAAACTCATCAAACATGGACCTCTTGAATTCTTCAAGTTGAGTTTGCTTACTCCCTGCACAAGTAAATCATCAACATACAAGGAAATGATTATAATATCTTCATCAATCTCCCTAACATACAATGTATGTTCATTTGGACTTCTCACAAAATCCAAATTCAGCAAGTGATTGTTTATTCTGTTGTACCAGGCCCTAGGTGCCTGTTTAAGGCCATACAAGGCCTTCCTTAGGAGATATACTTTGTCTTCCTTTCCCCTGACTTTACACCCTTCCGGTTGCTCAACATATATCTCCTCATTCAACCATCCATTAAGGAAGGCAGATTTGATGTCCAGCTGAAATATTTTCCATGAGAATTGGGTTGCCACTACAAGTAGTAGCCGGATTGTGTCATGCCTTGCAACTGGTGCAAAGTTATCCAGAAAATCAACTCCATACTGCTGAGCAAAGCCTTTGACAACCAGTCTTGCTTTATGCTTAAGGACTGAACCATCCGGATTGAGCTTCTTCTTGAAAATCCATTTAACTTGGATCACTTTTCTGTTTTGAGGTCTGTCCACCAAGTTCCAAGTTTGGTTCTTTTCAATTATTGCAAGCTCCTTCTTCATGGCCACTCTCCACACCTCTGATTTTGCAGCCTCAAAGTAACATGTTGGCTCAAGTGAAGCCATGTTGCATCTCTCATAAACCTCAGCTAAAGGTCTGGTACCTCTAACTGAAATTTCATCTTCCACATCACTCTCAACATCATCAAAAATCTGCTCATGTACAGCTTCTGTCCAGCCTGGTTTTGTCTCTACATCAGGTTTGTTTTCTTCCCAATTCCATACTTCATCCTCATCAATCTTGACATCCCTGGAAATCTGAATTTTTCTGGTTTCTAGAACATATACCCTATAGGCTTTAGATTGACTACTATAGCCTATAAAGATACCAATTAATGTCTTTTCATCTAGCTTAGAACTTTTTGTTGCTGGAACCAAAATGTAGCATACACTCCCGAAAATTTTTAGCCTCTCAACTGTTGGTTTAACTCCATTCCATGCTTCATAGGGTGTTTTGCTGTCCAAGGCTTTTGTGGGAAGCTTTTGTTGAGTAGAAAAAGTAGATTGTGTTAACAGCTTCTGCCCAAAATTTCTTTGGCAATCTCTTCTCAGCCACCATGCATCTAGCCATCTCTACAACTGACCTGTTTTTCCTCTCACTGACTCCATTTTGCTATGGAGTGTAGGGGCTGCTGTATTGGTGCTTAATTCCAGCATCTTTGCACACTTGCTCAAACTCTTGAGAAGTGTACTTTGTACCATTATCACTTCTCAAGATCTTTATGGTTTTTTCTACCTGATTTTCCACCATAAGCTTGAACTCTTTGAATACACCAGCAACCTGTCCTTTTTGCTTCAGAAAATACACCCAACACTTCCTAGAATAATCATCAATGAATAGCACAAAGTATCTACTCACATTCAAGGACAAAGTTTCCATAGGACCACATACATCTGTATGGATGAGTTACAATTTTTCAGTTGCTCTCTAGGTTTGGTTTGCAGGGAAGGATTGCCTACTCAACTTGCAAAGTTGACAAGCTTTGCACATGGTATCACTCTCCTCTAATTCTGGCAGGTTATGGAGCAACTTCTTGGTTTGAATTTCCTTGAGACCTTGGTAATGGACATGACCAAGTCTCTTATGCCATTTCACAAATTCATCTACCTTTTCACTGTAGGCCCTATGTTCAGTTTTTTTCAGTTTGATGGGAAAGCTTTTTCCCACCATTTTCACTCTCATTAACTCATACCCCTTACTATCTAAAATTTGACAGATTTGATTTTCAAAATGTAAAACATAATGGTTTTCTAACATTTGTCCTACACTTAGGAGGCTTTGCATAATTTTGGGTACATATAGAACATTTGAGATGAGTTTTGTACCTGTGGAGGTTTGGATTGCAACATCTCCCTTCCCCTTTGCTTCAACATAATCACCATTTGCCACTTTAATCCTGGACTGATGTGCTAAGTTTAATCTCACAAAATCCTGCAAGTGTGGTGTCATATGGTTTGTACACCCACTATCAACTAGCCAGCCATCACAGCAGGTTGGTGGTGCACTGCAGAAGGCCATAAACAACTATTCTGCTCCCTATTCTAGTTGCTGGTCCTCTGTCACTTGTGCTTGCTGCTGGGATTGCTCTCCCTTGCTCTTGCACACCCTCTTTATATGGCCAAACTGCTTACATGCTCTGCATTGTATTCTTGGCCTAAACCAGCACCTTTTTTTAGAGTGCCCTTTCTTTTTACAGTGGGAACAAGGTGGATATTCTTTCATCCCACCTGGTTTTCCCCATTGGCCATTACTCCTTTCTTTCCATTTCTTTCCACCGACATACCTCATGTTATTCCCCTGAACTGGTTTGGTTTTGTGAGTTGCCATCATTGCACCCTCACCAACATCTTCTTTCCTCAAGAGCCTTCTTTGCTCTTGTGCTTGCAATGCATGAACCAGCTCTGTGAGTGTAACCTGTCCCATGTCTCTTGAGTCCTCTAAAGATGAGATTTTGGACTCAAATCTTTCAGGTAGGTGACCAGGACTTTCTCCACCACTCTCCTATCACCAACTCCACTCCCAAAGAGCCTTATCTTGTTTACAACACCCATTAACTCACAACATAGTCCTTGACCTTCTCGATTCTTGCATCCTCTGCATCTCAAATTCTCTTCTTAAATTTACTTTGCATGTTCCTTGTTGTGGTCTGCCCATGTACTCCTCTCTCGCCTTATCCCATGCCTCTTTTGGAGTCTCATATGCCATGATCCTTGTAAATACAAGGTGCATACAGCATGAATGTGGGAGAGAGCTCTTGGTGCTTTGGCTATTTCTTCCTCATGCAATATCATTTGGTTCAGGGTAGGATTATGTCCTAAAGGAGGTGGCTACCTATTTTCTTCCACATACTGCCATAGCCCCACGACCCCAGAGGAAAGCCTTCATCTTAACGCCCATATGTGGTAGTGCTCCCCATTGAATACTAGAGGTGACATCGGGGCTGATTGAGCACCATTGTTTCAAGTTTTGTGTCGCTTTGAGGGGTAAACAGAGGTGCGATGCAGGTTGTTTTAGGATGAAAATGGGAGGTGTTCTTGAGTAGAGGTTGATGACTGAGTGTAAGAGAGATTTCAGATTGTTTTGGTGTTAAGCTCTGATACCATTTGTTGGTATTTAGCCGGAGAACTTTAAGAAAGAAAAGGAGAAAAAATGCTGAAAGTGAACTGCTGTATTTCATTATACTGTAACTTGCAATATATACACATCAAAGGCTTACTGTTTTACCAACTACAACAACCATTCAGACTTTAAAATTCAAAAACGAAGTTGGTAACTTAAGACACATTTATCTTACACTGATTACACCTAAACATGACACAAAAAATTAACAACTCTAGCACAGTCACAGAAGCTTCAATTTTGGCGAAAAGGGGAATGCATCACGCTTGGCACCAAACACTCATTCAAAAGTAAACTGACTTAACTGAATTTTCCAACAAATTATCAATGCTTCAACAAAAAGATCATGGATCGACATGTTCTAACCATCCCCAACCGCATTTTTCCTTTCTGAATAAGGCTCCTGTTAATCAACTTGTTCAAGTAATTGAGAGCCACATCTTCCATTATTTCTTCATCATGCGGTATGTAACCCTCAGCCACCCACAAGCGAATTAGTCCCTATGTGTTAATTTCGGAGTCTTCTGGTAAATTACTTAAGTAGAGAAAACACAACTTCAATTGATAAGGTAAATCATTGAAGCTTAAATTCAATAACTGTGTTATCTAAATGGAATCATTTCTTAAATGCCGCCAAATATTATCACATATGAAATTCCACTCTTGTGGCTTCTTTGTTGAAAGAAAACCGCCTAACACAACCATGGCAAGTGGTAGACCGCAACATTTTTCTGCACCCTTGGCCATTATAGAGTCATGACTCCAACGCTTACCTACTAATGTTTTGTAACCCTGGTGTGGTGGCAAAAATTGGGATATATTAGCTTTTGTATAAGGGGAAAATGTAGAGAAAAGAGCGAGCATCAATTGTATGGAACAATGTACAGTACCTTTTAGTAAAGTAAATTCTAACTAACTCAACTAACCAACTCCACTAATATAGTTAACTACAGTTACATTTAACTAAAGCATATAGAGTAACATTGAACTAAAGCATTATTAAAGCTATAAAGCTGAAGTGTAGCTGGAGTATATTCTTCAATACCTCGCCACCCCTCAAGGTGGTGAGTGATAAAGATTCAACACTCCCAACTTGGATAAGAGGTGATGATGGAGCTGACTGCCAAGTGCTTTAGTAAATATGTCTACCATTTGATCACCATTGGGAACATAGTGAGTTTGAATAAGACAAGCTTGCAATTTCTCTCGGACAATATGGTAGTCGATATCAATATGCTTAGTGTGTTCATGAAATATTGGATTCGAAGCAATGTGCAAGGCTGACTGTTTATCACAAAACAAAGAAACTGGAGACAAAGGAGGATAACCAAGTTCTGTCAACAATTGCACCAACCAAACGATTTCACAAACTGTAGAAGCCATGGCCCTGTACTCGGCTTCAAAAGAAGATCAAGAAACCATCACTTGTTTTTTAGATTTCCAGGAGATAAGAGAGGATCCCAGAAAAACAAAAAATCCAGTGATGGATCTTCTTGTAAGCAAACAAAAAGCTCAATCGGAATCACAATAGGTAGTAAGCTACAATGAACCAGTTGATGGAAAAATAACCCCAAACCAGGAGTAGATTTTGTTAGTGTATGCCTTAGGAACCAATCGTGTCGTCAGTTCCAAGGCATTATGTTTTGTATATATATGTTAATGTATATAATTTGTATATACATTTTATCTTATCAATATAAGAAAGTGTTCTGATTTTACATGTGGTTTATTGTTTCATTTATATATGTGTATTACATGTGAAATGTCCGGATGATACAGATCATTAGAAAATCAAAATCATCAAAGTATTCCCTACATAAGTAACATTAATTGGGCAATAATATTACATAGTAGGCATGCTGAATGCCTCCGTAGAATATCATGTGATGGTATTAGTATGGATGACTATAAAAGTTATATCACTAGGGCATTAGCATGGATACGCGGTTAGTGAACTGTTTATCGAATATGGCCATTTACGATGAATCACATGGACATTTAAAATGTAGTCAATGACTTATCATAAGATCGTACTAGTATATTATTAATCCTTAGTCATGAGATATCACTGTTAGATTCTGCATAAACGCATGTGGTTCATATGGTGTATAAACACGAGGCTAATCATGCCATATGTTAATAAGCCGATTTGGCCATATGTTATTTATGTGTGAGGACAAGTGATAGTCAAGATGGAATCCATTGACTTGGTATAGATTGATATCAAGTTCCTAAAAAAATGTCAAGATACATTGGAAAAGGCAAATCTCCGGCCGGGGTATATAAAATGTTACATGAAAGGTTGTTTCATGGTGAGCCGCTCCATATGTATTGAATTAAAATTAAGATAAGGATTTTGACATACCATGAATCCATTCTTAATTGGGATTAGACAACGGAAAGATTTGATTATACAACGTATATGATTGTAAAAGGTTTATTGGAGTATATCTTCATTGTGACTTAGGGGTTATGGAGCATTGCTAGATGCCTACCATAATCAGTGGGAGTTTTGTTCATAAAGAGTTTTGACAAAACATATCGAAACAGATTGTGATATTGGACCCACGGCTAAGCCACAGTGAACCTAAGAGGTCACACATAAAAACTAAGGAGAATGGAGAAATGGCTAAAGAGAGTTGATTATTCAAGGTTGGCTAGCACCTACCAAGGGTAATAAAGTTATTTATATTAATCATTTTCTTTCTATTAAATTGGATTTTATAAGTGGTTGTAATTGTAAACAATTAAGCGTTAAATTGTTATTTAAACAATTTAAGAGTTAAATTGTTAATTGGGATTAAATGTTAATCCAATGTTATAATTTAAAGAAGTTTAAAAACTTCATAACAATTATGGAATTGTTTAAGGAAGTCCAAAACAATTATTGAATTTTTTACAAGGATTCCTATATAAAGAAAATGATAATTCAATTTTTGTGTGGAGATCAAAATCTCTAAGAACCTTAAATCTCTCTTTTGACCAAATTTCTTCTTCCCTTGGTGTAGATTCTCTTTTGCTTAATTTCTCTTGAAATTAAGAGTCTTCAAGGTTGCTAAGGGCTTCAGGTAACATGTTCTACCTTATTTATTTCAATTTGATTGAATTTTTTTTTTAAACTATGACTATACGTGTTATAGTGTGATATGTTTAATTCTCCATGTATCCATCTTTCAAATGATATCAGAGCCAAGGATTTGATCCTTTTTTTTTTTTTTTTTTTTTTGATTGCAATTAATGTTCTTATGACTTTTGTTTGAAGAACATGAAGATTATGACACAAACATCAAGATTTAATTGAAATTTTAGTGTTTGATTGAAGTTGGCCAAATGCGTTTTGGGTTAAAATGTTGCTTGTTCAATATTTATGGCTTGAAGAATAAGATTCTTGATCGTTAGGACATTGTATGGATGCTAATATGTCAATTTTGATGAAAATTGATGTTGTTCACATGATTTTGATTATGTGACATTTTGGTCATGACAAGTTTGTAAATTAATTGTTGATTAATTAGCATACTTGTTTAGACAATTCAAATTAATGTTTTAATAGTGATTAAAATGTTCATGGATGCATGGAAATGAATTTTGTTTATGTGAGGAATAGTTGCATATTTTTTAGTTAGGTGCAAAAAGGGTTGTTTGATCTTGATTGACATAATCTATTATGTTACATTATGTTTGTTAAATATGTGATTTAATGGACATTAAAGGGTATTAAGATAATTTGCCTTAAAGAGTTAAGGGTAAAATTGTCTTTGTGCCAAAAACATGGAAAAGTAGTGTGAACACAATTTAATTGTTAATTATGTGTTTGATAAGATTAATTGGATTAATATATATTAATATGTCATGTCTCTTATAAGATAAGCATAATTTTCTTCACCAATTTTTAATGGCCAAATGTTGGTTGAATAATTGCTTATTTATGTAAATATTACATTATACCTTAAAGTTTAATAAATTGTTTTTTAATTAATGCTTATTGATGGGCAATGTTGAATATAATTGATATATGAGATATATGTGTGTTATATCAACATAATGCATTTTTGTCATGTTTGATAACATGTGATGCTATATTGAAGCATGCAATATGCTTATATGTTTTATGCATGTTAATTATGCAATTGTATATAGTTAAGTTTTATTATTTATATGAAGGGTTGAAACTTAATTTTATGGCATGACATTTAGTTTTAGGTTTGTAGTTTGGGGGTTTATGTTTTATATTTAGTTGATACATATTGTGGATATGTATAGGGTAGATATTAAAACATCAACCTAAAAATAAAACTTAAACTTTAAATCTTCCCTAATTAAAACATTAAGTCTAAGCCTTCCATTATGAGTCAATTAATTCTTTCTCATAAAATTAGAGATCCCAAGATTTCTATAGGGATGCTAATTTATGACTTAGAATTGATTGTCTTAGTTCTTGGATAGAAATTCACATTGTACCCAAGATTTCTCTTATGTGAGGGTATAATAGGAATTCTATTTTAAGAAAGCATAATGGGTCAGATTTAACTAGTGTAGGGTACCAAGATTTCTATTATGTGAGGTATCTGAAACTAGAGGCAAGGAAATGAATCATAGCTTATATAGTGATATAAAAGGAAATAGTGTCTCATTTATTGAATTTAATGGACCAAGATTTCTATTATGTGAGATTTATTAAATTTGATAAGAATTTGATTCCCCACTAGAATTTTTTACTCTAGCAAAATTTCTGAATCTTTATCCAAGGAAGTATATGATTGAAATAAAATAGTGGGAGCTAATTAGATTAGCTTAATAAAATATATATATAACAAAACACTCATAATTTGTTTTTAATTTTCTTGCAGCATCTCTCATAAGATGTAAAATAGTGAAAGATGAATAATCTACTATTGAAAATCATGGATGATAAGAACAAGTTAGTTGGCCGTAGTAATTTCAATGATTGGCTAAGGAAACTAACAATAATATTGAATTAAGAAAACGCAGCCTATGTTTTAGAAACACTCGTGCCTGAACCTCCTCCTTCTGATGCTCCTTCCAATGAGCATAATGAATATAAAAAATGGAAGGAAGATGAACTTAAAGCTCGCTCTTATATGATGGCATCGATGAGTAACGAGCTTCCGAGAAAGTGTGAAAAGATGAAAAGTGCTAATGAAATTTGCCTCGCGTTACAAGAGTTGTATCATGAGAATTCGAAGATAAGACAATATGAATTAAGTTCAACTTTTTTCGAAATGAGGTTGAAAGAAGGTGTGTCACCAAAAGAACATGTCATGAAAATGATTAACATTCTGGGGCAATTACATGCCATGAGAATTGAAATGCCGGATACCCTCAAGGTGGATTTGGTTCTCCAATCTCTACGTCCAAGTTTCACACCTTTCATCAATAATTGTCATCTCAATATGATTGAGAGAAAACTTCCTGATTTGTTGAATGAGATCCAACAGTTTTATGATCAGGAAAGAAAAGGCAAAAGGCAAGAGGTTGTTAGTATGGCTTCTTCCAATAAGACAAAGAGGAAAAAGCGAATGAAATCCCAAAAGAAATTGGGAACAAAACCCAAAGGAAAGGGATTTAAGAACAAGGCTACTCCTCAAGCCAATAAATCTAAAGAAAAGGGTCAATGCTTTTGGTGTAAAGAAAGTGGGCACTGGAAGAGGAATTGTCCTCTTTATCTAGAAAGTCTTAAGAAGGCTAAAGCTCTTCTCATTGAGAAGACCGGATCAGGTATGTCCCAATGTTATGTCATTGAATTTGAATTAAATGTTAGTTCAAATAATTCAATCTGGATATTGGATTCAACTGCTACTTCACACATTTGTGTTTGTTTGCAGGATTTGCAGAATAGTTCTGCTCTAGCAAAAGATCAAGTCATGTTAAGAATGGAAAATGGAACAAATGTTGCTACCGAAGCCATGGAAACATGTAGTTTGATGCTCCCATCAAGACACCTTTTGTATTTGTACGATGTCTCGTATTTTGCTAAAGCCACTAGAAATATAATTTCTATTTCTGTATTATGTAAATATGGTTACAGTGTACAGTTCAATAGAAATGAATGTTTAGTTTATTTTGGAAATAAACTTGTTGGCAAAGCTATCAATACAAATGGTTTGTATGTGCTAGAATTAAATGGACATAACATAATGAATTCCATAACTAATAAACAAACTCAAAATGAAATTAATCCTAAATTACTTTGGCATCATAGATTAGGTCATATAGGAGACAGAAGAATAATCCAGTTAGGAGAAAGTGGACTTTTAAGTTCATTGGGTTCAGAACCCTATCCGACCTGTGAATCTTGTCTTCAAGGAAAAATGACTAAGTCATCCTTTAAAAGTAAAGGGGAAAGGGCCAAAGAATTGTTGGAATTAATACACACAGATATATGTGGACCATTTAATGAAATGGCCACAGGAGGTTTTCACTACTTCATTACCTTTACTAATAATTATTCAAGGTATGTGTATTTGTATTTAATGAAATACAAATCAGAATCTTTTGAAAAGTTCAAAGAATTCAAGAATGAAGTAGAGAAACAAACTGGAAAGAGTATTAAAATTCTACGATCAGATCGTGGAGGTGAATACTTAAGTACGGAATTTCGAGATTTTCTAAAAGAAAATGGGATTACATCATAATTAACTCCTCCATTTACACCACAACACAATGGTGTTTCTGAAAGGAGAAATCGTACTTTATTGGATATGGTGCGATCGATGATGACTTTTATAGACTTACTGATTTACTTGTGGGGGTATGCCTTACAAACAACAGTGCATATTTTAAATAGAGCACCATCTAAATCAGTCTAGAAAACACCATATGAAGTGTGGTATGGCAAACCACCTAGTCTTAACTATTTAAAGGTCTGGGGTTGTCCAGCTTATGTCAAGATTGTTAAAACAGACAAGTTGGACGTAAGATCTGAAAAAGGTCGATTTATAGGATATCCTAAAGAAAGTTTAGGCTATTATTTTTACTTCCCTACTGATCAAAGAATTTCAATCAGTAGAAATGCATATTTCCTTGAGAAAGAATTCTTAGAAGAAGGAGGTGTTGGAAGAAAAATTGAACTCAAAGAATATTCTGAAGAGTCTCAAATCGATCATACTCAGCTAGGTGAACCAAATCAAGAACCGTCAACGCATGATACAATGGTTCCAGCCCGTAAATCTTCTAGAATATCTTAACCTCCAAAGAGATATTGTGGCTTTCTACATAAAAAAGTTTTTGAATCTTTTTCAGTGGGAGAAGTTGATCATGGAGATGATCATAAAACTTTTGAAGAGAAGATATTAGATGTTGATTCTGGAAGATGGCCAGAAGCGATGAATTCTGAAATAGAATCCATGTACACTAATCAAGTTTGGACACTTGTTGATCCTCCAGAAGGAATATTTCCTATTGGTTGTAAATGGGTCTTCAAGAGAAAGGTTGGTGCAGATGGAAAGGTAGAGACCTATAAGGCTAGACTAGTAGCGAAAGGTTATACTCAGAAACAAGGGTTGGATTATGAGGAAACTTTCTCACCGATTGCAATGCTTAAATCCATTAGAATCATGCTAACCATAGCAGCACACTATGATCATGAAATTTGGCAAATGGATGTCAAGACTGCATTCCTCAATGGATTTATTGAGGAAAACATATATATGCAACAACCTAAAGGTTTTGTATCCAATGCTAAGAGACATAAAGTGTGCAAATTGCATAGATCCATTTATGAATTGAAGCAAGCTTCCAGAAGCTGGAATATCCGATTTGATGAAACAATAAAAACTTTTGGTTTCATAAAGAATCCGGATGAACCGTGTGTATACAAGTGGGTAAAAGATCATGTCATGATTTTCCTCATATTATATGTAGATGACATATTATTATTGGGAAATGATATTGGCATGATGATTGAAGTTAAGATGTGGTTGTCAAAAGCTTTCTCAATGAAAGATTTGGTGGAAGCAAATTACATCCTAGGAATTCGCATCTATAGAAATAGAGCGAAAGGATTGATAGGGTTATCTCAGAGCATGTATATAGAGAAAATGTTGAAAAAGTTCAACATGCAAGACTCCAAAAGAGGTTTTTTGCCTTGCGGTCATGGACTACATCTTTCTAAGGATATGAGTCCTAAGACTAAACAGGAACGACAGCGGATGCGTAATATACCCGACGCTTCAGCCGTGGGTAGTCTTATGTACATAGTGTTAGCAGATATCAATCAAATCCAGGAGAGAAACATTGGTCAGCAGTTAAAACAATCGTTAAGTACTTGAGAAGGACTAAAGATTTAATACTGAGTTATGGAGGTTCAGAATTGAAAATCCAGGGATACTCAGATTCTGATTTTCAATCAGATGTGGATGATAGAAAGCCTACATCGGGATTCATCTTCACATTTAATGGAGGAGCAATTAGTTGGAAAAGTTCCAAACAATTGACCACTGCCGACTCCATTGCAGAAGCTGAATATATTGTCGCTTCAGAAGCAGCAAAAGAAGGTGTGTGGATACGCAAATTTGTAGCTAAACTTGATGTGGTTCCGAACATGAGTTATCCGATAACCTTGTTTTGCGATAATAATGGTGCTATTGCACAAACAAAAGAACCAAGAGCACACCAAAAATCAAAACATATTCAGCGTAAATATCATATTTTGAGGGAGCTTGTTGAAGCTGGAGAAATTTTGGCGGATAACGTAGCTGATCCACTTACTAGATGTGTATTAGATACCACAACAATTGGCTCTAGTGCAAGTGGGAGTTTTGTTAGTGTATGCCCTAGGAACCAATCGTGTCGTCAGTTCCAAGGCATTATGTTTTGTATATATATATTAATGTATATAGTTTGTATATACATTTTATCTTATCAATAGAAGAAAGTGTTCTTATTTCACATGTGGTTTATTGCTTCATTTATATATATGTATTACATGTGAAATGTCCGAATGATAAAGATCTTTAGAAAATCAAAATCATCAAAGTATTCCCTACATAGGTAACATTAATTGGGCAATAATATTACCTAGTAGGCATGCTGAATGCCTCCGTAGAATATCATGTGATGGTATTAGTGTGGATGACTATAAAAGTTATATCACTAGGGCATTAGCATGGATACGCGGTTAGTGAACTGTTTATCGAATATGGCCATTTACGATGAATCACATGGACATTTAAAATGTAGTCAATGATTTATCATAAGATTGTACTAGTGTATTATTAATCCTTAGTCCTGAGATATCACTGTTAGATTCTGCATAAACGCATATGGTTCATACGGTGTATAAACACGAGGCTAATCATGCCATATGTTAATAAGCTGATTTGGCCATGTGTTGTTTATGTGAGAGGACAAGTGATAGTCAAGATGGGATCCATTGACTTGGTATAGAATGATATCAAGTTCCTAGAAAAATGTCAAGATACATTGGAAAAGGCAAATCTCCGGCCGGGGTATATAAAATGTTACATGAAAGGTTGTTTCATGGTGGGCCGCTCCATATGTATTGAATTAAAATTAAGATAAGGATTTTGACATACCATGAATCCATTCTTAATTGAGATTAGACAACGGAAGGATTTGATTATACAACGTATATGATTGTAAAAGGTTTGTTGGAGTATATCTTCATTGTGACTTAGGGGTTATGGAGCATTGCTAGATGCCTACCATAATCAGTGGGAGTTTTGTTCATAAAGAGTTATGACAAAGCATATCAAAATAGACTGTGATATTAGGCCCACAGCTAAGCCACAATGAACCTAAGAGATCACACATAAAAACTAAGGAGAATGGAGAGATAGCCAAAGAGAGTTGATTATTCAAGGTTGGCTAGCACCTACCAAGGGTAATAAAGTTATTTATATTAATCATTTTCTTTATATTAAATTGGATTTTATAAGGGGTTGTAATTGTAAACAATTAAGGGTTAAATTATTATGTAAACAATTTAAGAGTTAAATTGTTAATTGTGATTAAATGTTAATCCAATGTTATAATTTTAAAAAGTTTAACTTCATAACAATTATGGAATTGTTTAAGGAAGTCCAAAACAATTATTGAATTGTTTACAAGGATTCCTATATAAAGAAAATGATAATTCAATTTTTGTGTAGAGATCAATATCTCTTAGAACCCTAAATCTCTCTCTTGGCCAAATTTCTTCTTCCCTTGGTGTGGATACTCTTTTGCTTAATTTCCCTTGAAATTAAGAGTCTCCAAGGTTGCTAAGGGCTTAAGGTAACATGTTCTACCTTACTTATTTCAATTTGATTGAAATTTTTTTTTTTTAAACTATGACTATACGTGTTATAGTATGATATGCTTGATTCTCCATGTATCCATCTTTTAGATTTGACATATTTCACAATCTTTAAAGTTGCCTGCATATGTGAATCCTTAGGAACATGCATAAACTGACTCAACAAAGTTACTGAGTAGCTTAAATCAGGGCGAGTCATGCATAAATACATCAATTTACCAATTAATTGCTGATAAGCGGAAGCATCTTTTAGTAAGGGATCTCCAGGAACATTGAACTACTTATCATAATCCAGATAGGTGAACTTAATGTGCTGGTCAGTAGGAATATCAGCAAGTTTAGCACTTGATAAACCAGTAGTAGAAATTAATTCTAAGGCATATTTGCGTTGGCATAAGGAAATACCTTTATCAGACCTAGCCACCTTTAAACTAAGGAAATATCTAAGTAGCCCAAGATCCTTAAGCTTAAAATTCAATTGAAGTATTGTATCATGAATCAAATCAGAATTACTTCTAGTGATGACTATGTCATCAACATAAACAAGAATCACCACAATGTGAGTGCCATGTCTTTTGATAAAGAAGGAATAATCTGATTTTGCTTGGGAAAATCCTCCCTAAAGCAAGGGTGTAATGAGCTTAAAGTTCTAGGCTCGAGAAGCCTATTTAAGTCCATATAAGGACTTGTGAAATCGGCAAACCAAATTCTATCTAAAAGGTTTATGGAAACCTTGAGGCAAAGACATATAAATATCTTTTGATAAATCACCTTGTAAGAATGCATTATCAACATCAAGGTGATGCAAAGGCCAATCATGAATTGAAGCTAGAGAAAGAATAGTCCTGACAGTAACCATTTTAACAACAAGAGAGAATCCAGCCTATTGTGTGTAACCTTTAACCACCAACCGAGCTTTATACTCTCCAAAGTGCCATTAGTATTAAACTTTAATTTCTATACACATTTACATCTGATTGGACTTTTACCAGGGGCAATGGAACTAATGACCAGGTATGATTGTTCTCTAAAGCTTTAATTTCCTTTGACATAGCTTCTACCCACTTACGATCTTTAGAGGCTTAGGAAAAATTAACTGGTTCAGTTAAGGAGGAAATTTTTCAAAATTAACTGGTTTAGTTAAGGAGGAAATTTTGCTAAGGCAGGCTTGTTAAGTAGGTGAAAGGTGATTGTAATTTACGGAATGTGAAATTGGATATTTAACTAAGTGAGTTTGTGGTAATATGTAGTCCAGATTGGAGGTTTTGTAATTTTGGTGGATTTCCTTAAAGGTATAGGAGAGGACTGAGCTGAAGTGTCAGCTGCAGATGTTGTATTTGTGATAGGAGAATCTGTAGCTGGAGGTATATTTGAGACAGGTGAGGAATTAGGAGACACAACTGGATCTGATGCATATATGCAACGTTGTGAACGATGTGTATTGGAACAATCTATTTCTAAAAAGGAATCAGATGGAAAGACTGACAAATCTATTTTGGACAAGCTAAAAGGAAAAATATGCTCATAAAAGGTCACATCTCGGGTGGTATGAACTGTATGGGTGTCTAAGTTGTACAGTAAATATCCCTTTTTATTTAAGGAGTATACGACAAAAACACATGGAATGGACCTAAGGGTAAATTTATCTTTGGGAGTAAGGATTGTAGAATAAGCTAAACAACCAAAGACTCTCAAATGTGTCAAGGAAAGAGGTTTGCCAAATAATTTTTCAAAAGGAGAGAGACCTTTGAGGACAGTGGTTGGGCACCTATTAATTAAATAGATTGCTATTTGAATACAATAGCCCCAAAGTGTGTGTGGTAATTTTGAGTGAAACTTTAAGGCTCTAGCAACCTGAAAAATGTGTTTGTGTTTTCTCTCCACAATACCATTTTGCTGTGGAGAGTAAACACATGAACTCTTGTGCTGAATACCTAGGTTTGCTAACAAATCATGACAATTTCTATTAAAAAACTCTAAGCCATTGTCAGAACGAATGCATTTAGGTGTTACATGAAACCGATTTTGAACCATGATTAAGAAATTTTTAAGCAACTGAAAAACATCAAATTTAAATTGCATTAGGAAAATCCATGTCACTCTAGTACAATCATCCACAAAGGTAAGGAAAAATCTTGCATTTCCAAAAGTAGGTACTTTATAGGGACCCCATACATCCATATGCAAAAGATCAAAAACTGAATTTGAAATACTTTGGCTTAAAGGAAAAGGTGTTCTGGTTTGTTTTGCCAAGGGACAAATTGGACAATGTGAAGAATTGTCAATTGGCAAATGATTAACCATCTGTTTTAGAATAGGGTTTGGGACATGCCCCAATCTTTTATGCCAAACATGGAAATCAAAAATTACCCTGGAATTGGGAATTGAAACTTTATTCATTACTGTATTACAAACACTCGATGTAGAAAGCATTTTTGCAAGAGTTTTGATGTCGGAATTGTGAAGTGATGATTGTGTGAAGGGCACATGAAAATATAAGCCTTGAAAATTTTTACCAATCCCCTTCAACTTGCCACTCCAGAGGTCCTGGATTAAGCAAAAATCAGGGTAAAAGGTAATTGCACAATTAGTAGCTGAAGTGTATTGAGAAACAGAGAACAGATTATATTTGAAGTCTAGTAAATGCAATACATGATCTAGACTAATCATATCATCTATCCTAACAGATCCAGTGTGCTTAATTTTGGTTTTGGTTCCATTTGGTCGGCCAACATAAGTTTTTAGATGATAAGTTGTGTCTATAGGTGCATTTAAGCTAGACAATCTATTGGTCATATGGTCTGTCGCCCCTGGATCTATGATCCAATTTGTAGTGTTATTAAAACAGGATAAAAGTGATGTAGCTATACCTACCACATTAGTTGATGCTGAGATATTCTCCTTTCCAAGAAGTTGGAGTAGCTGGGAGTATTGTTCTGCCGAAAGAATTGTACCTAGTGAATTTGAATTCCACATGAGCATTAGAGGTTGTATCAGGCTGTGTATGTGCTTGATTAGCTACTGATCTGTTCTTTGATGGAATTTACTTTACTAAAAGGTACTGTACAAACATTGTTCGATACAATTGATGCTCACTCTTTTCTCTACATTTTTCCCTTCTACAAAAGCTACTATGGTATCAAAACTTTGGGTTTGATATCCTAAGAATTTTTTTCTTCCTTTCGTCAACAACCAATCTTGATTAGCTCATCAATTTCTCTGATCTGGTTTAAGCTTCAACCTATTCTATTCAATCAGCTCACAGTGATGAATTCCAGCAGTGAATCGATGATGAATCTCTCAAACATGAACTCGCTGCTGTATATTCATTCATCTGATACTCCGAGGCTGCTTTGGTAACTAAACAACTTATTCTATGGTTCAAAACCAAATCCTATTGATGCCACCCCTGCTCTCTGTAAAACAAGCATATTCTGTTGTCAATCAAGATGAAAGTTAGAGAATACTGTCAGGCAATAATAGTGGCTTAGATGTAACCACTGCTTTGTATGCACACAATACACAGAAAGCGCAAAATCATAATCCCAAATATAAAGGGAAAAGGTCTTATATAGAGTGTGAGTTTTGTCATCTACCAAGGCACAAGAGGGATACATGTTATAAAATTCATGGTTACCCAGCTGATTACAAAGGGCAAAATGTAGAGAAAAGAGTGAGCATCAATTGTATCGAACAATGTTTGTACAGTACCTTTTAGTAAAGTAAATTCTAACTCAACTAACCAACTCCACTACTATAGTTAACTACAATTACATTTAATTAAAGTATATAGTTAACTATAGTTACGTTGAACTAAAGCAATATTAAAGCTATAAAGCTGAAGTGTAGCTGGAGTATATTCTTCAATAGGATAAAACCAGCCCTTAACTTCAGGTGGTTTGCGTAGCAGAGGTAACTGCTATGGCAGTAGGCAACTACCTGTAATTGAGATAGCCATCTTGTAATGAAATTTTACTTTTTCAAAGTAATTATTTCTCATGGGTTTGTGATCACAATTTGGGTTTGGGCTCGTTATTTTGCATTGACCCATTGTATTCTTGTCTGTTGTGTCATTTTCTGTGTTTGGGCTTAATTAGGCCCAATTGACTAATCTAATATTATAGCGTAATGTTACTCTTCCTTCTTAAAACTTCATGATCTCTTTACTTTTGGGCCCTTTGGACCGTTAAAATGATCCTTAGATAAATCGACCGCTAAAATTTGAATCGAAAGTGAACTTCTTCTCTCTTTCATGGCTCAGAAATAAGTGTAGCTCTCGAAGATTAACCAATGTTTCAGGATTTGTTTTAGTCCAAGTGTCATCTTGTACAAGCTTCAAAGTCTGAGGATTTGTCATATTGTCTATCCGCAAATAATGCGATCGAAATTGTCCAATTAGATGTCTCAAATTTTGCAGCTTCCAAATTTCAGTTATTAGAGAGAAAGAAGAGAAGAAAGAATGGGTTCGGCTGAGAGATAGAGTGAGAGTGAAAGTGAAGCAAAAATGGAGATGAGAAATGTTGGAGCAGATCACTCAATTTTGGTTTCTGGTAACACATGCATGTGGTTGGGTTGATGAATTCTTCTTCCTTTCTTCAATTTAGGAGTGGTTTTGTTAATAGATGTGGAGGAAGAAAGTGCTTGACGTTGCTTCCAATTTTCGGATTGAGTTAAAATAGTGAGTGGGAAAACTAAATTTTCTCTAAACAAAGTTCCAATTATAAGTCTCGCGTGATTTTTTTGAGTTAATCTTTTCAATTTTTTGAGGCGATGTTTGGATTAAATGTGTTTTGTATAAATTTTAAACATGTATTTTCTTTATTGTCTTGTTCGGAAGCTTGAGAAGTGTTGAAGTGCATGATTTCATGGAGTTTTGATGTTTTTATGCATCATGTTGGAGGAGTAACGAAATTGGGTTGAATATGTCATGTTTGAAACATGTTTATAAAATTGCACATTCACCCCTGTGCTCTTGAAATGAATTACTATGTTAATAATGCATGTTTTTCATTAAGAAGAATATATGATCTTCGATAAGTGTATTTTTAAGCTTGAGTTTCAAAGGTTGCATGTCCAGTTAGAGCTTTCTACTTTAATTTGGCTGAAATGGATTGAATTAAAAGTGATAATGGTTAATGTGTTGCTTTTAAATCATGGTTAGATGTATAATTGAAGAGGTTATTGCATAGAAATTGTTTTGGGAAGTGGTGTTGACTGAAATTGGAGAATTAATACAATAGTTTTATATGGGTAGAGCATATATGTTGATCTTACAGAATTAAGAGTTAGTAAAGTATTTTTTTGTTATAAAAAGGTTATACTGTGAAATTCTGATAGCCTGAACTTCCGTAAATTCTATATATGTTTTGGGTTTTCAATTGAAGCTAAATTTCAGATATTTTGTTTCAGACTTCCTGAGGATTGTTTGAAAATTCATTTCACCCAAAAATTCGATGTATTGATTTTTTTATGAATTTTTTAAATCTGCTCTGTAATCCTGGAATTTTATGTTTCCTGCAGACCATGCATTTTCAGGGACTGATTTAATATACTTATACTCGTCCGAAATGAGTGATTTTAAATTCTGATAAATTCTTTATGTGTCTTGTTTTATTCTGGAAAGTTTCAGGATTTTTAAAGTTAAGAGTGCATAGATATGAATTTTAAAATTCAGAAACATCAATTCTGGAAAATAGTTTGGCAGTTTTGAGAGGTTGAAAGAAAATTATGTTGTTAATACCATTTGCTTCTTCCTTGGTAATACTATCCTCAACAACTATGTTGTTACCAATATCTCCCAAGTCTTCCTCAAGTGCATCATCATTATCCTTATCACCATCCTCATCAATTTTAGGCATTTCCTCAAACCAATCCCATTCTTCATGATCCCATCTACCATCAAATACCTCGTCATCAAAATGGTTTTCTCACCAATTGGTGTAGGGTTTATTTGAGGGGGTGTTTCTAATTTGTTATTTTTAGGAGTGGCTTGCTTATATTCATGAGTGATATTTGGGCGGTCGTTTTATGCCCTATTTTTTTGTAGGGTGTTTTGGAGGTTCTCTTGTTAGATAAGATTTTCAGGTTGATTCTCAAACGGATCATTCATGTCAATTTGGTGGTCATGCTTTAGGGTTCAATTTAAAAATTCAACCACATCACTTTGTGGTTTTTTGGGATATCAAGTAAGGCTAAGGTTGGCTCAACAACATCTACTAGTGAAAACTTAACATAAAAATGTGCATCCTATTCATCTTCTTTATCAAACACCACAAACACTAAACCCAAATTTTCATCATCTTTCACTTAGGACATCTTATTTGACTAGGGCATTGACATTGACAATTAACATCTCTCACCAGACTATAAATTATTACCAGTAGTCATTCTCAAAGCTTCATTTTGCAATGAAATGACACTAATCTCATCACACCTCTTAACGCCTAAGTTATACCTATTGCCAAGCACATACACCCATACAATGAAAGGCATCATTTTGTCTTGTTAACATACAAACAAGTAAGAGCCAATACAACAAATATGAGCATGACACCATCTAATGTACAGCAACATAAGCAACAATCGTTCAACAAACTCATACAAGCATCCACTGGCATACGACCTACATGAGTGAGCAACAACAATCGTTCAACAAACTCATACAAGCATACACTAGCATACGACCTACATGAGTGAGCAATAACAATTAACCTATAAAGAATCAACGCTAAACAACGATTAGCAATGACAACATTAAAAACGATTTACATTCAACATAACCTAGGGTTTAATGCAACCTAAACACAAACAAGATAAATACACACAAAATCAATCTCTAGCACAGATGGAAACCCATGATACAAAAATATCATTTTCTTCAAACCCATATACAACCATAACACACACGATTAAAAGTTGTAATAAAAGGTAAAATGGAGACCATTTTTGGGGCTACTGACATCTAACATGATTTTAACCAACAACACACACACATTCATACGGTTTCCTACCTATTACCATGAGCATATCTTGGATGAGAATGCAATGTATATTATGTTTAAACATGGGTGTCAGTTACTTTCCCTAAGTACCCATCCCCCATCAGACACTAACTGTTATTTATCCTGCGCGCGCGTATAGGATTTATGGGCCCGTGCAAGTGTGCAGCTCACAAGAAGTGGACCGGTAAGCCTATGCAAGTGTGCTTCACGCACACAAAGTGGGAAAATAAATAAGCCAAGTATCATTTCAGTATTTGCATGAGCTTTATATGAGTTTTCATAAGCATCCATTGAGTGATGATTTGGATGGTTGTAGCATGACTACTAGAAACATTGCTTTCAGAAAGAAAGATCGTAACGAGGAGTGATTCTTGTCGAGGTTGGGCTCTTACATCAACGTCTCATCATGTGTAAAAATGTCATGTTTATTCCAATGCAAGATTATGTTTTATTTCAGATGTTTATCTCATTTGCTGATTGTAAGATTTGAAAACTCTGATACCTCATGTTTTTCAAGTTTATAAAATGAATGTGATATATTTTCAGATTTTCAAATATTTATATATCATATGTTATGTTTTTACGAGAAGTATATTCAGAAAATAGATTTTACGGTTTTTCACATGACACGTCTCAGTCACCCGAGTCCCATGGGTGCGCCTTGAGCCTATGGGATAGAGAGGGTTGGGACGGGTCATGTCATTTAATCCCAAGTACTTCAAGTGAATCAACTTGCCTATATCTTTGGGTAAATCCCGGGCTAAAAAACTATTCACAATTTCTCAAATACTGATTCTCTGTAAGCTGATACTATTACCAAGAAGTATTATGGTACTTTGATGAGTAAAGAGGCTCACATATTTACAACTGAAACAATATAAAAAACCCAAATGATGGCCAAATGACAAATTAAATTTGAAAGAAAATACAGTGCAAACATAACAATCACTATCAAGGTAGGAGAGGGACTGATTCCAATCTTTCTGGAAGTTTGAATCCGCTATGGTCTGCTAACTGCAAACCTCTAAGCACTGGCAGAGCTCCTTCCTCTATCTGCCACTCCTCTAAATCTCTCGTAGCAAGTCTTAAAATTGCAAGCTGGGGAAAAACCTTTGCCGTGCACACCATCTTCTTTCCACGGTAACAACAGATTAATTCAAGTTCTGTGAGGTTCAACATCTTCTCCAATATTGGCATCGGGTCATCTACGAGTTTGGGTTCCATAACATTAGGCTTTCTACATTTGGCAAAAGTACATGCATTTCTCCTTGTAGTTTCTCCATCTTCCCAAGTAATATCAAGTGTCGGAGATATCGGCAATGACAGAGTGGTCGCAATGTAGGAAAAAAATGATCATTTGAAAAAAGGATCGTTAAAATTTGAAGACTTTTCAGGTTGGCAATAGAATCGAAAGTGAACTTCTTCTTTCATAGTTGTTATTTCCATTGATTAAATTCCGATTCTAGTTTTATTCATTATAGTCAAAAGTTTTTGAGTGTTGGGCCACGGATGCCCAGCATTAACATCCTGAAACTGACTTGAAAGTTCATCATATTCACATTCAACCAAAAAAAAAAAGAAAAAAACTTTGAATTAAAATTAAAATTTCACCCAATCATCTTTACCATATAATATTGTATATATAGTATTATTCTTAATCATAATCATGTATTTTATTTAAGTAAAATTAAAACTTCATTCACAAAAAGTTAGTGAATTAGCATGACTCAATTATTTAGTCACTATTGTAGGCTTTGTTATTCGCAAGTAATTAATTTTGGCCCAACGAAGGAGGGAGTATATTTTGTGTCCTAATACACTGAGTCAACTCTCTCGCATAATTTTGCATTATAGATAATGTAATATTGATTTAAAGTTACACATTATAGATAAAAAAATCATATAATATATATGACAATCATACTAGTTAATACATCCTCATTTGAAGTGCAAAATATAGAATACATATATGCTTAGAGAATGAATATATGATAAAAGCTTAAACTAGATGAAATCACAACCGTAGAGGCTCATCATTGCCACAAATGGCTTGAAAAAACATTAAATTGAAACCATAACATATATGTATTCAGGGTTGGATCTAGCCTAGTTTTGGGTGGGCCATGGTCCATATCCTCAATTTTTTTTTTAAATACTAATATGTATTATTTCTAGATTTTGGTTCACCCTAATAAAAATATTAATGAAGAAAAATATTAATGTGTAATTAGTTTTTATTTTGGCCTACTCTAACAGAGATTTCTGGATCCGGTATTGTATGTATTATAAGAATAATCC
>CM047740.1:933104-957822 GCA_026225825.1 Pistacia integerrima | reverse complement strand
GTGGGGGAGGGGATTTAGGTTTTGTTTAGGTTCTATTTTTAGTGTTAAAAAAAAAAAAAAAAAAAAAAAAAAAAAAATCTGCCTAGTTTAAGGGTATATCGGCTGGAAACCAGAACTCCCGCCTTAAAAACCGCCTAGCAATACTTTGGCAACCTCGGGTATAACAACGCCACGTACCTTAAACGAAATCCGCATTTGTTTTTAGGAAGGTTTATGCTTTAAGTCATGTCTTTGAACGCCTAATGATGCATGAAATAGTAACTTGACTTTGTTATTGAGCATATTCCTTAACTTAGGATGTTAGCAATCTTTCATAAAATAGAGTCAATCATATTTGAATCTTTGTAGTTTGAAATAATATGTCTTGAGAAGTTGTGTAGACTTGGTGACGAAGCATGATTGAGGAGTGTATAACAACCCTTAAAAGAAAAAAGAAAAAAATTGTTTCTCTTAAGCTAGTCCTAAATTTGGGTTTAAGCAAATAGGAAAAAGAAAAGAAAGGTATGTGGTGAGTCGAGATGGAGCGTAAAACGCACTCACTCATAAACACAACCATGAAATGAGATTGAGCATAAAATGCACTCATTCATTTTCAAAACAAAAAAAAAAAAAAGAAAAAAAAAAAAAAAGAGAGAAAAAAATTGTATCCTTAGTTTGCTACCCGCTTGTAGTAGTAAAGAGAAACAGAAAAAGAAAAATTGAGAGGTGAGTTGTACACGAATTGGTTGTGATTAGTTTCCTTGTTTGCATTGACTAATTGAGAGTAATTGTGGAAAATGATGAAGAGAGATGAATGTCATTAACTCTGTTTTATTTTATTTTGCTGCTTCCTAAGTTAGGTATGAATATACATGGATTAAATATTGTTGCTTATGCATCATGCTGATGTTCTTGAGATGACTTGAGATGATGGTGTTCCTGATATGACTTGAGTGTAGGGTTTGTTTGAATTAGTTTGCCCGAGGACGTTCAAAAGCTAAGTGTGGGGGAATTTGATGGGAATGCAAAATGTCATATTTAACCCCCTTAATGTTTAGTCTTTTATATGTATTTGTTTCTAATTGTACTCATTATTACTTTATTTTGGTTTAGGAAGCAAATGGAGGTGTTAATTGAAAAACGGAATTAATTAGGGGAATTCGGACAGTTTCGCCACTGCTTCGTATTCTGGGCATAATTTTCTTATCCGAGCTCCGATTGAGATGATTCAAAATGCTGTGCAACACTAAGAAAGAGATCTACAACTTTCATGTTTTGAGGTTTTAGAGATACTGGCTGAATCAAGGTTTTAATCGAGCTTGAAGTTGACGCACCTGCATTACCGACGTCCTGGAGCGTTCTGACTTGTTATGCAAGTCATATTATTGCACGTTTTAAAGACATACATGCTGCACGAAAATTACAGCTGGAAACACCACCTTCCTATTGTATTAGGACTCTATTTTATTTTATTTCCAATTAGAATTAAATTAGGATTAATGTTATTTTAGGATAGGAGAATATTTCTTTTAGGAGATTGAGTGGGATTTGAATTCTTAAATTAGATTTTAAAAGAGAGATCAGATTAGTTTTTGGGGGACACACGCCTCTCTCTGGTCTTCTCTGAACTTTTCCTCTGTAATTCGTGGATGGCCATGAGAGGCTGATTTTGTAACTTGGTCGAAGGAAACGGAAACCTCGGAATCAAATAAACTGTGAGATCTTTCTGTTTTTAGTGTTAAATTCATGTTTGAGTATTGAATGTTATTACGTGCATATTTTTATGATTGATGCATTTAATTACTAGGAGGCCTACTAGTGTATTATTTGTTGAAATCTCTTGCTAAGTTTGATATCAAATCCGTAATTGTTTGATCCCTCCAACTTGTGAAGCAACTAGGGTAAGTAATTTGTGCGTCAGAATTAGTAACCTTACGAAGAACATTCAACTAAATTAAATACAACCGCTTGTGTTTGTGTTGTTTAGCTTCGTCGATCTCTCTAATTCTTAAGGCTGCCACTAGATTAAATCTTGAGCGCTTGTCTAGGGTTGTTTAGGGGTAAGATTAATTAGGATCGCTTGTTTCCTGATTAATTACAATTAAGGAGAGATAGGAAATTAGTTCCAACGGTGAATATTCAATGTGTGAATTGATTATCTTCACGTCAATGATCGCTTGTAAGATTCCGATGGTGGATGTTGGACGGAGACCAAGTTCCGTCATTTTAATTGATTTCGATTTGAGTTGTTTTCTTTTCCTGGAAGGGCGCCCCTTTTCTGTTTTTACAAAAAAAACCCCACCTTGTTCACATAACAAAGAACTTCAGCTAGACACTCTTCGTGGATCGACCTTGACTTACACTACTACGTGTATTTTTAGGTTTTAATTCTGGGTGCCTACGACAGCACGCCACCCGTACCCACTATTTTCTTACTACTTGCTCGGGTTCTACGTCTCATCTACAAAACAACCACACTTAATCAACTCATGCAACACTTTAAGTAAGGAAAGAAAATTTAACTTACAACTGTCGACTACGGAACATCGCGGCGGTGAGAATGGCACACTGTCAAATCCCAAAATCTTTGCTCTGATACCAAAAATTGAATGACTTCTTTCTACTAGTATACTTTAGGATATATACAATAAAATCATACATACTTAGCATATGAAAATAGTTGGGCCCAAATTTTTCTGTACTTATAAAATATAATTCTTTACATATACTAAAATAACAAGTACAAAAACTTAGTAACGGTGGACAGTAATGCCAATTCTCTCCGCTTGACGACTCCCTTCCGACCGCTGCTCACCTATTTCCTGCAAAAACATGGAAAAACAACGGGGTGAGCATAAAAATGCTCAGTAAGTAAATCCCTTAACTCTTCTTCTTCTTTGATTCTTTCCATACTTAATTCTTTTCTTCTTTCTTTCATTCTTAGTTCTTTCTCTTTTCTTTCTCCGTTTTTAATTCTTACTGTTCTTTCTTTCTTCCTAATTCTCGTTGTTCTTTCCTTCTCTCTGTTCTTTCTTTCTATTCTTCCTTTTCTTTCTATTCTTTCTATCCATGGTGGAATACATGGTAATATGCATGAATGAAATGCATGTGCAATAATGCATAAAAATGCATTTTCTTTCTTCTTTCTATTTCTTTTCTTTTCTTTCTATTCTTTTCCTTTCTTCTTGTTTGTCTTGCTCAAGCTTCTCTTTTCTTTCTTGTTTTTCTTTTATTTTCTTTGCTTGTTCAAGCTTTCTCATTCTTTCTTATTCTTGTTCTTTCTTTTCTTGTTCTTTATTCTTTCTTATTCTCTGCCGGTTGATCTCAGTTGATGCATGGATTTGGAACCTTGACCATGTGAGTGAGTACAGTCCTCATCTACATGCACTCTTGCGGACTGTACAAATTCTTTCTTTCTTCTTAGGCCACTCAATTAAGGTGGCGTGCATGTAGGAATTCTTCTTGGTACAACCCTCATCCACATACACTCTTACGGGTCGTACAATTCTTCTTCTTCTTATGCCACTCAATTAAGGTGGCGTGTATGTGGGAATTTTTTCTTAGCACTCACGGTTCCCCATCGCACAACCTATTCTTTTCTCTTCTTTAATGCTTTTCTTTCTTTAATTCTCTAGTACTTATTCTTTCTTTCTCTTTATTCTTAAAGTGTTTTATTCTTAAAATTCTTTATTCTTTCTTAAGTTACTACACAAATACAAATATATGCATATGGATGGCTCATGCTTAGAATTCTTACTTAAATGCACTCATGAAATGCAAATATACAATGTTGTATAAAATTAAGGTTTCTACTCATACTCATGCTTCTCTTAGGCATTTCATCAAACAATAAATGTGCATATACAAACTCTACCTTAACTATAATTCTATTTGTTTCTTAAACCATCCAAATGAGAGCCAAACTCCCATGTATCCTCATAATCCCTACACGGCAAAACACTCCCAAAATTCTTCCAATTCCAACCCATCATCATACAATCAAAAACACTTCTCATACTCAAATATATCCAACAACAAGCATAAATAATCATCAATCTCATTTCAATTTCTCAACAATCATAACATATACATGCTTAAAGAAATCTCTACTTAATTGATTTCTTAAACCTTAACTTGAGTTGGATTTTGAGTTGTATTTACTTACCTTGTACTTGAGTAGTCTCCACTAAAGCTCTCTACTCTTGTTGGATTCAAACCTTCTCTTAACCCTAAGCATAAACTTAATAAGAATTCAACTTCTACACAAATAAATCATATATATAAAGCAAGAATTGTTACCCCTTGTTGCCTAGGATCAAAACCTTATTAAATTCCACTCAAAAGCCCTCAAAATCCTTGGAAAATTAAGTGAAAATTTGAGAGAAAATGGAGAAGGGGAGTGGCGGTGGAAAGGAGAGAAATAAGGGTTACAAACCCTTAATATCTTATTTTATAAACATACTTTCCCATTTTGCCCTTACACTTTCTTAGAAATTCCATCTATGTCCCTTAGTCAATTATCATAATGCCTTCATTTTTATTGCATTTTACATGAAATTCTCACTCTTTTCACTCCCCACTTTTTCAACTAATTTTGAGTGAAAAGATCATTTTACCCTTAATGCAAGTTTTAAGGCATTTTCTTCATATTCTCTTAAAATAACTTTAACAAAAATCAACTAAGGGCTATAAAAACATAAATTAAATTACAAACCTCCGTGTGGGCGTTACAAGATCCTCATTTAGGACTTTTGGGCCTTGCGTTTGGATTTCTCACACATAGCCCACTCCAAGAATTCTTTTCCTAGATGTACGATGATGTTGGGCTCGAAACGAGCTTTCTGCTGATATCTTATAGGCCCCGTAACTCTTTTGGATAAAAAGTTATTGCCATTTTATATTGACATGCCCATTTAAGACTGTTGGGCATTGCGTTTGGGCTTATGATGCACAACCCTCTCTAGGAATTCTTGTGCTAAACGTTCAACATCGCGCTCGAAATGAGCTTTCTGATGATACTTTACGTGCCTCGTAACTCATCCCAGATCAGAAGTTATTGTCCTTTTAAGTTAACATGCCCATTTAGGACGTTTTGACCTTACGGTTGGGCTTTTGGCGCACTGCCCTCTCCACGAACTCTTGTGCTAGACGTTCTACACTAATCTCGATATGAGCTTGACCCGTACTCCTCCCGGATCAAAAGTTATGGCCGTTTTAAGTTGACAAGCCCATTGAGGAATTTTGGAACTTCTTTTTGGGCTTCTGATGCGTAGCCCTCTCCAATAATTCTTATGCTAGACATGCCATGTTTTTGGACTCGAAACGAGTTTTCTGTTGACATCTTATGGGCCTCGTAACCCCTCCTGGATCAAAAGTTATTGTCATTTTAAGTTGGCATGCATATTTAAGACTATTGGAACTTGCGTTTGGGTTTCTCACACGTAGTTGTATCTAGGAATTCTTGTGCTAGACGTATTGCACTTGAAATAAGCTTTCTTTTCAAATCCCTATAGGCCCCGAACTCCTCTCGGAACAAAAGTTATTGCCATTTTAAGTTGGAATGCCCATTTAGGACTTTTATGCCTCGCATTTGGCCCACTAATTGATGCATTGAAATTACAACATGCAATGTGTATAACAAGTGCACTAGTCGCAAAAAGTAATAAAGTGATAAGTAGAGTATCGTTCCCACGAGGATTGCTTGTTAAGCACTGATTTTCCTAGTTGTTTATCAAGTTGGAGAAACCGAAAGATGTTGGATTTGCAGGAGAAATTTAAGCTAAAGTGAAAACAAAATTTACTACGTACTTTAAAAACTAATTAATAACAGCAAGGTTAATTCAAGAGAAATATCAATTAAAACAAACGATTAGGGTTTTGACTTCACTAGGATTTTATGAATTAATCTACGAATTATGCTACTTCTACACTCACATGCACGGATTATAAATCGCACTCCATAATGTGTAAAACATACCTTCTTAGGCTATGTTTTCCTACTTTTCCCTATTAAGCTTCCGTACCCAACAAATTGAAGGTTAATAGTTCCAATTTCGTTAAGCTAAACGGAATCCTAAATTAATTTCATTGATTCTCAAACCTATCTCTAGCGTTCAATACAATAATGGAAATTACCCTAAAAAGCTAATACATGATTCATTTCTCAGTCTCATCATGTTCAACAAGTAATTTCAATAAAAACAAGAGCAATCACACAATCCATGCAATAGAATGTAAAAGCAACATTAATTTACTGATTAAACATAAAAATCCCAATTACATCAAAACCCTAACCCAAAAGTGAGTTAGTTCATGCTAAAATTAACACAAATCGAAATAAAAATAGTAAACAATGCATTCAACATGTTGGAATAAAGAAAAGAGAACAAAATCTTCCCTATTTGATGAATCCAAAAAGTTCAATCTCCAATCTTCTCTTCTCTCCCAAATGTCGAACTCCCTAATAAAATGACTAAGTCTTCTTTATATAGTCGGTCTAAAACAAACCTTGTTAGGAAACGACCCGGTTGCGCAGCGGAAAACAAAAAAAATTTACAACCACGGATCATTCCTTAGAACCCAAAATCAAGGCACAGATTTTACAGTTTATGCATAATAAGAATCTGCAGAAAATAAATCCAAAGGTTTGAGAAACCATACCCACGTTGGAGGCTCCACCAATGTTGTCTCTGAATGTGTTTGCTACCGATCCAAGTGTAGGATCGAACCAAGAAGTCCACACGAAGACAACCACCAAGAACCAAGGAGGGATTTGCTAGATCCTCCTTGGCCTTAAGAAATCAAGAAGAAAAACAAAAAGTGTTTGTTTTCAATGGAACAGTGAAAGTGGCGTGGGAGAGTTTTTGGCTGGAGGTTTTCTTTTCAAAATCAAAAGAATGAATAAAATAACACACACTCACATTTTTCAACTAAAACCTTTTTCCTTTTATAGTCTTATTTTAGTTGCCCTATTCCCATATGGAATGGGCTTGGGCTACAACCCAAACACCCCCCAAATTTGCCAAACACTCCCAATTAGATATTTTAATTTAATTCATCATTATTTCAATTAAAATCAATTAATATTTAATTAACATTTAACAATAATGATGATTTAATTAAATATGTGCGAACACACATTTAACCGTAATTTCACTTATTTAATTTTTTTAACAAATTAAATAAAAAGGCTACGACCTCAGCAAATTTAATTGCACTGTGAAATTACCAAAATACCCCTTCGCCCAAAAAGATGAAAACGCCCTTCTTTCTTCTTGGCTCTTAAATTATCTTCTATGTGTGTGACCCATAGGCTCCTCATCATACCGGTAGTGTATAGTATCGCGATTAACACCAATTAATCGTCTCACTAATACACAGACCAAGATTGGCCCCTAGCAAGGCATCATGGCCACCCGATAGATTCGGATTCAGAAAGTAGCTACGTCAGCGATATGGTTACCGTAAAATACGATCCTTTCATCATAACGTTATCTCGGACGAGGACGAAGGCATAGAAATAGTGTCAACCTTCGGTTACTCTCGATATTATATATTCACGGACCAATGACCCGTATTATAATCTGGATAGAGCAACAACTCAATCCCACCTGTGGGCCCACGGATTTTAGTGTCATTGCCATATACCGAATTGCGCCGTGAGATAACTTCTCCGTACCGGGAGTGATGAATCCTCTCAATCCACCATAGTCTTGATACACTCCTTGATATAGCCAATCACCACTCTGCGACTCTTAATAGAAGCTGCGTTAGGCTAGTGTCAAAGCGTACCAATCGGTGCACAAGGCGCCCGGTGATCTCAAGTCTAAGGATCACATGCACCACCATTCGTTAGAGGATTTGTTCCATAGACATTGGGGTTACCATCCATATGGAATCCTCTGGTGGGTCAGTCCAGTGAACTTGCTGCGGTATATCCGCCTACAACAAGCACCCATGTGTTGCACCAGGTTGTCACCAAACAACCTTGACAAGTGAGATCGATCCACGCCTTTCGACGGGTGGTCGTTCAACACTATGATAGCCTTACCGTATTATCTCGTGCCCTTACTTCAGAATATCTTGGGGCTATGGACGTTTCTAGAATGGCCACCATATGTGCTCATAGGGTTCTCACTATCAAGATTTGAAACACTTGATACCCTCGTCACGGTTCTACCATTCTAAGGACATATATCAATACATATTGCAATAATAATGATTTACGCGATATAGAATAAAATGCCTTTTATTATTGATTAATGAACATTATTACAAAGAGTCAATTCCACAATAATTGATTGGCTCTAGGGCATCTACTCTAACAATCTCCCACTTGCACTATAGCCAATCATTCATGTATTTAATACCAAATGATTTCAAGTGCCTTTCATGCTTCTGCTGCGACAAAGGCTTTGTCAGTGGATCTGCGAGATTGTCGTCAGTATGCACTTTACTAATCTGCACGTCTTTCCTCTCAACTATCTCTCTGATGAGATGGAATCGTCTGAGTATGTGTCTGGACTTCTGATGAGACCGTGGTTCCCTAGCTTGAGCAATTGCTCCATTGTTGTCACAATAGATGTCTATAGGATCAACAATTATAGGAACCACACCAAGTTCAGTGACGAACTTCTTAATCCAGGACGCCTCCTTCGGCCGCATCGACAATGCAATATACTCGGCCTCCATTGTAGAGTCGCTACGGTGCTTTGCTTGGAGCTCTTCCACCCACCGCACCGCCATTGAGACAAAATACAAACCCTGATTGCGATCGATAATCGTCTTTGTCCGTTTGGAAACTAGCATCACTGTATCCTCTTATAGTGAGCTCATCTTCCCCTCCATAAACCAAGAACATATCCTTAGTCCTCTTCAAGTACTTAAGAATATTCTTGACTGCCATCTAGTGACGCTCACCTGGATCCGATTGATATCTACTACAAGTGCTCAAAGCACATGAGACATCAATCCGAGTACATAGCATGGCATACATGATGGATCCAATTGTGATGCATATGGGATCCTTCTTCATCCTATCTCTCTCATCTAGTGTTTTAGGACACAATTCCTTAGAGATAAACACCATGTGACATCGGAAGAAATCCTTTCTTGGATTCTTCCATACTGAATCGTTTCAGTACTTTGTCAATATATGCACTCTGACTTAGGCCAAGCAACCTACGCGATCTATCACGATAGATCTTTATACCAAGGATGTAGGCTGCTTCCCCTAAGTCCTTCATGGAGAAGCACTTGGATAACCAAGTCTTTACCGACTGCAAGTTCGGTATATCATTCCCGATCAGAAGTATGTCATCGACATACAACACTAGGAATGCTACTGCGCTCCCACTCACTTTCTTGTAAACACAGGGCTCATCTTCGTTCTTGATAAAACCGAATTCTTTTACGGCCTCATCAAAACGAATGTTCCAGCTCCTTGAAGCTTTCTTGAGTCCATAAATGGATCTCTGCAACTTGCATACCTTATTAGCTTGACTATCAAGAACGAAACCATCAGGTTGTGTCATATACACATCCTCCTCAAGGTTTCCGTTAAGGAAAGCAGTTTTGACATCCATTTGCCAAATCTCATAATCATGATATGCAACAATTGCAAGCATAATCTGGATGGATTTAATCATGGCAACCGGTGAAAAGGTTTCTTCATAGTCAATGCCATGAATTTGTTTGAAACCTTTGGCAACCAGCCGTGCTTTATAAGTATGCACGTTGCCATCCATGTCAGTCTTCTTCTTAAAGACCCATTTACACCCTATAGGTTTTATCCCTTCAGGTGGTTCCACCAGAGACCACACTTGGTTCTGGTACATGGAGTCCATCTCAGATTTCATGGCTTCAAGCCATTTAACGGAATCTGGATCCGATATAAGCGTCTTCGTAGGTTCTGGGTTCATCGTCTTGATAGACTAGTACGTCACCATGTTGAGTCACGAGATAACCGTATCTCTCGGGCTCATGGCGTACTCTCCCAGATCTACGTAGCTCCTGTGCTACCTAAGGTGGTTCACTTTGATCCACAAGTTGTGGAGTAACCTCCTCATGATGCTCAACCACTTCCTGTGGTACATCATCCCGTCCTTCGTCTAGTATATCTTGTGGTTCTAGAACTTCATCGAGTTCTACTTTTCTCCCACTAGTACTTCTTAGAAAATGTTCCTTTTCTAGGAAGACACCAGATCGAGCAACAAAGATTTTGTGCTCTTCTGGGTGGTAGAAATGGTATCCTTTGGTCTCCTTTGGATACCCCACAAATATACATTTACAGGATTTTGGGCCCAGCTTGTTCGAAGTTAATTTCTTAACATAAGCTTCGCAACCCCAAATCCTTAGATAAGACAAGTTGGGCTTTGGCCCACTCCATAGCTCATATGGAGTCTTATCTACAGACTTTGACGGCACACGGTTTAAAACGTGAGTCGCAGTCTCTAGGGCATAACCCCAGAACGATGCAGGTAAATCACTAAAACTCATCATGGACCTAACCATGTCAAGTAAGGTCTTATTCCTCCTTTCTGACACTCCATTGTGTTGGGGTGTATAAGGAGGGGTGAGTTGTGATACTATCCCACATTCCTTCAGGTACTCAGAAAACCCCGAGCTTAAGTAGTCACCTCCTCGATCCGACCGAAGAGCTTTAATACTTTTGCCCAACATATTCTGTACTTCATTCCTGAATTCCTTGAATTTATCAAAAGCTTCAGATTTATGTCTCATAAGGTAGACATAACCATATCTACTGAAATCATCAGTAAATGTGATGAAGTATGAATATCCACCTCTGGCTTTAACTGTTAGTGGACCACATACATCACTATGGATGATGCCTAATGATTCAAGAGTCTTTCACTTTGTCCCTGTGAAAGGAGACTTGGTCATCTTGCCTAAAAGGCATGACTCGCATACCTCAAATGACTGGAAGTCAAAAGGGGCCAAAACTCCATCCCTTTGAAGTTTTGCAATGCGAGTCTTATTAACATGACACAATCTACAATGCCAGAGATATGTTTGGTTTTGATCGCTATGTTTAGCTTTCTTGGTTTCAATATTGAGAATATCTTTATTGTTTAAATCAAGAACATATAATCCATTATATAACCTTGCAATTCCAAATAGAATACCATTCAAACTAAAGGACAACAATCCATTAGATATCTCAAAATGATACCCCATATTATCCAAAACGGATACTGAAATAATATTTCTAGAAATAGAAGGTACGTGATAACAGTTATGTAGTTCCAACAATAAACCCGTAGGTAAAGATAAACAATAAGTCCCTACAGCTAATGCAGCCACATGTGCTCCATTTCCAACTCATAGGTCCACCTCTCCCTTGGCGAGCACTCTCTCCGCCTTAGTCCCCGCACATCAAGACAAATGTGAGTACCACATCCCGTATCCATGACCCAAGATATTGAGGGAGAGAAGTTAATCTCAATCATGAAAGTACCAAGTCGTAGCCTCGACTTCTTCTTGCTTGCGAGGAAAGCCTTGCAGTGTTTCCTTCAGTGGCCAGGCTTGCCACAAAAGAAGCAGACTACCTTGCCCTTTCCTATGCCACTCTTAGTCCCAAGAGCAACCCGTCCTTTGGGCTTGGGCTTGGGTTTGGCCCGGCCTTGGCCTTACCCTTGCCAAGTTACCCACCCTTTGCTTTCTTGGCCGGCTTGAACCAATAAAGCCCGAGGCTTGGACATTTTCAAGTCTTGCTCTGCAGTCCTCAGCATGTTCAGAAGTTCTGACAGGGGTTTTCTCCATTGTGTTCATATTGAAATTCATTATGAACGGAGCATATGAGTCAGTCAAGGATTGCAGAATTAAATCCATTTGTAATTCTGCATCCAAGCCACATCCCAAAGTCTCAAGCCTCTCAATGTGCTCGATCATCTTGAGCACATGAGGACCAACTTGGGCACCCTCAGTCAGACGACTCCCAAACAGTGCTTTCGACACCTTGTACCTCTCATGTCGAGCATTTGTTTCATAAAGCTCCTTGAGGTGTAGAATTATGGAAGAAGCATCCATATTCTCATGCTGCTTTTGCAGCATAGGTGTCATCGATGCTAACATTAAGCATTGTACGCTATTAGCATCATCAAGGAACTTTTGATAAGTATCCTTAACTTCCTGAGCGGCATCGATCAGGCTCAGCCATGTATGGCTTTTCAAGGATATACAATTTCTTTTCTGACTTAAGTATAATCCGAAGATTACGATACCAGTCTGAGAAATTGGATCCATCCAACCTGTTTTCTTTTTCGATTATCGGTCACAGGTTCATAATGCTCATTTTCGGTGAATCTACAATTGCAGAAAAGATAAAGTTATTATAAAGTTCATTATTATTTAATATGGTCTTTTATTAAACGATACTCCCACTATTTTACTCAAGCCAATAGCCCTCACTATTAACTCGGGAAAGCCCGTTGGCTTTCCTAGTGGACCGAGATCCCATCCTGCCCATTTCAAACCTTCGCTTTGGCGAACAAGCCAAAATGGGTTGATTAGGTAGGCCAACAAACTTAATCCACACCAATTGATAGCTCCCACTATCAACCTCAAATGTGAAAAAGCCAACAAGCCAATCACACAATTCAATGGCTCCAACCATTGTCCTCAAGTGTGATTCTCAGTATCAGTAGTGGACACTACATGTCACCATGTACACATAATATGTGTACTGCTCTACTATGCCTATAACACGTTTATCAACCTTCGCTTTGGCGAACAAGCAAAACCGTCATTTTAAGTCGACCCATCACCATTAAGGAAAACTCCAATGAATTTTAACCTCCCACTGGTAGAAGTGTACCCTTCGCTTTGGCGAACAAGGTTTCGACGAATAGTGGTTTGATTAAAACCATGGTGATGGAAGGCATTCGTGACTTAATATACTTAGTTGAGGGTTTGTTATTTAATGTCTCATCAGATTATTATCTTTGTTAGAATGACATTGTTCGGCATGTTATTCAACATTCAACCTTAGCATGCATTCTAAACAAAATATTAAACGTGCCGGTACATGGCCTATCTAAAACCGATCTCCTCGAGCCTAGAGGGATCGGTAGGTCACCTAGGGATCTTGTAACAAATATCTTGAGTCTTCAAGTATGGTTGCCACGTCCTTCACTCCGTCTCCAAGTACATTACAAAAACATCATTCTAAATTTACAATAAAATTAATATTAAACTAATTTTACATCAACAAATTTAGAAACCTCGATTTACATTCGAGGGGAATGAGATGAGAAAAGAATGTACATTAAGAGGAAGAGAGAAGGTAGGACACGCAGGCCCTATTTAAAATATTACAGCCATACATACCCAAAATAATTTAAAACATTCACCCTTAGGTCTAAGGCTCATGTACCGCGCACCATGCAATATACAAACAAGTACAAAGCATACATTTCAAAAAACAATCAATTTTTGAATTGGGTGGGTTAATTAATTAATTACCCTCTTAAATGTGCAGAATGTACATTGGCTTTATAGGTTATTAAAACTGCAGATTAGTCCCTTTGCAAAAATTCAGAATTGGAAAAGCTACAGCCTTCGCCGCGGTGAAGGTTTTATCTTCGCCGCAGCGAGGATTTACAGTATGCACTTCCCTGCTACATACTTCGCCGCGGCGAAGGTTTTATCTTCGCCGCAATAAACTCCCGAAATCCCCAATTCATACGCTTCGGCTTTTTGCGCTTTTTTGTGTATAAACACGAATCCAAATCAAATCAAACGTACATACGTTCAACCAGGATATTAACCAACCAATATAACATTCATCAACACATTATTAAACCAGTTTATCATTAGAATCACTCATTCAAACATGGATTTACAGATTTTTCAAAAACTGGGTTTTTCATGGCAGATTCATCAAGGCAGCATGTTATCAACAAATACATGTATCAACCATTCAATAACTGTAAAACTAGTACCCTAGGCTCTGATACCACTGTTAGGAAACGACCCGGTTGCGCAACGGAAAACAAAAAAAATTTACAACCGTCGTTCCTTAGAACCCAAAATCAAGGCACAGTTTTATTTTAGCTTTATGCATAATAAGAATCTGCAGAAAATAAATCCAAAGGTTTGAGAAACCATACCCACGTTGGAGGCTCCACCAATGTTGTCTCTGAATGTGTTTGCTACCGATCCAAGTGTAGATCGAACCAAGAAGTCCACACGAAGACAACCACCAAGAACCAAGGAGGGATTTGCTAGATCCTCCTTGGCCTTAAGAAATCAAGAAGAAAAACAAAAAGTGTTTGTTTTCAATGGAACAGTGAAAGTGGCGTGGGAGAGTTTTTGGCTGGAGGTTTTCTTTTCAAAATCAAAAGAATGAATAAAATAACACACACTCACATTTTTCAACTAAAACCTTTTTCCTTTTATAGTCTTATTTTAGTTGCCCTATTCCCATATGGAATGGGCTTGGGCTACAACCCAAACACCCCCAATTTGTCAAACACTCCCAATTAGATATTTTAATTTAATTCATCATTATTTCAATTAAAATCAATTAATATTTAATTAACATTTAACAATAATGATGATTTAATTAAATATGTGCGAACACACATTTAACCGTAATTTCACTTATTTAATTTTTTTAACAAATTAAATAAAAAGGCTACGACCTCAGCAAATTTAATTGCACTGTGAAATTACCAAAATACCCCTCTTCGCCCAAAAAAAGATGAAAACGCCCTTCTTTCTTCTTGGCTCTTAAATTATCTTCTATGTGTGTGACCCATAGGCTCCCTCATCATACCGGTAGTGTATAGTATCGCAATTAACACCAATTAATCGTCTCACTAATACATACTCAAGATTGGCCCCTAGCAAGGCATCATGGCCACCCGATAGATTCGTATTCACAAAGTAGCTACTGTCAACGATATGGTTACCGTACAATACGATCCTTTCATCATACATTATCTCGGACGAGACGAAGGGATAGAAATAGTGTCAACCTTCGGTTACTCGATATTATATATTCGCTTGGACCAATGACCCGTATTATAATAACTGGATAGAGCAACAACTCAATCCCACCATGGTACGCTTTAGTGTCATTGCCATATACCGAATTACCGTGAGATTACTTCTCCTGCACCGGGAGTGATGAATCCTCTCAATCCACCATAGTCTTGATACACTCCTTGATATAGCCAATCACCACCGTATGACATCTCTCGAATAGAAGCTGCGTTAGGCTAGTGTCAAACGCAATCGGTGGCACAAGGCGCTCCGGTGATCTCAAGTTTAAGGATCACATGCACCACCATTCGTTAGAGGATTTGTTCCATAGACACGGGGTTACCATCCATATGGAATCCTCTGGTGGGTCGCCCTTGAACTTGCTGCGGTATATCCGCCTACAACAAGCACCCATGTGTTGCACAGTTGTCACCAAACAACCTTAACAAGTGAGATTGCCACCGCTTTCGCTGACAGTCGTTCAACACTATGATAGCCTCTTACTGTACATTCGTGCCCTTACTTGTAATACATCACAGACGTTCTAGAATGGCCACCATATGTGCTCATAGGGTTCTCACTATCAAGATTTGAAACACTTGATACCCTCACACGCCTTCTACCATTTTAAGGACATATATCAATACATATTGCAATAATAATGATTTACGCGATATAGAATAAAATGCCTTTTATTATTGATTAATGAACATTATTACAAAGAGTCAATTCCACAATAATTGATTGGCTCTAGGGCATCTACTCTAACAAACCTAAAACTTTTACCTAAATTAAAACGCACGGTTTTGAAAAACTGAAACTTGTAGACTTCGCCGCGGCGAAATTTTCTGAACGATTCTAAAATTACGAATCTGCCCTCCGCTTGCTTCCTTGCTTGAATCTTCAATCTTTGGTGCTCTCCAATAGGAACAAGCTTCATAGTGCTTCAAATCCGCTTAAGAACTTCCCCGAATCCTGAGATTCGCTTGATTCTGGGTCCAGAATTTCTCATTATTTGCTCTAACTGCACGTTTTGGCCTAAAACATAAAGTATATGCAATTAAGTTGTAATTTAGGCACAAACGAAATAAGAAGTATCCAAAACCCGGCCAAAAAGCCTCGATAAACAGTATAATTTTAGGATTATCAAATACCCCCAAACTTAAGACATGCTCGTCCCCGAGCACTAGGTATAAAATACGACTAAAAGAAAACAACTAACAAACAGAAAAAGATAACAAAATAAACATGAAATGAGAGAAATTAGAATCAAAATCAAACACAAAGAATTGCCTAGAATTTATACAAGTCTCAAAAATTGTTGAAACATTATTACTGGAAAATGCTTAACACTCCAAGAAGTTATAAGTTGATTGACTATTTTTCTCTATCGGCCTCCTAAGTAGGTAATCCCTACTTCACTCCACCTTCCAACTTCCCGGATTATTTTATGCAGAAATGTAAAGTTTATCAAATGGTGGTTGACTCCATAAGCCTAAGTATCGAACTTCTCTCCACTAATGAGGACTAGACATCACTAAGGATCAAAAGGTCTTTACAGGCTTGTAACGTTAGGCTCGGTTAGTGGGCTCCAAAGGAAAGGATAAGATAAACAAAGTAAGAGAACTCAGTTTCCTTTAAGCAAACACTAAGAACAGCATCAATCTCTGCTTTCTTTTTCAACCACCGATCAAGGTGTCAACCATTTTATAAACCTCAAACATGTGCAGTTCTTATTTCTTTGATTCTAAAATGAAACTCTCAAATTTCTATTTCTTTTTTTTTTTTTTTTTTAAAGCAACATCAATTTATTGAGGTCAATTACCACTTCTTCTTGTCCCCAATGTCACATCATGTACATCCCAGGAATAGAAAAACATAATTCAAAGGGTATGAGATAGTTCCCTGATTAATCCGTGAAGGCTGATTTTCGTTTAACATCATGCATACCCATTCCCTGGCTTCCTCATCATCATCATCTATAAAACAAATGCAATTCTATGGTGCCCATTGTGTTAGAAATTTCCACGGAATAATATGAAAAAATTACAACCTAATCTCACCCTTACAAACTAAACTAGATAATTCAAACAATAATTAACAATCTAAAAAGAAAAGAAAATTAGTTCCAATGTACAAAACAAAAACAAGACAAATGAAAACAGAAAATCCAAAAACAAGTGTTTCAGGCTTCATTTGTCGTCTTCCTCTTCTCCTTTGACGTCATCATCTTCTTCCATGGAATCATCTTCTTCCTAATCTTCCCACTCTTGCCATTGGAAGTTTGAAACATCAACGTCCAAATTGGTGCATCAGTTGTATTGCATCTCATACAGCATTCGGGTTTGCCCTGCCATCTAATCTCGACGTCATTCCATCCCGTTCACGTTGTCTAAAATTTGCTACAGTAACTCCCTTGTCGAGGATGTTAAACTGGATGTTATGGCAGCTGTTGTGGTTCTTTGTCTTTTCGATTCGGAGCTAGGTCCTTCACTGGGAGGACGATGTAGGAGCTTGTAATAATAGTTGGTATCGAGGGGTGGGGCAGGATGAAGAAATGATTCATCGTTTGCCTTCTTGACTCCTGCTCAAGTGCAAAGCTCAGTGATGAGATGTGGGAAGGCGAAGCTCCCTTGCCCTGGTTTGGCTGCATGTTATATACTCTCTCCATTATTATATTCTCCACATCCATTTTCTTTCTAGTGGCAATGGAATAAATTAACACTGCTCGCTCAAACACCACTGTACTATAATGTGTCTCAAGAACCATCCGCGCATAGACAAAATACTGCCACAATCTAGCCATAGGAATCAAATTCGTTCCTTTAATGCTTCTTCTCCCCTTGTTCGAAATTTCCCAAGACGTACCCGGCTTTGCTATGACCTTAAGAATTTCTTCCTCCTTAATCTGCTTCTTCTTAAATTCCGAATACTCATCACGGTCAATTGGATCAAGTTTGTAGAAATCATTGATAATCTTCGCATCGATTGGCACATTGATACCTCTCACATAAACATGCCTGAGATCACACTCAGGGAAGTTGGCATAAAATTCTCTTACTATTGGCTCTATGGCTAAGTGCTCCGGTTCACTCATGAAGATATCCCAATTTCTCCCTCGATTCCAATCTTCTCTATGGACTGTGGTCAATCCTCTCTCAGCAATAAACCCTTTGTCTTTTCGTTTAATTACGCCTTCATAACGCTGCCTAGCCTTTTCATTTACAAACCTATTATTGACTTGTTTTCCTTTACCTTTGGGAACCGTTTTGAGCGGCATTTTAGTTTTCAACAGTGATCACTCAAATCTACCCCCAAACTAAGTGATTCAACTCGACAATTCAACACTAAAGTACCCTTTCTACAAACCACAATCACTCCTAAATTCACACCAAGGTTTCAAAAATTACACCTACACCCCTAAATCACCACTCTTCCAAACTCAATCAAACCACTTCAAAATCGACAACCCAACTTCCTCAACAACAAACAAATCAAACTCAACACTTCTTAAGTCAAAATCAATCCACAAATTGCATCAAAATCCACAACTCAACAGATTCAATCAAATTCTCACACTCAAAGCATTAACAAGCGTAATTGATCAAATTTAAGGCTAGAGAACTTGAGATCTTACCACTCCCACAACGAATGCACCACCAATCTCACTAATTTTTTTCCCAGATTGTAGGATCCCCAAAGTTTGGAAAACCTAGGGTTCCAAACTTTTCTTCAATATTTTGCAAAAATCCTTGACAAAGTGAGGTGATTTAGTGTTTATAAAGGTTAAGGAGTGGAGTAGAAGGAAGAAAATTAACTGGAACTCTTTGGATTGAAGGTGGAAGTGTTTGGCTGTTGGAGGTTTTTCGCAAAAATGAAAAGTCATCGCAACTTTTTATAGAAAACAGACTTCACCGCGACGAAGCTCTTAATCCAATTACGCAACACAGTCGATGCCGCAGCGAAGAAAATTTCTTGCCGCGGCGAAAACTTCCAGTGAATACAACACCGAGCCAAAAAATTGTCTTCGCCGAGGCGAAATCTGGAATTCCATTAATCTACTTTTGGGCAGTGTGAACAACGTCGTGGCGAAGAATAAACTTCGCCGTGGCGAAATATGGAGAATTCCAAATTTTCTACTTTTCAATCATTCACCTGAAACACAAAAAACAAACGAAATTAAACTAATTCCTAAGTCATAAAACAACCAAACAAATTCTAAGCAATAAACAAAAATTGAAAATACTTGGGTTGCCTCCCAAGAAGCGCTTGTTTATAGTCGGAAGCTTGACTTTCTCAAGTCCTTTGTCAATCCAAACTATCCAGATACATCTCTTCCCGAACATTTTCCTTGTACTGAGGCTTCAATTGTTGCTGATTCTTGTCACATCGGGTCTTTGTTGAGAGCTTAACCACCCATTTCCATCCCTTGGTCATTCCTTTTAGGGTTTGAGCGTTCTCACCAACAACTTTTTGATTTTTTAACTTTCCATTAGGATTCTTGAACTGAGAAATTCGTCCCTTGTGAAGACAAGTGCTCGATTGTGGCCCATCTCTGGATGTTGTGTATAGTTTATGGTCTTCATCTTCGAATTGCCTTGAGTTGATCATGCATCCCTTAATTGGTGATTTAGGATCATCAATCTTGGAAGCTTTAATTACTTATTGATCCACCGAGTCAATTTTGAAACATGAATCTCACTTCGATGGAACTTTCAGAGTCTCAAGGACATTGAATGTCACTCCTTCCTCTTGCACCCTCATGATCAACTTCCCCTCTTGCACATCAATAAGGCTCTTCTGGTAGCAAGAAATGGTCATCCTAAGATGAGAGGAATCTCCTTGTCTTCTTCCATATCCAACACAAAAAAATCTGCCAGAAAAATGAACTTATCAACCTTAACCAGTACATCTTCAATCATTCCCCTCAAATGCTTGATGGATCTATCTGCAAGCTGCAAGGATATGGTCGTCGGCTTCACTTCACAAATCCCTAGTTTCCTGAAAATGGAAAGAGGCATTAGATTTATACTTGCACCCAGATCACACAAAACTCTATCAAATATAATATCTCCTATAACACAAGGGATAGTGAAACTCCTTGGATCCTTGAGTTTCGGTGGCAGCTTCTTCTGTAGAATGACACTGCATTCCTCCGTAAGCATCACTGTTTCCTTCTCTTCCAACTTCCTTTTATTTGATAAAATTTCCTTGAGGAATTTTGCGTAGCTCGGCATCTGCTATAAGGCATCTGCAAAAGGAATGTTAATATGCAGTTTTTTAAATACATCAAGAAATTTCGTGAACTGCTTATCCCGATTTTCCTTTCTAAGCCTCTAAGGAAAAGGCACTAGAGGGGTGTGATGTGCCAACTCCGGTGGTATCTCAGGGAATGGCAATTTTTCTTTCTTTTGCCTTGGCCTTTTTTCCCTCTTCGGTTCTTCTTCTCTGGAACTTGTTGGCTTCTCTTCAACTATGATTTCTTCATCAATTTCTTCATCAGATTCTTCCTTCGCTTTACTTGGTGGGTTCTCATCGTTCCCTTTTTTCTCAACCTCTTCCAAGACTATTCCACTTCTTAAAGTTATTGCATTCACTTGTTCTCATGGATTTGTCACTGTATTGCTTGGTAAGGAACCCTGTGGTCGCTCATTCAGTTTTTCTGCTATTTGCCCCACCTGTACCTCCAAGTTTCGAATGGACGCCCCTTGGTTTCTGAAATTTGCCCTCGTCTCACTCATGAAACTTGTGGTCTCTTGCATGAATTTCCCAAACATATCCTCTAATTTTGACAATCTTTGATCCCCTGGTTGATTATTCACCCCTACTTGATTGTTTGGCATTGTTCTTTGAGTCCATTGGTTATTTTGCTTATTCTGATTGCCCCAAGACAAGTTTGGATGATTTCTCCAACCAGGATTGTACGTGTTGGAGAAAGGATTGTTTTGTTGTCTCTGATTCCCTGCCAAATAGTTGAGTTGTTCCGATGATGATAAAGTTGAAGCAAAGGTGTTCCCCACTTGACATTCATTGCTCGCATGGTTACCTGCACAAAAATCACATGTCAGTTGAGGTGGTAAAATAGAATTCACCTGCATATCTCTTAATTGCTTCTGAAGTGCTGTAAGTTGGGCTTGAAATGGTTGTGTAAGCATCAACTTCATGAATCCCCATAGACTTCTTCGACTGCCTCTCATTGGGTCTCTAATAGTTGTTACTTGCCAGGACTTCAAGCAACTCATAAGCTTCTTCAGGTGTCCTGTTTTGCAATGCTCCTCCAGATGCTGCATCCACCATCATTTGCACATTAACCATCAACCCATTATAGAACATTTGGACTTGCATCCAGACTGGCAAACCATGGTGTGGACACTTTCTTAGCAGTTCCTTATATCTTTCCCAAGCTTCATACAGTGATTCGGTCTCTTCCTATAGAAACGATGTGATATCATTTCTCATCTTTGCAGATTTCGCTGGAGGGAAGTATTTAGTAAGGAATTTTTGTGCCAATTAATTCCAGGTTGTGATTGTTCCTGGTGGTAGTGCCTTTAACCATCCCTTTGCTTTATCCCTTAATGAAAAAGGAAACAATCTTAATCTGATGGCGTCATCTGACACTTCATTTGATTTGAAGGTATCGCAAATATCCAAGAAGTTTGCAATGAGTGAATTTGGATCTTCCTTCAGATCTCCCTTAAATTGTACCGACTGTTGGATCATCTGGAAGATTGTCAGCTTTATTTCGAAGTTGTTGGCTTGCAATGGTGGCCTAGTTATACTTGGACCACTACCATCAACCATGGGTACTGAAAATTCTCTTAATGTTCTGTTTTCCGCCATCTCAATGACTATAGCCTCTCATTCTCTTTTTTCTCTGTTAAGTCTTCTTGCGGTTCTTTTAATCTCTGGATCAATAGGAACCACTGGATGACGTCTAGCTCTTCGCATAAACTACACAGAAAGAAAGAAAGTGTGAGATCACAAGCTAACAGAAAAGAACAACACAATTAACCTAAAAAAAAAAAAAAAACAATTAAAACTAAAATTAAACTCCAATCTAGCTAACAAAAGAAAAGTTCAATGTTAACACAAAAATCAATCCCCAGCAACGACGCCAAAAACTTGATGCATTGAAATTACAACATGCAATGTGTATAGCAAGTGCACTAGTCGCAAAAAGTAATAAAGTGATAAGTAGAGTATTGTTCCCACGAGGATTGCTTGTTAAGCACTGATTTTCCTAGTTGTTTATCAAGTTGGAGAAACCGAAAGATGTTGGATATGCGGGAGAAATTTAAGCTAAAGTGAAAACAAAATTTACTATGTACTTTAAAAACTAATTAATAACAGCAAAGTTAATTCAAGAGAAATATCAATTAAAACAAACGGTTAGGGTTTTGACTTCACTAGGATTTTATGAATTAATCTACGAATTATGCTACTTCTACACTCAAATGCACAGATTATAAATCGGACTCCCTAATGTGTAAAACATACCTTCTCAGGCTATGTTTTCCTACTTTCCTATTAAGCTTCCGCACCCAACAAATTGAAGGTTAATAGTTCCAAGTTCGTTAAGCTAAATGGAATCCTAAATTGATTTCATTGATTCTCAAAACTATCTCTAACGTTCAATACAACAATGGTAATTACCTTAAGAAGCTAATACATGATTAACTTCTCAGTCTCATTGGTAGCGTGTCGAATGCACCAAATTAATTAACCTTACTTGTTAGTAAACGGTCCCGTATACGCAGCGAAAACAAAAAAATAATATAACAGGATCGTTTACATGAGCCAAGATCAAGGGTATGATTTTACAATTTATATTAAATAAAATCTGCATAAATATTCAACATGAGTTAAGAGAAACAAACGCACTTTGAAGGCTCCTCCAAATTTGTCGAGGGAACGTTTGCTACCGATCCAAGTGTAGGATCGAACCTGCGTAGTCCACACGAAGACAATCTTAAAAGAACCAAAGAGGGATTTGCTAGATCCTCTTTGGCTTCAAGATTAAGAAGAAGACAAAATCAATTGAATTGATTTTAGGCAATGGTGTTACCGTGGGGAGAGGCAAAAATTAGTCATTTGTGTGTTTTGTTTTACAAAGAAAAATTCATTTTTTTTTTAAAATCACACACACTTTTCCTTTTATACTTAAAAAATAATTTGCCCTAATCCCATACGGAATAGGCTTGGGCCCCAACCCAAACGCCCCATGTTGCCAAACACTCCCAATTTGATTTATTTTAATTTTTCATCATTATCTCAATTAAAATCAATTAATATATATATTTAAATATATATTAACATTTAACAATAATGATAATATATTTAAATATGTGCGAACATACATTTAAACGTAATTTCACTTATTTAATTTTTCTAACAAATTAAATAAAGGCTACGACCTCAAAGAAATTTAATTGCACCGTGAAATTACCAAAATACCCTTTCACTTTAAAAGACGAAAACGCCTCTTCTTTCTTCTTGCATCTTAAATTGTCTTCTATGTGTGTGACCCTTAGGCTCCTCATCATATCGGCAGTGTATAGTATTGCGATTAACACCAATTAATCGTCTCACTAATACCACACACCAAGATTGGCCCCTAGCAAGGCATCATGGCCACCCGATAGATTCGGATTCAAAGAAAGTAGCACCATCAACGATATGGTTACCGTGCAATTCGATCCTTTCATCATACGTTATCTCGGCGAGACGAAGGCATAGAAGTAGTGTCAACCTTCGGTTACTCTCGATATTATTTATTCGGCTCGGACCAATGACCGTATTATAAACTCGGATAGAGCAACAACTCAATCCCACCTTTGTGGCCACGGGGCTTTAGTGTCATTGTCATATATTGAATTACGCCGTGAGATAACTTTCTCCCGCACCCGGGAGTGATGAATCCTGTCAATCCACCATAGTCTTGATACACTCTTGATGCAACCAATCACCACCGTATTGACACTGAAAGAATGCGTTAGGCTAGTGTCAAACTACACCAATCGGCACAAGGCACTCCGGTGATCTCAAGTCTAAGGATCACATGCACCACCATTCGTTAGAGGATTTGTTCCATAGACACCGGGTTACCATCCATATGGAATCCTCTCGGTGGGTCAGGTTGAACTTGCCGTGGTGTAATCGCCACAACAAACACCCATGTGTTGCACCGGGTTGTCACCAAACAACCTTGACAAGTGAGACTCGGGCCATCCGCTCTTGATGTGGTCGCTTTCAACACTTATGATAGCCTTACCGTATTATCTGTGCCCTTAGTTCGCAATAATCATCCGGGGCTACGGACGTTTCTAGAATGGCCACCATATGTGCTCATAGGGTTCTCACTATCAAGATTTGAAACACTTGATACCCTCGTCACGGCTCTACCATTCTAAGGACATATATCAATACATATTGCAATAATAATGATTTACGCGATATAGAATAAAATGCCTTTTTATTGATTAATGAACATTATTACAAAGAGTCAATTCTACAATAATTGATTGGCTCTAGGGCATCTACTCTAACAATCTCCCACTTGCACTATAGCCAATCATTCATGCCCTCAACACTGAATGACCCAAGTGCCTACACTATAGCCAGTCATTCATGCACTCAACATTGAATGACCCAAGTGCCCATCATGCTTCGCTACAAGAAACTTTAATAGTGGGTTGGTAGGTATTCGCAAATCGCACATTCCCTTTCATATCGA
>CM047740.1:542782-933004 GCA_026225825.1 Pistacia integerrima | reverse complement strand
TTATAAGAATAATCCAACGTATCTTCATAATTATGTTATAATAACATATATGTATCTTCATAATTGTATACAGTTTTGTTTTTTGTTTTTTGTTTTTTTTTCAATAAATATCTCTCCTTTGTAAATGGTAGATTTAAGAGAAGAGAATGAAAGTAGCTCCACCCTTGATAATGACATACCTTTTATTTTTTTTTAATTTATTTTTTTTTGTCGTCATTATACAAAATTTACCTTTGAACTGTTAAATTAAACACCAAAATCCTTATAAAATAGCAACGGTAAAAGATTAATTGCTATTTCAGATATTTAATGAGGAAACGAGTTATTTAGTAATCCTTTTGGGAAAAAAAAAAAAAAATTGCAAGTAACTCTTTTTTGAGCTTTTTGATGGAATGATTTGAATTTTGTTGAGAGCAATGCATTATAGTTACCAAAATTATTTCAAGAAATTAAAGTTTGGATTTCCAGAAATTAACATTAATCGGCAAATAACAATTTTGTTATCGTTAATGGTTAATAAGCTATAAAATTTCGTATTTGTTGCTATAGAAATCCGCAACAATTAGAATAAAATTGTGAAATTGCCCCAAATATTATTTTATTCGCTCCCTGACCCAGGGACATCAGCTTTTCTTGCAAAATGCCCCCAACAAAATTTAGAAACTCACATTTTTCCACCCGAGAACACAAAATAAAGTTTATAAAATAATCCCATAAAATATGGGGTATTATAGGGACCGCTACCCACTCGCCGGGGAGCGGGAATCCTGAGTGCATCAATGTCTGCCAATAATCAATTAACCCCTCTGTAAAGTATGAACAACATCCAACAACAGATATTGAAGGTGAAATGATGAAAAGATTGCAAGTAGGAGTACAAATAACATTCTTCATATCCGGACAAATGACAAATTGAAAGATAAAAATAACAAAAAATTAAATTAAGAACAAGAATACCTTGGAGGTTTTTGAATTATCTCGAGTCGCCGTCGAAACTTTTATAGGATTCCCATTCATCTGGGTAAGGGATTGATGTCAACCTTTCTGGAATTCTGAATCGGAAGTTGTTTATGATCTTTAAACCTCTAAGCACAGGCATAGCACCTTCCTCTACTTGCCACTCCTTCTAAATCTTTTGCATCAAGAAGAAGAATTTCAAGCCGAGGAAAACCCTTTGCTGTGCATACCAGTTTCTTTCCCAAATAACAATCGTTCCATATATCAAGTAATGTGAGGTTCAGCATCTTCTCTAATGTAGGCATCGGGTCATCTACAAGCTTGGAGTGCCACATCGATAGGCGTTCGAGATTTGGTAAAAGTACGGGCATTTCTTCTGGTAGTTTCTCCATCTTCCCATTTAAGCTCAAGTGTAGGAGATGTCGGCAATGAGAGAGTGGCTGCAGTGAAGCAAAAAAGTTATTTCTTGATAATCTAACAGACAAAATTCCGAAGGTTTTTCAGTTTGGCAAAAGAATCAAAAGTGATCTCGTCCTGTCTTTCACGGTAAAAAGATACATGCAACTCGCGAAGATTAACCAATTTTTCTGGATTGGTTTTAGTCCAAGTGTCATCGCCTATATGCTTCAAAGTCTGAAGGTTTGTCATATTGTCTATCCGGAAACATTGCCCTCCTAAATTCCCAATTAGATGTCTCAGATTTTGCAACTTGCAAATTTCAGGTTGGTACAGTGACAACCAGACCTCGTCTGATCGGGAGTAAGTCAAGAGTTTCTAGATTCGACAAGTTGAGAATTGATGGTGGAATACTTTGAACCAGTTGTATCTCTTAATCCCAAATACTTCAAGAGAATCAACTTATCTATATCTTTGGGTAAGGTCCAGCCTTGATCTTCCATTGAAACATCCAAACTCGAGCACTCTTAAAAACCTGAATCTTGCGCACAAAGTTGGTATCATTTGCTCTACCGTAGGATGCTCTTGATAGAGATCAAAGAACAAAAGAGAACGCAGGGGCGGATTAAACTGTTGAAGCCACGAGCGCCCATTCATCCCAGAATAAATGAATTGTTGTCGACGTAATAGCTTTGAAGAGCCGGCTGAGCTTCTGATTTCATCATAAATCTGAATCAAGTTGAGCTCTTTTGCCTTTTGAATTGCAAAATCCCTTAAAAGATCATGAACTCGACACGTCATAACTGTCCTCAACCGCATTTTTTCCTTGTGAACAAGGCTCCAATTAATCAACTCATTCAAGTAACTGTGAGCAACATCTTCCATTGTTTCTTCATCATGCGGTATGTAACCCTCAGCCACCCACAAGCGGGTTAATTTATCTGTATTGATTTCGGAGTCTTCTGGAAAATGGCTTAGGTAGAGAAAGCATAACTTCAATTGATAGGGCAAATCTTTGAAGCTTAAAGCGAATAAATACGTGATATGCAAAGAATCGTTACTTAAATTTTGCCAGATATTATCACGCACCGAATGCCACTCTTGTGGCTTCTTTGTTGACAGTAAACCACCTAATACCACAATGGCTAGTGGTAGACCGCGACATTTTTCTACCATTTCTCTTCCTAACTTCTCCAATCCTTCATCTATATTTAAATTCCAGAAGGTCTTCTCACAGAATAACTGCCAACTCGCATCTGGCTTTAAAAATCGAAGTTCATGTACATGAGTTCTTTCATCTGAACGCTCTGCAACATCCTTGTTGCGAGTGGTAATAATTACTCTGCTACCCATCTTATTGTCTGGAAAGGCTCTTTTGAGGCTTGCCCATGGTTCTTTGTGCCATACATCGTCAATTACCAACAAGTACGAGTATTTTTGCAAACATTTATGAAGATACCTCTCCAAGTCTTCTTCACTCATTCTATCCAATTCCTTCGCAGAAAAAGCAAAAGATTTTATAATCCTTCGAAGAAGATCTTCATTGTTGTAATCCTGAGATACAGAAACCCAAGCACAACGAAATTTTTTTTTTATTTCACAGTTTTTGTAAAGTTTTCCAGCAAGAGTTGTCTTACCCAAGCCACCAGTGCCCCAAATAGAGATCACCCAACGCCTTGGCTCATCGGCAAGTAGTTTAGCCAACAGTTCGTTGGTCTCGTCCTCGTAGCCAACAACTTTCTCTTCTAACGAAAAGGAGGTGGTTTTTCTCAGCTGCTTCATTCTTCTAAGAGGATGATTCTCTTCGTCCGTCTTGATATTGATGTTTCTAAGGCCATACAATGCACATCTACTAGAAACGTCACTAAGTCTCTTTTTCAGAGCTTCAATCTCCTTGCCTATGTTGTACATAGTCACCGTCTCCTTGGCCTTGCGAGAAGATTTAGCAATTGACTTTTTTATGGAAGTCATGATCTTTTGCCTTTTATTAGAAGACGCTTCTTCTTCCACTTTGAGCATCTCTGGAGCGATCCCTCCATCTCGGACTTTGAGCATAAATTCATCAAGGACATCTTCAGAATCATAAGCAATATCTTTGATTTCAGATACCCATAGGCGTACCAAAGAGTTGTCGACTTGTTTATCTTCAGCATCCTTCACGAAACCAAGCATCCATTCCATATCTTTTTTCAGCGACTCCACTTCACTTCTCACTTCTAAGAAAGCTGCTGCTTGTCTCAGATAGTCTCCAAGATAGTCTCCAAGCTTGTTCACCACAAATGAGACAACTGCATCCGCCATGGTTCCCAACCGCTTCTTCTTTGGAAATGGAAGGTTTGAGAGAAGAGAATTAATTTTCTTTTTCAGTTTTTGTGCTTCATAGACAGATGATAAACAGTTTATATTCGCTTTCAAACTCTAATTTTCCCACAACTGGTTTCGCCTCTAGTTGTGGGAAAATTCATTGGTAGGGTAAGGTCATGATTGTTATTATTTCCTTTGATTAAATTTCGATTCTAGCTAGTGAAGCTTTATTCGATATTAGGGCCATGTATGCCTAGCTTTAGCACCCTGAAACTGACTTGAAAGTTCATTATATCCACATTCAATCTAACTTCAATTATTAGTTACAAGATTATCACTCATGAAATAATAGGAAAATGTGACCACAATAGCCCTTTAATAAAGAGAAAAAGAAAAAGTAAAAGAAACATAATAGTGGGGAGACCAGTGTAAGGTATTCTTGGCTTCCTTGCCTTCTCCTCTGTTCACGGAAACTACTAATTAGCATAGCAATTGAAACTTTAATAAAGAGAAAAAGAAAAAAAAAGTAAAAGAAACATAATCACGGGGAGACCAGAAAAATATTCGTGGCTTCCCCACCCTTATTCTCTTTTTATTTTGTAATAAAGTTTGATTGACTAGCAGGTCTTTTTATAAAGAGAGAAAGATATAGGGGAAACAAGCTTTTTATTTTATTAATTTTTCTTAATTATAATTTGAAAAACATACAAGATTGGATTTTATAATTATTTTAATAATATGTATCTTATCATTGGAAACTGCGAGATTAAGTGCCTAATGCGCTTCTTGAATCTCTTTTTTTCTTGAAGTTCATGCATCATTTGATCATCTAATCCATGTCCTCAGAGATGATGATTCAGATTCGTTTGTTGTGTAAAATATGTTTAGAATTTAATTTTTTTTTTAAATTAAAGCTGATATTTTAAATAAAAAATTACTAAAAAGACCATTATTAGGTTCACTTCAATCCTAAAATTAGGTTGCATATTCTCACTCTAAATTCTTTACTAGAAAAACCATTACATTAAAACCTCTTTATAATAATACTCTATATCGGAATAAACTCTACATAGTCATAAAAAATTCTAGTCCCAATTTGGGATAGTTATAAATAAGAATAAACTTCATATTGTTATATGTTATAATTTTTCTAATTTCCACTTTAAGGAAAGCTGCTTCCACATAGTGATAATTATCTTTATATTACAAAAAAATATATTTTATATTATATTAAAGATTTAAGATTAAATAAAATGATTATTTAAAATTGTTTGAGATAATGATTTATGTTTTAGAGTTGTTACCATATATTTTAACTTGCGAATACGTAATAACTCGTTAGTATGGACACCTTCTTATAGAAACCAAAATATTTTTATCTTCTCAAGTATGGTTAGAGCTTTATGGTATAAAACTTTTTATATTTTCATACTATCATCCTCATGATTATTTCCTTTCTCTTCTGGTCTAATTGCAACAATGATTTCTTTTTCAATTAAAGCATACACGATTTGTTGCTCATTTAGATGATCAAAGAAGAAATTAATATTCATTTGATTGGTGTAGTGAAATTGTAGAATTTGATCACTCAATTCTGCAATGACTCTTTTATTATTCGCATTTCATTTGTAACTTGCAATCCATTGACATTTGGAGTCCTAATTTTGTAGTGCTTAAAACCATTGACAATTATCTGTGACTTCATATCAATTGACCATGCATCAACTGTATTTACAATTCCATCAATGACACTTATCTTAGTTGGTTCTAAGACATGATTTTTTTATCTATTTTAAAAGTAAGCAATTGAAGCATTGAATTGAAATTCTGATACTACTAAAATATGAATTGAAATCATAATATTATATTACTAAAACATGACTTATAAAAAAAATCAAATCAATATTTTCCTTTCAATAAAGCAAAACCTTCTGCTATTTGGGTTTTCCCCAGAAGAATCTATTTGGGTCAATAAATATTGACGTTAGCACGAAATCTCAACTAAAAGTTCTGAGTCGTTAAATATTATTGTGTTGATTGGTTCTTGAATTTTTTGCATTTATTGGCCATTCATATAACATTTCTTAATATATAGTCCATGCATCCTTTGATCATCTAATCCATGTCCTTAGAGATGATGATTCAGATTTGTTTGTTGTATAAAATATGTTTAGAATTTAATTTTTTTTTTTAAATTAAAACTGATATTTTAAATAGAAAATTACTAAAAAGACCATTATTAGGTTCACCTCAATCCTAAAATTAGGTTACATATTCTCACTCTAAATTCTTTACTAAAAAGACTACTACAATAAAACCTCTTTATAATGATACTCTATATCGAAATAAACTTTACATATTCATAAAAAATTATAGTCCCAATCTGGGATAGTTATAAATAAGAATAAACTTCATATTGTTATATGTTATAATTTTTGTAATTCCCACTTTAAGGAAAGCTGCCTCCACATAGTGATAATTATCTTTATATTACAAAAAATTATATTTTATATTATATTAAAGGTTTTAGATGAAATGAAATAATTATCTAAAGTTGTTTGGGACAATTATTTATGTTTTAGAGTTGTTACCATATATTTTAACTTGCAAGTACGTAATAACTCGTTAGCATGGACACCTTTTTGTTGAAATCAAAATATTTTTAGCTTCTCAAGCATCGTTAGAGCTTTATGGTACAAAATTTTTTATATTTTCATACTATCATCCTCAGGATTATTTCTTTTCTCTTCTTGTCTAATTACAGTAATGATTTCTTCTTTAATTAAAACATATACGATTTGTTGCTCATTTGGATGATCGAAGAAGAAATTAATATTCATTTGATTGGTGTAGTGAAATTGTCGAATATAACCACTCAATTCTGCAATGACTCTTTTATTATTCTCATCCACTTCATTTGCAACTTGCAATTCATTGACATCGGGAGTCCTAATTTTGTAGTGCTTAAAACCATTGACAATTGTCTGTACCTTCATATCAATTGACCATGCATCAATTATATTTACAATTCCATCAATGGACACTTATCTTTATTGGTTCTAAGAAATGATTTTCTATTAGTTTTAAAAGTAAGCAATTGAAGCGTTGAATTGAAATTCTAATACTTACTAAAATATAAATTGAAATCCTAATATTGTATTACTAAAACATGACTTATAAAAAAAGAAATCAAAATATTAATTTTTGTAACTATATCTCTATTAAGTTATAATCTCTTTATAGTGATAAAATTAGTTGATTCCACCATTATGATTATAAAGAGGCTTTACTATATTAATTAAAAAAGACAGTTTTGGAATAAATTATAATATATTTTATCAAATAATAGTTAATAATGATATTATATAAATGGACCTCAAACAGTTTTAGTGTAGCTCAATTAGCATTAGTCGTTCAAAAATCACTTCCCTTCATACCAAAAAATGGGGGACAAGGACGGGGACTGGGAAATTCCCCGTCCCTGAGGATAGGGCGGGGACGAAAATAGAGGTCTCCCCGCCCCGGCCGCTAATGGAACATTTCATCCATTCTAGATGTTTTTTCAGTGACTCCACTTCAATTCTTATCCCTCAGAAGAAGGCTGCTTCTTGGATTAGATAGTCTCCAAGCCTGTTAACCACAAATGAGAGTACTGCATCCACCATGGTTCCCAAGCTACTTGAATTGTATTTCTTAAAAAGTCAGGATTTTCAGGAGATAATATGAAGATTTAATTTGCTGCTCTTCTTTGTAAGTTGAATCACAACCAAGAAATATAGTAGAAATTCAATGAGTAAAGAAGTTGAAATTAAAAATGAAACAGTAAATTACATAGTATAAAAGTAGGAATACAAATTAGGTGGTGTTATATCAAACTTAACTGTCGGCCAGAAAACCTTTCCAAAGCTTCTCTATTTCTTTGGTATCATTTGCCTTACCAGAGGTTTTTGAACAGAATAACCGCCAACTTTCTTCTTCAGTTAGAAATCGAAGTTCATGGACACGATCTGCACAATCAGCTGCGTCTTTTTTGCAAGTGGTCATAATTACTCTACTGCAAAGGTTGTTATTTGGAAAGGCTTCTAGGAGTCTCCCCCAAGCGTTTTTTCCCAAACATCATCAATCACCACCAAGTATGAGAGTTCTTTTAAAGATGTGTAAAGATATCTCTTCAAAGCTTCTACCTTCATCTCCTCTAATTTCTCCGGCTTCAGCTCGAAATTAAAAGAATTTATGATTCTTCGAATAAGTTCCTCAATGTTGTAATCTTGGCATACACAGACCCAAGCACAATATTGAAATTTATTCTTTACCTCATAATTGTGATACAATTTTTTGGCAAGGGTTGTTTTACAAATTTCAGTGGGGAGCACAGGGTGCACCTCACCGCGTTGTATGTTCAGAGTTTGTAGGCTTGCCAAATTGAGAAGGAATGGTGCAACATCTTTATTAAATGATTGAAAAAATCGAAAATACTTCAAGTGAATCAACTTACCTATTTCTTGCGGCATTGTTTTTGTATCCAAATTTGGAATATCGAGCGCTCTTAGTAACTTGAAGCTTAAGCACACAGTAACTCTTTCGTTGCACCTGTGTAAGGGAAATTGACGAACAAAAGGGAACGCAAGACTTTAGCTTGTTGAAGTTGTGCGTAACTTTCTATTCCAGAATAAACAGCTTGGTGTCGTGTTCTTGGTAAGGATGACCCCGGCCCGAAAGCCTAAGGGGATTCCCCACTCCCGGCCCATAGCCCGTTCGAAGAATTCGAGAAATCCCCGAATAAAGCCCATTCCCTAAATGGGGAATTCTAGGATTCCCTGAATTCCCTGTTTGGGGGTTTTTTGTCTTTTCTGTCCTTACCACCATTTTCTCCAAATTATAAAATACCATCCTAAAAGAAATCAAACCTAGAATGATTTATTGATTTATTATAATCAATCAAAACACTAAATGATATATTATACATATACAACATATATATTATGTATCAACATATGATTATAGATAATAGCATATTATATATAATGTATAATATATATATGTTACATACATTATACTTATATACCATATTTAATATATAATTACAATGTATAATGTATAATGTCAAATATCAAATGTATAATTTTTAATTCATAGCATTAACATATTATGTATAATGTTAATACATATATAATATATATATCTTTGGGTTAACACCAGGCTGAAAATTCTCCTTTAAAACGCTCCAACTCTAGCATTCTTAAAAACCTGAAACTTGTGCACAAAGGTCGTATCAAATCCTTTATCCAGGGATCCTCTTTACAGACATCGAAGATGAAAAGAGAATGCAGGAGCAGATTACATTGTTGAAGCCACAAGCGCCCTTTCATTCCAGAATAAATAGCTGGTCTTTTTTTTTTTTTGAGTTACATTAATCAAGGGAGATTAGCTTTCTTTAGAGTAGTAGTAGTTATGGTGCTTCAGTTGAAGCTGATATTTACTTAAGTAAATGAAGTCTTCTTTTTTAATTAAAAAAAGAAATGCCAAATTGCACTTCATTTATTTATGTATTTCTTTTAATCTAAATTCGTAAGCAAGTCGTGTAATGGGATGTTAGATAGTCAATTTAATCACAACCTATTCTCTTAACCTTAATATACTAAATATTGTCATGAGTTATCGGTTCTTGAATTCTTTGCATTTACTGGCCATTCGTATAACATTTCTTAATATATGGTAGTAGAAATCCAGCCGGAAACTCTTAACTACAGAGCACCTCTTTTGTAACAAAGCTGAAAAAAATTCTATAGAGCATTCTCTTTGTTCCCCTGTTTATCCAGTGCCTTTGGCTGTTTTTCCAGAGAATTTCAGTTTTAGAGCAGCAGTTGCATATTCCTTTTTATCAATTTAGAGGAAAAGAGGCTCACATATTTAAAACTGAAACAATATAAAAAACCCAAATGATGGCCAAAATACTAATTAAAGAGTTGGTTTTTCTCAGTTGCTTCCTCTTGACATCTTCCAGAGACATCACTGAGTCTCTTTTTCAGAGCTTCAATCTCCTTGCCTATGTTGTACATAGTCACCGTCTCCTTGGCCTTGCGAGAAGATTTAGCAATGGATTTCTTGATGGAATTTAAGAGTCCTTGCTTTCTTTCAAAAGACTCTCCTTCTCCACCTTTTACCATATCCTAAGCTATCTCTTCCTCTCGGACTTGAAGCATAAATTCATTTAACACATCCTCACTGTGAAACCCCGTTTTTAATCCTAATACATATTAAATATTTTGTGTGATTTTATTTTTATGGAAGGGGATTTCTGTTAGTTTTTAAAAGTTTTATTGGGAATGAAATTTGCAAGAAAAGGAAGCTGCTGGGTTTGCATGTAATAAGGAGCAAAATCTGGAGGTTTATTTGAAAGAAAAGCTGATGTGGTAGGGGTTTAGCAGGATTACCTGTAATCTAGGGGCAGAAGCATAAATTTAGAAAGATTAAAAAATATAAAAAAAAAAAAGAAAAAGAAAAGGGTTGTTCGCCCAAAGGAAGAAGAAGAATATGAGAGTTGAGGGAGAAAGCGAAAACAGAGCAGAAAAAGAAAAAAAAAAAAAAAAAGATTTAAGCTTATGCCCTTGCATGTTGATTTCCTTCTACTACCGTTCATTTGTTTTTGCAAAAATCCTTATGAGCATGATGTTTGAGAGTGGAATAGTAGAATTTTGCATAAAATCATGTTTTTAGTGAAATGATTTCTATGTTTGTGCATAAATGCCTTAACTTCGAATTTATTTCAGTTTTGATATGGTTATATTCATCTTCTGTAAATTATCTTTGGCATGCATGTGAATGATGTTACATATCATGAAATTTGTAAGTAAGTGTGGACATGCATGTATAAATAATAATGCCTATACCAATGTTGTTGAATGGAAAGCAGAATTTTGTGTTTCCGCCTGTTTGATTTGGTTGATGATTGATAATTCCAGCTAATTTTTGGTAGGGCTGGTTTGTTTGGGAATTAATTGGTGGCAGTAATGGTTGGAATGAAGGGTATGGAAATTATGGATTTCATATATTGATTAATTTTGACAAGCATATGTGCATTTTTATGCATATTCACAATGTTTGTGATAGAACAGAAATTATGGGAAGCAGTATGTTGGATATGGTGGCTGAATTGTGTTGTTGACTGAAATTGGAGATTTAATGCAATAGGTTTTATATGGGTAGAGCATATATGTTGATCCTAAAGAACCAAGAGTTATTAAAGTATGTTTTTGGTTATAAAAAGTTATGCTGTGAAATTCTGACAGCCTGAACTTCTGAAAATTTTATATATGTTTCGGGTTTGCAAATGAAGCTAAATTTCAGGTATTTTGTTTTAGACTTATTAGAGATCGGTTGAAAATTGATTTCACCCCAAAATTCGAAGTATTGGATTTTTTAATGAATTTTGAATTCCGCTATGAAATTCTGGAATTTCATGTTTTCTGTAGAGCATGCATTTTTCAGAACTGAAATAATGCACTTATACTTATCCAAATTGAGTGATTTTAAATTCTGGTGAATCCTATATGTGTCTAGTTTAATTCTGGAGAGTTTCATGAGGTTTAGATTAAGGGCTGAATTGTTATGAATTTTACAAGTCAGTAACCTCAATTCTGGAAAAAGTTGACAGAGTTAAATGAGTTGAAAGAAAATTGTGTTTTAAATAGTTATTGATTTTGAAATGACTTGAAAATATTACTGGATCAACATATATTTGTCTAGAATGCCCCATTGAAATTATAGCTCGACTTGATGAGTGGATTAAACCAAATCTTCTTCCAAAAGCTGAAATCCATGTTTACATGTTAACTTGTGATTTTATTTTAAATGTTTTGATGAAGTTTGGTATATAAAATTTATATGTATTCATGCTATATGAATAAAATGTTGCTGTTGAGAGTAGAGAATTGGTTGAATTGTATACGGGTTGAGGATCGTGATGTTGGTAGATGGTTTCTTGGTAAAAGAAAAAGAGAAGGGGTGCATTCTGTCAGTTTTGAAAGTATGTTTTAAAACTTGCATTCTACCCCCATTTTGCATGGAATTTCATACGATTTGGCATGATTTACTTTTATATGAAATGTGGTATATATCTTATGATTAGTGATGGACATATGCTATGGAAATGTGATGTTGAAAGTAATTTTTAATCTGGGTTAAACTGTCAGTTTTAAAACATGTTTGGAAATTTTCAGTTTCACCCCTGGATGTGATTTTTGAATATTATGTCATTTATGTATGATTTATAAGCACTTACGAAATATGCTTTTGACTTACATGTTACTTGAGATTATGCATGAGATTGTTATGGTGCTAAAACCACCCTACGAAGTACCCATCCCCGTTTCCAGCTCCCACGCGATGCGGGAGGATTCTGGGTATTGAGATAGATATTTGCTCTTCAGGCTCTGCGCATGCGTATTGAGATATTTAGTGCTCTGCCTGGGCGTTGAGCTTGTCCTCCAGGTATTGAGATGGTTTTCTTCAGGCTCTGCCCGCGCGATGATAGATCTTGCCGGGTATTGAGATGTTTTTCCCAGCTCTGCCTGTGTGTGGGATGCCCACCAAGTATCGAGATTTTTCCCCCAGGGTACTAGTTGCGGTGAGGGTTTTCTGTTATTAATATCATAATCAGTTTTAGAATGTTCAAAATCACATTCAGTTTTGAGTATCAGTTATGAGCGATAGTCTCAATATGAGCTTTCAAAATATTAAGAGAGCCTTGATATGCCCCTTAGGTTTTCGAAATAAGATATTAGCTTATAGTTTTCAGAATGATAAAAGCTACAGACGCTTTACTATTTCAAACAGGATATCGGATTTAAAGTTTTCGATACCACCACTGCTTTTCAGACGCTTAATAGTTTCTGGGGCCCCAAGATATGATGGATAGTTTGCATTAGTTATATGAAACATTTTATGTTTGTAGCTTGATTTATAGAAAACATTGTCTTTAGAAGCATGAGCATTTACAACTATTCTTTAAGTTCTCATAAAAGAGTTTTCAATATTTAATGATGAGCTATAATTCAAAATTTGTTTTCAGCTTAAATGATGAGATTACAGTACTTAGAACAACTTTAGAAAACGAGTTATACATGCATACAGGATGATTAGCTACCACCATATCATGTTCATAGAATCATGTTGTTTTCAGGATTTCATAAGAACTATTGCATGCCATGACTATTGTTGAAGAATGTTTTGCAAACTCTCCCCAATCCCCCACTCACTGAGTATTTCAGCTCACCCCTTTTTAGACCCTTTTTCCCAGGTTCACAGGAAGAGTCGCGCTGAGGAGTGATTCCTCTCGAGGTTGGGCCCTTACGTCATCGACTCATCATGTGTGTAAAAATGTCATGCTTGTTACCGCTACCGAATTATGTTTTATCCTTATGTTTATCTCCTGTGTTGATTATAAAAGATATGAATATCTGATACCATCCGTTTTTTGGATTTTATGAACGTACAAGTTAGCTTTCAGATTTTCAAATATATATATATATATATATATATATATATATATATATATATATATATATCTTATGTGTTTATGCTTTCAAAACGAGTCCAAGCAAATGTTTTTATGAAAAAACTTATTTAGAATACAGGTTTTTAGATTCCCACACGGCACGTCTCGGCCGCCTGAGTCTCATAGGTGCGCCCGGAGCTTATGAGGTAGGGAGGGTCGAGGCGGGTCGTGTCACTCACAATCATAAACAATTCATCCATTCCAGGTCTTTGTCCAGTGACTCCACTTCACTTCTTACCCCTCGGAAGAACGCTGCTTCCCGAATGAGATAGTCTCCAAGCCTCTCCACATTTGAGACTGCATCCACCATACTTCACAAACTGCTTCCCTTTTCTTTGCCCCCTTTTTTTTGTTTTTTTTTTTTTTTTTTTGGTGCTTCTTGAAACGAATATAAGAGGAATGAACTTTCTTAAAGTTTTTCTGTTTCAGTCACAGATGAAATTTTTGGATCCCCTTAAGTAATCAATCAAATTTTGTCTGTTTTTTAATGATAACTATTTTTTTAAAGATTGCGGATTGTTTTGTTTTTATTTAGTAAATTTGTATGTAACATTCGTGCAAGTTGTGCCCATATTATATTTAAAATTGATTAGATTTTTCTTCATCATTTTTGTAGTAATCTTGTGCTATGGAGAATATTAGGAATTAAGATCATGAAGATGCTAGGAAATCACGTATGAGAAAATACCTATACTGCATTATTCTATATATTTAATTATATAACTATATTTGATAATTAATGCTTCCATTTAGAATTTTAATTGACCTGCCATTTAGTCAATAACTACTACATATGTCAATTATCTCTTGCAACTTGTGAGAGCCTTCTGCCAAAGTATTCTCTGCTATATGAATCTGTTATTTTCTAATGTTTTTGAAGCAGAAAATGCTACTGCTAACTCTTTAGCTAATCTCAAGTTGTCTTCTTTTACAGCCTTATGGTTGGATTTTCTTTCAATGGTGTAAACTTTTGTCAGACAGCCCATGTGAGTGTACGAAATATGAATTTACCCTTAATAAAAAATCTAGAACAAAAATCAATACTGGATTACGCTTTTATTGGCCACTGGGTATCTGACATTTACCCACCACAGTCATCAATCACAGGCTGACAATTGGCTATACAATCTTGACCACTAGATCTTACTCTATGTTTTTGCAGAATGACCGAACATAGTTACAATATTTCGAGTTGAGAATTCCAGAATGATTACTACAGAAAATAAAATCTGGAAATATTCGGTGAACAGGGCAGAAAGCAGGGGAAGTTACAGGAAATATAATCGTAGTGCTATTTTTTCCAACTTTCCTTTTAAAATGAGTTGGATTGTGGATATGTTGTAATCTTATCGGTTTGGATTCTCTGAGATAACGTTTCTCATTAATTTAGTGGACTCTGTCAATTTTCATGATATACTAAAGCTAGCCATCAGTGCAAAGTGGGATATGCACCAAACTCCAAACACTTTGATTTTTCAGGATTTGAAGTGAAGATAATGAATTTTCATGTCGGTTTCTTAATGCTGAAGCTAGCCATCAGTGATCCATTACTCACGTACACATGTTTACAGCTCTAATATTAGTCTTCTATAAATTTACAGAAAATTCAAAGGAGTAGCAACCATTCAATTATATCTGGAAACATGCCTGAAACAGGTGGAAACATTGATGCTAGAGACTCTAGCATCAATGGCAGGGTAACTCTAGCCTAGAGTTACCCTGCCATTCAATTATTTCTGAAAACTTGCCGGAGACACTCCGCTGTGAATGTTGATGCTACTGCTACTTTACAATAGCCCAAGTGAACTACAAAGAAAAGTTTGTCCAACAGCCCAAGTGAGTGTACGAAATATGAATTTACATTCAGAAAAGAGGAAAAAATCTCGATAATGTTAACATAATGAGGAAAGGCAAATTTAGGGCTCCATTTGGCTTATTATTTCTATCCATATTCCCAATCCTATTTCCAAAATATTTATTTGTTTAATTATTTAGGAAATATTAGTATATTTTTTAATTACTTTTAGACCCCTTTAGTTTATTAATTTCATAAATATCCCCAAAAAAGTTTAAAAATTAACAAAAACACCCCCACCCATCCATACTTGCCAGATTTCGGTAACCACCGTCGGTGGTAGCCGGAATCTATCACAACAGCCTACAAACGACTAGAAGTGTTGGTAATTCACCGATTTGGCCTTTTCCGGCCAAATCTGGCCGTTGCAAAGAAATGACCATCAGCGACGGCTAGATTTGTACTTTTGCGAGTCGACAGTCAGATCTAGCCTTTTTCGGCCAGATCCGTGGTGGATTTGGCCGAAAAAGGCCATATCAACACCCTACCTGCCATATCCGCCCGATCTGCGTAACGCCATTTTTCGGCCAGAGTCTAGCGGTGGTGGCTGGAATCTGGCACTGTGGATGGGTGGGGGTGTTTTTGTCATTTTACAAAATTTTTATATATTGGGGTGTTTAGTTAAATTAGCAAACCTAGGGGTTTTTTTTGTTAATTTTTAAATTTTATCTCGTAATACTCTTCTATTCAACTACCTAATATTATTCCCAAAATCCTATCCAAAATAACAAAACAAACGGACCCTGGAATTTTCTCGCTATAGCGAATCTAGGTTCGTTGTAGCGAGAAAACTTCGCAAAGTGATGAAAAGGTCCAAAAGACAAAAGCAAGATGGGAACGTCCCAACAACTATATAAATGTATTTTTCAGCCCTAGAGTGCAACACAAGGGTTAGAGTTAAGAGTGTAAGGCAAGTGACTGAGGATTGGGGCTCAAGTTAATCCATTCTCAAGAGAGTGTCACCACTAGGAAGAATTCTAGGATACTCAAGGTTGGTAGTTGGAGCTAATTAGTTCGATTCAATAGCTATTGAGTTAAATCAAATTGGGTTCAATTTATAACAAATCCCAATCAATTAAAATCTTAATAACGAATTACTTAATCCTACACTGATTTTCCAATTAGATGGTAATTGTGTTTGCTTTTCATGTTCCTTCACTTCGTCTTTTGGGGATGTAGTTCTATCCCTTCTTATGCCTATTATTATTTATTTGTTGTGACTTCAGCTTATCAAGAAACAATAATCATTAGCAAATATGGAGTAGAATACCAGAAAATCAAACGAGGAAATATGCAGCTTACAGGAGAGAAAGCAGGAAAGTTGCATGAAACTTTTTCTACGTATAATAAAATTCTAACCAAATTTTCAGTAATTAGTTGTGTTCAACTCTTGCAATTTAGAAATTTCGCTTGGGAGCATGGAGTGCAACTCACCTCTGAGAAAGTTCAGAGCTTGTAGGCTCACCAAATTGAGAATGAATTCCGGAACATCTAGATTAACTGGTTGTGTTAATCTTAAATACTAAGTGAATTAGTTCACCTATTTCTTGTGGTGTTATATTCGAGATATGAAAGATCGAGCACTCTTAGTAACCTGTTCACCACATACGAGACAACTGCATTTTTTTTTTTTTTTTTTGGTGCTTCTTTAGACGAAGATAAGAGGATTGAACTTTCTTAAGAGTTTTTCTGTTTCAGTCACAGGTGAAATTAATGGATCCCCTCAGGTAATCAATCTAATTTTGTCTATTTTTTAATGATAACTAATTTTTTGAAGATTGCGTAATGTTTTATTTTTAATGGCCAACTAGGGCCCCTCAAAAATAGGGTAAAAAAGGGGGCCAAATTTTTTATAAATTTTTTTTTGAATATATTACAAAAGTGAAAATAGTGTATAATTTCTTATCCATATCAACCCAAAGGCCCAAAAAAAAAAAAAAAAAAAAAAAAAAAAAAGAAAAAAAATCCACTAGAAAAGCCTAAATTTATTATTAACTTTTTACATATATTCCCACCCAAAGTTTGATGAAATAAAAAATTTCTATCTCTAGTTTCATATATTCCAATTTACACCCTTAAATTAACACATTGAATTTCTTTTAATAATGAAAGACTAAAATGGTCATTTACATATCTTAAATTACTCACCCTCAATTCAATCCCAAAATTCGGCATTCACATAAATCATCTCCACCCCTCTTTCGCGGCCAGCCGCTTGGAGCTGATTCTAGTCGATTTTCTAACCAAAATCAACCGAAATCATCACTTTATCATTTCCCAAGTGTTTTCCCAGCCTTGATAGTCCTCGATTTGACCAATTTTTGACAAATCTCGCAACCCAACTCCACTTCACGCGACAACCATTTCCGACCTTTTCGACATGTACCCGACGTTATTAACCTTCCTTGACACCACCATCTTCCTCCCCTCAGCACTCTCACCAAAACTCCTATCATGCCTTATCCATTTACTCCACCAATCGTTGGCCACTGATACCTTTTGGATCGTGACTTCTCAAGCCTTTTCCAGTCAATCCTGGTATTAGAAATCACCTATTTCACCACTCATTTCTTCTCCAACATCTGCTTTCCAAAATCCCTCATCAACTTGACCCTGTTAGGCCGTCAGTCGTTGTCCACCTCTCCTAGTGATTTTGTATCTCAAAAGACAAGAAAAATAAATTTAAAATAATTTTTTTAATATATGTTTATATTATTAGAAGGCCCCCAAAGTAGCTCTTGTCTATAGTCACAAATGTTTTTGAAATGACCCTGATTTTTATTTAGCAAATTTGTATGCAAGTTTCGTGCAAGTTGTGCGCATATTATATTTAAAATTGATTAGATTTTTCTTCATCATGTTTTTGTAGTAATCTTGTGCTATGGAGAATATTAGGAATTAAGATCATGAAGATGCTAGGAAAATCACGTATGAGAAAATACCTACTACATTATTCTGTATATAAGTATATTTAATTATATAACTATTTGATAAGTAATGCTTCCATTTAGAATTTTAATTGATCTGCCATTTAGTCAATAACTACTACATATGTAAATTATATTTCTTGCAACTTGTGAGAGCCTTCTGCCAAAGTATTCTCTGCTATATGAATCTGTTATTTTCTAATGTTTTTGAAGCAGAAAATGCTACTGCTAACTCTTTAGCTAATCTCAAGTTGTCTTCTTTTACAGCCTTATGGTTGGATTTCTTTTGGTGTTCGTTACATATATAATAGTGCTCAGAAAGCCAGTATATAGTCAAAAGTTAAGTTCTAGTTTAATTTCTCGGAAGTTTCAAGGAATATAGTATGAATATATCCTCCATTTTGATTTCATGGTGCCATACATATGTGACTTGGTATATTTTAATTGTATTTGTTCTATATTATATTTCTAAGAACTTGCGATAAACTAAGAGAAAATTGTAAAATATCTTAACACTTGTATGTACATATTAGTTTCTCTAGTATCTAATTTCGTGTCTATCTTTCGGTCAAAAAATATGTGTATAAACCATTAATCATATATTATTTTAGTTAAGTAATAATAATTTTGAAATAGATATGAGATAAAAGGGGAATAATTTTACATATGATATGAAACACTAATATTATTCCCTTTATCTCATACTAAATGGGAGGTTATTTTGCGAATAATTTTTCACTTTTTTTCTTGGTAGACACAAGTTTTGACAGAATATTTTCTTGACTATCTTGATGAAATAATTAACCAAAGAGAATAGTTGTCAGAATTCTAAAATACTTTATAATATTTTGAATATCTTATCTATGTCCAAGGCTTCCCTCGAATTAAGCATTCGTGACTCTGAGCCCAATTAGACTCAACATAAACTCTCTGATGTTTTGAGTCAATCATATGTGCTTGAGAAAGTATACAATTGCTATCAAATGTGAGTGTATAGGATGTTGGAGTAATGTTTTTGAGTAAAATGTACGTTTTCACCTCAATCAACACACTTGGCCTTTGGCCTGCTCCTACGATTTTATAGAGCCTTGGCCCTAAAGTTTACTTAATATTGTTTTGTAACCCTCATGTGGTGGCCAAAATTGGCAATAACCAGCCCTTAACATCAGCTGATTTGCGTAGCAGAGGTAATTGCTATGGTAGTGGGCAATTACCTGTAATTGAGATAGCCATCTTGTAATGAAAATTTACTTTTTCAAAATAATTATTTCTCATGGGTTTGTGATCACAATTTGGGTTTGGGCTCGTTATTTTGCATTGACCCATTGTATTCTTGTCTGTTGTCTCATTTTTTGTGATTGGGCTTAATTAGGCCCATTTGACTAGTCTAATATTATTGCGCAATGTTACCCCTCCTCATGAACTTTATGATCTCTTTACTTTTGGGACCTTTGGACCCAAAGTTTTATCTTCTCTTTGTTCCCCTGTTTTATCTGCTCTAAAACTGAAATTTTTCCAGACAATTTCAGTTTTCGAGCAGCAGTTTCATATTCCTTTTTTATCATTTTAGAGGGCAAAAAAATGTTGAAGCATACGATAATTATAGGTTATTATGCTCAACCTCTCATTTTGACGCCAAATCATTTCTTTGTATCGGCTTAATTATCAACACTTGTCTAGTAAATTTTTTCTTTCCCATTCAACTGGAAGAGGGATTAAATGCAGTTTTTCTGAGCTTAGGAGCAAAAACCACCCAGAGTAATCTGATTCTCGTATTAATGCTTTCTAAATATTTTTAAACTTATTTTTAAAATATTCACAATTTCTCAAATACTTAGTATTTGATATTGCACTTTTGTTTCTCTGAAAGCCGATACCGCTACCAAGAAGTATTATGGTACTTTGATGAGTAAAGAGGCTCACATATTTACAGCTGAAACAATATAAAAAACCCAATTGATAGCCAAAAGACAAATTAAATTTGAAAGAAAATACAGTACAAGCACAATAATCACCACAAAGGGAGAAGGACTGATTTTAATCTTTCTGGAAGTTTGAATTGGCTATGGCCTGCTAACAGCAAACCTCTAAGCACTGGCAGAGCTCCATCCTCTATCTGCCACTCCTCTAAATCCTTTGCCATAATAAGTGTCAAACTTTCAAGTCGGGGAAAACCCTTTGCCGCGCACACCATCTTCTTTCCACTGTAACAACCATATCCTAATTTAAGTTCTGTGAGGTTCACCATCTTCTCCAATATTGGCATCGGGTCATCTACGAGTTCGGATTTCCCTAACCATAGGCTTTCTACATTTGGCAAAAGTACATGCATTTCTCCTGGCAGTTTCTCCATCTTCCCATTTAAACACAAGTGTCGGAGATATCGGCAATAAGAGAGTGGTTGCAATGTAGAAAAAAAATGATCATTTGATAACGTGACCGTTAAAATTTTAATACTTTTCAGTTTGGCAATAGAAACGAAAGTGAACTTCTTCTCTCGTTCATGGTACACAGATAGTTCTAGCTCTCGAAGATTAACCAATTTTTCAGGATTTGTTTTAGTCCAAGTGTCATCTTCTACAAGCTTCAAAGTCTGAAGGTTTGTCATATTGTCTATCTGCAAATAATGCCCTGTAAAGGGTCCAATTAGATGTCTCAAACTTTGCAGCTTCCAAATTTCGGTTGGTAGAAACGCATCAGCACCCCACAGATCCTCGCCTAAGTCCAGAGTTTCTAGATTCGACAAGTTGAGAATCGATTCCGGAATATTTTCAATCAGTGTATCTCTCAGTCCCAAATACTTCAAGTGAATCAACTTATCTATATCTTTGTGTAAGGACCAGCTAAATTTCCCACTGAAACGTTCAAACTCCAGTACTCTTAAGAACCTGAATCTTTTACACACAATCGGTATGAATTGCTCTACCTTAGGACTCTCTCCATATAGATCAAAGAACAAAAGAGAACGCAAGAGCGGATTACACTGTTGAAGCCACAAGGTCCCGTTCATTCCAGAATATATAGCTTGTCGTCGACATGATACCTTTGAAGAGTGAGCTGGGTTTCTGATTTCGTCATAAATTTGAACAAGATTGAGTTCTTTTGCCTTTTGAATTGCTAAATCCCGCAAAAGATCATGGACTCGACATGTTGTAACCATCCCCAACCGCATTTGTCCTTTCTGAATAAGGCTCCTGTTAATCAACTCGTTCAAGTAATTGAGAGACACATCTTCCATTATTTCTTCATCATGCGGTATGTAACCCTCAGCCACCCACAAGCGAATTAGTTTCTCTGTTTTGATTTCGAAGTCTTCTGGAAAATTACTTATGTAGAGAAAACACAACTTCAATTGATAAGGTAAATCATTGAAGCTTAAAGCCAATAACTGTGTTATCTGAATGGAATCATTACTTAAATGCCGCCAAATATTATCACATACCAAGTTCCACTCTTGTGGCTTCTTTGTTGACAGTAAACCGCCCAACACAACAATGGCAAGTGGTAGACCTCCACATTTTTCTACCGTTTCTCTTCCCAACTTCTCCAATCCTTCATCTATATTTAAATTCCAAAAAGCCTTCTCACGGAATAGCTGCCAACTCTCCTCTTGGTTTAAAAATCGAAGCTCATGTACATGATTTCTTTCATCTGAACGCTCAGCAACATCTCTGATGCGAGTGGTAATAATTACTCTGCTGCCATTCTTGTTGTCCGGAAAAGCTCTTTTGAGGCTCGTCCATGCTTCTTTGCGCCAAACATCATCAATTACCACCAAATATGAGCATCCCTGCAAAGATTTATAAAGAAACCTCTCCAAATCTTCTTCTTGCATACTATCCAAATTCTCCGTTGTAGCTTTGAAACCGAATGACTTTATGATTCTTCGAAGAAGATCTTGAGTGTTGTAATCTTGAGACACGAAAACCCAAGCATGACGACAAAATTTTTGTTTGATTGCACTGTTGTTGTAAAGTTTTCCAGCAAGAGTTGTCTTTCCCAAACCACCAGTGCCCCAAATAGAGATCACATATCGCCTTGGCTCATCGTCAAGTAGTTCAGCCAACAATTTCTCGGTCTCATCCCTGTAGCCAACAACATTCCCTTCAAACGAAAAGGAGTTGGTTTTTCTCAGTTGTTTCAATGTGTAAAAATCAGGGCTCTCTCTTTCCCTCTTGGTATTGATATTTTCAAGACCATACTCTTGACGTCTTCGAGAGACATCACTGAGCTTCTTTTTCAGAGCTTCAATCTCCTTGCCTATTTTGTACATACTCACCTTCTCCTTGCCCTTGCGAGAAGATTTAGCAATGGATTTCTTCATGGAAGTTAAGAGTCCTTGCTTTCTTTTAGAAGCTATCTCTCCATGATGGACTTTGATCATAAAATCATCTAAGACATCCTCACAATCATAAGCAATATCTCGAATTTCAGATACCCACTGGCGTATCAAAGGGTTGTCAACTTTTTTCTCTTCAGCATCCTTTATGAAACAATTCATCCATTCCAGATCTCGTTTCAGTGACTCCACTTCACTTCTTATCCCTCGGAAGAAGGCTGCTTCTTGGATTAGATAGTCTCCAAGCCTCTCCACCACATATGAGACAACTGCATCCACCATGGTTCGCAAGCGACTTTTGTTCTTTTTTTTTTTTTTTTTTTGAATAAAGATTGTTAGAATAACATACTCACAAACCACAGATTATAATCAAATCAGACACAACCACAGAAGATCAAGAACACCTACAATTTTACCGTGGTTCACCTTTCCAAGATTGGGAAGGCTACGTCCACGTTGAGCTTCGAAAACGTCGAAGCCCACTACACTATTAGAAAAGTATTTTACAGATTACAGACGCAAGATCGAAAGATTCAATCAAACCCAAAATCACCCTATCTGGTAACTAATAGCCCTGGAAACTATACACTTGTAATCCCAGCCAACCGAGAGACAAAACCCCTCTAACAGAATGACAAATCAATCACTCAACCAGTTACACAGACCCAAGATTTCAGAACAAAGGATGAACCCTAGCAGAGCAAAAACTAATCTATTTCAATCGAAGACTTCAGACTCCAACTAAAGAGAGAAAGTTCACTTATATATCGTTGACCAAGATGGACTAAGCACAGCCGTTGGATCTTCTCAAAACGATTGGTCCGATTCATGCTTGAAACGACAGCGTGTTGGTTAAGTGACACGGCACCGTTTGGTCTTCACACTTACAATCTCCACCTTGAAGACATAACACTCCCTCTCTTACCGACTTCCCTTTCTAAGTGCAGTTTGCCTCAATTTATTCCCTCATAGCTCTGGTGATGCTTTGATTATTTCAAGAACAGCAAGTTCATGCAATGCTTGAACTTGCCTGGACTGACAATTTTGGTTCCCACATCTGCTGGATTCTGTTTAGTGGGAACTTTCTTTAACTCAATCTGTCCTCTGGTAATTAGGTTTCTGATGAAGTGAAATCTCACGTCCACATGTTTCATTCTCTCATGGTAGATAGGATTTTTACTTAACAGTATGGCACTTTGATTGTCTGAGAAGATAGTCACCTTGCTGTCAGTCAATTCAGATTCTGCCAATAATCCTTGCATCTATACAGCCTCCTTGAAGCCATCTGCCAATGCCACATACTCTGCTTCAGTTGTTGACAGGGCTACTAGAGGTTGTAGTTGTGACTTCCAGCTGATGCAGTTTCCTCCAAGGGTGAAGCAGTAGGCTGTGGTTGACTTCCTACTATCCCTGTCACCTGCAAAGTCTGAATCCACAAACCCCACAAGATCAAGTGTAGTTGTCCTTTTACAATATTCTAGACCTATACATGCAGTACAGTTTATATATCTGAGTACCCATTTCAATGCAGTCCAGTGATCACTTCCTGGATTTGACATGAACCTATTCAGTAAAGAAATTGCAAAAGCTAAATCTAGTCTGGTGCTAATCATTGCATACATCACAGACCCTATCACATTTGAATAGGGGACAATCTCCATTTTTATGGTTTCAACAGAGTTCTTTGGACATTATGACTTAGACAGAATAAAGTGATTTGCAAGGGGCATTGTTACTGGCTTACACTCAGACATTCCATATTTGGTAACTAGCTTCTATAGGTATGGTGTTTGATGAACCTTTAGGGTATTTCTGGTTCTGTCTCTGTTTATTATCATACCCAATATTTTCTTAGCCATCCCTAGGTCTTTCATATCAAATTCAGAACTAAGTCTAGATTTTAGTTCAGTTATCTTTGATTTTGATTTACTAATCAAGAGCATATCATCAACATAAAGCAACAAGTAAATAGGCATAGCATCTTTCAAGGCAAAGTAAAAACAGTTATCATACTTGCTCCTAGTGAATCCTAGGTTAAGTATAAATGTATCAAACCTTTTATACCACTGTCTGGGTGACTGTTTAAGTCCATACAAGGACTTATGCAGTCCGCATACATGGTCAGGTCTATGGCAGTCTACAAAACCAGTTGGTTGGGCCATGTAAATTTGTTCTTCTAAATCCCCATGAAGGAATGCTGTTTTCACATCAAGTTGCTCTAACTCTAGGTCTTGGTGAGCTACTACAGACAGCATCATTCTAATGGTTTTATATTTGACAACGGGAGAGAAGACTTCATTGAAGTCTATGCCCTCCCTTTAGGTGAACCCCTTGGCCACCAATCTAGCTTTGTACCTACGTGGTTCATTCATATCTACACCCTCTTTAATCTTATACAACCATTTACACAGTATAATTTTCTGGTGTTTAGGTTTAGGGACCAGGGACCAAGTCCCATTTACATGTAGAGAGTTCATTTCCTCTGTCATTGCTTGCCACCATTTATGCTTGTCCTTTGAGGTGATTGCTTCAGAATATGACTCTGGTTCTGTCCTCAGAATTTCAGTTCCTGCCATTAGGGCAGTATAAACCAGTTCTGTAAATGAGTATCTTGCAGGTGGCCTTATGTCTCTTCTGGTCCTATCCCTTGCCAGTTGGTAATCCTGCAGATCATCCTGCAAAGGGTCTTGGGCCTCTTTTGTTTCCTCTTCATTTTGGTCAGGTTCATCAGGTGTAAGTCATTCTTCTGGTGCAAGATACTCTTCAGTGTGGGCATTCTCTGGTTGCCTGATGGTTGCCTCCACCTCAATTGGTGTAGTGCTTGGTTGTGTTACCTTGTTGCTTGGAGAACCTGCATCAACATTAGCAAACTTGCAAGGGAAATCCCCTTCATTAAAAATCACATCTCTGCTAATAATAATCTTAACCCCTTGTGCAGTCTTATCCCACAATCTGTAACCTTTAGTGCCCTCCTGGTATCCTAAAAATAGACACTTAATGGACCTGGGCTCTAATTTCCCATCACTGGTATGTGCATAAGCAGCACATCCAAACACCCTTAGATGGCTGAGGTTTGATTCTCTTCCTGACCACTTTGATTCAGGACAGTTGAATCCTATGGAGCTATTAGGGCTTCTGTTTATTAAGTAGGCAGCAGTGGTCAAAGCTTCTCCCCAAAAAGTTTTTGGGAGACCTGAGGTGAACAAGAGACACCTTGCTTTTTCTAATAAGGTTCGGTTCATTCTCTCAACAACCCCATTTTGCTGAGGGGTTTTCCTAACTGTTCTATGCCTTAATATACCTTGATCCCTACAGTAATTGTCAAACTCCATATTGCGTAATTCCTGCCATTATTGTCTCGCCCTTAAAGCCTTCACTTTTCTCACAATTTGGTTTTCCACAAGTGTCTTCCGGGTTTTGAACTTGGAGAGAGCCTCATCTTTAGACTTCAGTAGGTATACCCAAACTTTTCGACTGAAGTCATCAACAATGGAAAAGAAATAGGAATTCCCCCCATGAGATCTAATCCTTTCAGGCCCCCAAAGGTCAACATGTAGATAATCTAAGCAGTTTTGGGATAGGTGTATACCTTTGGTGAAACTACCTCTATGCTGTTTTCCCAAAACACAAGTTTCACAGAAATCTAGGGTTGTTATTTTATCTTTACCAAATAACCCCTGTTGTCTAAGAATACTCATACCCTTTTCACTCATGTGACCTAACCTCAAATGCCACTTATTAGTATCATTCAGATTTATAGAGACCAAGGCACTGTTCCCATTCTCAGAGTAATAATTGCCACACATAATGTATAGCCCATTCTTCTTCAACCCCCTTAGAACAATGTGGTTATTCTTAGACACATTTATACAACCCCTTTCAGCCTTATAGCTACATCCTGACTCATCTAGGGTACCTAGGGATATTAGGTTCCTCTTAAGTTTAGGAATGTACCTAACATTTGATAACACAATGATTTTTCCATCATCTAGTCTTAGGGTAATGTTACCTAATCCTAACACTCTGCAAGTGTTATTGTTACCCATATAGACAGTTTTATATTCACCACCCCTAAAATCCTGAAACCACTCTCTGTTAGGGCTCATATGGAAGGAGCAACCAGAGTCTAACACCCAGTCATGAGTCTGATCTGTTCTAGACACAGTTAGAACTTCTGGGTCAGTTATGGTTTAATCAGTATAAGCAACATTGCTTTCAGTGTTCACTGATTTTTGTTTCCTAATCCAATCATAGCAGTTCTTTTTTAGATGACCATGCCTATTACAGTGAAAGCATTTTGTAGTCTCCCCTTTCTTGTTAGTCCCTTTTCCTTTCTTTTTAGCCTTAGACCAATTGTTTCTTGGCATGCCATTGGAGGAACTACCTATATCAGTTTTACCTTTTACAAACAGATTATTGCTACTTCTTTTCTGAACCTTTAATTCCAATTCCCTAGCTTTTAGTCCTGATACTATGAGATCTACACTTGTTTCTCTTCAGCATCCTTTATGAAACAATTCATCCATTCCAAATCTTTTTTCAGTGACTCCACTTCACTTCTTATCCCTCGGAAAAAGGCTGCTTCTTGGATTAGATAGTCTCCAAGCCTCTCCACCACATATGAGACAACTGCATCCACCATGGTTTGCAAGCTACTGTTGTTGTTTTTTTTTTTTTTTGAATAAAGATTTCTCCCTTTGGAAATGGTAGGTTTAAGAGAAGTGCATTAATTTTATTTCAGTTTTTGTGCTTCAGGGGATAGAGGATAAACAGTTGGTATTCGCTTTTAAAATCTAATTTTGTATTTCTTCTTTTCTTATGCTTCAAATTTACAGATAATTAATTCACAGACTAAGCGTGTTCACTAGCGTAAGTTTCCAGCTGGTTTCACCGTAACATCCTTGTTATTTCCATTGATTAAATTCCGGAATCTAGCATTATTCATTATAGTCAAAATTTTAAGTGATGGCATGGGCCACGGATGCCTAGCTTTAGCATCCTGAAACTGACTTGAAAGTTCATCATAGTCACATTCAATCCAACAAAAACTGAAAACAAAAGTGGAAAAAAAAAAAAGGTTGGGAATGGAAAATTTCCACGGAAACTTCACTCATGAATAATTGCTTTCTCTTTCATTGTTGTTAGTCTGTGCTGGGCCACGGATGGCTAGCGTTAACATCATGAAAGTCTTATCTTCGCTCGCCATTATTTGTGACCAATAATTCAATCTTTCCCACCATTTGTGACCAATAATTCCAGTTTTCTCAGGATTTATCTCTCCTCACCGGTGTTTTTTTTCTTTTTTTAATGAAAATTAATTTTAATTAAAAATAAAAACTAGTAATGAGAAATATTTACACAAGAAAGACTTATAATATTACGTTATTTGATGGGCTCATTGTGTTAAAAAATTAAGGTGATGGAACCGTTTCATTTAATTTTTTTCCTTTAATTTTACATCTAAAGTGACATGTTGAGATTTTAGATATACATGTAGGTTTTTATACAAATGTGTTAAGCATGATGTGTAGTTTCTTGACATGATAAGACCATTCAGTGAAAAAATATCATGTATAACAACATATATCTTATATTTTCCTTGTTATTGAATTGTCGGTTTTAAAAACTATCAACATGTAATATAGTTTTGTATGATGATCTAATCACATAGATAAAGTAAAGTGATGAGACTAGTTTACGTAAGTTTTTTCGCATTTTTTAAGTTTTATATAAAAAAAGACTGTCTTGTTTTTATATGTACTATATTTAGATATGTAATTATATTATATATTACATGATGTTTACTTTTAAAATAATTATTAAGCCTTTGTTAATGTTACTAATTATTAAAAATGTTTTAAAAAATTAATAAAAACAGTACTTTCAAATAATATCAAAATCATAAACATAGTAATTAAAAATCTATTAAGCTTTGGCAAATTTCAAGGCAAACTGTTGGGTTCTTGGGTGTCATCTCATTCTCACCCCATTTTTCCTGGTGAGGATTAGACAAAGCCTGCCCACTAATTATAAATTAATTAACTAATTAATTATTTTTTACCTTTAATTAATCAGGTTCAACAACTTGTTAGTGTGTGGTGGGCCACAGATAGCTAGCTTTAACACCACAAAAGTTTATCATCTTCACTTTAAAGTTTAAAATTCATTGTTTTAAAACTCGAACCAGCCCGGCCAGTGTAACTGGTTGGACCAGGACTCAGGGCCTTCTCCAAGTTAGGTTACCGTTTTAAGTTTAAAATTTAGCAAACACACCCCTGATTAATACACATCAGTCCCTAAAGGTTTAAAATCCAACAACATACCCTCCGGCCAAATGCAAATTGGCGATGACCTCCTCTTTTCCGGTGGCCTTCCACCTTCCCTTGCCTTTGGAAAACACCTTCTAACTTTCTCCATGGCCTTGACGCTTCATCTCCAACCGTCGCGTGATGTTTTGTCGTCCAGCAATTTTTCTTTCATTTTCCGATGTCGATCGGCCTTATTCGGCATCGATAGGCCTCCTCAGCCACCGATCTACCTTCTTCCAAGCTCCCTTGCCATCGTTCATGGAGATCAATTGTCATCTCTCCAAAAAAGCCATCGCGATCGTTTGACTTCGACCCCTGATCTGCTATTTTCTGATGATGCCTCAACTTGTCAACTGTCGATTCGTCCTCCCCATCACCCGATCTACCCTCCCTGGTGTGTTGTCGCCATTCTCCCAGTTGATCACCAATTTGCATTTAGCCAGGGGTTGTGTTTGCTAGATTTCAAACCTATAGCGACTGATGGATTTTATCAGGGGTGTATTTGTTAGATTTTAAATTTATTAAACCATCGATTAAACCAACGATTTAACCGATTAAACCGGTTAACCCATGACCCAATCACCTGACCGAGTCACCCCTTGGGTCAGGTTTTAAAACATTGGTTTAAATCCTGAGAAATGGTAGTGTGGGCCGGTGCCATTATTGGCACATGTCACACCTTCCACTAAATCAAAAGGTACTATAACACATAAAAGCCATACCAATAAGATTGTAATATCTGCATAATCCGACTAAGATCATTTTTGTAGTGATCACGAAGATTAGGAATTAAGATCGTGGAGAATATTAGGAATTAAGAACATGAAGATTCTAGGAAAACATGTTTTGGGTCGACAAGTCACGTATGAGAAAATAAAAATAATACAGCCCTTTGATTTTAGTCCCTACCTACGTAAAATATTTGGTTCTTTAATTAAACATTGGCAAAACTTTAGTCTGCATTATCCTATATATTTAATTGTATAATTATATGAAAATTAATGCTTCCATTTGGAATTCTAATTTATTTGGCATTTAGTCAACAACGACTTTTGAATAAAACAATGACTCTTTACCTATCTCCAGTTGTCTTCTTTTACAGCATGATGGTTCGATTTTCTTTCAATGGTGTTAGAAAAAGATTTTATTACCGACGACGAAAAAGTCTTATGTTTTGGTATGGCCTTTGTGGTCTGTGTCACCATCGATTTACAATAATTTAATTTTCTTTTCAATGTTTTATAAAAAACATTCAGCTTTTAAAGTGACGAGTTTTAGAGAAAAGATTTCAGCAAATATAATGTAATTTATTTTACAGATTTTAAATGGGAGTGTATAGGATGTTGGAGTAATATTTTGGAGTAAAATGTGCGTATTCACCTCATTCAACACACTTGCCCTTTGACTGGCCCCCAGGATTTTATAGAGCCTTGACTCTAACGTTTACTTAATAATGTTTTGTAACACTCATGTGGTGGCATAAATGGGCAATAAATGGCCTTTAACCTCAGCTTGCCTGTGTAGCAGAGGGAAATGCTATGGTAATGGGTAGGAGTGATCGGGTTCGGGTACCTGCCCTTTTTCCAAGGAACAAGAACCGGAATCAGCCGATTCCAATTCCTCAATAGTTGGAACTTGGACCTTAAAAACAGGCTCCAGTTTTGGTTTAGGGTACTTAGAAAAATTACGAATACCCCTGTATTATTCATCAATATGACAAATATATTTTGTGAAATTACACTACACCCCATTAATTAACAAAAATTACAAATATAACCCAATACCCATTGGTTCCACCCCGGGTACCTAGACCTCGGTTTCGATTTCGTTTTCTGAAGTGGTGGAACCAGAACAAAATCACATAACGTCAGTCCCACCAATTTGGAACTGAAACCAACCTTTTCCATGCCGATTCTAGGTAGGAACTGGAACTGAAACCCCACTATCTAATGGTTCCCGTTCTACCTGGATTTCTTGCTCACACCTAGTAATCCAAATAACTATATTATTTCATCTTTCTCATGTCCAAGAAATCACTAGTCTCATCTTGTTAATCAACTTTAGACCACATATCTTGAGAGTGATCCTAATGATTCATCAAAAGTTGTTGTTGATACATCACTGCCCTTTGCCTCTTCTTATCAGATAGTAGCTACTCCACATACAGTCCATGATCAGTCTTGGTATATGAATTGTAGAGCATCAAATCACATGGTTGCAGATGCATCAAACCTGGCTTTGAAGCCTACTTATCCAGGAGGTTCCAAGGTGCAAGTTGGTAATGGATAATCTATTCCCATTACTCAAATAGGTATGCTACTGGGATCCTCTTTTGATCCTTATAGACTTATTCATCTTAGGGATATCCTTTGTGTTCCACAAATTGCAAAGAATTTGTTAAGTATTTTGCAAATCACTAAGGATAATAATGCGATTATTGAATTTCATTCTGACCATTGCTTCGTAAAGGACAAAAGCAGTATAGAGGTTCTACTTCGAGGCACGGTAAAGGATGACTTGTATCAGCTTGAACTAACACAGCCTATCAATCCACTTGTGAAGTTTGTTTCCTGTCCTACTGCTACTGCTTTGCCATCTGAAGCTCATTCTCATCTCGGCATGGAAATTATTACTGCGCTCCCTACTGCTGTGTGTCCTTTTGATAAGTCTCTAGCTAATCAAGCAAGTTTAGATTTGCTTTTGTTGTGGCATGCAAAATTAGGCCACCCCAACGGTAGAACACTTCATGCTGTTTTGAATAAACTAAATGTAAAACAATCTTTATACAACAATAAAAGTTTCTATTGTGAGGCATGTCGATATGGAAAGTTGCAACAATGTCATTCTCCTATATCTAATTCTAGAGCTAAAGTTCCTTTAGAGTTAGTGCATTCTGACCTATGGGGTCCAACTCTTGTGAGTTCTAATGAAAGGTACAAGTATTATATCATATTTGTTGATGAATTTAGTAGGTTTACTTGGATATATCCTTTGAAACTTAAATCTAAGGCTTATGCTACTTTTGTTCAATTTCATTCTTTTTGGAAAAATAATTGAATTTTAAAATAAAATGCTTGCAAACAGATTAGGGAGGAGAGTATAGGATTTTTATTGGTTACTTGCATAAGCATGGCATTCTTGTTCACATTTGCACCAACAAAATGGAAGAGTTGAAAGGAAACACAGGTCAATTACTGAGTTTGGTTTATCCTTGTTGGCTCATGCTAGTATGCCATTAAAATATTGGTGGGTAACTTTTAGTTCAGCAACCTCTTTGTTGAACAAATTGCCTCACTCAGCTCTTGAGTTTGTGTCTCCTTACTTTATATTATTCCATCAAGAGCCTATCTATACTGACCTTAAAGTTTTTGGATGTAGTTGCTACTCTTGCCTTAGACCCTATAATAAGCATAAACTATGTTATCATACAGAGAAATGTGCTTTTCTGGGATATAGTCTCTTTTGCAAAGGTTACTTGTGGCTTGCTTCTATTGGCTAAGTGTATATTGTCAAGCAAGTGAAGTTTCATGAGACAAATTTTCCATTCAAAACTGATTTTAACCACTCTACATCTCCAGAAAACTCTGTTATATCAAGTGATATTCACACAAGTGCACCCACTTAGCTTCCCACTCAACTGATTCTTGACTATCCACGATTCGGATTACTAGCCCGACCCTCCACTACGGTCATCAGCTGATTACTTCTAGTCATCAAGCATTCTTAATTACAGTCATCAGATGTTTCTCTGGTTTCTATGACCTCAAGAGTTTCTCGGTTGCTCCCCTCTCTCATCATCTCAAGACTTTCCTAGTAGTCACTTGGAAGTGGTAGTCCCTTGTTCTCCCACTTTAGTTCTTAACACCCATTCTATGCTCACTCGATCCAAAACTGGTTCTCTTCCTCCTAAAGCTTTTCTGACAACTAGTACAATTCTCTCAAAACCAAAAACTGTGACTGAAGCCTTGCTCAGTCCTAAGTGGAAACAAGCTATGGATTCTAAATAACAGGCCTCATTAAAGAATAACACATGGGAACTTGTTTCTTATGAGAAAGGAATGAATGTTCTTAGAAGTAAATGGGTTTTTAAAACCAAATTAAACTCAGATGGCTCTCTTCAGAAGTACAAAGCCAGGTTGGCAGCCAAGGGCTTCTGACAAACTCTTGGCGTGGATTACTTTGACACTTTTTCACTAGTTGTCAAAGCAGTTACTATTCGAATAATGTTGTCCTTGGCAGTTCATCACAACTGAAAAATTCAACAATTGGATGTAAATAATGCATTCTTGAATGGAGAGTTGACAGAAACAGTGTTTATGTTACCTCTTGAAGGGTATTATGGTTTTTCTCTTAATAAGAAGAGTCCACAGCAGGTTTGCAGATTGAGTAAAGCTCTATATGGTCTCAAGCAAGCTCCTCGAGCCTGGTTTCATAAGCTAAAATCTACATTGCTTGAATGAAATTTTGGACAAATCTATGTCAAATGTGAGTCTATTCTTTTATAAAAATAACTCTAGGGTGATATATTTTCTAGTTTATGTAGATGACATTTTTGTCATCGGAAATCATAATCAATTTATTTCTCAGTTAGTAGCTGATTTAAACAGTAAGATTGCTCTTAAAACTCTTGGTGAACTGCAGTATTTTCTTGGCTTTGAAGTCCAATGGAATGGTGCTAGTCTATTACTTACTTAGACCAAGTATGCTCAGGATTTTCTTCATAAAGCAAATATGGCAGAGTCCAAGTCTTATTCCACTCCTATGACTACTGGATTGAAGCATGGGAAAGAGAAGAGTAAGTTTTTTGATCAGCCTACTCTGTACAAGAGTATTATTGGTGGCTTACAATATTTAAACTTGTCTAGACCAAACTTGACTTTTGCTGTTAACAAGCTTGGCCAATTTTTGCAGCAGCCTACGAAAGCTCACTAGACAGCTTGTAAAAGAATCCGGAGATATGTTAACGGCACTCTTCATTGTGGTCTTCTTTTTACCAAAGAAAGTCTTCTTTTCACTAGACAGCTCAATGGGTATTAGGGTACAAATATACCCCAATACCCATTGGTTCCACCCCGAGTACTTTGACCTTGGTTTCGATTTCGGTTTCTAAAGTGGTGGAACCAGAATGGAACCACATAATGCCAATTCCACCAAATTTGGAACTAAAACCAACCTTTTCCAAGCCAATTCCAGGTAGGAACTAGAATCGAAACCCCAATATGCGCTGGTTCCAGTTCTACCCAGATTTCTTGCTCACACCTAGTAATGGGCAATTACATGTGTAATTGTGAATTTGAGATTAGCTGTCTTGTAATGAAAATTTGCTTTTTGAAAGTAATTATTTCTCATGGGTTTGGATCACAATTTGGGTTTGGGCTGGATTAGGCCCAATTGACTAACTTTGACTAGTCTAATATTATTGCGTAACGTTACTCTTCCTTTATTTGAACTTTACTTTTGGGCCCTTTGGACCCAAAATTTTATCTTCAACAGTTCTTCTTTTCAATAAAGCATATCTTTTGCTATTTGGGTTTTACCCAAAATAACATATTATCGGACTCTTCGTACAATCTCACTCTTAAAAATTGATATATGTTAAATTGGTTGTATAAATTCATATTAAACATAATTTAAACAAACTAAAATTGATGATTAATCAAACATGTAGGGTTACCACATAAGTCAATATGTATTTCCCTCTATATTATAGTAATAAGAAGTATGCGGAAGTTAATGGGTTAATTTCATTTATTTTCCTAAATGATTTTTGAAAACTATTTAACACTCTCTAAAATTATTTTAATTTTAAAAATCCTAAGATCATTTAAAAAAAAAAAAAAAAATTCATCAAAAAATTATCAATACAAGCACAATAATCTTATTGATTAATAATAAAAGATTTATTAAAAAAACAAAAAAACAAAAACCGTATCCATTCATCTCAAAGTACATAGTAAGTTCAGATAAGATACAAAAGCACATAATGGTGCTCAATATTTACTAAAAAAAATATTAATATGAAAATATTAACAATTAAAATCAATTTATTTGATATTACAATCAGCTTCTCTTCCTCTCCATTCTGATTCGAGACCGTTGCTTCAGTCCAAAGAGTTGTTCTTCCCAAACTTTCTTCGGAAAACGATCTCTCCTCCTCCTTTCTTCAACCAAACCCATCTCATAATCATACATTTTACGAGAAACAGGATTGGACAATGTCTCATAAGCCTGTTGAAGCTCAACGAATCGTTTTGTGGACTCTTCTTTCGCCAAAGAAGGACAAACATCAGGGTGATACTGAAGAGCCATTCTCCTGAACGCCTTCTTTATCTCATCAAACCCCACGCTCTCTGAACCAAGCGAAAGCACTTCATAGAAATTGCTCTTACTCTCCTTTTGCATGGCCATTTTGCATGAAATAGTTTTGAAATTATAATCAATCTTTTGCCTGGACACTGTTTTGTGCGAAATTGGAATTGTTTTTGTTGCATTGGAATTCATTTGCAAGGACATGATTTTCTTATGACTAATGTAAGAGAGAGAGAGAGAGAGAGAGGGAGGGAGAGATTGATTGAAGTTGAACGGAGGAAAGAGTTGAGGAGTTGAAGTTATATAGCGTGTATGCGAAGATGGACTTGGCTTTGGATTTATAAAAATGAATATATAAATAAATGGAAATTGGAGTTGTCTTTGGTATTGTCGTGTAAAGAAAATGAGAGTGTTGAATGCAGTTTTGGCATGAAGTTATTGTCCTTGTCTTTTTAGGTCTTTCCTCCAACTTGAATTGCTTGCTTAACTATTTTCAACTTAAAATAAAGTCAAGGCTAATCTTCAACTTGTTTTGGTGCCAAAGTCTCACATCGGTTAGGAGATGAGGGTCTTGGTCCTTATATAACACAAGAACACCCTCATCTAAAGATATTTTTTCATGACAAAACCGTGCAGACGTCCATGTCCCAAAACGGACAATACCTCTAAGAACCCACCTATCATGTGTTTAGATTCAACATACATCAATAGTATTATAGAGTTAATATATTGATCCTAATAGTTAGTTTATGATAGAATTTGAGTGAATTATCTAATTTACACATCTCAAGAAAATTGTTATGTTTTAAGAGGCTTCCTTCGACACTAAACATAGCTAGCATCAGAATACAGTGTCTCTAACATCACAATTCATCATTTTCTCAATTATTTGATAATTATGGGTCTGTTTGTTTAAATATTTTTAACTATCATATTCATACTATTTCCAAAATACCAGTTTGTTTCCCTATTCTAAAAATACTATCATATTTTCTTTAACTATATTTAAACCCCTTAAGTTTATTAATTTAACTAAACACCCCCAAAAAAAGTTTAGAAATTAACAAAAACACCCCCACCCACCCACATTTGCCAAATTCCGACCATCACCGCCAGAAGGTAACGAAAATCTGGTATAATTGCACACTACCGGCTGGATCTAACCGGTAATGCGCCGATCTATCATTTTTCGACCAAATCCACCATGGATCTGGTCAAAAAAGGCCAGATCTTTGGCCGTAGCTAGTTATCAACGACGGTCAAGATATGGCTATCGTTGACCATCAACGATGGTCATATCTTTGGTCGTTGACGACCAAACATGGCCAGATCTAGCTGTAGATCTGGTCTTTTTTTTGCCAGATCTACGGTGGATTTGGATGGAAAATGTCATCTCGGCACACGACCAACCATCTAGCCAGTCATGCACCGATACGACAACTCCGACCACCCTTCAATGGTGGTGGCGCTGCCGAAATTTAATGGGTGGGTGGGGATGTTTTTGTAATTTTTAATGTTGTTCAATTATTTAACAAACCTAAGGGGTGTTTTTGTTAATTTTTAAATCCTTCCTCGTTATTCCCACCCAACTCTAAAAATATCAAAAATACTATCCAAAATACTAAAACAAACACACCCTATATGTATCTACTAATAAATCTCATATTACATTGATGCTAAAATTAGATACAAAATGTTATGTCAAAAATACACACTGATGTCAACACCACCAGTTAAAGCTCAACAAGCACTCAAAGGCAAAGTGGTATTAGCTGTCAAAAACCCAAACTGCCTCAAAGAGATATTATCTAACACATGTCCCACATTTATCAAAATAAAGAATCAGGATAAATGAGAGCTCTCCAAGTGTCAAGACAACTTGCAAAAGCACTTATTATGTTGAACTCAAAGGTGTATAAATTAGCAATTTTCTTCACGAAATGGAGAGACTAGATATATGAGAGTTGGGCGCACAAATGTGAGCTTCAACCATTATTTTTCTCTGTAAACAAAGCATTACCCCATCTTTGTACGCCTTACAAGCAATATCAGAAAAATAGTCAAAGAATAATAAAAAATAGATGTAGGATTCGCTTTACGCATCCGAACCACTATAAAAATCCCTCTTGTTAATCTTTTATTTATGTTTCTTCAAAAATATATCATCTCAACACTATAATCAACTCTCATAATCATATCACGTGTAATTTCTAAGACCTGCTTAGTACTTTGCACGAGCGAGGTCGCTGGTGTCAAAATCAAGCATCAACACAAAATTTAAGATATACAGCATAATTCTTACTTAAATCATCATATTCATAAAAACGGTACTCGTACTTAAGAAGAAAAATCTTATTTTAAAATTGAACGAAATAGAGACAGCAACGAGAACAAAATAACAGTAAAACAAATCACAGACAATAAATAAAGAGAAAATAACACGCGCGATTTACCCTAGGTCACCCAATATGGGCTACATCCAACTGAGTCAATATTATTGCAATACTTTCTCACCTCTCTCGTTTACAATGAATGAATTGCCCTCACGACTAGAGGTGGAACAAATGGGTCGGTTAGGCGGGTCAACCCTAACCCGGGCCGCAATGAAGAGGGTTGAACCCGGAAGCAACCCTCGGGCGGGCCGGGTTGCAAAATGGCAACCCGTCGACCTAGTAAGTTACTGTTTTATCCCTTCTAAAAGAGGACCGCCAACCCATCGGGTTGGCTGTTGTCAACCCGAAAAAAATAAATAAAAAAAAAAATTTTTTTCAAATTACCCCTTACCCTTGAAATATAGCCGTTTTATAGCCGTTAGATGGGTCTTTTTCGTCATTTTCTTTTCCCTTTTTTTTTCTATAAATTGGCCTAAACTCTCACATTTTTCTCACAACTCAAATTCTCTCATTCTCTCATATTCTCTAATCTCTAATCTCTCAATTATTCATTTATTCTCTTAATCTCTTTGCTATCAATTTGCTCGTATTTTAATTTTTATTAGTTTTTACAATTTTTAATTCATATTTCCAATTTTCCAAATTCCAATTTCCAATTTCCATATTCCAATTCTCTTTCTTTAATTTTTATTTCTTCTACATCAATTTTTTTTTTCAACTACAATGGATAGATATTTCTCTCCCATCAATTACAATGATGAAGGAAACTACTATCCTAGTCTTATTCCCGCTGATTTTACTAACATAAATGCAAGAGGAGATTCAAATAGTCCCGCTTTCCCATTCTCAGAATTCGATACACCTCAAAATATGCCCTCGATTCCAACAGCTCCCGGTGGTTCTAGAAGTCGTCCTCGTAATCGTCGTGTTCGTCCAACTTCATCTCAAGCTAAGGCGGGATCATCAATTGCCATCGAAACTGAAGACAGACACACATCAAACGTTTGGGCGCATTTCGACAAGTTTTACGAGACAGAAAATGGCGTTCAAGTCAAGAAAGCGAGATACAAATACTGTGGAAATATTTATAAAGTTGATTCAGGTAATGGTACTAGTACTTTAAAAAGGCATGCTAATAAACATATTAATCAACATGGAAATAGAGAAAGCAATCAAACTCAAATAACTAATATGAGTACTACTTGGCGTTATAATTTTGATGTATATAGGAAACAGTTAGCTTTATAAATTGCTGCAACTGATCAACCTATTAATATGACTGAAGATAAATATTTTGAAAGATTTGTTCAAAATTCATTTTTTCCAGGATTTAAAAGTTATTCTAAAACTGCAATTAGAAATGATTTAATAAAATTGTTTAGAAAAATGAAATTAGAATTAAAAAATAAAATACATACTTGTCATGTTAGTGTGGCTCCAACTGCCGATATTTGGAGTGGTAGAGCTAAACAAGATTATATTTATGTGACTAGTCATTATTTTGATAATGAATGTAAATTAAATAAATCTTTATTAGGATTTAGATTAATGGATGTTGATCATAGTGGTGAACAAATTTATAATAAAATTGTTGAAGTTTTAGAAGATTACGATATTATTAGTAAAGTGATAAGTTTAACTTTAGATAATGCAAGTTCTAATGGTAAAACTCTAGATTATTTTCAAAGTAATTATCCTTTATATAACAATTTGAAATTTTTTCACCAACGTTGTGCATGCCATGTTATTAATTTAATTGTAAAAACTGGTATGAAAACAATTAAAGAAAATATTAATAGAATTAGAGATTGTTTAGCTTGGATTACTAGTAGTGAATAAAAGAAATGCTGAATTTCAAGACATTTGTATAAAATCAAATATGTCTCCTAGAACTTTTGCATTAGACATGCCTGTTAGATGGAATAGTACTTATTTAATGCTTGATTCATGTTTACCTTATGCTAATATAATTAGTTATTTTGTAGCAAATAATAGAGGTCCTCATTATTTGGTAGAAATGATTGGCAAATAGCTAAAGTATTTCATTCTTTTCTTAAAATTTTTTACCAAATCACTTTACAACTTTCTGGTGTGTATTATCCTACTAGTCCATTGGTAATACATACAATTATAAAAATTTCCGAGTTATTTATAAAAAACAAAGACAATAAAATTTTAAATGCACCAATAAAGGCAATGGAATTTTTTTTTTAAAATATTGGGAACCCATTCCTTTTCTTTATTGTTTAGGTGCTATATTTGATCTTAGAATTAAATTAGCAGGTTTAGAAAATGGTTTTGACAATTTATGTAAAAATTTACAAACCGAAGTATATGCCAATCAAATAGGAGAGGTGAAAAATAGATTTTTCGAAGTATATTTCCAATATGAAAACAGGTATGGGAACCCGCAAAGAGGCGAAACATCAAGGGAAGCTGCATCAAAAGAAACAAATGAAGACTTCTACTCTTGGGGTGCACAGAATAGGCTGAAGAGGACCCGAATTTGAAGCACAACCTCCTCTTGAGAAGCTCCACCAACAACAACAACTAATGTACTGTCTTCCATGCAGTCGCAGAGTAATGAGCTTCAACAATATTTGGCAACCCTTGAAATGTTACCAGTAGATCCACAACAGAGAGCCAACATTGATCTCTTAGACTATTGGAGAGCCAGAAAATATATTTTTCCGGTATTATCAAGACTTGCCTTGGATGTTTTCGTTGTTCATGTCTCAACCGTCTCATCCAAACAAACATTTAGTACAAGTGGAAGAATTTTAAATGAAATGAGGACTAAACTTTCACCAAAAATGATTAAAGTCCTCACATGTCTTCGAGATTGGGAATGGTCGCGCCATCAAGGTCAATACAAGGTTGTCGACGATACTTTAATAGAATCATTTCAATTTTGTAATATAGATGATACGTATGAGGGAGGTCCTAGTGAACCCAAAATTAGTTGTTTTCTAAATTGTAACTTGTAAATTAATTGTCAATTATTGCACTTTTTTTTCCTTACCAAGTTTTTGTTCCATTGAGTTTTTCTTGGTGAGGTTTTTAACGAGGCAATAATTATTAGTGATGGCAATGGGCCGGGCCGGGACCAGGTACCCTTTAGCCCAGGCCCAAGCCCGACCTCATGACACAGGCCCGAGCCTGGCCTGAGCCCATTACGAGTATGATAGGCAAAGCCCAAGCCCGGCCCGACGGGTTTTTTATAACCGCAGGCCCGGCCCAAGCCCGCCTTTTTTAATAATGTTTATTTTTAAATATTAATAAATTTCAAATTTTTTTATATTTTTAATTTAGAAATAGTTTTTAAATATTAATTGAAGCTATTTCCGAAAATAATTTAAGCAATAAGTGAGTAATTAAAACTCCATAATATTTTATTATACTAACTTTTCAGCTGTGTATAATATGTTATAGTGAAATCCACTTTTATAAGTTGAACCAAACCCATCTAACTCATTTAAAGGCAATTTTAACATGTTAAACCTTCAATATGGGATGAAAATTGAGGTTAGAGTTTGGGGAAAATGAATATATATATGATAATATTGTAATTAAATATATAATATAAGGGTAAATTAGTAAAATTAATACTAAAATTTTTGGGGTCGGGCCGGGCCTAAAGATATACCCATGCCCGGCCGTACCTGAGGTTAGGCCTTAAAATCAAGCTTAGGCCCAAGCCCAAGCCCGCCAACCTCAGTAAAGCCTGCCCCTTTCGAGCCAGGCCGGGCCGGATACCCGAAAATGTTGGGCCCATTGCCATCTCTAATAATTATTGTAATTTCTTATTTTATTTTTTAATAAATGAATAAATTTAATTTTTTTTAAATTACAATTTTAATGTATTAAAATTGAATTAATATTTGGAATGTTAACAAAAAAAAATTAATTTAATTTAATTATTGATATTTGAAATGAAGTTAACACTTAACTAAAAACAATTACATTTATAAATTGTTAATTATTCATTTGAAAAGTTAATTAAACATTTAAACTTAAACAAAATAAAACAAAACAAAAAAAAGTCAAAAAGAGGGTTAACCTGGCCCAACCAGCGGCCTAACCTGGCGGGTTAGGGTTGGCGGTCCTGGTTGAGCCAGCCAATTCCCCAACATTGGCGGGCCTAACCCGGCCTGCCAATGTTGGCGGGCGGGTCAGGACCGACCTGCCACTTTGTGCAACCCGTCGCGGGTTGGGTGGGCTGCTTTTCCACCTCTACTCACACCCCTGAGTTCAGGCGGATGGGGCCCTGCCCATGATGGACAAGAACCTCCGAATGCGTCTGCGTAACCCATTAATGCTAAAGCAGTCAACAACTCCAACAAAAATTAGATCAATATTATGTCCTGCTTATGATATTTTTTTATTTTTTATTTTTTATTGTCTTAATTTAATTTGCTTTCGACAATATTAATCTATGTACATCACCAAAGAAAACATACACAGTTGGGGAAGCTATATTTTGTTTAAATTTAATCAACAAAAGGACAAGATCTATGAACCAGTCTCCCCACGAGTGTGGTTTCCCACATTAATTTATGACATTACATGCCAATTAATCTGACCAATTTTGGTATTAATATTAGGTAATCAAATTATTTAACAAAAAATTGTTATGATCCACGCGTGTGCACAAGTTGTTTCATTGTCTTATACTACGATCTACCTGTTATATACAAATATAAATCGCCTACCTTAGACCATATTATATACGAAAATTAATCGAAATTTCCGAGAAGATTCATGGCCAAAAAAGTGTTTTTTGTTCTATCGTTATAAAATATTGTTCTTATTACTTGTTTTTTTCCTCTCAGCCGGCCAGCTTCTTCATGCATGCATTAAGTCATGAACTTTTATATTAATTAATTGAAGATTATTATTCAATACTTAAAAATTATAATATTCAATACTTAAAAATTATCTTAGGAGATATTATAAAATTAATTAGCAATGGGTCAACCTAATTAAGCAAGGGGCCAGCTACTTCCTGGTTGTTTGTTTCTTGAAGATAATTAAATTTACAGAATTAGAATTAAACACAACTTTAATTATTCATATATTCAACTGATATAAATCCTCACATATCTGCCTTATTTGAATAAATCCAACCAATGAGCCGTAACCAAGAACAAGAATTTCAAGATTCCTGGAAAATCTTGTATTTGTTTAGATTTAATTAGATGGTCAACTAATTGTTAATGAAGTTCCTGTTTTGTAGCCTCAAAACCATGGGCTCTATCCGCAAGATCATGAGGGATTATGAATAGTTAATAGGACGCCAGCCTTTTTTTTCTTACATTATTATCTTGATTTACTTGACCAATTTGCTTCAAAATCAAGAGCCGGCCGAGTCATTCAGCTGGCAAAATTAGGTGAAAATATTAAGCTAATGAGATTATGAGACCATAGAAAGAAGTGGGTAATTACTGTAATAGTTAATTCAATGATAAAAGGACAAATTATGATCATTATAAACTAGGTTAATTACCTTCCATCAAGAGCATGATTGAATTTTAAGCTTTCAACACATCTTATCGTAACACTAATGCAAACTCCTGATCATCCATTGTAAATAACGAAAGGAAAGCAACTACTAATTTAGCCATACATTAATCAATGAAAACCTTGCTTATAATTCTTAAGTCTGTCTACTAGACATACATGTTTTGAGTGAAAGACGATAAGTTTAGAAACAAAACCATGCAGATTAGACTCAAAGCCGGATCATCCCGGAAAGAGGTCTAAATACTCATTTTATTGTATGGGCTAAATATTTCATCAAGGCTTTGGTTAGGGAAATCTTTCTTCAAGGCCCAAGTCCTCTGCAGAGTGAACACAGACCCAATTCAACCCAAAACCAACCCTACATGCATCTGGGCTTGGATTCAATTCAGAGGAGATAGCCCATATTTTAGATTGGAATTCAAGAAGAGAGAGGCATATGCACTGCATCAATAAGATTGCACTTTTCAACCCAAAAGGATACGATAATTGCTCACCTCACAAATTTCTACTCTATTATAATTGTAGAACTTTTTCAAAGAAAATTTTAAGTGAAACAAGTATATCATGTCATTTATACGCTCGCCTAATGATATCTTATGACGTATGTGTTTATTCTTTCTAACTTTGCTTAATCATTTATGTAATTTTGTGATATTTTAAATAGACATATAAATGATACATATGTTAGTTTTATCTATTTCTCAATACTATATTTTATTTCTAATAGTGACAGAATAGTATGAATATGTTTGTTTTATTATTTTGAGTAGTATTTTTAAAAAAGTTGAGTTGGGTTATTATTATGAGGTAAGATTTGAATTTGAAAATGTGTTTGATAAAATTATTTTTTAATCTCCTATATTTATTAATTTAATTAAACACCCCTTTCAATAAAAGTTTTAAAATTAACAAAAACACCCCTTTTACTCATTAAATGTCGGTAACCTGTAGTCGACTATCGGGAATATGTGGATTGGGTGAAAATGTTTTTATCAATTTATAAACTTTTATTATTGGGGTGTTTAGTTAAATTAACAAATCTAAAGAGTTTAAAGATACTTAATAAAATATAATTGGATTTTCAAACAAATATGGTAAAATATGGTAGAAATAATGCCCCAAACCCAAAGACAACCTATTATGATGGAGGCTGTTAATTTTTCTGGTAATTTACTACATCAGGTGGGGTTTTGACAAAAGAATATTATGATGGAGGCTGGAAGTAAGAACAAGCAATCAAAGCATCTAAGTTTCCTAGACATTTCTGGACAATAGCCAAAGGCGGCAAGAAACAACACTTCTCTGAAGTCAAATGGTTATAGAAACAACGAAATGTAGCAGTCAGTGAATCACTGACTAATTACAGGCAAATTACAACTTGATCTCTATTTAATATTAGCCGCCTTTGATCCTTCAAATCATTACTTAAACACTACAAATCAATGGTACACCCCAAAGCTATGAATCTGAACCAGTGTCTTTTGAAGTAGATTTGATTTCGCAAAAGGAAATATATCATCGCCTAAAATTCCAAAGTATATAGTATTTTATTTGATGAACGAATAGAGAGTAACGAAAATTAAAATCATAGTAAACACACAAACCAAACCATAAATAGTAAGAGAAAGAACAAATATGCAAGATTTTACTAGTTTACCAAATTAACAGGTTACGTCTAACTAAATTAATATTATTATAATACTGTCCCACCTTTCTTGTTTACAATAAAAATAATTTATTTTATTGTTTGCTATTACTCATTACAAAAGAAAAATATATTTATATAAAGGTTTAAAAGACTAAAATCCTAGTATTATAAGAATTCATATTTCCTAAACTTAAACTCAATAAAGAATTTATAACTTAAAGAAATCATTTCGTCGCTATTCATGAAAAAGGCCCCAACCACTTACGAGTTCCTATTCATGCAATACTGACAGGCAATAAGACCCCCGAATGCTTCTGCGTGTAGCTTATTAATATTAAAGTGGTCGACAACTCTAACACTCAAAAATTTTGATTAAAGTGTTTGGATACTTGACAGTTGGGTTGGTGGCGGACTTTGAGATGAAAATTAGGTCACGTAGAGTTGATTAAACTTAGTAAAACATTAAGTTATTATATAAAAGATTTTAGGAAAGCAAGAGTTGCTCTCGTGCTGATGAGACAAAAAAGTCTAGCTAGAAAAGAAAACATTGCCAAGTGGTAATCGCGCATGAAAAAAACGTAAATGTAACTATTTGTAAATTGTATTCCAATTTCATTGATTAATAAAATATTATTTTCTCGGAATTCTCTTGTAACTTTCTTTCAATTCAAACACTCTTAATCCATCAATTTCAATTCTACAATGTGGTCGAAGATTTCTACCATCATTGAAGATTTAGAAATCTAATTCCATTGGGACAAAATGCTTAACTTGCGGCAAACGTCTTTGAAAGCAACGCAATCTATTCTTTCTGACAACGATTAATTCTCAAGAAACATATGGTGAAATTAATCAATTAAACTATGATGTATACCAAACTTTTTCTTGCAAAAAAGAGCCTTTTGATTGCTCCTTTTGCACAGCCAGTTAAATACTTTTATTTTTCTCCAAAGAGCCAGACACTTCCTTATCTTTTGTTTTCAATTTTCTTAATAGTAAACCGAGGGCCCTCGTTGTATGATGAATGCAATTGTAGACATAGTTAATTTGTTAGAATGTTTTATTAATCATGTTATCAAAATTTTTTTGTCTATACTTGTACCTCGATCTTTCTTTTGTGTTCATCGATTACTTTTAGAACTTGTAATTTCATCATCGAGATTGATTTTTGAAATGTAAAATTATCTCAATTAACACAAATATTGGATTGATCATTGTTAAGATCTTATCATAATAAAAAAATAAAATAAAAAATTCTTAAGGGAACCTCGACAGTACAAGGAGATTTTATTAATAAAAATGAAAGATACACCTAATCAAATATATGAAATGAATATCACTCTCATAATGTAAATTAATTTTGAAAAAAAAAATGCATGTATGATCCTGGAGTACAAAATATGAAAGAAAAAAATTATTTAAACTTGTATCGAGGAAGGTCCCAAGTTTGACAATGGAGAGTAGTATTTTCTTATTTTAAGGCGAGCTGAATTCTACAGTCTAAACGTCTAACATTGAAGACTCTGGCTACAATATCTATAACCGCAAATTTGAGAATGCTGAAATATAACACTACTGTTTCCCAAAAATGTTAACTGAAAATTTCAGGAATACAAAAGTGAAAACAATGCATGCATGTGTGATAGAATGATAATAATAAAAAGCAATCAAAGACCAAAACAAGGAGAGAGCGACATATTACTAGTAAAGCAAAATTGGGGTACAATAATTGGGCTCAAAATGTGTTTCATGACGAAGGAGAAATGATAAAACACACTACCTAATTGCAAAAAGAAGAGATGGTGAATTCACATGCAGCTTCAGCCACCCCAAGTTTGCGGAAAGGTATCCAAAAAAAAAAAAAAAATTGAGGGTGCAGCCTTGCACTTTCAGTTGTCTACATTTTACAATTAATAAACATTCAGGAACTTTCAAAGCACTTTTTTAAAAAGTTAAACTGATAGGGGTCACCTCCTTCTTTGTTAGTTGACAATCATTAATAAAGCAATTCTTTGAGAGGAAAGTTGTAGAAAATTTGTTTATTTTCAGTGTGTTTTCCATGGAATATTATAAATAATTGAATATGAAAGGATCAAAATTCAAAAGCACTGTAAACAAAATCTACACGAAAAAGTCATCTTTTAGTATTAGATTACTTCAGGAAACTGTTTATCGACAAAACCTGGTGAAGTTTCACATATAAAAGAATTATCGATATATAGTAATAGATAGATAATTGATAAACAAAATGATACTATAGAAACAAAATGAAACGATTCCATTTTCATAGAGAATGCTATATAATTTAAAGAGGAAAGAATTCGTTGAAGTGTTAAATAATTTTCTGAAACAACTCAAAACTCTGAGCTAGAATTCATTACCTCGTGGCTAGTGCATTGTAACTGTGCCAGAAACTCAGATTAAACATGTTGTAATTGTTGCTTGTCTTCATTTTCAATAGTCAATACTGGAACGCTCTAGAGACCTGAAATGGGGAGCTGAAAAGCTAGAATATAGAAATTAAAAAATAAACATTACATCAGAAAAGCCATGCACAAAGGGCAGAAGATAAGAAATTTAAGCACAGTAATACTGTGAAGAAGAAAGTGAAGGAAACACATCGAAGGCTTTCATGTGATCATGGTCCCTACTTTATCAAAAAGGTGGGGTCGATTAAATGAATGAAAATTATCAAATCATGATATGTGATCATCATGCGTGGATGGACCACTCTTTAGAATAATTTTTCTTACAGTATGAATGTGCTAATAAGGAAATTAATCATCCCAGAAAGGATCAAATCCATTCGGTTCCTCTAAAACTTGCGAAATAAACAATGGCCCATAGTTTTTCATTGGTGTTAAAACTAACTTTTGACAAATTTATTTTGGATCAGGATACTCTCTTATCTGAGTTTTCCCTGAATAAAATATACTATTGAAATTACTGGATGAACAACAAATGCTTACAAAGTTACCCGTGTCATGGGATCTTTATAAGCTAATGATAATTCAGATCAGGATGGTATCTTAATTCTTTGTTCACGACAAGTTATATGTGTTACTAGATCTTTTAAAGCTCGTGACATTTCGTATCAAGAAAAGATCATAATTCTTTATTTTAAGAATAATTTTGTCATTTAATAGTTATAATTGGCCAAAAGTCAATTTTATCGATAAAAATTGACAACAGGGTTAGGGATATTGTGTATGTATTATCAGTTTTGCAAACCTCAAGGGTGGACGAATGGATTAAATGCTATCAAAGAAAGCAAAACCTTAGTGAAACTCTCTTCTTTGTGTGTTGAATATGAGTGTGTCTTGTTGCTTGAAGAAATGGGGAAAAATGAAATACTGGGGACCTGGGGGAGTGGGGCAAAAGTAGTAGTGGTGTGGGGGAGGGCAGCTGAGGATTATGTGATTTTCGTCGGAGGATGGCCACTCATGTGCAGAGAGCTCCAATGACCACAAATCAATTTCGTGGCCTCTGATCTTTGGCAGAAGGCACGAGAGAGTCTTGTTCTTGTCCTTTGAATTTATTATTATTGCATCACATGATTCTGACCCTTTTACTGCATATGCATGCACACATAAATAAATAAATAAAGTTATATTAAATACCACTAGAAAATTTATTAAACACCCTTCTAGTTGCGTAATTAACTAAGATTTTAAACTAGTAAAGTCGATAAGATCAACATAGATATGATAAGAAGATTCAAATATGAAATTATTTGCTTAAAAACACTTAAAGTTTTTGGATTGACAAGGGGTTTTACAGTAATAATTAGTGATTTAGTCTCTTAATATGCACGTTGAAAATAACTCTTATAGTAATATTAAAATTCTACAGTTTTTCATACAAAAGAAATTGATCGAATTTTAACCATCCATTGCATGAAAAATTTACTGTATATACATATATATGTATTATAATACATCCGTAGATAATTTAGATGGTTAGAACGAATTGAAGATAGTATGGATAAACGCATAGTCTCAAATTTGACTCCTCATCTAAGCATCCGCTATTTAAGTAGAGATCAACCACATTTCTCATCTATATATATATATATACAGTGTAATGTTTTAATGAAATTTAATTACTATAAATTACTCATTTTCAAAGGAATAAGAAACTAGAAATGACAGGAAAATTAATAACCCTTGTATAATTATCATAGGTTTGCTGTAATTAATTAGTTAAACATTGTAATAAGTCAGTGGACCAGTAATGCATGTGATCCAAATCAAAGAAATTATTAAAAATAACATGCATATCTTAATGAAAATAATTAAATGTTGACACAGACTGTGCCTCTTTTACAATTTTGTGAAGAATCCAAATATAGTTGTTGGAAGTATTCAATTTTTGTTTTCAATATTGGATTAAATTCAGTATCTTTGTGAGGGACCTTTGCTAGCATCTTCCATAAAAAAAAAATATTGAATATTTTTCAAAAATATATTGAATATTCGATCAGTCTTCAAGAAAAGGTATTCTATAATAATTCACTATCACAACCCTTCAAGTTAATCATAGACAAAAATACTATATTTATGCTTAATGAGAAATCAAACTTGGACAACACCCTTAGTTCGCTCTTACTGTTCCACTACCATGTGTAAATTAATTCTAGCTTTATTTATTATACAGAAATATATAAATTGGTACTTATAACATTGCATTTATACCCTTTAATGAAAACAATCAAATTATTGAAGTAAATTTTTGCCAAAGGAGTAACGGACCCACGAAGGGATAAAAAGGCAAAAAGTTTTAAGGAGGTCCACTGGGATGTGTGGAATAGTTAAAACGGTCATAACTGGCCAACCTGACAGTTGAGAAAGGCTACTCGGACAGGTCCCTTCATCGCTTGTCAAAAACAAACCAACCACAGAGCAGCCAAGTGCCCTCTCCAAAACACAAAATCACTCTCCACTCGCGCGTGAACATCACATCACTCACTCTGTCACTCATGGGTCTCGGTCACCGTCACCTCACTAATTTTCCCTTCCACCAGTACCTTCCCAATCCGATGGACCCCACGCGAACGCCAGGAAAATTACAAAATATGGCCTCTCTAGATTTCGCCACTTGTAAAGTACTTTCACACGTGTCCCTCCTCTCTTCTCCTCCTCACTCGTGTCACCCCATACGTACGGTCCAATGAAAATAAAAACACCCAAATTAAAATACAAAAAGAGGATACGATTACATTCACCTCCCTAACGTTTAAATCCTATCTCAAAACCCCTTAAAATCATCTGTTAAGATTTTGCTTAATCTTCAGCTATGGTATGTCATTGTTGTCCTTCTTCCATGATTCCCTTTGGAATTAGCTTGTCATTAATTTCCTTCTCCACATAAATATATACAATTCAGCACATTTTAATCTGATGTGTCGATCGCAGAATTCAAAAAAAAAAGAAAAAAATAATATTTCCTAATCATGAGTAGAATCACATAAAATGGCAATATTAAGAAAGCTAGTCTATATAGTGATAGTGAGAGGTAATTCTCAAGGTATAGGTGGTTTTATGAAATTATATAAACCCTTAGGGGGATCATGTTATTAACCAAAAATAAAACAAACACTCTCATGCGTATAATATTTTGCATGGCCAAGCTTCACTAAGAACCAAGCGCCAATAATTCATATGAGAATGGGCCACAGCCCACTAAAGTGTCGCCACGTGTATAAATTTCTCTATATATACGTCTGATTGGTGCAAGTTTAAGAAGCACAAAGGCTCAGATCAAGTGAGGAGAAGAGTTTAGTTACTAAAAACACAAAACACTTTCATTACTTTCAGCAACAAAAACAAACTCTTCTTCTTCTTGTTTTTCAAAAGTGTTTTTATTGTTTCAGTTTTGAACAAAAATGTTTATCGAAAACTTCAAGGTTGAGAGCCCCGACGTGAAGTACACAGAGGATGAGATTCAGTCTGTGTACAAGTATGAAACCACTGAGCTCGTTCATGAGAACAGAAATGGAACTTATCAGTGGATTGTCAAGCCCAAGACTGTGAAATATGAATTCAAAACCGACGCTCGTGTCCCCAAACTAGGGTTTGTTTCCAAATTTGTCAATCTTTTTCAACAAAAAGATTTGTTTTTGCTTTCTGGGTTGATTTCAAAAACTTTTTTTTTGACAACATTTTCGTTGTTTTTTTATAGGGTTATGCTTGTGGGTTGGGGAGGAAACAACGGTTCCACCCTCACTGGTGGTGTCATAGCAAATCGAGAGTGAGTTTCCCTATTTATGGTTAATTTTTTTCTGTTGATTATTTTGTCTTGTATGAGATTTTTTTTGATTTGTGAGATTTATTTTTTTATTATTTGTTTTCAGAGGAATCTCCTGGGCCACCAAGGACAAGGTGCAACAAGCCAATTATTTTGGCTCACTAACACAAGCATCAACAATCAGAGTTGGATCTTACAATGGAGAAGAGATTTATGCTCCATTCAAGAGCCTTCTTCCCATGGTAAAAATGTTCAATTCAACTGGGTTGTTTTCAGATTTTCGTAAATCACTCATAATTTCAGTCTAATTTGACCCCATAATCAATATTTTTTTTTTAATAATAAAACTACAGGTGAACCCAGATGACATTGTTTTTGGAGGTTGGGACATAAGTGACATGAACCTTGCTGATGCCATGGCAAGAGCCAAAGTTTTTGATATTGATTTGCAAAAACAACTGAGGCCCTACATGGAATCCATGGTCCCTCTCCCTGGAATCTACGACCCTGATTTCATCGCTGCCAATCAAGGGTCACGAGCCAACAACGTGATCAAGGGGACCAAGAAAGAACAAGTTGAACAAATCATCAAGGATATTAGGTACAGAAGACTAAGAAACCAATCGTTTAATCTGATGTAATTTGTTTCCTTTGATGAATTGATTAATTGATGTGTTTGTTTGTTGGTGGATTGTTGTTAATTAGAGAGTTCAAGGAGAAAAGCAAGGTGGACAAAATTGTTGTACTGTGGACTGCTAACACAGAGCGGTACAGTAATGTGATTGTGGGGCTGAATGATACCATGGAGAATCTTTTCGCTTCATTGGATAAGAATGAAGCTGAGATTTCTCCTTCAACTTTGTTTGCTATTGCTTGTGTACTTGAAAACGTTCCTTTCATCAATGGAAGCCCCCAGAACACCTTTGTTCCAGGTAATTAAGCTTATAATTTATCTCTTTTTGATGGTTAATTTGGAAGATTATGTGAATTTGCTTGATTAACTTTGTGTTGTTTTATGCCCAGGGCTCATTGATTTAGCTATTAGGAGAAACAGTTTGATTGGTGGAGATGACTTCAAGAGTGGTCAGACTAAGATGAAATCTGTTTTGGTTGATTTTCTTGTTGGTGCTGGCATCAAGGTAATGAATAATTTAGATTCTGATGAAGAATTTATCGTTATAATTGGATTGAATTATAGATTCTGATAGTGGTGATATGATTGATTAATTATCAGCCAACTTCAATTGTGAGCTACAATCACTTGGGAAACAATGATGGCATGAATCTCTCGGCCCCACAAACCTTCCGCTCCAAGGAAATCTCCAAATCCAATGTTGTTGATGACATGGTTTCCAGCAATGGTATCCTCTATGAGCCGGGCGAGCACCCTGACCACGTCGTGGTCATCAAGGTATAATGCTCATCCCTCTCAGTCAATCTCTAGTACAGACGTCTACATCATGAGATGTAAATAAACACGAAGTAATACATAAATTTGGGATGTTTTGCAGTATGTGCCATATGTTGGGGACAGCAAGAGAGCCATGGATGAGTACACATCCGAGATATTCATGGGTGGCAAGAGCACCATTGTGCTGCACAACACTTGTGAAGACTCTCTTTTGGCAGCTCCCATCATTTTAGATTTGGTTCTTCTAGCTGAACTCAGCACCAGGATCCAGCTCAAAGCTGAAGGAGAGGTTTGTTTTCTTCATATATTTTACTTACTCTTTGTCTATCTTTAACATACCAAAATCTTACTATGCAAAATTGTAATTTTTCAGGGAAAGTTCCACTCTTTCCACCCTGTGGCTACCATTCTCAGTTACCTCACCAAGGCCCCTCTTGTAAGTCTTCAAGGCCCTTTTCAAGCTCTTTTACCAATCGTTGATAACTGTTGGATTGATACAAAACTATTACCAATCTTTGACAACTGTTGGATTCATAGGGTATAAGACCGTCCGACTATGTATAACTGTTGGATTAATACTGTATAAAAGATAAAAAACTATTATCTATCTTTGATAACTGTTGGATTAATAAAGGTCTAAGAGTGTTAACGGATGAAATTTGTTTGTTAAAAACAGGTTCCACCAGGGACACCAGTGGTGAATGCACTCTCAAAGCAGAGGGCTATGCTGGAGAACATCCTGAGGGCATGCATTGGGTTGGCTCCAGAGAACAACATGATTTTGGAATACAAGTAAAATATTATTCTGCAGGGAGAGAAAAGTGGAAGACTGAATGGATTTTCCCTTTCTCTTTAATCAAAGCTGCGGTTAATGTTTTCACTTTCCACTTTCTTGGCATGAATTGTGGTTAATTAAGAGTCCTATATATGTTGGTATCTTTAGTCCTGTGTAGCCCATTTGCCTTGTACCTCATTCTGGAGCAGCCATCCATCTGCTTTGTGTTGGTAAATAATATATCAAATTAAGTTCAAAAATATGTTCTTGCTATCCTGTAATATTCTATATTACACTTTTGTTGCGTCTAAAAAGGATGGAGCCCAACAGGCCTCTCAACAAAACACAGGCCCATGGTCATTGCAGACCCTGGCCCAAGACATCACTCTTTCAAGTAGTATTATTTATAAGATCAAAAATTAGGGGTGATCGGTCCAGGTATCCGCCCTCTTTCCAAGGAATCGGAACTGGCTGGTTCTAGGTCCTCAATAGCTAGAATCGGAACCTGTTTGGGTATCCGGGAAAGTTACGAATACTCCGTATTATTCACAAAAATGACAAATATACTCTATAAAAATTACAAATAAACCTTCATAGTTTACAAAAAAATTACCAATACACTTCGGGTTCCGTTGGTTTTGCCCTGATACGTGGACCTTGGTTCTATTAAAAAACTATTTCTATGCATTAAAATTTAAAAGAATTTCTTAAAAATATTCTTCTTTTTCATAAATTATGGCAGAATTAAATGTTAAACTTAATTTGTAAACCTCTCTAATGATGGATCAAATTGTAATTAATTTATGGATTAAATTATTAATGATGAGGTGGATTACAAGTCACAGAATCACTTCCAAAAAATCTGGTTCACTTGAATCATATTGGTAATGACGTTAAGTTTATTTATGAGTATTTTATGGTGTAGATTAAAGGTATAATTAAGATTAATTAATTAATCTTTCCACTTGGTGCAATGGGACAAAATTAGCATAAAGTAAAATTATGTTGATCATGCAAGTAGTAAAAGATAAATTAATTAATTAAACCCAGTAAAACAAAACAAAATTAATTAAATTAAAAGTAACCTGAAAGTCCAAAAAAGTTGTTGAACTTGATTAATTAAAGGCAAGAAGATAATTAATTAGGTAAGTAATTATAATTAGTGGGCAGGCTTTGTCTAATCCTCACCAGGAAACATGGGGTTGAGGTGACACCCATAAACCCAACAGTATGCCGTGAGATTTGCCAAAGCTTAATAGATTTTTAATTACTAGTTGCTAATTAATTAATTATGTTTATAATTTTGATATTATTTGAAAGTACTGTTTTTATTATTTTTCTAAAACATTTTTAATAACATTAACAAAAGTTTTCATATTTTAGAAGTACAAATCATGTAATAAATAACACAATTATATAAATATGCATATACATATAAAAGCACTATACGTCTTTTTTATGTAAAACCTAAAAAAATGAGAAAAAACTTACTTAAAACAGTCTCATCATTTCAGTTTCGTGATATGATTAGATCATCAACAAGAAGAAAAATTTAAGACGTATGTTTTTATACATGATATTTTTTCACTGAACAGTCTTATCATGTCATATTTGTATAAAATTTGCATGTATATCTAAAATCACGACATGTCACTTTGGAAGTAAAATTAAAGATTCATCACCTCAATTTTTGAACACGATAAGCCTTGATAAATGAGTTTGGGTAAAACACTCTTAAAAACTGGCTCAAAAGAGGAGGGAGTCTAACTACATATATACATCATAACATTCCACTAAACTAACGATATGAAACAAATACAACTTCTAACACCATTCTTCACGCTTGACATGCACGGTCAGGGTCCAAACCCATCAAGACCTACCATTGCCTCAAACAAAGGTGGTTATGATACCATGATAAACAAGTTTGGATAGAACTCACCTACAAAAGCTAACTCAAGAGAGAAGGGAGTTCAACCACATACATACTATAATAGTTCATTAAATTAGCAATGTGAGACAAATATAATTTCTAACTAATCCATAAAAAAGCGTAATTTTATAAGATGATAATTTCTAAAACCGGTGAATTTAATAAAAATAAACTTTAACACGTGATAGTATATAATATATTTTCATTGAACAATTTTATCATGTTAGGAAAGTAAGGTGGTAAGACTTTCTTGTGTAAATATTTCTCGTTAGTAGTTTTTATTTTTAATTAAAATTAATTTTCATTAATTAAAACACACCCACCTACACACCCGTGATGAGAGATAAATCCTGAGAAAACTTGAATTATTGGTCACAAATGGTGGGAAAGATTGACTCTAAATAAAGAATTAAGTAAAAATCTATACAGCTTTGATGTGAAGATTTGGTTTATATTTTTATTCGTGTTGGAATCTTATGAGACCTATAATTAGGGAGCCTGAAAGGGATTTGAAATCTTTGTTTATTTGCTTAATTAATTACCTGATTTAATTATGAAACAATTGGAAGCTTTACAGCACTTGAATGAGTCAAATATAAGTTTATTAATTAATTAATTAAGCTTAATTTAATTAAATATTGTTTGAAAATGAGTCTATTATGTTTTCTTTTGCTTGTTTTTCATTGAAACCACATAGACCTTTGATAAAGAACCTTCAACTAATTAATTAAATAATTATGTAACCGACTTTTTACTCAATGAAAATTATTTTTATTTTTTATTTGATCTCTTTTGGGTTTATAATTTGTTTAATTGTAAGTCATTTCTAGAAAAAGAAATGAGACTTTAATTAAGAAATAATTAAACAAAGTTATGTTAGTTTTTCTTGTAATATAAAGTTATCTTGTTTCAAGTAGTTTGGGACAGAATATTTTTCCCAAAATATTATCAAATAAAAAGATTTGAAAGTTATATATATATTCAGTTGGCGGATCTAATTAATGACTTGTGGGGACTAGAGTCCCCACTCAACTTTTGAAAAAAGTCTACATCTTATATTTATTTAAATTTTACACTTATAGAATTATGAGATTTTGGGAACAGGCCCCACGGTTAGTTTGGATTTTATTTTTGGAAAACCTTATTTTTAATCCTAGTATATATATTACATATTTTTTGTGATTTTTATTTTTATGCAAGAGGATTTGTTAGTTTTTAAAAGTTTTATTATGAGTGAAAATAAAAGGAATAAGAATTGTTGGGTTTGCATTTAACTGAGGGGAGAAATCTGGGCATTTTTACATCAGAAAACTAATGTGGCGAGGTCATGGTGAGAATAAGAGAATTTTAGGGCAGTTTCATAATTCAAAGAAGTTGTTTTATATATAAACTAGGTTGTTTGCCAAAAATGAAGAAACAGAGAGAAAAACCATAAAGAAGAAAGGAAGAAGAAGCAAAGGAAAATGAAAAAGAGAAGAGAGGGAAGAATGAGTTTGGTCAGTTTTATCTATTTGATTTTTCTACACTTGAGTTAATGGTACTTGAGAACCAGATTGAGATTTATGTTATTGACATACATTCTTGAGATAAATTTGCTGAGTTACAAGGAATTAGTCATTTGGTTAAGAATTTAGTTCGGTTTAAAAAAGAAATTTTGCATATGTTGGTGTATAAGCTTGTGAAAGTTGCATTGGTTTTATCAGTTGCAATTGCGATTGTTGAAAGGGTTTTTTCTACAATGAATCTTGTGAAAAATCGGTTATGCAATCGAATGGGAGATCAATGAATAAATGATTACTTGGTCATCTATATTGAGAAAGATGTATTTGATATAATTGACAATGAGATGATTATCCAACGTTTTCAGAATAGGAAAACTAGTTAGGGACACTTGTAGAAAAATTGTTTTATTTTTACAAAAATTGTGTTTTTTGAAAATATTTATTTGTATTTTATAACTTTCTATTGAAGCTCATTGTAATGAAAATTAAAAAAAAAAAAAAAAGTGTAGTTATGATTGGTTTTAATTTTTTTTTTAAGTTTATATTTTGCCCCCATTGAGGAAAAATCCTAGATCCGCCCACCCATGGGTAGCCCAACAATAAGGGCCAACCTAAGGGGTTGTGCATGGCTTCATCCCCGCTTGTTAACTTGGAGTTGTGGCGGTTGGTTATTGTGGGATAACTCTCTTGAGGATTAGTTGAGGTGTGCGTAAATTGACTTGAACACCTCAGTTTAAAAAAAAAAAATCTTCATTCTTTTTTGAAGATTAATAAATATAAAAAATATCAAGTGGGCATTTTATATTTTTTTTTTTTTTCAATTTTTAGCACTACTTCTATATACAAATTAAACATCTTAAGTTGATGAGAAAAACAATTACTGAACCCAAATAAAATTTTTATAGTATTAATGATCTGGTCTGAGACTGATTCGAGCAAAATCTCGACTGTATATAAATAAAAATAAATATGTGACAAAATAAATTAATGTTTCAAAACTCGAATAAATTCATGATGTCATGGTGGAGGATTTAATCCTTTAATATATAAGGGCAGGGGAGCTGATTAGATCTCAAAAATTAAGTCTTGTTTAAGTGATTATAGTACAAGGAATCTTGTATTTAATCAAGCTCTAGTACTTCTTCATGTTAATTAAAAGTAATTTAAATAATAATTAACCAAGATCCCCCCAATAATGAATCCAACAAAGTAAAAATAAAAAATTCATCAAATTAAAGAAATAATTATCTAATACTCTAATTCAAATGGAGTTAATTCAATTAACAATATTAATTTGATTGATCAAAATTAACCTACTGATGAGTGGTCCCAATGTGACAAAAAAACGATGGAGACTTTATATAAATTTCAAAGGGTCGCAAAAGCAACATACCAACCCCATTATTTCAATCAATAAAACACTCCATGTAAAATCTCTTTCAGTATTAATTAGGGCAAAATAAGTCTAGCCGACGATGTTACAGATTCCCATATAATTATATATAAAAAAGAATATTATAAATATGTCATCGACATGTTGACACACATATCAACCCTACAGTTAGTTCTCCGTCATTAAATTTATGAATGAGGTCTTATAACTCAGCTAGACCGGAGCTAAAAAGAACACCTTGATATGACTAAAACTATAATGAAAATGAAGATGATAGTGACAATGACTCATAATTTTATTTTTTTGGTATTTTTTCCTTTCTGGTTTGGGTTATGATTTTCATACCAATTAACCATTTGTAATTAGATTTGTTGAAGAACAAAAAAAGAAAAAAAAGAACTCAAGTTGGGACCAATAGTTTTTGGCCGGTTATATGGAACGGTCTCATCTAATCATTATACTAACATGGTGAAACTATTCAATTAAAATCATCACCACAATATTGTTAAACAATATTGTGGTGGTTTTCCATTTTAATAATAATTGTGGTTATGGTTAAATAAAAATGATCATTTATGTCGTTATTTATACTTGAACAGTCTCATCAAACAAACACGATGATTTGCTATGACATATGGTGTTTCGCTTTTGGCTTCTTGATATTTTGATTTTTCTTTTTCTTGCTCAATCCCACCTCAAGTCATGGGCAAACCCTTTCAATTTCTTGTCCCTCTCACAACGTTGTTATTCCTTCAACTGTGAACCAATAACAGTTTTGTCAAGTTCTCAAAAGCTTTGTTCTTTCAATCATCATAGAGCTTGAAAGCTCTCAAAGTCTTAACATTTGAACTACTTCCTTAATTAAAATATAAATTTAGTTAAATGGTATTGGAAAATGATTTATTAGTAGAAATAAATACTAAAAGATAATTTTTTAGTCAAATTTCTTATATAGAAAACTGTAAAATTTTGTTTGTAATAATTGTTGACGTCATTAAGAATACTTTACGGTATTTAAAATAACATGAACATTCATACCTAGAATTTCCATACAATTTTTTGTAGCATAATCAGGCCCTCGATGCTCAAGTAAATTATAATCTCAAGAAATCAAATTAGCTTCTCTCATATATAAGAACAAAATTAATAACAAAATCATATTAATATGTAGTTAAAAATTTTGCAAAGTTATGTTGTTGTCAAAGAGAGATTAAAACCAATAAAGGAAGGCTATTATTCAATAAATGATTTCATACGGCAATGAATTTATGGGTAATTTTACTATCTGAAAGTCTTTAGTTTTGAAAGAGAAAGAGTAATTTCTATTTTTTTTTTTCAATCAATTTTCGTCCATTAGACTTTTGATTACTCGTTTAAAAAAATTGAATAATTATTTTAATAAAACTTCTTTCAAAAAAACGTGTAAACCCGTTTTCTTTACTTTCCAGCTTGATATAAGATTCAAGATTGTAATCTATCAATATAATTACTATTCTAACATCGTGATCAGAGGTATTAAATCATTTTGATCGATACAAAAATGCGCCGTGTAATAAATCATGTCAAAGATTCATATCAAATGCCTTTGTTGATGATTAACAACTTTTTCTCACCCAAATAATAGTTTAATGACTTATCCACAGATTTTTAAAATATCACTTTTCCACCCAAAAAAATACTCTTTCCAATTCGGCAATGAATAAAGAGTAAACTCGGTCCATGTTGTTGGAACTTTTGAAGAAGGAATGTCAGTGAGTCTTTTGGTGATGAAAGGTTGGATTTTAATTATCATGATTGGTCATAATTTGACTTTGGAGGGGCGGCTACGAAAACCGTAATCACTTGATTTCAGACGATTGGCGGGATCAGAGAAAGTAAGGTTTGAGAGATTTTAGTTAGTAATGTTGAGGAAGATAATAGTGTGGTGTGAGGTCGCAACGACATCAGAATTGGGCAGTTATTGGCAGGATAGGTGGGAAAGTGTCATTAAAATGTGTCATTTGGGTGAAAAAAATAGTATTTTAAAAATCTCTAGATTGGAAAGTGTCATTAAACCATTATTATGGTGGAAAAAAGTGGTTCACTCCTTTCTGGATATTCCTGAATGTCACAACTATTCACGTAACCTAAAAAGCAAATGTGGAAGAAACCAAAGAATTTCTTTCAAGATCCTTTCATTCTTTTTTCTCTTTAACATGGTTAGAACTTTATTTGGATTCAAATCCTAATGAGAGGAATATATGTATATATTTTTTTACCTATTTTTGTAAAATCAAAACAAAATACAATAAACTGAAAATTAGAACGGGAAGCAAAGCTGATGAGACAAAATAGTTAGACATGTAACCATAGGTAAAATAATATTTTACTTTTTCACACACATCTAGCTTTCACAATCCACCACCCACTATTCATCTTCCATACATAATTTTTTTTTTCTATTTTTACACAATAATTCTACATTCGATTCTCATTATTACCACCACCACCAACATCACCATCACCATCATCCAGTCCCGAGAGTCTCATGTAAAATAATATTAGCAAGTGGGGCGCCATTAATGGTGGAAAACGGACATGTTACACTTCAAACTTCTTAATTCTTCAGCCGATCTCTCCTTCTCTTTCAGTTAAGTTTAATTGATTAACTCTGTCTTACTTCTTTGTCTTCAAGCTGCAGCCACCGGCTCGCTTTTACTAGACCCCTTGGAGCCCGGTGGACCTCTTGAGGATGGTTGTGATGATGATGATGATGATGATGATCCACTCAACTTCTCTTTTCTCTCATCTTGCTTCATTTTCTTTTCCCTGCACTCTAAACTACAAAAAGCTGTGTCCCCCCTGCACATCAAATCGTCCATTAAATTAATTCAACTTGCCCTTGCTTCTCGCTCCAACATGAAAAAAAAAATTAAAAAAAAAAGTGTTACAGATTTGAGAAGAGTAATTAGATTATGAACAATAAAAAAAAAATACAGTCTGCGGCAGAAAAAAATAATTCTCGCTAAACATCTTACTAACTCACTAGCTCACTAGCTCACTTCATATAACTGTTCGTATTCTGCGAGAAAATTTAGTAAAATATTTAACGATAAAGAGAAATTTTTCATAGAAAATTATGAAATACTCGAGCTTGGATGCTCTTGACTTGTATTTTTCCATGTTTAAAGATAAACCGTGGGAGAAAAAGAAGAAATTTTTTTTCTTTATTTTTTTTTTTGGATCTTCATACTTAAGAAAATGAAAATTGAAGCGTACCTATACATGTAAATGTCACGGCCAGGAGCGAGGCGGCGATTACAAAGGCCACAAGTTCTCAGGAAATGAGAAGTCTCCATCATGAACTCATTATTATTACTTCTCTGCAGGTTTCTCGGAGAAACCATGGAAAGGAACCGTTGATCGTAGCCGTTCATGTTCTGTGGCACAACATGAGGGACGTTAGGATGTTGATGAGGAGGATGAGGTTGATTATGATCAGAGGGCTCTGAAGAGTCCATGTTGGAGACATCAATGGTGATCCCTGTCATGCTTGTAGTTCGCTTAATCGGAGGGCGAGGACGCTTCCCAAGCAACATCTTTCTTCGGGGGTTTTATGAAAGAAATGAGAGTAGTGGAGAGTGAGAAATGTGAAGGAGAATGAGAATGAGAATGGAAGGTGAAGAGTGAGAAGATAAACAAAATGGGAAGATGGTGAGAGCGAATCTGGGCCGTTGCTTGCGGGCACCGGGTCCTATGAACCCCACGTCACGCTTTGTCTCTCTTCTTTAAATGCCATGATCTATTGTTTTTTTTGGCAATGTTATGTTCCCGGCTCGGTAACCTTACCGGTCTTTCCATAACCGTTAGATTATAATCCAATGGCTATTAAGGATTCGGTATATTTTCTTTCTTTTTTCACTTGACTTTATGGTGTTATATTTTTTCTTTTGAACTTGGGCTTTCACTATCATGGTATATTGAAAATAAATGTTAGAAAATAGAAAAAAAGTTTATATTATTATATGGGATTGGAGTGTAAATTTGAAATACATTTTTTTCTTTTGGTTTTTTATATCTATGGAGTGAATTAGAGGATAAGAATTTGGATAAGGAGAACATATTATTCCTTTAATCATCCATCTTTTTGTTTTGGTATTTCAATTTAGGGTTAAAAAAAGAAAATTTTCATTATAAATAAGAGAATTTTTATCGCTAATCATTGTTAAGATAAATGAGAGAGAAGATAATATTTATGTAAATGACGCTGTGTACTTTGTTTTATCCTAGAATAATTATATTACACTTATAAAGTCTTGAATATAATGTGACGCGACGTTATCTTATATAATTACATATAATCCATCTTTATTTATTAAACATTTATTAAATTGATTTTATATGTTTACTTTCTTAACAATTTGATATGTATAGTATTATTTATTCTAGAATACTTTTTTTTCTACATAAAGCCGTTAAAGGCGTATAAAGATGATCCATGAGAACCTTAATATTTTTTGGTAATTGAAAATAAGAAAAATATTTTTAAAATAAAAAATACCTAAAAAGTTTTTCTTATAAGCAAACAAAAGGGTTGTTTAATTTCTTTGTCAACTTTTTTCTTTTTTCCTTTTCCGAATCACCCTCTCAAAACTCTTTATATTCAAGCCCTTTAATGGATGAATAGGTTAAATTGGGGGGAAAACAATAGTGAGTATCAGAATAAACCCAACCACTTACCTTCTTTTCGTCATTCTCGTTTGTTGTTTTCCCATCAAATTGAAAGAGAAAATGTTTTGACATTACAGCCTCAAAATGTTATTGTTCTTTGGCTAGCAATAGCAATTGATCGAACAGGATGAACAGAAAGAAATTAAATTTCCAAGAGACAAAGCTTGTCATGCATCGAAAAGGGTAAGGGGTGGAGTGAACCTAGACAAGTCATTCACGTATTTAGTGGACAATGTACAGCCAACAATATCTTTTCACTTTCACAAGTATCGTTTGGTTTACCTTGCATTTATTCATGCTATCACTTTAACCACCATTGATGTCCGTATTTTCAAGCTCCAAACTCCTAGGGTTATCACCATTACTATTACTATTGGTGAAATGGGTCTTACATTAATTATTTATTAAGTCAGTAAGACGGTAACAGTAACGATTTCATAATTTAGATTTAAGATCTAAGGGAGATGAAGATATAGTTTCAAGCAGAAAACATTATTGGTTGGATATAGTTTTTAGATTCAAGATCTAAAGGATTTATGTTCTTTTTTTTTTTTTTTTTTTTTGTAATACCGAATCGATAAATTATTGTTGAAGTCTCACACCTACTAGACACGCTCAAGTCTATTGGGTTATAAGAGGGGGTAATCCTCTCATTCAAGAAGGTCTCATTGAGTGAGGAGTCAGGCTCACCTCAAATTTTATCATGGTATCAGAGTCCAGGTTCAGTTGAGCTGAGCACTTGACCAGCAGGTGAGGAGTTAGAGCTAGCAACTACCTCCATCAATAGGCATGACCCAACATATGTGCTTGACCGTGAGGGGGAGTGTTGGAGTCTCACACCTACTAGGCACGCTCAAGTCTATTGGATTATAACAGGTGGTAATCCTCCTATTCAAGAAGGCCTTATTGGGTGAAGAGTCAGGCCCACCTCAAATTTTATCAATTATTAGTATGATATAGTTTTTAGATTCTATTGATGTATGACGCAAATTCTTCTATATTGTCCTTATATACTTAGGTGTTTAGTAAGGGCATTTTTGTATTTTCAAGGACATCGGGTTTTAGTATATAAACTCCCTATTGTCATTGGTGAGAAATCATTCTATTCCTCTTTATTCTTTTTCTTCCTGAAATCTATTGAGAAAGAGAGAGAGCAAATTTGTAATTAGACTTTCATTATAGTGGATTATTTTCCATCCTTTGCCCATGGTTTTTCCCAATTTGGGTTTCCACGTAAATTCTTTGTGTCACTTGTTTTATATTTCTCTCTTGTTTCATTTGACTTTCATAGTTTTTGGGTATATTTCATAACAAACTAGTATCAGAGCTTGGTGTAATGGCATCTACTTCAAGATCCAGCACGACCGAATTATCCTCTAAGGCTGAAATTGAGAAGTTTGATGGTACAACAAGCTTTGCAATATGGCAAGTCAGAATGATGGCAGTATTGACAAAGGAAGCTACCAAGAAGGCGTTGAGAGAGAAGGTAAAGAAGCCTGAGACTATTACAGATGCTGAATGGGAGGATATGGATGAGAAGGCCCTTTCATCAATCCAGCTAGTATTGACTTCCGATGTACTCAGAGAGATATTGGAAGTGTAGACAGCAACTGAAGCATGGAAAAAGTTGGAGAATAAGTACTAGACAAAATCTCTCACGAGCAGGCTACAGTTAAAGCAACGTCTTTACACATTGCGAATGTTAGAAGGTAGTTCCTTAAATTCGCATCTAGCTGAATTTTCATCAATAATTATAGACTTAAGTAAAATTGATGTGAAAATTGAGGATGAGGATCAAACGCTTTTACTGTTACGTTCTTTACCTACTTCCTATAAAATTTCAGAGACACTATGATTTATGGTAGAGATGATCTGTCCTTGGAAAAGGTTAAGTCAAATTTAGAAACAAAAGAAAAGATTGATAAAAATTTGGCAATTAACAAGTAATCAGAGTGTTGGGTTGTTTGTGGATAGAGGAAGAACTAATGAGAGAAATTCAAATTCAGGAAAGTCTAGGTCTAAGTCTAGACATAGGAATTTGACATGTAATTATTGCAAGAAGAAGGGACATATTAAGACTAACTGTTTTAAGTGGAACAATAAGCAGAAAGCAGATGACAATACGTCTAAGTCAAAAGAAGCAAATATTGCAGATGACAATAATGGCAAACTGCTATGTGTGAATGACACTAAACACGATTTTGAGACAAGTTGGGTCATGGATATAGGAGCCTCACAACATCTGACTCCTAACAGAGATTGGTTTGTAACCTATGAGCCATTCAATGGAAGTGTGTTTCTTGGTAATGATCACGTATGTAAGGTGGTTGATATAGGCACAATATAGATCAAGATGCATGATGCGGTGGTTAGAACACCTTCTGATGTTAAACATATTCCAAACTTGAAGAAGAATTTGATTTCTTTAGGGTCCCTAGAGAAGAATGGCTACAAGTTCAGGTGTGAAGATGGAGTGCTTAAAGTTTCAAAAGGTGTTTTGTCAGTGATGAAGGCAGAGAGATTTGACACTTTGTATTTTCTACAGGGATCTATAGTTATAGGTTCAGCAACTGTTATCAATTCTTCATCTGATTCAGATAACACCAAACTATGGCATATGAGGCTTGGTCACATGAGTGAAAAAGGGATGGCAGCATTAAGTAAGAGGGGTTTGTTGTGTGGACAACAAACAGGGAAGTTGGAGTTCTGCGAGCATTGTGTATTTGGGAAATAAAAGAGATTGAGCTTTAGCACAACCATACACAAGACAAAGGGACTTCTAGATTACATCCATTCAGATCTTTGGGGGCCATCTCAAGTTCCTTCTAAAGTTAAGTACATGCTCATTTTCATTGATGATTTCTCTAGAAGAGTTTGGGCATATTTCTTGAAGGAGAAGAGTCAAGTGTTTGAAACCTTAAAACAGTGGAAAACTTTAGTTGAAAAGCAAACAAGTAAACACATCAAGAGTGTCACGGCCCCATCTTACCAGAGGCACGACCGAGTGGAGTTCACAAAGCACCAACCCACTCTTCGTGACTCACAAAGTTCTGTTATCAATTCTTCATCTGATTCAGATAACACCAAACTATGGCATATGAGGCTTGGTCACATGAGTGAAAAAGGGATGGCAGCATTAAGTAAGAGGGGTTTGTTGTGTGGACAACAAACAGGGAAGTTAGAGTTCTGCGAGCATTGTGTATTTGGGAAATAAAAGAGATTGAGCTTTAGCACAACCATACACAAGACAAAGGGACTTCTAGATTACATCCATTCAGATCTTTGGGGGCCATCTCAAGTTCCTTCTAAAGTTAAGTACATGCTCATTTTCATTGATGATTTCTCTAGAAGAGTTTGGGCATATTTCTTGAAGGAGAAGAGTCAAGTGTTTGAAACCTTAAAACAGTGGAAAACTTTAGTTGAAAAGCAAACAAGTAAGCACATCAAGAGTGTCACGGCCCCATCTTACCAGAGGCACGGCCGAGTGGAGTTCACAAAGCACCAACCCACTCTTTAGGGTCCCTAGAGAAGAATGGCTACAAGTTCAGGTGTGAAGATGGAGTGCTTAAAGTTTCAAAAGGTGTTTTGTCAGTGATGAAGGCAGAGAGATTTGGCACTTTGTATTTTCTACAGGGATCTATAGTTATAGGTTCAGCAACTGTTATCAATTCTTCATCTGATTCAGATAACACCAAACTATGGCATATGAGGCTTGGTCACATGAGTGAAAAAGGGATGGTAGCATTAAGTAAGAGGGGTTTGTTGTGTGGACAACAAACAGGGAAGTTGGAGTTCTGCGAGCATTGTGTATTTGGGAAATAAAAGAGATTGAGCTTTAGCACAACCATACACAAGACAAAGGGACTTCTAGATTACATCCATTCAGATCTTTGGGGGCCATCTCAAGTTCCTTCTAAAGTTAAGTACATGCTCATTTTCATTGATGATTTCTCTAGAAGAGTTTGGGCATATTTCTTGAAGGAGAAGAGTCAAGTGTTTGAAACCTTAAAACAGTGGAAAACTTTAGTTGAAAAGCAAACAAGTAAGCACATCAAGAGTGTCACGGCCCCATCTTACCAGAGGCACGACCGAGTGGAGTTCACAAAGCACTAACCCACTCTTCGTGACTCACAAAGTACTGTTATCAATTCTTCATCTGATTCAGATAACACCAAACTATGGCATATGAGGCTTGGTCACATGAGTGAAAAAGGGATGGCAGCATTAAGTAAGAGGGGTTTGTTGTGTGGACAACAAACAGGGAAGTTAGAGTTCTGCGAGCATTGTGTATTTGGGAAATAAAAGAGATTGAGCTTTAGCACAACCATACACAAGACAAAGGGACTTCTAGATTACATCCATTCAGATCTTTGGGGGCCATCTCAAGTTCCTTCTAAAGTTAAGTACATGCTCATTTTCATTGATGATTTCTCTAGAAGAGTTTGGGCATATTTCTTGAAGGAGAAGAGTCAAGTGTTTGAAACCTTAAAACAGTGGAAAACTTTAGTTGAAAAGCAAACAAGTAAGCACATCAAGAGTGTCACGGCCCCATCTTACCAGAGGCACGGCCGAGTGGAGTTCACAAAGCACCAACCCACTCTTCGTGACTCACAAAATCTGTCCCCCCACCCCACCCCACCCCAAAGGGATTTATTCGCCTCCCCCACCACTCAAACCCAAGACCAAGGGGCTATAGTCACATTTTTATTGTCACGGTCCCGTCTCACCGGAGGCACGGCAAGTGGAGTTCACAAAGCACCAACCCACTCTTTGTGAACTCTTCGTGACTCACAAAGTACTCCCCAAGGGATTTATTCGCCTCCCCCACTACTCGAACCCAAGACCAAGGGGCTATAGTCAATTAGGAAACATGGTGAGTACCATTGGGCTAGCTGACTATAGCCCATTGGTCTTGGGTTCGAGTAGTGGGGGAGGCTAAATCCCAATCCCTTAAAAAGGGGGAGAGAGGGACAGTACTTTGTGAGTCACGAAGAGTGGATTGGTGCTTTGTGAACTCCACCCGGCCATGCCTCCAGTAAGACGGGGCCATGACAATAAAGGCCCAATGGTACTCACCATGCTTCCCAATTGACTATAGCCCCTTGGTCTTGGGTTCGAGTGGTTGGGGAGGCGAATAAATCCCTTAAGGGGGGGGACAATACTTTGTGAGTCACGAAGAGTGGGTTGGTGCTTTGTGAACTCTACCCAGCCATGTCTTCGATAAGACGGGATCATGACAAAGAGGCTTAGAACAAACAACGGGCTTGAGTTCTGTAATGAAAAGTTAATAAGTTCTATAGAAATAAAGACATTGCAAGACATAGAACTGTTGTAGAAAATCCATAACAAAATGGAGTTACAGAAAGGATGAACAAAACACTACTTGAGAAAGCTCGATGTATGCTTTCAAATGCAGGCTTGGGGAAGAAGTTTTGGTCTAAAGCAATAAACACAACAGTTTGGCTAGCTAATCGCTCTTCCAACACATCCATTGAGTGTAAGACCGCAGAAGAGGTATGGTCTGGTAAGTCCACCGATTATTCTATATTGAGAGTTTTTGGTTGTCCTGCATATGCTCATGTAAATGAAGGAAAACTTGAACCAAGAACAAAAAAGTGTGTGTTCCTTGGGTATTCATCTAGCGTGAAGGGATGTAGATTATGGTATCCAAATCAGAATAAGTTCCTACTTAGCAGAGATGTGACATTTGACGAGTCTTCCATGCTCAAAGACAAAGGAGAAGCAACAAAGATACATGTTCAGATCAAGGAGAAAGATCAAGAACAAGTGGAATTTGAAGTTGTTGCTCAGCCTACACCATCTCCTAGTTCTATTCCAACTCAAAGTAATCATCAGGTTGATGAAGAAAGCTTAGAAAAGTTGGAGGACATTCAGGAAGATCAACAAGAGCAGTCTTATAGCCTTGCCAAAGATAGACCCAGAAGAACCATCAAACCACCAGAGAAGTATAGCTATTCAGATTTTGCTTATTGCCTTGCCATTGTCGAAGAGGTGGAATACAGTGAACCTGAAAAATACAAAGAAGCCATATCTTCTGAAAATGCTGCAAGTTGGATCTCAACTATGCAAGAAGAAATTTAGTCCCTATAGAAGAATCAAACATGGACACTTGTAAAGCCTCGTGAGAAGAAAAAGATTGTTGGCTACAAGTGGGTCTATAAAAGGAAGATTGATAATTCAAGTGCCACAGGTGTCAGATACAAGGCCAGGTTAGTGGCTAAAGGCTACAGTCAGATACAAGGCATTGATTTTAATGATGTTTTCTCACAGTTGTTAAGCATATTCATGTTTTATTGTCTTTGGTTGCTACGAATGATTTTGAGCTAGAACAACTAGATGTGAAAACTGTATTTTTGCATGGTGATCTTGAGGAGCAGATTTATATGCAGCAACCGGAAGGTTATGAAGTCCCTAGTAAAGAAGACCATGTGTGTTTGCTGAAGAAGTCATTGTATGGCCTTAAGCAATCACCTAGACAGTGGAATAAAAGATTTGATTCTGTCATGGGGAACATTGAGTTTAAGAGATCCAGTTATGATAATTGTGTGTATTTCAAGAGGCTTGCAGATGGTACTAATATGTACCTATTACTATATGTGGATGATGTGTTAGTTGCAACATCTAACAGGAATGGAATCAAGAAGGCGAAACAACAACTGAGTTTTGAGTTTGATATGAAAAACTTGGGAACTGCCAAAAGAATTCTTGGGATGGAGATCATTAGAGACAAAAATAATAGGACGTTGTGTCTTTCACAGAAAAGGTATTAAGGAGGTTTGGCATGAAAAGGGCTAAGCCAATGTCTACTCCTCTTGCAGCTCACTTTAAATTGTCAGCAGATTTGTGCCCTACCATAGATAAGGACATAAGTCACATGTCACAGATTCCATATGTAAGTGCAGTTGGAAGCATTATGTATTTGATGGTATGTATCAGGCCAGATATTTCACAAGCTGCTAGTGTTGTAAGCAGATATTTGGCTAATCCAGGCAAACAAAATTGGAAGGTAGTCAAGTGGATCCTCAGATACTTGGCAGGCACCACAGATGCATGTTTGGAATATGGTAGGAGTGGTGACATGTTGACAGGTTTTGTGAACTCAGACTATGCTGGAGATCTTGATAAGAGAATATCGTTGACAGGATATGTGTTCACCAGGGGAGGATGTGCTATCAGTTGGAAAGCTACCCTCTAATCTACGATTGCAGTCGTTGCTACCGTTGCCTACCAATCTACGATTACTCGATCTACCACGAGGCGAATATATAGCCATTACAAAGGCAGTCAAGGAGGCAATTTGGCTTAGAAATTTAGTTAGTGAAATTACTTTCAAGTCTATTTCTATCATACTTCATTGTGATAGTCAAAGTGCAATTCAATTAACTAGGGATCAAATGTATCATGAGAGAGCCAAGCATATTGATGTCAGATATCACTTTGTTCAAGATGTGTTTGCTAAGGGAGAGATTTTCATCCAGAAGATTAGTACTGCAGACAATCCAGTTGACATGCTCACCAAGCCTTTGCCCATTACTAAGTTCAAGCATTGCTTGAACTTAGTTGGCATCAAGTGTTGAAAATAACCCTTAAGGGGTTTTGTGGAAGAGGTGGAGAATCAAGTCACTCATTGTTGATGTTTTCGAATTTGTGTCAAGGTGGAGATTGTTGATGTATGATGCAAATTCTTCTATATTGTCCTTATCTACTTAGGTGTTTAGTAAGGGCATTTTTTGTATTTTCAAGGACTTAGGGTTTTAGTCTATAAACTCCCTAATGTTATTAGTAAGAGATCATTTTATTCCTCTTTAGTCTTTTTCTTCCTGAAATTTATTGAGAAAGAGAGAGAGCGGATTTGTAATCAAACTTTTATTATAGTGGATTATTCTCTATCCTCTGCCCGTGATTTTTCCTAATTTGGGTTTCTACGTAAATTCTTTGTGTCACTTGTTTTATATTTCTCGCTTGTTTAATTTGATTTTTATAGTTTTTTGGTATATTTCACAACTGATTCAATATCTAAGGATTCGTATTGTCATTTTCAAGTTATTGGGGTCGATAATATTATCAGTTTCATACAAGTATTACGTTAAATCTAAAAGGTTTATTGAGCCGATAACATTATTTTAAAGGTTCACATTTTGTTTTAAATCTTATTTATTTATATAGTACTAAGTCAATGACATTAGTTCTTAGATTCAACATCTAAATATATATTTTTTTTTTCCAACATTCCAGAAAGGGAATAAGTTTACAAACCGAGGTCATTCACTGACAGTAGCTGTTGCCCTCTGAAAACTGTAGCTTTAACTTTAGTATTGAAAGTAGAGTTACATCTACATACATTTAATTTACTTTCCTTAGCTTTTGTTGTTTTCTTGGAAGAATTTTGAGTCACCGTCCCTCCATTATTGACCATCAATGCTTTGGATCTCCATAGTGCATGAACTCCGTTGATTAATATGCATGTATTATTCACAATCTTAACATAGACTAGGAAAAGATCAGTGCCGATTCCAACAGGAGACGACAAATTTTAGGTGAATTTTTGCCTAGATTCACTCTTTATTGGGGAAAAAAAAAAAAGGCAGAAAATGATACCCACATCATTTTACTTTATTTAGTTTAATTTTGAAGGAATATTTTTTATTTATTCGTTTCAATGAGTTGAATATTGCAATTAATTTTTCTGAACTCTTTGACAAACTTAATTGCTAGTTCATTAATTTATAGGATTATGAGTCATGGGCTCACGCTAGCTTTTGCCAGTTGGAGAGTTCCAGAATCAGCTAAAGGTTTCAATACTGAGAAATGATGATGCTGGGGGGACCTTTCTTCATAACAATAAATATAAAAGATGGGACATACATAATTTGCCAGTTTCCTATTTTATCATTTATATTTTCTTCCAAATATTATCATGTCGATAGACTAATACACTTATACTTGTCACACCAAAGAATTAAGGAAAAAACACAAGTAATAACAAGCTTTTAGGATCAGACACCCTAATATGATAAATTATGATTGAACAGGTACACATACACTCTTTCTGAAAAAGAATTTTCGATGTTTTGCTGGTTTTTTGTTCAAACCTGTACACCTACTATTTTATGATATATAAACATAACATTCATTATATTGAATAGAAGATAATAGATTGTTATTTATTTAATAGAATATCTTAGTAATACCAACAAAATATATAAATGAACTATGTATGTAGACGTATGTTGTTGAAGTCAAGCTAATTAAATTAAGTAAATTATACTATAGTTAGAGATGCGTATGAATTTTGATTTGCTATTAGATACTCTTATCTTTTCAATTCTTTCTTGGATGAGCTTGACAAAAGTTTTAATGACGAGAAGCAAAATGCTAATTAAATTAAATTTTGTAATGCTGCAATTAATTAATAATGTATCATGCATATTAATAGAACTTCTGTTTTGTCTCTTTAGCTTTGTTACTCTAATTAATTACCTTAATTAATTTAACCTCTAAACTTATATCGAAATTTATTCAAAAATTAAACTATATGATCAGAACATAGGGTATTAGGCCTCCAGAGATAGTCTCAGAAGGTTATACTTGTGGGAAAGTTGGAAACTTTAACAGCTGACCTGCGGCTCACCTGCCCACGCCCATCTCCTCAGGTTTTTCACGGCCAAGGCCTTTCTCTTATCTCATAAACACACCTTTTAAAAACATCAAAGAGGGACTAATGAAATTAAATGCATAATCTCATTTAAGTTTTGTGATTCGAGGGATTCACATAGTGTGGCAATGAAAAGAACATAATATAAACTCTTTGCTAATCTTGCTGTTCACTGGAGCTAACACATCTTTGAGACAACAAAATTTAAAAAATATATATATAATGAACCGTTTACCTGCTCTCTCACTCTCTCTCTTAGAGGGATGACACATTTTGATCAATATATCTTCGTCAATATAAATGTAATACTAACCTTACAAAGAAGCATACAAAGAAAGACATACAAAAAATTAAATCCAACCATTAAAAAAAAGTTAAATCCAATCACAGAAAAAAGAGAAAAAGAGAAAAAAAAAAATAATCATGAATTTCAAAAGCTGAATTTAATTCTTTGTATAATTTGTTATAAGTCACTTTATAAGGTTAGTATTACTCTTAAATTAATAATAACTTATTGCACCAATAATTATGTAAACTTTATGTCAATTATTGGGTCCCCCGTTGGTCCCAATGCCATATATTTTTTAATGAAAAAGCCAAACCTATACAAATAAATAAATAAAGCATAAATCAAATAATGTAAACAATTTAGAAAACCTGAACCAACCAATCAAGCAATGTGTTGTCGTCATGTACAAATAAATTTAATGCCCCATTCCCAATATCATCATGCCCTCCTTCATTTTCCCAGGTGGTAACTTCTCATCTTTCCACATGTTTTTTTTTTTTTTTTTAATTAATATAATTTTTTCTCCAAGCATGATTAGTTTTATGTGATTAACCTTTTGTAACTTTATTATCATGGTCATTCATCACCAATCTTATTTTAAGTATTATTTTTACCACCCTCCTTCTCAAGAGTACTACTTCCTCCCCTCCCCATAGTTAATTAATTACTTTGATTAATCAGTTCAATCAAATCAAAGTCTTTCATCATCAACTCATTTTTTTTTTTTTTATTTAAAGTGTAATACGAATTCTATATTAATTTATATTCCTTTACTTTTATATACTAATGTTGAACGAGTCAACATTTCTAAGTCAAGCAGATCTTTATTTGATGTTTTTTTTTGTAAGTTATCACTTGACCTAAAAATTAAGTCATTAATTAACAGTTTTACATTTATTTTTAAGTTGAAAAATGATATCCTTATAAAGACTCATACAAAGAGGTTTACAAAGTGACATCATCCAGAAAGAAAAAACAAAAAAAGAGAAAGAGAGAGAGAGAAAAATCATGAAAATCAATGATGGGATTGTTTTTGTATACCCTATTTGTATGTGTCTTTGTAAAACTAGCATTGCTCTTTTAAGTTTAAGAGGCCCCTGAAGTGACTCGTGAAATTATCTTCAACTGTTAGATAAAAAATCAATAGAACGAGGGAAATTTTTGACTAAATTATATAAATAAATAATATAGTTTTTTTTTTATCAGTGAACGTAAAATAAACCTTATCCTTGAAAAGAATGAAATAAGATGGATCAATAGCACTGAGTATAAAAATCTAAGAGAAATATCAATCATCACTGGATGGTCTGATGGTAAAAGAGTAAAAGAGTAAAAGAAGATAGTTCCATGAGCTCTTGAGTTTGAGTCTCCACCGATCCTAGTAGAGGTGACCATTTAGGAGCTTACCTGATTGTCAACTTTAGGTCTCCAGGGAATCAGTTGAGGTATATATAAGGTGACTTGGACACCTCAGTCACACAAAAAAATAATAATAATAATAAATAATAAAAATTGTAAGAGAAAGATGGAAAGATCCAAGGATATGGTACTAGTTAGGCATTCCCTTGATATAAAAATGGCATCTAAAGATGTTAAATCTGTCTGCAGAGGAAGGAGCAGTAGTGGCCAACATCAGCATACAAAATACTTTAATTTTACTCTTACACATGCAAATAAATGTATGGTTGTGGGAGCAAGAGAATCCCATTAAATTTTTTAGGTGTAATAATTGATGTTTCCTACCAAAGCAATAAGATTGAGAAATGGGCTAACATAGTTTCATAAAGGACACAATAACTCCCACTACAAACGGATCTATAAATATATATTTGTTGTGCAAAAGAGAGTTCATTAGTTTGTGCACTCATCAAGCACATTATTGGGAGCTCTAAAAGAATTCCCACACCAATTATAGCTCTCAATGTTTGTATTTATTGGCATAAATGGTGGCTCAAAACAAAGTGCTCAATCAAGTTTTAGATGGAAATTAATTACATTGGAAAATCTCTCCAATTAACTGTGCATTATGCTTTGAGAGAAATTTGAAAATCGGTGCCCTTCTGTAAAGATGTTCAATCATGTAATCCTTGAATTGTTGATGCCACCAACATGCTTTTTCCTGAAAATCAACGAGTAATTCAATAGCGCACATGAGAACAAATTAGTTACCTGATCTCAAATATGAAGAAATCGTCATATTTTCTTATTTTATATAATAAATTTCACTTGTACTATTGAGATTTACCTTAAATAAAAAAATTGTAAGTGTTCAAGTACATGATTTCTTGAAAAATCTCCGTGAAATGAAGTAATATTGTAGTAATAGAACCAAAACCAAAAGGTAAAGTAAAAAGAGAGAGAATCTTGCACTGATTTTCAGTCCCTTTCTAACATATATTGTATAGAAAAGTAAGGCATTGGCAAGTGATTTATTTGTAACATGTTGGTGCTTTTGCTTCCTTTTGTTCCTTGCCCCACTTCATGTAGGGAAAGGATATCAAAAATCAATTGCACCTTTTCTCTTAATGACTCAAACCCACCAACCACACCAAAAATTAAAATGTGCTTTACTCGGGCTATTATCAATCAAATGTCACAGCCCTTGATCCCACTTATTCCCTATATTCAAAAACATTGACAAGAATTTACAACAACAGTGTTGCTGTACAATGACATCCAAGCTACCAATAACGTTATGTTTGTACTAAATGTTGAAACCATGGCCAAAACACACACAACAATAAAAGTATAAAAGTAAAAAAGACGCACGATTTATCCTGGTTCATTTTAATAGAGAAACTACGTCCAGCAGTCAAATAGAATATAAAATCTTACTCTATTTGAGTTTAGCCCTCGAATGAGTCAGTGTTAGTCAATAATATGTCAAGACTAAGAGAAATATAAACTATCTCTAACACTAACAACTATGATTTACCATCAGGCTAATTTATAGTCATAGTAGTTCATACACAACATATATTTCTTTAAACCATCAGTCTGCATCCACGTTTTGATGTGATGAACTTGGCCTCTTAGTCTTCGTCACGATAGGATGCCAAGCTGCGAACACGCCTAACCAACAACGACATGTCATAAGAAGGAAATCCGATCAATCTCACAAGAAGGCTAGAAGAAATTGATTGTCAATAAGTTTACATTTACGCATGGTATATTTTGGTAGGGCCAATTAGGCACAATGTGGATAAGAGTTTCCACAAATTTATACTAAAATGTGCTGGCAAAAGGAGAAGATAAGAGAGCTTGATTCTTCCATTTCTTTCACAAGAAAGCAAAAGGGTTACTTCAGAAAGGACAGATCAATACATTTTTGAAGAATAAAGGAAAATAAAGAAGGAAATAAATCTTCAAAGATCAATAATGGTCTAAACCTCTTTTTCCTTTTCTTCCTATTCTTCCTTTAATTTCTAAATACAGTTTACCAAATTATCAAGCAAGAAGCACTTTGTCTCTTGTTCAAATAAGTTATTTAATGAATTAACCTTTCAGAATTATATAGTCAGATTGGTATTATTCCTTTAATGAATTATTAGGAGACAATTGGAATTATAAAATCAATCACTCCATCTCTGTTCAAATAAGTTTTAGATGAAAGAGGCTTGCGTGAAACCGAAAAACAAATTTGTGTAAACTGGGCTATTATGATGGATTTGAGTCTGAATTCTGAAAGCACGCAGCCCTTGGGCCAGATCAAACCCGCTCTATATTTTGATATATTCTGAGTACACCCGTGGGCTGTGAAAATTGGTAGCTGTAATTTGAGAAACAAAATAACAAGCTTGGAAATTCATTGATTCTTGAACATATATGTTCATCAAACTCACTTACAAAGGTAGAATCTGCAGCCCAGATTCGTTTATTAATTTTCAAATATTACCCAAGAAAAGCTGAAGAATCAAGCACTAGTGCAGAAAGGAAAGATAAGTAGTAAAGGCAAATAACAACTTAAATGCTAAGGGCTTAAAGCAAGAAATCACTAAACCTCCCTACGCTCATACATAATTAGGAGGCAATGCAGATTCTGCAATTCAGGCTCCTTTGAGGTTTATATAATTATTTTCAATCATCCACCTGAGGCTCCAAGGATTTTGTGTATCAGGATTTGATTCTGCACGTTTGTAAGACCAATAGGCCCACCCAAAAGTGGCGCGTCCGTAGACATCGACTTGAGCTTTGGCAAAGTTCTGGTAATCCTGCATTGATGCTCCATTTGCATTCCAAGCACAAGTCCATTCCCCTGCATAATCATAAGGCTATCAGCTTAACAGTGTCGGCTAATTGTCACAAATGGCCTAAAATTAACCGGTGTATTCTGCATACACTAATGATTCTAACTTACCAACAAAAGTTAGAGGGCCATTGTCTGAATTGAGTGTGCCGAGATCAGAAGACCTTTGATTGTAGATATAATCAATGTTCTGTTGTGCATTCATGTTAGTGAACAAATCTGTGTAGAGGTTGTAGTAATGCACATCGATTACAACTCGATCAAATGCGCTTGCAAATGATAGTAGCTCTGTTGCATCGGCTGATAAGCGATTCGAAAAGATAACATAAGCAGTTGAAGTGTATTTCCTGACAGCATCATAACCTGCACTATAAAACTTCTTCAGGGTGTCTAAGTTGACACCAGGTGCAAGAGGCTCATTCATCAGCTCAATTGCTGCAAGACTTGGATTCTTTGCATATCTGCTCAATAACAAGTTCTAAGTTAAAATTCAATGGAACATTTATGAAGAATTAATATTGTGTTCAGTAAACCTTGATGCAAGGAAGTCTATGACATCCACAGTTTCTTGTACATTGGATTCTCCCCATTCCAGGTAGCCATCTCTTGTTGAACTGTGTTCGTAGCCATTTTGTGAGCCTTGGACTGCATGTAAATCTACAATTACCTTCATTCCATATTTCCTGCATTTATTTGCAGAGAAATTATCACTTCTGTCTTCTGCAACGTAAAGAGAATTGCTTTGGATCATAACTAGCCTGGAAAATGACTTAGATTGCTACTTACTCTGCCCATGTAAAAGCATTGTCCAAGGCTTGCAAGGAGCCTCCAACATAAGGCTTTGGCGGCGTATCGGACTTTATCCACCATCCCACAGGAATCCTGACAGCATTCAGGCCATTATTTGACATAAAACTGAAATCCTCCTCGGTGATGTAAGTGTTCCAATGATTCTGAAACAAAACACACAAATGGTCATCATTTTTAGTTGTCTCAACTTAATTGCTTGCTTATTCATAATTTTGATGTTGATATTGTTATTTTGAACTCCTACTTGCATGACTTGAGGGGCTTTATCTGGACCATAACCATTTGTGAGCTGGAATTCTCCTTTCAAATATTTGTCATTAAGAATCTTCATTTGGAAGACAGATGGATTATCATCCTCCCAGCCTGAGCCATCATAATCTGCAGTTACCACTGTCTCTGTCTGTGCCTGTTCACAACATAGAACCACAATAGTAATTTACGAACATAAATGTGTGCACAGTTATAGCTTAAAACAGAACAAAAATGTGTTTTAAAGTTAAATTCAGTTGTGAAAAAGATGAATCACCTGGAGAAAATGTCCATTGCTGGTTTTAAACCGAACCCGGTTCGGATCATCACTGTTCCTTAAAATCTCAAAAGTTTCTGAATCTCCTTCTGGATTTGTAGAAACTGCTACTATTGTGTTTCCTTGGCCTTGATTCTCCAGTCCAACAAATTGCTTGTTGAACACTCTTAGTTTGAAAGATGACTCAGTGATCCTCCACAACTGCATAATGTCAAGCATAGAATTGCTGTAAAAAACACTGGAGTTGGAAGATGATTATTGACGTTTGATTGCAAAGACAAACCCTGAAAGTTTCCCAGCCAGACGCCGAACTTCGGTTGGCTACAACAATGGCTCCACCCCCATTTTCTGGGCTGAGATACTTGTTCAGCTTTGTAGACAGAAGTTGAACTTGAGTTCCATCCTGAAACAAAACATAGACTAATTCTCACAAGTCCAAAGAAGAAACTAAAATTTATAAATATGAAAGCATTAAGGTTTGGATAATGTGGCTCTGCACTATACCAAAAGATCTTTATTGACGGGAATTTCATCAAAGAGAGAAGGTTGCAACCAGCCTTCTGCTATAAGCCAATTTCCCAGATTCACAGCTTTAAGTGGCAAATTAATTTGAGCAAGTGAAAGAAAAGGAGCACAAGAAAGAAGGTAGAAAGGCAAGAGCAGAGTTATGTAACAGTTGCATTTAGCCATTTCAGTTTTCTTGCTTAGGAAGACAGAGTTATGGGAGATATATATAGAGAACTTGGAGTCATGTAAGACTTTGTTTCACCAATCCGAGTTTGAAAGTAAAGAAGCCATCGAACTAAAATATTCGAGAAGCGGGAAATAAAGACATTTGGTTATTTAAGTGCCCATGAGAGGAGTAAAACGCTAGACCTTGTGGAAGCAAATCACAAGTCTAATGGTTCAACTATGAGTTAACCCCTCAGAGGGTTTAACGAAATCAACTGAACGTGTAGGACTAAAAGTGGGGAACTCTATATCATATTAAGGAACTGTTTGACCCATTGTATCTAACTCTAGCCGCCTAAACTTTACTGTTCTAACACAAAAGCATAGATAAAGACGAAAATTCACAATGTGAATGATCTTTTTAGGGAAGTAATTGCTGGCTGCTGCAATGAATGGTCAATGCTACTAGAATGTGTTAATTAATTTCAATTCTGTCAATAAATAATTGTTGGTCTTGACTTCGAATGCTCCCCTGCAGGTAAGTCAACAGCTACTCAATTTGCATTTCATTCACCCAAACCTTAAGTCTATCTCCCCCCACCCCAAAAAAAAAAAAAAAAACCCAGATTACTTGCTTGCAACTTCATTCCTGGAGAGTATGGAACATCCGGTAGCAATTTAGCTAACGAACTTCAGATATGTTACCGGAGATTCCTGACGATTCTGGCATTCTTATAATCGAAACTGACGGCGAGTTCTTAGAAATTACTTGTATCTAAAGTAACAGTCTTCATAGTCGGCTCTAACAAACTTGCCATAGAATCAATATATCTTTGTAAGGCAGGCGTGTGAAGCAAGGCATTCAGCTTAATTAGTCCTAATTTGTATTGTTATTCAAATTCTGTCAAGCATTAATTGACGGTCTTTAAAGTTGTTCTACAAAGGAAATCTGAATTGTACAGAGAATTCATGGAAATTTCCAGTTTCCACTATGCCTGTGAGTTTAAGAATAAGAATTTTTGTAATATTAGCTTTTAGCCTTTTAAACCTAGTATATAAATACATTTTTCTCTTGTAATGAGTGATAGCAATCACAAACAAATTCATTCATTTTGTAAACGAAAAAGGTGAGCCAGTAGTACAATAATATTGACTCTATTGGACATAACATGTTAATCAGGTGAACGGAAGTAAAATCGTATAAACTTCTTTCTTTTACTGTTTATGGTTTGTGTGTTTATTATTTTGGTTTCGCATCATATCTCTATTTCGTTCAGAATTCAGAGGCTAACTTAATCTAATAATCAATAAACAGAAACTATTAACTAACAATTAAAATTATGCATGTAACTAAAAAAGATGTCAAGTGCACATCAAGACTCAAAAAATTCAGCCTTCTTTGATGTGTGGCTAAGGAAGGATCTAGCTATAGCATTATAAAACGGTTCTCAATCATCCATTTGAGACTCCAGTGAATTTCGTCACACTTATACGCCCAATATGCCCATCCAAAACTGGCTCGCCCATACACTTCTAGTTCTGCCTTTGCAAATTTCTGGTAATCCTCTTTTGATGCATTCTTTACATCCCATTCACTTGTCCATTCACCTGCAAAATCCCACGCCAATACATAAATACAATCCTCATTCTAAGTCGAGTTATAAAATTCTAAAACAGAGTCATTCAACTGTAAATATTGTCGATTTTGAGTCTAACTCGCACATACGATTCAGGAGTGTTGGATCTCAGCTTTAACTTACCAATAAAGACTAGAGGGCCCTGGTCGGAGACAGATTTGATATCTGAACCTCGACTATTATAAATGTAATCAATGTTTTGCTGCACAGTCATGTTGTCGAATCCCATCCAGAAGAGGTTGTACATATGGATGTCAATGACTACACGACTGAAGCTGTTTGAAAATGAGATCAGCTCCTTTAAGTCACCTCCCAAGCGATTAGAAAAGATCACATAAGCATCTTTGGTGTATTTCCTGACAGCATCATAACCATCTTTGTAAAATTTCTTAAGGTCATCCAAATTGGTACCAGGTGAACGGGGCTCATTCATCAACTCAATAGCCAGAAGACTTGGTTGATTAGCATATCTGCAATATGCACAGTGACAATATTCGCATTAGATTTCAGAAAACAAGAAAAAAGAAAATGAAAACGAAAACGAAAGCGAAAGCGAGAACAAGCACATTAGTTTCATGAGACCTTTTAGCAAGAAAATCTATGATATCCACAGTCTCCTGTATGTCGGAGCTACCCCATTCTTGAAAGCCATCTCTTGATGCGCTGTGAGCAAAACCATTTTGGGAAACTCGCAGCCCATGCAAATCCACAATCACCTTTAACTTGTATTTCCTGCAGTTGCATAAATGGGGAGAAATTAGTTAATACTTCGGTTAGTAATTAAGGGGGAAAAAAATTCATGCGCGGATATCTGTGTATTTGTCTGTATTGTACATAGGAGGATTTAATAGAGGGAGGTTACTAAGAGAGATTGACTGTGTACTTACTCGCTCCATTTGAAAGCATTGTCCAACGCCTCCAATGAGCCTCCAACAAAAGGCTTTGGAGGATTTGGATCGTACATAATCCACCACCCAATTGGGATTCTAACAGCATTGATGCCATTTTGTGACATGAAATTGAAATCCTCCTCGGTGATGTAAGTGTTCCAATGATCCTAAAATTACAGGTAGATGAATATGAATCCGTTAAAATTTCTAATCAAAGTTTTTTCGTTTTTCAATACTATTCTGTGTTTTAAATTAGTTAAACTCTTACCTTCATGATTTGAGGAGCTTTATCTGGGCCATAACCATTTGTGAGTTGGTATTCACCTTGTAAGCCACTGCCAATTATCATGGTGAAGACAGATGGATCATCATCATCCCAACTTGAGCCATTGCCATCTGCAGTAATGTCTGCATCTGATTTCACCTATTGATATTGTAGAAGCTAATAATCAGGACAATTTATTACCAAAAAAAAAAAAACAAAGGAGGGATCTATAACATGCCAAGCACATTGTGAATTTTGATGTTGTAAAAAATGCGCAAATGTCCATAACATGCATTATTCATTATCTTATAGGGCATCCGTGCGTCGTTTAACAATTTTCTACCCATCATGTGCATATGTTAGTTGTTGAAGAACATATTTCATAATATTCATTATTAGATAAACATTATAAAATTCACACTGTCTAATCTCATTTTTCTTGTAGTACCTGTAGAAATTGCCCATTCGATGCTTGGAGGTGAACTCGATTTTTATCATCTTCTTTCCTTATAATCTGAAATATCTCTGAAGACTTTGGTGATGTTGAAACTGCTACTAGTTTGCTTCCCTGGCCTTCATTTTCCAATCCAACAAACTGCTTATTGGACACTCTCAAGTTGAAAAATGTCTCATTGATTCTCCACAACTGCACAATAAGCAAAGGAAGCAGGTATTAATAGGAGAAAATTATAAACTTTAGCTCTAGCCTGGTGATGGAACCAAACCCTGAAAGTTTCTGAACTAGATGCTGAGCTGCCGTTGATAATCAAGTTTTTCCCACCTCCATTTTCTGCAGATAGATATTTTTTTTGCTGTGTGGACATAAATTGCACTTGTGTTCCATCCTGCCAATAAACATCAAATCAAGAAATAATATTAACAATAGTCAGAAATATCTTCATAATACAATTATTGAGATGTGGAAATAATTTTCCAAGTTGGAGATATATCACTATCAAAATTAAATATATATTGTTGTCTTATTATTGAATGCATTGTGTGGCAGAAAGCTACCCAAAGTCGGCAGCCAAAAAGTAAAGATGGATTATCTCCCGAATCTTCCCTGAGGAAATATTAAAAACACAGAAAAGCTAACCCTTTCCTCACTTCAATGATCTAAATTACTGGAAACTGGTTTTTGCTAACGATGCAGGATGTAATGTAACAGGCTCAAATATGAACACAAGTACACATAATGGAAGGATGTACTAACCAAAAGATCCTTGTTGGGAATTCCATCAAATAGAGAAGGTTTCATCCATCCCTCTATGAGAAGCCAGTTCCCAATACTTGCAGCTTTTACGGGCAAATCATTCTGGGAACACACAAGAGAAAAAGAGAGAACCCAAGAGAGGTATAACAATAAGAGAACTGTACTGTAGTAAGCCATTCTCTTCTTCATAAAATCAGAGTGAGTACTAGTAGCCTAGTAGTAAGTCTATATATATATATATATATAGGAGCCTTAAATAATTACACTTGAAAAGAATGTCATTTCAACCATTACATTGCCCGTGTTTTTGGGGGAAAAACACAGGGAGCCGGTTCTTGTCCTCATCTAAACTTTAAAAGACTTCGTGCCACGCGATTATTATTAAATTATCTGGATAAAATATATTTATTTTAAATTTTGTTTGTAGTTCTGTACTGCTGTTCTATATATATATATATATAGAAAAATATTAGTTGTGTTGATTGAGCGGATATAGGTACAGAAATATAGTTTCCATTCAGTGGTGGAGCTAGCACTAGTCCAGGGTGGGCAAATGCCATCCCTGAATTTAAAAAAAAAAAAAAAAACTCATAAATAAATATGACCAATGTTATATATTATCACTTTTTGAAATGTCATCTTCAAAGCATTAAAACATGTCGAAAACGATTGTAATTATATTGTATAAAAATAACACTATGTTGAAAATTACATATTATATCACTTTTTGAAAATCCGTCTATTCTCACTTAAATTCCTGGCTCCGCCGTTGATTCACGTGTTCTCTCCTTTTATAAGTAAATTTTCCTTTAGAGGCAGAAAAACTTGATATTGTCACTCTCATCCTTTTTGCACCTTGATAATAACAATTTCATTGGTTAAGTTTAACTTAAGCAACGTTAATGATAGTACGGATGGACGTGGATTGGGATGAGGATTGGGGTCTCCACATCTGACTCCTTGGGGATTCGCCCATCCTCGTCCCGTTGGGAAAATGAGATGTTGTCCATCCTCGACCCCGACCTAGAGTTTGGGAAATATCGAGTATTAATCCCCATGGGGATTTCCCCCCACAAGAATCTCAACGGGAAATTTTTCCCAAATGGCTTATATGAATTATTTTTAACTTTTTTTTTTTAATATTGATTTTATATAATTCTTTAGTAATGAATCTAGACAATAAAATAAAAACTCATTGAAATATATGAATAAAATTTTGATATGAAAATAAATGTATATTTAGTTCATTTCTAAGAATATTATTATTACAATTAATTATTTGATAATTAATTGATCAATTGAATAATAATTAATTTTTCTAATATAAATTTTTCCTAAAATGTTCCCAAAGTTTAGATAATTTACTTAAAAGAGAAACTCAATTACCTTAATTTATGTAATAGTGCAATAAATTTACAAATTGCAAATAATTAATTATTTACTAAATTGTAATTAATTAATTAATTACAATGTGATTAGATTATCAAGAAATTAAATAGTATTGAATTAATTGACTAAATTTTAAAATATTATATAGAATATCAAAATTAAATTTTGGGGCTAGTTGGGATGGGGCGAGGTTTTCAAGGGGCGATCAAGAACGACACGGGTCAAAGTTTTATGGGGCTTTTGGGGGCGGGGCAGGTTAAGTCCTTGTCGGGGCAAACTGACCCCCATACCCAGCATGTCCCCAGATGCGGGGATTTTTTCTGTCCATTCCAACTCATCACTTGTGAAATTCGGGGAATTCTCGCCCCAATCGAGTCGGGCCAGGGTGGATCCCATTCAAGGCGGGCGAAACGCCCATCTCTAAATGATAGGGACCAAAATATTATTAAAAATTTCTATAAGACGAAAGGGTATTAGGCTAAATCTTAGGAACGGCATTGTTTTTTTCTCTCTCACTTTGAAATTCTCTTACTCATCATGGGCTTACTTCATCACTGAGCCTTGGCCCATTTTATTTAGCCCAATTACTTGAACAAAATCCAACTGTACATATTAATCTTCCTTTACTATATTTTCAGCTACAAAGTTAATTTTTAATTTATCGATGTTGCACAGATTCCAACTGTAATTTATGAATTGATTTCACCTTTATTTGGAGATATATATTAAGGTAATTTTAAAGTTGCAGGCCTAAATATTTGGGATTATAATTCCATTGGGCCAAGGCCAACAATGGGTTGAGTTTTACATAATTGTTTTCAATCGTCCACTCGAGGCTCCAGTGATTATACACACATTTATAAGCCCAACACCTCCATCCAAATGTGGCACGGCCATAAACATCTATTAGAATTTAGAGCCCTGCAAAATCTCTCTTAAATCAGCCATCGATGCTCCTTGTACGCCCCCATTCACCAGTCCATTCCCCTGCAAAACTCGACTACTTTCAACTTCGATAACATGTTAAGTAAATAAAGGCTTAAACTATCGTTGTGCTTACCGATGAAAATTAGAAGACCATTAGATGGGGTGATAGAATTTATACTAGAAGCTCGTTGATTATAGATATAATCGATCTTCTGCTGCACGTCGAAGTTGTTAAACGTGTCCGAGTAGAGGTTGTAGTAATGCACATCAATGGCAATTCCACTAGCCCCGTTTGCAAGCGGGAGGAGCTCTTTCAGATCAACCAGAAATCCCAAACGATTGGAGAGGATCACATAAGCACTTGAGGTTTATTTTCTCACAGCATTATAACCAGTTTTGTAATACTTTTTCAAAAGTATCTAGAGTGATTCCTGGTGCAAGACTTGATTGATTAGCATACCTGTTCATCAACAACCGTTAGATTGACATCAAAACAAGAGTATAACATTAATAGAATGATCTCTAGAAATCGATTGCGTTAACCTTGCAGCAAGTTAGTTTATGACAAACACAATATCTTGAATGTTGGAATCTCCCCATTCCTGGTAACCATCTCTTGTCCCACTGTGGTCATTACCATTCTGTGAGCCTTGGAGGACGTACAAATTGATAATCACTTTTATCCCATTTTCCTGCAAGACATACAACATTAAATATAAAACTCGTAATATATAAAACGAATTCTCGAAATATCTGTGACAATATCGATATCGGTCGAGGACTGTAAGAAATATTTTAAGACTACTTCTTACTGTGCCCAAATGAAGACATTGTCTAAGGCTTTCGACTCTATCTCATTTTGCTTAATCAGACTCTACACTTGAGACAATGTTTAAAGGACCTGAATTAAATTTTAATATATCAGAATAAGAGAGTTCATATTGAAGATAAATTAGGAACGAAAATAACAGAAGAAGAAATTGATTAGTCAAATAAAAATGTTTTTTATTTGACATTTTCTCTTCTATCACTCTGTTTAATTTTTCTTTGTGGGTACATTCCCTGGCACCTTCACCTTATTTTTCCTGTCTCTCATTGCTACTTGCTCTATGTGTTATTGCTATATAATTTATGACGCAGGGGAGAAAGAATGAGAGAGATTAAGAAAGATAACCAAGGATGGGGGGAATTAAGATAGAAGAATGAGAATAAAAAAGACGATAGACTAGGTCGAGAAGAGGGATCAATCAGAAAAACCAAGAAGGGATAAAGAGGAATCAATCATTCTAATGTTTTCCGCGAATACAAGATCTATTTTATAGGGTAGACAAAGAAAAAGGAAAAGAAGTCGAAAATGGAATAGATATAGCGATAATCTAATTCATCCAAGACCACACTAAACGTCACCACATTAGACTGCACACCTTGATCCATCATCGCAATAAATAAACTTATACTCTTCTCCCAATCACCCAGACAACACAATGGTAAAACTTTTGATAGCTCAACCGCCTTTCTTCAAAATGGTAAAGAACAACAACACCAGAACTTCTAAATGTTAGGAACCACACCTCTCTGAATCATAAGCTCCAAAAATAATTGTCTAGCCTTCTCAACAAATCCAGCTTTACAAAGACCATCAATCATACTATTATAAGCAACAACATCTGGCCTACAAACAACACCAAATTCTTCATTCCCATTAACCATCTCATCAAGCAACTTAATCGCAACACATATCTTCCCTGTTTTACACAATCCATCAATCAAAATGCTGCAAGTGAATACATCAGGCCCACAACCAACAGCAACCATTTTCTTAAACAATCTCATCGACTCCATAATCTTTCTCTCTACACACAGACCGTATATATATATATATAGATATTAACTACCGTTGTGTGTGTAAAGGCACTACGTTTTTGAAAGAAATAACAAGTAAATAAACCATCAATGGTGAAACAAGTAAAGAAAAGTTATAATGAGAGTTATTTATTTCTTCATTCGTTATTACAGATAACAAATTCTTGGAAGAAAATTATCCGCATCGTCCATAAGCTTCATGATACGGACTGAGTTTTATTTAATCCTATATTTATAGTAGATTATATCAAAGAGTTTCAGTTAGTGTATCCCTCATTCATGGGCAGAATGTAATGGCGTAGTTAGCTCCAGAAGTGCATGCAAACACGCTACTGGCATCATCTTTAGGGTAACTATAAGCTTGAGGGCATTGGTTCTTGAAAATCGTAGCATAGTTTGTTGGCGGGCAGTTATCTGCGTAAGCTCCAGTGCAACAGTACTTTGGGTCTTTAAATTGTTCACATGCACTCTTGCAAGCAATCACACTTCCATCGGTTCCTTTCACTTGTAGCTCCGCCGGGCACGCCGCGTTCACATTGGCTGAGCATGTGGCTTTAACACATTTAGAACCAGAGCCATTTTCTGGGGCGACAGCAACTGGAAGGTTAAAGCCATCAACGAGACTAAGATTGTAGTAATCCTGTCCGTCGTCTGATTGGAACTTTATTTCAACCAGGGATGCAGGTGGGACTGCACCTTTACCATTGCAGGCAACTTGGCCTGAGCCGCAGTCTGCAGTGGCACAAGTGAAGCTGCCGGAGCATTGCGTTCGGGCCCAGAAACGGCCCGCCCATTTAGCAGGAATGTTGAGGGTCTTTGTTCCTCGGGTGGCTAACTCGAACCCGGTTTCTGCTAATTGAGGATGCTCAGCGTTGGCGAGAGTTCCTGGCCAAACGGTGTATGGACAATTGTTTGTAATGGATATCGTTGCCATGTGAGCTCCTGATTATGAAAACCAATTAAAAGGTGCATCATTACTAATCGAATACTTGTTATTTATATACATTAATGACAATAAAGAAATAAAATGAAGAGAATGAAATGCATACCTGAGACGAGGAAGACTAAGCTGAGGGAAAATATAAGTTGAGCAGACATGATGGCCATTGCTTTAATTTGGTTTGGTTTCTCTAAATCTGGCTGTGAAGTGTGAAGTAAATGATGTATAAATGGAGGTATATATAGGGTAGGGTGCCATGTTGATGTGGGGATACGTTACTGAAGATTAACATTAGTCCTGCTGTGGAAAATTCAACTGGCAAACAAGTCTGAGCATCCACCCAAGTATTGACATTATTAAAACGTTACCGCTAATTTAGGGCTGCCTATTTTGAAAGGCCTTAGTCATTGGTCAAAGTGTTCATGCCGTGTGGGTTACCTGTGCCTTCGAAGAAATCTGTTAATATAATGGTTTTAGATCATCTTATTAATACAATATGTTAGCAAAACCTGTTACTTGGTATTAAAAGATAAAACGTGATATATCTTTTCCATGTTTGTTAATATATTATATCAAAGATTAATTTTTAAGACATATATTACATTATATATATTATTTAGATTGACCTATAAAGCAATCACAAAATAAAATTAAGAAATGCTTTTTTTTTTTTTTTTTTAAACCTATGTATCCGGATAAATCTACATACACCTCAACTAATCGTCACGGAAGCTATCCATAACAACCCACGTGAAAAAATATATAATTTGTTTTGTTGCATTACGAAATGTCAAAAATAAGGAAAATCAGAATGAAAGGACACATATGATGGGTCCTAATCTATTCTCCCATCCAAAAATATTTTTATGTATTCATATTGAGATTTTAATTCATTAGTTATTAGTCATGTTTGTTTGTGATTCTTTATTGGATGAAGCTAAAAATAATAAAATATATGGTTTACATTGTTTTCGGAGTAAGGAGTGTTAATGCATGGTTCCTGAAAGTCAATAATCTTCAATTTCACTCCAACAAATTATTTTCCAGCTATTACGAGTCAATTGTTTGTTATTAAAACACATCATCCAAATCCTTGACTTAGAATGCTCAAATAGAAGACGAGTCAATATGGAAATTAACATATCTCCATTCTCCAACAAGCGATTGACAAGTCCTTTGAGGAGAAGTTTTTACTCACTGAATACCGCAAAATCAGGGTTGCGTTTGTTCCTTTTTTTTTTTTAAATACTTTATTCCTATCCTTAAAAAAACATTCATGTTTATTTCTCTATTCTCAAAATCATATTCTATAATATTTAACTATTTAAACCCTCATAAATTTGTTAATTTAATTAAACACCCATAACAAAAAGTTTTATAAATTAATAAAAACACCCTCACTCCCACCCACATTTGTCAGATTCTGAAACCACCATCAAAAGATAACTGAAATTTGGCGTAATGACGTTCTACCGATTGGATATGACCGGTAGTATGCTGATCTAGCTTTTTTTGGCAGATCCACCATGGATTTGACTGAAAAAGACCAAATCCACGACCAAAGGTATGGCCATAGCGGCGCACGACCAACCAGATCTGGTTGGTTGTGCGCAATGACACTATAATTATTGAAACCTTTTGAGGTGGGAGAATTTTAATAATTTAAGGGTATTTAATAATTATAAGAAGGTTTGCATTTTCTCTTGTTGAAAATGAAAATGTATGGACAAGTATATACATAAGCTATGGTTAAGCAAAGTCTTGATAAGAATTCATTTTCCTGAATGTAGAGGTAAGAACTGCTATAGATTAGGGGTGTTCAAAAAATGCAGATCGAACCGAACCAATTTTTCGGTTATCTGAAAAATCGGTTCAGTTTCAGTTCAAAGAACTACAAAAATCGATTTTTTGATTCGGTTACCGATTTACGAGAATATGAGAATATGAGAAACCGGTTTATTATAAAAATATTAAATTAAAAAAAATATATGGTTTATTATAAAAATATTAAATTAAAACTGATTCTAAATCGGTTAACCGAAAAATTGATTTTCCCCTTAACCGGTTTAGTTCAGTTTAAGAAAATTTTTTAACTAAAAATCGGTTCAATTGATGGTTAACCAGTTTTGAACACTCATATTATAGATAGGTTAGACTTCGCGGGTAAGTAAGAGCTAGATAAGGGGTAATATGTGTCATGTCCAGCTTAAGCCCAACTTCATCAGAGGCCCTAATGCTCATTTCAAAAAATTTGACTCTTTCAAAAGTATCAAAGAATATATTAGACAATCTTTTTAGGCTTCCAAAATGTTCCTTCACCAAAAAAAGCAAGCAGGATAGAACTAAAATTCTATTGTTTGTATAACTAATCCTAGAACAATTAGCCCTAGTTTTCCCATGTATTAAGTTTCTTTGCCCAGAATACAGCTTTACTGATGCTGAGGGCTCATCAAGAGAACAAGAAGCAGCTTCTTTAAATGTAGGGAGCTGGTAATTGTTGTAGTTGTAGCCATTAATATTATTTTAGTTGAAATCAATTCACATGGTATTCTTATATTAATTAGGTTAACAAAGAAATTTCTCTCGCCAATAAAAGCTTAGATTTGAGATCTTTCAACATTTATTGAGCCTACGTGATATGATATCTACACATCTCGATATTTCTTATTTCTTATTTTACAAAAATATTAAATAATTCTCAAGGATTTTCTTGTTCTTACATTCTTATAGAGAGATTTCTAATAATTTCAAGAGGAAGAACGTCTTCTGGGCCAGCAATAGATTTAAGCTGGACTTGGGTTTATATTTTGGGCTTCAAATATAAATTGTGCCTTGGAGTCAGACCGACAGCCCAAAGATTTAACACCAATTATTGAACTTAATTTAGATATTTTTCAATTAACCTTTGTTTTAAGTATGTATAATAAAAGATTGAGGTAAACTCCCTGTTTGAGAGTCTCAATCTTTTCCTTTTTATATTATCTCAATCACAATCAACGTATAACACCGTATTCATATTACAGATAACATTATGCATCCCAAAATGAAATTACATTAACGTTATTGGATCAATACTATAGTAAAATAATTGAGAAAATAAAATTATATTAATCATACATGTAACATTATACATCCCAAACCGGAATTTTTTTTACTTTATCGGATCAATACTGTAGTAAAATAACTAAGAAAACACAAATTGAAGTGTATGTATTATACCCACCCATGGGTAGCCTAGCTATAAGGGTGGAATCAAAAGGGCTAAAAATGGTACAACTCACAGTCTTAGGTTCGATTTTCTCTTTGAACGTAAGAGTAATACCTTTACCCATAATTTACTTAAGGGGTCATGGCAGTGGATTGGTGTGGGATAGCTCCTTTAATATACTTATACATCCTGAAATCGTATAGATAACGTAGTAAACACAATTGAATTTAACCTGCATAATCCATAAGGTAAAACAATAGTTGACTTTTTAGAGAAGCTGCTTTCTTCCATTGCCTGTTGGAGTTTCTGGTATCAAAAGCAAAAGCACGTGTACATGAACTAGTGTCCAAGCACATAATTCAAATTTCATCCATAAGAAAATTCTAAATCACCATCGATAGGAAACTACCAATATACAATATCTCTATTAGATTCATACATGAAGTCCTCACAACTTACGAGAAAATAATTAAATTAACAAAAAAAACCCCTTTAGATTTGTTAATTTAGCTAAATACCTCTACAATAAAACATTAAAAATTAATAAAAACACTCCCACCCATCCATTAAGTTTTGGCACCCGGCCACCACCGTTGGAGGGTGGGTGGCCGGATTCAGTATCAATGCAGTTGCTGGATCGCGGCGCGTGTCGCCGATATGACGTTTTTCGACCAAATCCACTGTGGATTTGGTCGAAAAATGCCATATCTATAGCCAGATCTAGCCATGTTTGGTTGTCAACTACCACCAAAGATATGGTCGTTGTTGACAACCATCTACAGCCAAAGATCTAGTCGTCAATGGATAGATCTTTAGCCGTACATCTGGCTATTTCTGGTCAAGTCCACGGTGAATCTGATCGGAAAAGGCTAGATCAATGCACTACTAGCTAAATCCAGTCAATAGTATATCATTATACTAGATTCCGGCCACCACCAAGATTCTGACCACTTTCCAACAGTGGTGGCCGGAATCTGGAAAATGTAGGTGGGTGGAGGTGATTTTATCAAGTTCTAATTTTTTTTCTTTTTTTTGTGTTTAATTAAATTAACAAATTTAGGGATTTAAAAATAATTGAATAAAATAGAATAAAATTTTCAAAACAAATGTATATTTTGGGTAGGACATGGATAAACTATTGCGTAGAGTGGTAAAGAAACAGGCTGGGTCACGCTGAGACACAAGGTTCGAGGATTTCCTTGTGATGAGATACCTATGGACCCTAACTGTAATGAGTAGTCAGGGGCTCGAGTTAGCCCTCCTGGCTAGCTGCATGGATGGCCCAAAGACGCTTTTATAAGGTTATGTCGTTGTGAAATGCTAAAAATTACAATTTCTTTTTCACCCTCGCTCTCGTTCTCGTTCTCATTCTCCCCATTTCTCTTTCAAAATACGTACAAAACAAAACAAAAAATATAAAAATAAAGCATTACATAAAGCATTCTGACGCCAAAATCTAACAAACACGGTGTCCAAAATCAATGTACACTGCATTCAAACACTTAGGTAAAGCGTTACGTAACACTATCTAATTAAAGTTGTTTCTTCAAAGATGGACAAATTTTACTTAACAATCTTTTCCCACCCAAAAAATGGCTCATTAACACTTTCTCATTCTCAAACTTTTAAAATACCTTTTTACTATTAAAATATTATGTTTTCCTCCGGTTTGGGATGGGAAAATACAGTGATTTATGAAGAAAAAAACCCCTCTTTTTTCTTCTTTTCTAGCCTCTTCCATTGCCGGCAAACCTTAGAGTGGGGAAGCTTCAATCGTCAGCAATTGGTGAGCAAATGGGATCAGGAATGTGGAAATTAACAGTCTATTTGAGCCTTGCAAAATCTCTGGTAAATCAGCCATCAATGCTCCTTGTACGCCCCCATTCACAAGTCCATTCCCCTGCAAAACCCGACTACTTTTAACTTTGATAACATGTTAAGTAAATAATCGCTTAACTCAAAAGCTTAAACTATGGTTGTGCTTATACTAGAAGCTCGTTGATTATAGATATAATCGATGTTCTGCTGCAAGTCAAAGTTGTTAAACGTGTCTGAGAAGAGGTTGTAGTAATGCACATCAATGGCGACTCCACTAGCCCCGTTTGCAAGCAGGAGCTCTTTCGGATCAACCGGAGATCCCAATCGCAAACGATTGGAAAGGATTACATAAGCACTTTGAGGTGTATTTTCTCACAGCATTATAACCGGCTTTGTAACACTTTTGAGTATCTAGTGGAACTCCTGGTGCCAGACTTGATTGATTAGCATACCTGTTCATCAACAACCGTCAGATTGACATCAAAACAAGAGTATAACATTAATAGAATGATTTCTAGAAATCGATTGCGTTAACCTTGCAGCAAGTAAGTTTATGACAAACACAATATCTTGAATGTTGGAATCTCCCTATTCCTGATAAACATCTCTTGTCCCACTGTGGTCATTACCATTCTGTGAGCCTTGGAGGACGTACAAATTGATAATCACTTTTATCCCATGTTTCCTGCATGACATACAACATTAAATACAGAACTCGGAATATATAAAAAAAATTCTCGAAAAATCTATGACAATATCAATATCGGTTGAGGACTGTAAGAAATATTTTACGACTACTTCTTACTGTGCCCAAATGAAGGTATTGTCTAAGGCTTTTGACATCAATCTCATTTTGCTTAATCAAACTCAACACTTGAGACGATGTTTTAAAGGACTTTAATTAAATTTTGATATATCAGAATAAGAGAGCTCATATTAAAGGTAAATGAGGACCCCAAAAAAAAAGAAATTTATAAGTTAACTAAAAATGTTTTTTATTTGACATTTTCTCGTCTATCTCTCGTCTTAATTTTTCTTTGTGGGTACATTCCCTAGCACTTTCACCTTATTTTTCCTCTCTCTCGTTGCTACTTGCTCTATGTGTTATTGTAATATAAATTATGATGCAGGGAGAAAGAATGAGAGAGATTAAGATAGATAGCCAAGCATGGGGAGAATTAAGATAGAAGAATAAGAATCGAAAACAAGATAGACTAGGTTGAGAAGAGGAATCAATCAGAAAAACCAAGAGGGGATAAAGAAAGCAATGACAACGGTAACTTTATTAATCAAATCATTTTAATGTTTTCCAACAAATACAAGATCTATTTTATAGGCTTGACAAAGAAAAAGAAAAAAAAGTCAAAAATGGAATAGATATAGCGATAATCTAATTCATCTAATACCACACTAAACGTCACCACATTAGACTGCACACCTTGATCCATCATTGCAATAAATAAACTTTTACCCTTCTCCCAATCACCCATACAACACAATGGTAAAACTTTTAATAGCTCAACCACCTTTCTTCAAAATGGTAAAGAACAACACCACCAGAACTTCTAAAAATAATTAACATATTTTTTAACTACAGCAGACAGCATGAATTAAGTTTTACAGTAAAACTTTTAATAGCTCAAAAGCGTTACCAATTTTTCAGGGTCTACAATCAGTCCATGCTAGTAAATTGCTGAAGCAGTTCCGTAAAGAATTCACCAGGCCAGAAGACATCATAAGCAAAATATTTCGAACAGACAAAGGTGTCTACTAAACCTTTTTCTTACCGTAACCAAAACAGAGCATTTGAGGAGCCGGATGAACTTGTGTAGTTTTATATTTAAATGCTGTCAAATAAAGGTCTCTTGATAAGGATTCTGCTTTGAATAAAGTTAACTACTCACAAAATTATTGTCATGAAAACTTCAATTTCGCTTTTGGACCGGAAATCGAGGAAGCTGGTTCAAACATTCACGATAATTTTCAGCCTTCATTAGTAACTGCATAACTAAGGACATTGAACATTCAGTCAGCCTCACATTTCTCTCCGCCATCTTATGAAGGAGTTCAACAACTTTTGGTATCTCATCATTTTTGAGGAAACCAAAGATAAGTGTATTAAATGTGACTACATTTGGAGCACAACCTTTTTCCTCCATATATGACAACAACTCATTTGCCTTTTCTGGTTGTCCAATTTTGCACAGCCCATTGATCAAAATGCTATATGTTACAACGTTTGGCACTAGGTTTCCGTGAAGACAAAATTTCTGAAATAGGTCCCAAGCAGTTTCGAATCTCCCTGTTTTGCATAATCCATCAATGAGAGAACTCAAACCTTCAAGGCTAACTGCAAACTTCTTATTTACGAGAGTATTAAACATTTCCACTGCTTCCAACACATATCCATTCTTGCAAAGTCCATCAATGAAAATGCTATATGTCCATGAATTAGGAAAAACACTGTTAAGTCGCATCTCACCAACTAAATTCCGTGCATCTTTTACCTTACTTTTAAGAAAAAGGCCAATTAACAAGGTGTTATATGTAATCACATCAGGCCTAATTCCTTCAGAAATCATCTTTCGATAAAGATAAAGTGCTTTATTGATTTCTTTATTCTTGCAATACCAATTGATTAAAGTATTGTAGCAAACAACATTAGGTCTATACCCCTTTCTACCTATAAAATCAAACAACTCTGTTGCATCATCAATTCTATCGGCTAGGCAATAACCATTCATTAAAATGCTGTAAGTATAAATGTTAGGAACCACACCCCTCTGAATCATAAGCTCCAAAAATAATTGTCTAGCCTTCTCAACCAACCCAGCCTTACAAAGACCATCAATTATAGTACTATAAGTAACAACATCAGGCCTACAAATAACACCAAATTCTGCATTCCCATTAACCATCTCATCAAGCAACTTAATCGCAACACTTATCTTCCCTGTTTTACACAATCCATCGATCAAAGTGCTGCAAGTGAATACATTAGGCCCACAACCAACAGCAACCATTTTCTTAAACAATTCAATCGACTCCATAATCTTTCGCTCTACACACAGACCTTTAATCAAACAATTAAAAGTCATGGCATTCGGGCTAAAACCCTTCTTCAAAATCCCCCCAAAAACCGCAAAACTATATGAAACCCTTTTAATCTTAGCCAAGCAATTCATCAAAATATTCAACAACATTAAATCCGGAGACAACCCAGTTGAATTCAACGACTTATAAAGAGAAATCACTTCATAATAATGCTTCTTCTTTGCAAGTGCATTAAACAAAGTAGTGAATGATGAAATTGGAGAAATGGTTTGCGAATTAATCATGTAATAGAAAAAGTACAATGCTTCATTCAGGGTAAAGTTACCTGATCGACAATTTTCTTTGAGGAATTTAGCAAGCGAGGATCGTTCAAGGGGTTTTTCGAAAGAATACAAAACTTCATGTTTGGAGCTTGAAGTAGTGAGACTGTGTAAGTGAGCTGACAAGAATAAAACATTAACCTTCAGAGATGGGTTTTGAAAGATTGAAGACAAACGAAAAGGTGATCTCAAAGCCATGTTTGAAGAGATTAACTTTCAGGTGCTTTTCGGTTTGAACTTTGAGGTGGTTTTGTACTAAATCCAAAATTATCTAGTTGGTCAAACAAATCTAATTGTATAGCCTAATAAGATGGTTATTATTTACATTGAGCAGGGTAATGAGGTCATTGAGAGAATTATTCTGAGTTTTTCACAATTATTTTTCCAGTTGGGCAATCTCGTGTTGAAAAATAATCTCGACTTTGGGCATCCAAAAAGAAGTTTGCTAGAGGCCTAATGCCTCCAGCCCATTGATAAGGCAAGAACAAAAACACAAACAGCCACATAAAAACCAACTATTTTTGCCTCTGTTTTATATCATAGGCTTAACTAATGTTGAGTGTGTAAAGGCACTATGTTTTTTAAAGAAATAACAAGTAAAGAAACCATCAATGGTGAAACAAGTAAAGAAAAATATAATGAGAGTTTATTTATTTCTTCATTTGTTATTACACATAACAAATTCTCGAAAGAAAATTATCCGCATGCTTCATGATACGAACTAAGTTTTATTTAGTCCTATATTTATAGTAGAATATATCAAAGAGTTTCAGTTAGCATATCCCTCATTCATGGGCAGAAAGTAATGGCGTAGTTAGCCCCAGAAGTGCATGCAAACACGCTACTGGCATCATCTTTAGGGTAACTATAAGCTTGAGGGCATTGGTTCTTGAAAATTGTAGCGTAGTTCGTTGGCGGGCAGTTATCTGCGTAAGCTCCAGAGCAGCAGTACTTTGGGTCTTTAAATTGTTCACATGCACTCTTGCAAGCAATCACACTTCCATCGGTTCCTTTCACTTGTAGCTCACGGCACACCGCATTCACATTGGTGAGCATGTGGCTTTAACACATTTAGAACCGAGCCATTTTAGGGCGGGCGACAAGAATCGGAAGGTTAAAGCCATCAACGAGACTAAGATTGTAGTAATCCCTGTCCCATCGTCGATTGGAACTTTATTTCAACCAGGGGATGCGGTGGGGATCGCACCTTTACCATTGCAGCAACTTGGCTCGAGCCGCGCTCAGTGGGCACAAGTGAAGCTACGAGCATTGCGTTCGGGCCCGAAACGGCCCGCCCATTTAGCAGGAATGTTGAGGGTCTTTGTTCCTCGGGTGGCTAACTCAAACCCGGTTTACGCTAATTGAGGATGCTCGGCATTGTTGGCGAGTTCCCACAGGCCAAACGGTGTATGGACAATTGTTTGTAATGGATATCGTTGCCATGTGAGCTCCTGCATATGAAAACCAATTAAAATGTGCATCATTACTAATCGAATACTTGTTATTTATATACATTAATGACAATAAAGAAATAAAATGAAGAGAATGAAATGCATACCTGAGACGAGGAAGACTAAGCTGAGGGAAAATATAAGTTGAGCAGACATGATGGCCATTGCTTTAATTTGGTTTGGTTTCTCTAAATCTGGCTGTGAATTAAATGATGTATAAATGGAGCTATATATAGGGCAGGGTGCCATGTTGATGTGGGGATACGTTACTGAAGATTAACATTAGTCCTGCTGTGGAAAATTCAACTGGCAAACAAGTCTGAGCTTCCACCCGGAGAACTGACATTATTAAAACGTTACCGCTAATTTAGGGCTGCCTTCTTTAAAAGGCCCAAGTCATTAGTCAAAGTTTTCATGCCGTGTGGGTTAATTATGCCTTTGAAGAAATCTGTTCAATATAATAGTTTTAGATCATCTTATTAATACAATATGTTAGCAAAACATGTTACTTGGTATTAAAAAATAAAACGCGATATTTCTTTTTCTATGTTTGTTAATATATTATATCAAAGATTAATTTTTAAGACATATATTACACTAAATTATATTTTATATTATTTAGAATGAGCTATAAAGTAATCACAAGATAAAACTAAGAATTTTTTTTTTTGGTTAACTAAGGTGTGTGTGTTAGTCTATTCCATACCTCAACTAATCTTCAAAAAACTATCTCACAACAATTCACATAACAAAATATATAATTTGTTTGTTGCGTTATGAAATGTCAAAAATAAGGAAAATCAGTATGAAAGAGCACATATATATGATGGGTCCTAATCTATGCTCCCATCCAAAAATATTCTTATGTATTTATTTTGAGATATTAATCTATTGGTTATTAGTCGTGTTTGGTTGTGATTCCTTATTAGATGAAGCTAAAAAAATATGGTATACATTGTTTTCGGAGCAAGGAATGTCAATGCATGGTACCTGAAAGTCACTTGTTCGTTATTAAAACACATCACCAAAATCCTTGACTTGGAATGTTCAAATAGAAGACGAGTCAATGTGGAAACACATCACCAAACTGCAGATTTTTGTTTGAGGTGCGATGTACAAGCGAGTGACAAGTCCTTTGATGAGCAGTTTTTACTTAGTCTCGAAGAAATTTTATATATCTTACTCATTGAATACCGCAAAATCAGGTTGCGTTTGTTTCCTTTTTTAAAAAATACTCTATTCCTATCTTGAAAAAAATGCATATTTGTTTCCTTATTCTCAAAATCATATCCTATAATATTTAACTATTTAAACCTCCATAGGTTTGTTAATTTAACTAAATACCCCCAACAAAAAAATTTTATAAATTGACAAAAACACCCCCATCCACCCCCATTTGTTAGATTCCGGCAACCACCATCGGAAGATGGTCGAAATCTGACGTAATGGCGCACTACCAACTGAATTTGGCCAGTAGTGTACCGATCTAACATTTTTTAGCCAGATCCAAAGTGAATCTAGCCGGAAAAGGCTAGATCCACGGCCAAAGATCTAGCCGTTGACGGCCAGATCTTTGGCCACATCTGGCCGTCAATGACGACCATATTTTTTACCGTTGTTGACGGCCAAATCAAGTCATAGATTTGGCCTTTTACGGCCATATTTGTGGTGGATCTGGCCAGGTGTGAGATGGTGGTAGGGTGGGTAGGGGTGTTTTTATTAATTTATAAACTATTTATTATGCTGGGTGTTTAGCTAAATTAACAAATCTAGGGTTATTTTTTGTTAATTTTCAAATCCTACCTCGTAATAATAACCCAACTCAACTTAACAATAATATTTCAAAAATACTACTCAAAATAATAAAACAAACACACCCCCCGAGTTTATTTTATACACCCATTACACGGTTATTTAATTTTTAACACGCTCAAAAGGTTTTTGGAAATTATTAAAAACCTCTTTTATAATTATTGAAACCTTTTGAGGTGGGAGAATTTTAATAATTTAAGGGGTATTTAATAATTATAAGAAGGTTTGCACTTTCTCTTGTTGAAAATGAAAATGTATGGACAAGTATATACATAAGCTATGGTTAAGCAAAGTCTTGATAAGAATTCATTTTCCTAAATGTAGAGGTAAGAACTACTATAGATTAGGGGTGTTCAAAAAAATGCAAACCGAACTAAACTAGTAACTGAATCGATTTTCCAGTTATCTGAAAAATCGGTTCGGTTTCAGTTCAAAGAAATACAAAAATTGATTTTTGGTTCAGTTACCGATTTACGAGAATATGGGAACCGGTTTATTATAAAAATATTAAATAAAAAAATAAAAAAAATATAATTATTATAAAAATATTAAATTAAAACCAGTTCAAAATCAGTTAACCGAAAAACCGATTTTCCCCTTAATTAGTAGTTTAGTTTCGGTTTAGGAAAATTCTTGAACTGAAAAACCAGTTCGATTCACTAAATCGGTTAACCTGTTTTGAACACCTCTATTATAAATAGCTTAGACTTAGTGGGTTAGTAAGAGCTAGATAAGGGGTGATATGTGTCATGTCCGGCTCAAGTCCCAACTTCGTATAAGGCCTAATGCTCATTTCAAAAAATTTGACCCATCCAAAATATCAAAGAATATATTAGAGAATCTTTTTAGAAGCTTCCAACATGTTCTTTCACCAACAGAAAATACAATACGTATTTTTTTGTAGTTTCAGTAGTCTGTGTAATTTTGTCAATAAATAACTTAACAATAAAATATTTGGCTAAAATATAAGAAAAAGAATTTTGTTAATTGATCATTTCTTTTATTAACCAAACACATGAATTATTTATACCCAGTAATCATCTAAAGGGCATTTTAGTATAATGTAATCAAAACATCTGCTCTTACAGCCAACCAAACGGATTAATTAGTAATACAAGTAATCATCCCAAGGGCATTCTAGTAAAAAGGTATTTCAGGACATCTATTATTACTGTCAACCAAACACATTAATTATTAATACATCCCAATTGAACCAAGCACAATAATAATTTAAACCCGGTAATTTACAATGTAATATTTCTTTCCGGTAATCTTATTACTAAGATAAAAAAAACATTATACGATCCAAACGCCCCATATGAGTTAATTCTTTTTAACTAGAACTTTTTTTTTGTCACCAAGGTGTTCGGGTAAGCTTGCACGTACCTTATTTAATGGCCTTGAAAGTCTAACCACGTAATCCTCCAGTGACCACCCCTATTAGGACCTAAGGGGATTCGAACTCAAGAGCTTAGAGAACATCCTTTTATTATTTTACCATTAGGTTATCTAGTGGTGGTTAATTGAAGTGTCCAGGTTAGCCTACATGCATCTCGACTAATCTTTAGAGAAAGCTATCCCACAACAACCCACATGAAAAAATATATAATTTGTTTTATTGCGTTATCAAATGTCAAAAATAAGGAAAATCAGTATGAAAGAGCACGTATATATAATGGGTCCTAATCTATATCAGTATGAAAAAGTCCTTTGACGAGCAATTTTTACTTATTCTCAAAGAAATTTTATATATCTTACTCACTGAATAGTAGGGGTGTTCGGTTCCGGGTACCCTGCATTTTTGGAAGGAACCGGAACCAAAACCGACGGTTCCTTGAAATTTGGAACCGGAACCAGAACCGACGGTTCCAGTTCCTAGGTACCAAGAACCGGAACCTGTAAGAACGGTTCCGGTTCTAGGTACCCTATAAAATTTAATGACCCCCAAAAGTTTTTAAAATGGCAAAAAAACCCTTAAAAACTTACAAATACCCCCCCACCTAGCACTTGTTAACAAAAATAAAATTACAAATTATAAATTCAAATTTCAAATTTCAAAATTCAAAATTACAAACTCCATTACTTTGTAAAGGTAAATTCTCAAAAGTCAAACCAACTTACTTTAAATGTTATGAAATATAAATATAAATATAAATATATTCATATTCATATTCCTTTTTCTACAAAAGTTTTCATTAACCCCTTACTCTTTAATTTTATTTTTTATTAGTCTCGGTTCTCGGTTTTGGTTCCGGTTCCTAACTATAGGAGGCAGGAGGCCCTAACTCCTACGATACTGATTCCAAAAATTTGGGCGGAACCTACTCGATTGGTGGGTAGGAATCGGAACCTAAACCACAAGAATAGCCTAAAATTCCCCTAACTCGCTGATCACGGCCTCTCGGTAGGAATCTAAACCCTGGGTACCTGCCGGCTGGCCCGATTCCAATCGGTTCTTTTGAATACCCCTACTGAATACCGCAAATTCAGGTTAAATTAATATTATCAGATACAATGAGGGTTTACTTTGGGGAGAATGACTTTTTCACCCCCAAGGTTTGGCGAAACGACACTTTCCCACCCATTAAGTTTCAAAACGACATTTTCTCACCCTCCGTCAGATTTTGTTAGTGTTTTCTGTTAATATTTAACTGAAAAGACGAAAATACCCTTGCATATTTGACTTTATAATTTTTTTATAATTTTTTGTCATTTCAACAAAATCAATTACCAAAATTCCCACTCTTTAAAAATGAAATCACTAGTATGCCCTCAACTTTTATGAAAATTAAATTACCAATTTGTCCTTGTTTTTTTTATCAAAAATAATGTTTTAAATGTATGAAGTTACCGTTGGATTTTTAAAAAATTAAAACCTATAGAATTACCATTTTATTCTTATAGTTGTTGCAACCCTAAATTGACATTTATTTTTAAATTTTGTCAATTTAAACCCAAATAAAACAAAGTACTAGCATTACTAATATTTGAAAATAAGAATCCAAATTGTAAAATTGCAGTGCATATATATATATATATAACCCACTAAGAATAGGGAATTCAATACCAAGAAAGTAGGTTTCCACAAACTTTGTGCAAAGACAAAAAAATAGTGATGTAGAATTAATAGAAAAGCAAAAGTATAAAATCAAGTAGCCGCAAATTACAAAAATTTCATATATTTTCCCCGTCTAACTAACTGCTTCCAAAAGTTGTCCTAAAAATAATTTATGTTGCCAAAACCGTAAATTCCTAAAATACTTCAATCTCCTTGCCTTCATAATGTCTCCAACTTTTTAACATCAGCTCTACACTTGAAATCATCGCTAGAATGATACCCTACACAGAAAATACCATTCTTTAATATTCCGTCAATTGAATAGAGAACATCAAATAACCAGCAGACAAGGCAAAATTTGTGACTGATCCCATCAAAATAACCATCAATTCAATAGAAAACATCAAAGTAACCACAAAACAAGGCAAAATTTGCAATCGATCCCATCAAAATAACCATCAATTGAACAAAGAACATCAAAATAACCGCCAAATGTCCAAATAACCACCAAATGTACTAGAAAATTTTCTAAAAAATTGTTAATATAACATATTAAGATAGATGATAAACTAACTGACCCTGTACATGTATTTTTGCTGCATGGTTATTGAAATCTCTTTCGAAAACAAAAGAATTAGCGGGTACTGACAATAGAAAACTATATTTTTACTTGTGGATTTGGAACAAAACAGTCAACTGCTGCACACAAAATAACCCCTGCATTACTGATTTGCTTGACCTATTAACATGATTAAGAATAATGTTAGGGAAGCAAATAATGAACTGACATCAACACTAGTCTGGCCCTATCTATCAATGAATACCTACTGAACTTGGAAAATGTGATGAACTTGACCTCTGACTTGAAGAAGGCATTGAAGAAGATGCATTTCTCAAAGATGGTTCAAATCCAGCTCTTGAAGAAGGTGTAGTCATTGTTGGTACAAACCTTCTCTACAAGATAATAAATGGCAAACAATATTAGTTACATAATCAACCACATAAAAATTGATAAAATGATGAAATTAATAATAGCTCTTCGGTTGTCCTGTTATCTTTGCAGGATCTCTTGTTATGCCCCATAACAGATTGATTAAAAATGCCAAAGGAGTTGACATTAAAAATAATAGATTGATTAAAAATAACAATGCTAAAAGATCAGATAACAAGTTGATTAAAAAAAATAAAACAAAATAAAAGTTTTAACTTACCTTCTCAATACCCCCACGAGAAGTAACCTCCACAAACAGCGAATGCAAATCTAACTCCTTTCCTCCAATAATGGAGATCCTAAAATCAGAATACACATTAACAACATATTATCAGTAGAAGGCATAATGAAACATGATAGATTACCTCCAGTTTTGCACAAATTAGACAAAGAGAAAATTAAATTAATGAACATATTTTAAGTTAAACAACTTTTAAAATGCAGTCGAACGTCTAATTCAATATAGTTTTTGGCTACCTGTGTAAGCAGGATTTAAATGAAAAATAGTCAGGCATTTAGTGAAGACAAATAGACAAGATGATATGTTCTGAGATAAGTCCTTGAGCATATATATTTAAAGTCTTGAAAGACAAGTAAATTAAACCTCTACAAGCAAAGATGATCTCAATTATCAACCTGTGGTACTACAAACTTAAATATTTCAATTTCATAATAATTAAAATAACACAAGAACATTGTTATCCAAGAAAATAATATATATCAACACCATAGCTTCTTATTGTTGTCTCTGCAAACTCCACATTCTTATCATTGTTGAAAACAAATTCTAAGGACTCTTTAAGATCGATCAGAAACTGATAAAATATTCCACAAATGCAGTGTCTTTGTTTCAATTTGATGCAAGATGCGTCTTTCCCATTATCTATCAATAAATCTTGATATGTAATTAATTTGAACACTAGAAGTCCCAGCTTCAATATTCCCTATCCAAAAGACTAAATGGTTTACAATATTGCACCAAAAATTTCACATGACATTCAACTGAAGATTCTCATCAAGACAAAAGGCATCAATGGCAATGCAAAATCTGAAAGGAAAATGATAGAGTTACCGAAAGTTACACACCGAATTTGTGCACCAAATGACGTGGCAAAATCTGACCATTGATTAATATTAACTTATAATGAATCAATGGTTAGGATTTTATCACGTCATTCAGTACACAAATTCGGTCCATATCCTTCGACAATGTAGCATTACTCAACTGAAATTGGTTAAGCAGAATTAGGATAGAAGTTGAACAGTTTCATCATCAACTAATAATCGTTATAAGAATCCATATTTTGCACCAAAAAGGACTCCGCTCCAGAACACAAAATCAGCTTTTTGTTAGTCCACGGAATTGTCGTGCATTCAAACCACTACCATGATCACTCTATCTCAACCCATGAAGGTACCAAAATAGAAGGCAGCTGAGTTTGGAAAAGAAGCCAATACGTACCATGAGCAGAAGAAAGGGATTCGATAGAAGAGAGGGAGAAAACGCTTCAGTTTTAGAGAGCAGAGAGAGTTACAATTGAAATTGTAATCTGGGTCAGTCGTTTCAGTTTCAGAGAGCAAAGAGAGAAAGATAGTTACAATAGAATACACGCAACTTTTTAGTGTAATTTTTTTTTCAAAGTCAACCTCCCTGCGACGTGGCAACCATTTAGCGACTAAACCTTATATTTCAATTTTTTATTTGTCATTTTTGTGGCTTGATATAAATTAACCATATTATTCTTCTTCAAAATGGAAAACATTAACAGAACCTGAAGAAGGGTGGAAAAATGTTGTTTTGAAACTTGATGGGTAGAAAAGTGTCGTTTCGCCAAACCTTAGGGGGTGAAAAAGTCGTTCTCCCTTTATTTTATACACCCCTTTCATGGTTGTTTAATTTTAAACACACTCAAAGGTTTTTGAAAATTATTAAAAACCTCTTTATAATTAGTGAAATCTTTTGAGGTGGGATAATTTTAATAATATGTGTCACGTCCAGCTCAAGTCCAAGTTCATATGAGGCCCAATACTCAATGCTTATTTCAAGAGGTTTGACCTGGACTGAACCCAAAAGCATCTTGGAATATGTCAAGAATCTTTTTAGAAGTTTCCAAAATGTTCCTTCACCAGAAAAGGCAACAAAATAGGAATAAGATTCTATTGCTTGTATAACTAATCCTAGTCGTCTATCTTACTGGATATATAAAAACCTTCAAATCTACTTGTAAACTCTTATATAAACCTAGCTAGTCTTATGTTATTTTCATAACATTCCAAACGTTGTATTCTATTGAGAGTAATACAATAGAGTTTTTCTCTATATCTCTACTCTTTATGTTCTTATTTTTGCCTTGAAAGTTTGAAGAGATTAACTTTCAGGTGCTTTTCGATTTGAACTTTGAGGTGGTTTTGTACTAAATCCAAAATTATCTAGTTGATCAAACAAATCTAATTGCATAGCCTAATAAGATGGTTATTATTTACATTGAGCAAGTTAATCAGGTCATTGATAGAATTATTCTGAGTTTTTCACAATTATTTTTCCAGTTGGGCAATCTCGTGTTGAAAAATAATCTTGACTTTGGGCATCCAAAAAGAAGTTTGCTAGAGGCCTAATGCCTCCAGCCCATTGACAAGGGAAGAACAAAAACACAAACAGCCACATAAAAACCAACTTATTTTTGCCTCTGTTTTATATCACAGGCTTAACTAATGTTGAGCGTGTAAAGGCACTATGTTTTTTAAAGAAATAACAAGTAAAGAAACCATCAATGGTGAAACAAGTAAAGAAAAATATAACGAGAGTTTATTTATTTCTTCATTTGTTATTACAGATAACAAATTCTCGAAAGAAAATTATCCGCCTGCGTCATGATACGAACTGAGTTTTATTTAGTCCTATATTTATGGTAGAATATATCAAAGAGTTTCAGTTAGCGTATCCCTCATTCATGGGCAAAAAGTAATGGCGTAGTTAGCCCCAAAAGTGCATGCAAACACGCTACTGGCATCATCTTTAGGGTAACTATAAGCTTGAGGGCATTGGTTCTTGAAAATCGTAGCGTAGTTTGTTGGCGGGCGCTTATCTGCGTAAGCTCCAGTCTGAGATACTTTGGGTCTTTAAATTGTTCACATGCACTCTTGCAAGCAATCACACTTCCATCGGTTCCTTTCACTTGTAGCTCCGTCGGGCATACCGCGTTCACATTGGCTAAGCATGTGGCTTTAACACATTTAGAACCAGAGCCATTTTCTGGGGCGACAAGAATAGAAGGTTAAAGCCATCAACGAGACTAAGATTGTAGTAATCCTATCCATCGATGCGATTGGAACATTATTTCAACCAGAGGATGCGGGTGGGAGGACTGCACCTTTACCATTGCGAGCAACTTGGCCTCCGAAGCCACACGTCTCGATGGCACAAGTGAAGCTGCCGAGCATTGTGTTCGGGCCTGAGCTGGCCCACCCGCCCATTTAGCAGGGAATGTTGTGTTGATGGCTTATATGAGTCATTATTAATTATGCCTTCAAAGAAATCTGTTAATATAATAGTTTTAGATCATCTTATTAATACAATATGTTAGCAAAACATGTTACTTGGAATTAAAAAATAAAACGGGATATTTGAAAACCTCTTTTATAATTATTGAAACCTTTTGAGGTGGGAGAATTTTAATAATTTAAGGGGTATTTAATAATTATAAGAAGGTTTGCACTTTCTCTTGTTGAAAATGAAAATGTATGTACAAGTATATACATGAGCTATGGTTAAGCAAAGTCTCGATAAGAATTCATTTTCCTAAATGTAGAGGTAAAAACTACTATAGATTAGGGGTGTTCAAAAAAATACAAACCAAACCAAACCAAACCGATAACCGAATCAATTTTCTAGTTATCTGAAAAATCGATTCGGTTTAAGTTCAAAGAAATACAAAAATCAATTTTTTGGTTCAGTTACCGGTTTATAAGAATATAGGAACCGGTTAACCGAAAACCGGTTTTATAAATCGGTTTATAATAAAAATATTAAATAAAAAAAATGGTTTATTATAAAAGTATTAAATTAAAAAATATATTAAATTAAACCCGATTCAAAATCAGTTAACTGAAAAACCGATTTTTCCCTTAACCGGTTTAGTTTCGGTTTAGTTGTAGTTGTAGCCATTAATATTATTTTAGTTGAAATCAATTCACATGGTATTCTTATATTAATTAGGTTAACAAAGAAATTTCTCGAGCCAATGAAAGCTTAGATTTGAGATCTTTCGTCATTTATTGAGACTACATGAAATCTACCCATCTCGATATTTCATATTTTTTATTTTACAAAAATATTAAATATTTCTTTAGGATTTTTATTTTTATTTTATATTTTTATAGAGAGATTTCTAATAATTTCAATAGGACGAACGTCTTCTGGGCTTGCAGTAGATTTAAGCTGGACTTGGGTTTGTATTTTGGGCTTTTTATTGGGCTTCAAATAGAAATTGTGCCTTAGAGTCAGACTGACAGGCCAAAATTTTAACACCAATTATTGAACTTAATTTAGATATTATGAGCAAGCTCCTTAATTAACCTTTATTTTAAGTATATATAATAAAAGATTAAGGTAAACTCACTGTTTGAGAGTCTTAATCTTTTCTTTTTAATAGTTTCTCAATCACATTTAACATATGACACCATTATTAATACATATACCATTTTACAGCCCAAAACAAAATCACATTAATGTTATTGGATCAATACTATAATAAAATAACTAAGGAAACATAATTTTAAGTGTACGTATTATGTCCACCCATGGGTAGCCCAATAGCAAAGGCAAACTACGGGGTTACAAATGGTACAACCCATAATCCCAGATTCGATTTCTCTACTGCACATAAAAGTAGTATTTTTGTTAATAATTTATTTGGAGATCATGACGGTGGATTGATGTTGGATAGCTCCTTTGATATACTTATACATCCTGAAATCGTATAGATAACCGAGTAAACACAATTAAATTTTACCTGCATAATCCATAAGGTAAAACAACAGTTGACTTTATAGAGAAGTTGTTTTTCACTCACGAATGCATGCATAATGAAATTTGACACCGAATTTTTGTACCGAAGGACATGGCAACCAGTCAGACCTAACCACACTAGAGTCTTTCGTGAATGAACAGTCGTATCAACATTTATTTATATTTAATGGACTCTCATTCATATTATATAAATGGGTGTCCATTTACTATGGACGAGCGGTCATATAAGATGGACGCTCGTCCAAACAATTTTAAAAAATTTTACATTTATTATGGACTGACCGTCTAAACAATTTTAAAAAAAATTACATTCAATGGACAAGCGTCCATTGTTTATATTCATTAAATTTTTGTCATTTAACTTTTGTCGATGCTTAAAGTAATTGGACAAGTTTCATTAAATTTTTGTTCATATTCAAAGCAATTGGATGGACGCCCAATTAAATAAATTAATGCATTAAATAACTTTTGTCAACTTTTGGATAATTAATGCATTAAATAAATTTAAATTTTAAAATTTGTTAATATTAACAGATGAGACGGACGTTCATAACTATGGACAATCCTCCTCATAAGAGGATAGAAGTTTATAAATAATTTAGGATAAATTTTTAAGTTTAAATTATAAACGAGTGTTTATTCTAAATAAACGATTATCTATATAATATAAACGGTAATCTATTTTTCAATAAACGGTTATTTATATAATATAAATGATAATTTATTTCAAATGAATAATCGTCTAATAATAATAGACAAGCATCATATTTGATGAAAGGCGGTTCATTTATACAGTGAGAAAGGTGAAAGTGAGCTTTTAAATTTTAGAGAAAAAAGTTGGACATTATGCAGAGTGATAAAGAAACAGGTTGGGTCACGTCGGGACACAAGGTTCAAGGATTTTACTGTGAGGAGATACCTATGAACCCTACCTGTAACGAGTAATCAGGGGCTCGGGGTAGACCTCCTGGCCAGCTGCAAGGATGGGTCAGAGATGCTTTTATGGGCTTGTGAGTTGTGAAATGCTAAAATATAATTTCTTTCTCTATCATACTATCTTTTTCCACCCAAATAATTGGTTAGCGGTACTTTCTCCTTATAAATTTTTTAAATATCAATCTATTATTTAAATTAATATTCTATTTCTGATTATAAAATATCAATTTATTACTAATATTATGTTATAGATGATGGTATGTTGCGACTTTATATTATTATTATTCTCTTTTTTAGTTATCATTCATCAAAATCCCTCAAATTCAATTTTTATCGATTTTATCAATATTCATCAATCAAACGATTAAGATTAATGTAATCATCTTTTTCAAGTCAAATTCTGATCAATTTCAATCACCAAATTAACTTTCCACCATCAAAAGACTTATTAATTTTCTCTTTTTAAAAGGTTTAATAGTCTCGACTGAGTTTACTTTCTATTTACTATCAGAATATAAATGTAAGTAATATAATAGTATTTTCAAAGTACCTAAGTGAAAAAGAATTATTAAAGTCCTTTTTAACTCTTCAACATAAGTACAAAACAAAAAAAAATGGGTGTGCTTGTTTTAGTATTTTGAGTAAATGACATGTATCCACCCAAAGTTTCATGTAATCACAAGTTCCCACCCCTATTTTCATAAATTCCATATTCTCACCCAAAAATAAATACTGTTAACAATTATTAGGTTATAACCAAGGGCGGAGGATGTTATAACTAACTGCCCTTGACAAATAAATTAATAAATGAATTTTAAACCCCCAAATTAGTAGAATTAAAAATAACATCTTACTTTTAAATTATTTCAATAACACCCTCCTCTTCAACTTTCACATTATCCCATCTCCAAATAACCAACCCCAGCCACTGCCACTGCCACCACCACATTATCCCATCTCCAAAGAACCAACCCCAGCCACCACCACCACCACCTAGCCACTGCCGCGACTCAGCCACTACCTAACACTATTTTGTTTTTGAAATTCAATAAATATTCAATCATATTATGAACAACCTATAAGCTAAAAATATATCGTTTACAGTGTTTTCGGAGCAAGGAATGTTAATGCATGGTAGCTGAAAGTCAATAATTCTATCTGTGTGTCATGAATTTCACTCCAACAAATTATTTTCCAGCCATTACGAATCACTTGTTTGTCATTAAAACACATCAATATCCTTGACCTAGAATGTTCAAATAGAAGACAAGTCAATGTGGAAATTAACACGTCTATATGAGCCTTGCAAAACCTCTTGTAAATCAGCCATCGATGCTCCTTGTACGCCCCAATCACAAATCCATTCCCCCGCAAAACCCGACTACTTTTAGGTTTGACAATGTTCAAGTAAATAATCGCTTAACTCAAAAGCTTAAACTATCGTTGCGCTTACTGATGAAAATTAGAGGGCCATTAGATATGGTGATAGATTTTATACTAGAAGCTCATTAATTATAGATATAATCGATGTTCTACTGCACCTCAAAGTTGTTAAAAGTGTCTGAGAAGAGGTTGTAGTAATGCACATCAATGGCGACTCCACTAGCCCCGTTTGCAAGCAGGAGGAGCTCTTTCCGATCAACCGGAGATCACAAACGCAAACGATTGGAAAGGATTACATAAGCACTTTGAGGTGTATTTTCTCACAGCATTATAACCGGCTTTGTAATACTTTTGAGTATCTAGTGTAACTCCTGGTGCAAGACTTGATTGATTAGCATACCTGTTCATCCACAACCGTTAGATTGACGTCAAAACAAGAGTACAGCATTAATAGAATGATTTCTAGAAATCTATTGCGTTAACCTTGCAGCAAGTAAGTTTATGACAAACACAATATCTTGAATGTTGGAATCTCCCCATTCCTGATAACCATCTCTTGTCCCACTGTGGTCATTACCATTCTGAGAGCCTTGGGAGGGCGTACAAATTGATAATCACTTTTATCCCATGTTTCCTGCATGACATACAACATTAAATATAAAACTCGTAATAGATAAAAAAATTCTCGAAATATGTATGACAATATCAATATCGGTCGAGGACTGTAAGAAATATTTTACAACTACTTCTTACTATGCCCAAATGAAGGCATTGTCTAAGGCTTTCAAGAAACCTCCAACAAAAGCCTTTTGACATCAATCTCATTTTGCTTAATCAGACTCAACACTTGAGACGATGTTTTAAAGGACTTGAATTAAATTTTAACATATCAGAATAAGAGAGCTCATATTAAAGGTAAATGAGGGCCCAAAAAAAAAAAAAAATGAAGAAATTTATAAGTTAACTAAAAATGTTTTTTATTTCACATTTTCTCTTCTATCTCTCGTCTTAATTTTTCTTTGTGGGTACATTCCCTAGCACCTTCACCTTATTTTTCCTCTCTCTCATTGCTACTAGCTCTCTGTGTTATTGTTATATAAATTATGATGCAGGGAGAAAGAATGAGAGAGATTAAGATAGATAAACAAGGATGGGGAGAATTTAGATTGAAGAATAAGAATAAAAAGGAAGATAGACCGGGTGGAGAAGAGGAATCAATCAGAAAAACTAAGAGAGGATAAAGAGGATCCAAACATTCTAATATTTTCCACGAATACTAGATTTATTTTGTAGGCAAGACAAAGAAAAAGAAAAAGAAAAAGAAAATGGAATAGATATAGCGATAATCTAATTCATCTAAGATCACACTAAACGTCACCACATTAGACTGCACACCCTGATCCATCATTGCAGTAAATAAACTTTCAACCTTCTCCCAATCACCCACACAACACAATGGTAAAACTTTTAATAGCTCAACCGCCTTTCTTCAAAATGGTAAAGAACAACAACACCAGAACTTCTAAAAATAATTGACATATTTTTTAACTACAGCAGACAGCATGAATTAAGTTTTACAGTAAAACTTTTAATAGCTCAAAAGCGTTACCAATTTTTCAGGGTCTACACTCAGTCCATGCTAGTAAATTGCTGAAGCAGTTCCGTAAAGAATTTACCAAGCTAGAAGACATCATGAGCAAAATATTTTGAACAGACAAAGGTGTACACTAAACAGTTTTTCTTACCGTAACCAAAACAGAACATTTGGGGAGCCGGATGATCTTGTGTAGTTTTATATTTAAATGCTGTCAAATAAAGATCTCTTGATAAGGATTCTGCTTTGAATAAAGTTAACTACTCACTAAATTGTTGTCATAAAAACTTCAATTTGGCTTTTGGACCAGAAATCGAGGAAGCTGGTTCAAACATTCACGATAATTTTCGGCCTTCATTAGTAACTGCATAACTAAGGACATTGAACATTCAGTCGGCCTCACATTTCTCTCCGCCATCTTATGAAGGAGTTCAACAACGTTTGGTATCTTATTATTTTTGAGGAAACCAAAGATAAGTGTATTAAATGTGACTACATCTGGAGCACAACCTTTTTCCTCCATATATGACAACAACTCATTTGCCTTTTCTACTTGTCCAATGTTGCACAGCCCATTGATCAAAATGCTATATGTTACAACGTTCGGCACTAGGTTTCCATGAAGACAAAATTTCTGAAATAGGTCCCAAGCAGCTTCAAATCTCCCTGTTTTGCATAATCCATCAATGAGAGAACTCAAACCTTCAAGGCTAACTGCAAACTTATTATTTACTAGAGTATTAAACATTTCCACTGCTTCCAAAACATATCCATTCTTGCAAAGTCCATCAATGAAAATGCTATATGTCCATGAATTAGGAAAAACACTGTTAAGTCGCATCTCACCAACTAAATTCCGTGCATCTTTTACCTTACTTTTAAGAAAAAGGCCAATTAACAAGGTGTTATATGTAATCACATAAGGCCTAATTCCTTCAGAAATCATCTTTCGATAAAGATAAAGAGCTTTATTGATTTCTTTATTCTTGCAATACCAATTGATTAAAGTATTGTAGCAAACAACATTAGGTCTATACCCCTTTCTAGTTATAAAATCAAACAACTCTGTTGCATCATCAATTCTATCCGCCAGGCAATAACCATTCATTAAAATGCTGTAAGTATAAATGTCAGGAACCACACCTCTCTGAATCATAAGCTCCAAAAATAATTGTCTAGCCTTCTCAACCAACCCAGCCTTACAAAGACCATCAATTATAGTACTATAAGTAACAACATTTGGCCTACAAATAATACCAAATTCTGCATTCCCATTAACCATCTCATAAAGCAATTTAATCGCAACACTTATCTTCCCTGTTTTACACAATCCATCAATCAAAGTGCTGCAAGTGAATACATTAGGCCCACAACCAACAGCAACCCTTTTCTTAAACAATTCAATCGACTCCATAATCTTTCGCTCTACACACAGACCCTTAATCAAACAATTAAAATTCACGGCATTCGGGCTAAAACCCTTCTTCAAAATCCCCCCAAAAACCGCAAAACGATACGAAACCCTTTTAATCTTAGCCAAGCAATACATCAAAATATTCAACGACATTAATTATGGAGACAACCCAGTTGAAGTCAACGACTTATAAAGAGAAATCACTTCATAATAATGCTTCTTCTTTGCAAGTGCATTAAACAATCTGTTGAATGATGAAATTGGAGAAATGGGTTGCGAATTAATCATGTAATAGAAAAAGTACAATGCTTCATTAAGAGAAAAGTTACCTGATCGACAATTTTCTTTGAGGAATTTAGCAAGCGAGGATCGTTCAAGGGGTTTTTTGAAAGAATACAAAACTTCATGTTTGGAGCTTGAAGTAGTGAGACTGTGTAAGTGAGCTGACAAGAATAAAACATTAACCTTCAGAGATGGGTTTTGAAAGATTGAAGACCAACGAAAAGGGGATCTCAAAGCCATGTTTGAAGAGATTAACTTTCAGGTGCTTTTCGGTTTGAACTTTGAGGTGGTTTTGTACTAAATCCAAAATTATCTGGTTGGTCAAACAAATCTAATTGTATAGCCTAATAAGATGGCTATTATTTACATTGAGCAGGGTAATCAGGTCATTGAAAGAATTATTATGAGTTTTTCACAATTATTTTTCCAGTTGGGCAATCTCGTGTTGAAAAATAATCTTGACTTTGGGCATCTAAAAAGAAGTTTGCTAGAGGCTTAATGCCAACAGCCCATAATAAGGCAAAAACAAGAAGACAAACATAATTATTTTCGTCTCTTTTTTGTATCATAAGCTTAACTAATGTTGAGTGTATAAAGGCACTACGTTTTTTTAAACAAATAACAAGTAGAGAAACCATCAATCGTGAAACAAGTAAAGAAACATATAACGAGAGTTTATTTATTTCTTCATTTGTTATTACAGATAACAAATTCTCAAAAGAAAATTATCTGCATGCTTCATGATACTAACTGGGTTTTATTTAGTCTTATATTTATAGTAAAATATATCAAAGAGTTTCAGTTAGAGTATCCCTCATTTATGGGCAGAAAGTAATGGCATAGTTAGCCCCAGAAGTGCATGCAAACACGCTACTAGCATCATCTTTAGGGTAACTATAAGCTTGAGGGCATTGATTCTTGAAAATTGTAGCGTAGTTCGTTGGCGGGCAGTTATCTGCGTAAGCTCCAGTGCAGCAATACTTTGGGTCTTTAAATTGTTCACATGCACTCTTGCAAGCAATCACACTTCCATCGGTTCCTTTCACTTGTAGCTCTCGGGCACGCCGCATTCACATTGGCTGAGCATGTGGCTTTAACACATTTAGAACCGAGCCATTTTCGGGGCGACAAAGAATCGGAAGGTTAAAGCCATCAACGAGACTAAGATTGTAGTAATCGTCCGTTGTCGATTGGAACTTTATTTCAACTAGGGATGCGGTGGGACCGCACCTTTACCATTGCAGCAACTTGGCTCGAGCCACGCTCTGCTGGCACAAGTGAAGCCGCCAGAGCATTGCGTTCGGGCCCAGCGCCCGCCCATTTAGCAGAATGTTGAGGGTCTTTGTTCCTCGGGTGGCTAACTCGAACCCGGTTTCGCTAATTGAGGATGCTCGCTTGGCGAGAGTTCCTGGCCAAACGGTGTATGGACAATTGTTTGTAATGGATATCGTTGCCATGTGAGCTCCTGCATATGAAAACCAATTAAAAGGTGCATCATTACTAATCGAATACTTGTTATTTATATACATTAATGACAATAAAGAAATAAAATGAAGAGAATGAAATGCATACCTGAGACGAGGAAGACTAAGCTGAGGGAAAATATAAGTTGAGCAGACATGATGGCCATTGCTTTAATTTGGTTTGGCTGTGAAGTAAAGGATGTATAAATGGAGCTATATATAGGGCAGGGTGCCATGTTGATGTGGGGAGACGTTACTGAAGATTAACATTAGTCCTGCTGTGGAAAATTCAACTGGCAGACAAGTCTGAGCTTCCACCCGAGGACTGACATTATTAAAACGTTACCGCTAATGTAGGGCTGCCTCTTTTAAAAGGCCTTAGTCATTAGTCAAAGTTTTCATGCCGTGTGGGTTACTTATGCCTTCAAAGAAATTGTTAATATAATAGTTTTAGATCATCTTATTAATACAATATGTTAGCAAAACCTGTTACTTGGTATTAAAAGATAAAACGTGACATTTCTTTTTCTATGTTTGTTAATATATTATATCAAAGATTATTTTTTAAGACATATATTACATTATATATATTATTTAGATTGAACTATAAAGCAATCACAAAATAAAATTAAGAAATGCTTTTTTTTTTTTGGTTAACTTATGTGTCCGGATCAATCTATGTGCACTTCAACTAATCTTCAAAGAAATTATCACATAACAATTTTCATGACAAAATATATAATTTGTTTGTTGCCTTATTAAATGTCAAAAATAAGGAAAATCAGTATGAAAGAGCACATATATATGATGGGTCCTAATCTATGCTCCCGTCCAAATATATTCTTATGTATTTATTTTGAGATATTAATCTACTGGTTATTAGTCGTGTTTGGTTGTGATTCTTTATTAGACGAAGCTAAAAAAATATGGTTTACATTGTTTTCGAAGCATGGAATTTTAATGCATGGTAACTGAAAGTCAATAATAATATCTCTGAGTCTTGAATTTCACTCCAACAAATTATTTTCCAGCCATTACGAGCCACTTGTTTGCTATTAAAACACATCATCAGTGTCCTTGACTTAGAATGTTCAAATAGAAGACGAGTCAATATCTTATTCAATTCTAATATAAAGAAAGATTAGTTCTTGTATGGGTATGGGTATTGTTAGGGCCAAAAATCATCTTGGACTTGATGAGGCCTAATAACAAAATAAATATATCACGGCTTGAGGCCCAATAATGAAATCCCGATTGGGTTTACGCTTAAAATCACCTTGAGAACTACCAACTCTATGAGTTGGGTTATCCTATAAGTTAAGCTAAACTGGGTTTCAGCCCATTAGCCTGTAACGGTCCATAAATAAGAAATCAGAATCTCATTCTGTTTCCTCTTCTACTAAGATTCCAAATCTTACTCAAACTATCAAACTTAATCTGATAAAGTCAAGAAATCATATTTCTTTCATGATAGGAATTATTTCTCAAAATAAGACTTAGTGTCCTACTAAGATTCCAAATCTTACTCAAACTATCAAACTTAATCTGATAAAGTCAAGAAATCATATCTCTTTCATGATAGGGATATCTCGCAAAATAGGACTTAGTATCCTACTAGGATTCCAACCCCTTGGATTCTCTGTGAAAACAGAGGTTTGCCCTCTTATTATGCATGTAATCTCCCATAGTCAATCTACACTACTCAAAACCATCTATTTGTTCCTAAAGTTCTTGCTCCCGAGAACCCGACGCCTCCGTCGTAGTCCTAGCTTCCGATAAGACTCTTGGTAATTCTTTATCTCCTTAATTCTTATCAAATAATCTCTTTCAGCCTTGCTAACTTGAGCGTCGGAGTGCCTAAGGCAAACACCACCCCGGTGTTTTCCAAAAGCTTCACACTTGTCCTTTCATGTGTGCAGGTCTAGCAGATTGTCAGTGGCCTCAACCTCACGGGATCAGACCCTATTTTCATGACGGTAGATTTTTTGCATCTACAGTTTGGCACCCACCGTGGGGCTTCTAACAATCATTATTCCAACGACAACTTGCAACATGAGAAGAGACACGGAACTCCCTTCGACTAACATCGTTAACTGAAAAGTTTCATCATGATAAGAAAATTTTTTCTTTACTTTTCTTCATTAGTTTATCTATTCACATCATATTATATCTATTCGGCATATCATAATTTGTTTCATGCGTATTGTATTTATTCAACGTGTAATATGATACCTTGAAGCATCAAAACACGACTCATGCTTCTCATTCTCTGTCTGCATATTCTTCGCATCTTTTCTTCTTCTCCTCTCTCTTTTACTTACTTCAATGTCCTCCTCTTATAATCCCACACACCTCAATCAATCTCCACATCTTCACCCAACCGAGCGTGAGGGACCATCAAATTACCAGAGAAGTTTGGCAGAATATCATGTGACGGAAATCACCCCTTAGAAGCATAAATTGCAATCCATCTTTCCAAGCATCAGCCCTGCTCTTAACACCAGCAAGAGAAAAACCCAACTACATTGACTCCCTTCAAAAAAACCTAATTGGATTCCCCTCCCAAAACCTTTGTAAACCTTCTCAAAGTCCGCCAAAAGCCAAACATAAAAACCAACCGCCCCTCTAGCCAGTAAGCCTCTCTAAAAACCAAAAAGACTTTCTCACCATCCAAACACTACTCAAAGGAAAGAAACGCAGAACCTGCATTTTTGGTTCCCACTACCAAAAACTCCTTCAAATCCAACCCAAATTATTTGTTGCAGATCTAAAACAAAAAATCATTAAGAAACGCCACGAAATTGCCACTCTCCACCCTTCTTCTTCTCCACTTATAAATTCTCCCTTTCCCCCTCTCTTCTCACACACTCTCCCTCTTTCTTTTTATACCAACGCCCATGGTAATCACTTGGCCGAGTTAGCTCTCATGTAGCTCTGCATGCCTCACCTTAAATCTTCCGTGTACGCGAGAAAAGTTAGTCAGTCCCATATGCCTCGGTCAAGCCCAACAACAACTCTCCTTAGCTCGGTTCCTAAGACCCTCCCACTTGGCGCAGTAGAGAACACATTTTGACTTTCGTTTGGCACAACAAATTATCACCAAAATGCAGCCAAGTGTGTTGAACCTATTGCGAGTCAAAACCCCCCTTTTAACTTCTTTTTCTCCTCTTTATCGTCTACCTCATATCCTACGCATCCATTATCAATACACCAACACTTATCGACTCACTCACCATCGATATCGTCTCCGGAGCTCCCATATCTCGCCATGTGACGGAAATCACCCCTTAGAAGCATAAATTGCAATCCATCTTTCCAAGCATCAGCCCTGCTCTTAACACCAGCAAGAGAAAAACCCAACTACATTGACTCCCCTTCAAAAAAACCTAATTGGATTCCCCTCCCAAAACCTTTGTAAACCTTCTCAAAGTCCGCCAAAAGCCAAACATAAAAACCAATCGCCCTCTAGCAAGAAGCCTCTAAAAACCAAAAAGACTTTCTCACCATCCAAACACTACTCAAAGGAAAGAAACGCAGAACCTACATTTTCGGTTCCCACTACCAAAAACTCCTTCAAATCCAACCCAAATTATTTGTTGCAGATCTAAAACAAAAAATCATTAAGAAACGCCACGAAATTGCCACTCTCCACCCTTCTTCTTCTCCACTTATAAATTCTCCCTTTCCCCCTCTTCTTCACACACTCTCCCTCTTTCTTTTTATACCAACGCCCATGGTAATCACTTGGCCGAGTTAGCTCTCATGTAGCTCTGCATGCCTCACCTTAAATCTTCCGTGTACGCGAGAAAAGTTAGTCAGCCCCATATGCCTCGGTCAAGCCCAACAACAACTCTCTCCTTAGCTCGGTTCCTAAGACCCACTTGGTGCAGCTAGAGAACACATTTTGACTTTCGTTTGGCACAACAAATTATCACCAAAATGCAGCCAAGTGTGTTGAACCTATTGCGAGTCAAAACCCCCCTTTTAACTTCTTTTTCTCCTCTTTATCGTCTACCTCATATCCTACGCATCCATTATCAATACACCAACACTTATCGACTCACTCACCATCGATATCGTCTCCGGAGCTCCCATATCTCGCCATGTGACGGAAATCACCCCTTAGAAGCATAAATTGCAATCCATCTTTCCAAGCATCAGCCCTGCTCTTAACACCAGCAAGAGAAAAACCCAACTACATTGACTCCCCTTCAAAAAAACCTAATTGGATTCCCCTCCCAAAACCTTTGTAAACCTTCTCAAAGTCCGCCAAAAGCCAAACATAAAAACCAACTGCCCCTCTAGCCAGTAAGCCTCTCTAAAAACCAAAAAGACTTTCTCACCATCCAAACACTACTCAAAGGAAAGAAACGCAGAACCTACATTTTCGGTTCCCACTACCAAAAACTCCTTCAAATCCAACCCAAATTATTTGTTGCAGATCTAAAACAAAAAATCATTAAGAAACGCCACGAAATTGCCACTCTCCACCCTTCTTCTTCTCCACTTATAAATTCTCCCTTTCCCCCTCTCTTCTCACACACTCTCCCTCTTTCTTTTTATACCAACGCCCATGGTAATCACTTGGCCGAGTTAGCTCTCATGTAGCTCTGCATGCCTCACCTTAAATCTTCCGTGTACGCGAGAAAAGTTAGTCAGTCCCATATGCCTCGGTCAAGCCCAACAACAACTCTCTCCTTAGCTCGGTTCCTAAGACCCACTTGGTGCAGCTAGAGAACACATTTTGACTTTCGCTTGGCACAACAAATTATCACCAAAATGCAGCCAAGTGTGTTGAACCTATTGCAGTCAAAACCCCCTTTTAACTTCTTTTTCTCCTCTTTATCGTCTACCTCATATCCTACGCATCCATTATCAATACACCAACACTTATCGACTCACTCACCATCGATATCGTCTCCGGAGCTCCCATATCTCGCCATGTGACGGAAATCACCCCTTAGAAGCATAAATTGCAATCCATCTTTCCAAGCATCAGCCCTGCTCTTAACACCAGCAAGAGAAAAACCCAACTACATTGACTCCCTTCAAAAAAACCTAATTGGATTCCCTCCCAAAACCTTTGTAAACCTTCTCAAAGTCCGCCAAAAGCCAAACATAAAAACCAACTGCCCCTCTAGCCAGTAAGCCTCTCTAAAAACCAAAAAGACTTTCTCACCATCCAAACACTACTCAAAGGAAAGAAACGCAGAACCTACATTTTCTTGCCTTCCCACTACCAAAAACTCCTTCAAATCCAACCCAAATTATTTGTTGCAGATCTAAAACAAAAAATCATTAAGAAACGCCATGAAATTGCCACTCTCCACCCTTCTTCTTCTCCACTTATAAATTCTCCCTTTCCCCCTCTCTTCTCACACACTCTCCCTCTTTCTTTTTATACCAACGCCCATGGTAATCACTTGGCCGAGTTAGCTCTCATGTAGCTCTGCATGCCTCACCTTAAATCTTCCATGTACGCGAGAAAAGTTAGTCGGGTCCCCATATGCCTCGGTCAAGCCCAACAACAACTCTCTCCTTAGCTCGGTTCCTAAGACCCACTTGGTGCAGCTAGAGAACACATTTTGACTTTCGTTTGGCACAACAAATTATCACCAAAATGCAGCCAAGTGTGTTGAACCTATTGCGAGTCAAAACCCCCTTTTAACTTCTTTTTCTCCTCTTTATCGTCTACCTCATATCCTACGCATCCATTATCAATACACCAACACTTATTGACTCACTCACCGTCGATATCGTCTCCAGAGCTCCCATATCTCGTCGTCATGCCCTTTCTACCATCACCAACCAACCCCCCCAAAAAAAAAAATCTCTTTCTTCTTGCATGGAAATGTTAAAGTTCCCTATAAAGCTTCACCTGAAACAACCAACACCAACGCAAACCTTGCTCTTTTCCTTAACAAGAACTTTATCAATTATAGTACGCTTCATCCTAGTGGAGTTGACTCGTTTAGAGACTACTCTGATAGATAGTAGAGACACTTCCTTATTTCATATAGAGGCACATGGTGGTAGTTTTTTCCCCTTTTTGGACCGTTGGAACAATTTCTTAACCTCTGTTTGTTTTTTTTACCTTTTGTTTTCTAGTTTCAAGGGCAAAGGTTTTGCCACTCTAAAAACAAAGCCCTTTTTTTAGACTTAAAACACTATTGAAGACTGATGAACTGAACACTCTTAAGAATAGTGTCTCTCTTGGTGTTGCTCTGAAAGTCACTTGCAGCTTGATCTGTTCTTATCCTTCTCAGGTTATCACCATTCCGTCTACTTGTGAATGCTTTTTTTATTGTTTTTAATATAAAGAGAGACGTACACTCATGCAGCTACCTTTCTCCTTACTACGCTTCTCCGCTTCCTTAAGTAATGCCTGAGCTTCTTCAAGTTCACACTCATTTGTTTTCCTTAGATTTCTGTTTTTTCATTTTCTTTGCTCATACTCAGTAGCAAGCCTTTTCGGCTCAACCTCCTCTTTTTTTTTTTTTTTTTTGTTACGATTAGTCCCCTTGACTCCTCCTCACATTCCATTTCGCTAAGTTGATGTTATTGTTCTCCTTTCCTTTTCTCAATGATTGAATTCCTAGCAAGGAATATCTTATGCTTCTTATCAACATTCTACCCTAATACAAGTAACAATTCACCAAGTTTTGATGCCAAACATGTAGGAGGATATGTCATGGCCCTCGCTTTATGATTTCTCACTCTACTCCAATAAGCACCTTCACTCGCCAACGTCAAGACTACTCAGCACCACTAAGCAACACAAGTAGTCCACTCAATGATATTTGGGTCTACACATACAATATCAATGTGTCCATTCGGTTTAGCCCAAAAATGAATCACGTGCCCACTTAACTTTAACTAGTAAGCTCCGACGTAGAAAGTAACACCCCTCTCTCCACTCGGTCCAGCAAGCATAAGTGGCAGCACTTGAAAAGGAAAGGTATGTGTCATTATCTCCTTTTAACTAACACTCTATTTGGTTAAATTTTTCTCTATTCGGCCCATTACTTAAATACATGCAGCCCATTTTTCCATTTAGCTCACTCTTCATTCAGTCCATAACATTGCATATCATGCATCTTGACTCTCCATTCGACACTTTGCTTAAAACGTGCATACCATGCATGTCACTGCTCCAACTTCAATAAAATGTTTTCAACTACAAAGTCGGTCACGCCGACTGGACCACATATCCCTCGAAGGTTTTAAACTACAAAGTCAGTCATGCCGACAGGGTTTTGATACTTTGTATCTATAATTTTTTCAACTACAACTAGTTTACATCGACTCGGCCACAAGGCCCAATACATTGATTTTCAACTACAAGTTGGTCATGCCGATGTAAGCTCCATACAAGCTCCACTCGGCATACACCTTCGATCGGCCTAGACCGATCCATAAGTTTACACCTTCAATCGGCCCATATCGATTCATAAGTTACACGTTTGATCAACCTAGACCAATTCATAAGTTTACACCTTCGATCGGCCCAGACCGATTCATAAGTTACACTTTCGATTAGCCCGGACCGATTCATAAGTTTACACCTTCTATCAGCCCAGACCAATTCGTAAGTTTACACCTTCGATCAGCCCAAACCAATTCAAAAGTTTACACCTTCAATCGACCTAGACCGATTCATAAGTTTACACATTCGATCGGCCCAGAACGATTTATAAGTTTACACCTTCGATCGGCCCAGATCGATTAATAAGTTACACCTTCGATCGGCCCAGACCGATTCATAAGTTTACACCTTCGATCGGCCTAGACCGATTCATAAGTTACACCTTCGATCGGCTCAAACTGATTCATAAGTTTACACCTTCGATCGGCCTAGACTAATTTATAAGTTTACATCTTCGATCGGCTCAGACCGATTCATAAGTTTACACCTTCGATCAGCTTAGACTGATTCATAAGTATACACCTTCGATCGGCCTAGACCGATTTATAGATTTACACATTTAATCGGCCCAAACCGATTGAAGGACTTGCACCTCAAATCGACAAGTCATCGACCCAATCCACACAACGATCCATCTGACCTAATGAGCTGTTATCACTAATCCGCTCAGTCTGCACTCATTCGATTAAATCTACTCTCTAAGCTAAATACTCTTTAACTTAGAGAGTGGGGGGCTAACTATTAGGGCCAAAAATCATCTTGGGCTTGATAAGACCCAATAACGAAATAAACATATCACAACCTAAAGCCTTCAACCCAATCCCGATTGGGTCTACACTTAAAATCACCTTGTGAACTACCCACTCTATGAGTTAGGGTATCCTATAAGTTAAGCTTAACTGGGTTTCAACCCATTAGCCTACAATAATCCATAAATAAGAACTCAGAATCCCATTCTATTTCCTCTTCTACTAAGATTCCAAATCTTACTTAAACTATCAAACTTAATCTGATAAAGTCAAGAAATCATATCTCTTTCATGATAGGGATTATCTCCCAAAATAGGACTTAGTGTCCTACTAAGATTCCAAATCCTACTCAAACTATCAAACTTAATCTGATAAAGTTAAGAAATCATATCTCTTTCATGATAGGGATTATCTCCCAAAATAGGACTTAGTGTCCTACTAGGATTCCAACCCCTTGGGTTCACAATAACAACAGAGGTTTGCCCTCTCATTAGGCATGTAATCTCCCATAGTCAATCTACACTACTTAAAACCATCTATTTGCTCCTAAAGTTCTTGCTCCCGAGAACCCGACGCCTCCGCCGTAGTCCTAGCTTTTGACATGACTCATGGTAATTCTTCATCTCCTTAACTCTTATCAAATAATCTCTTTTAGCCTTGTTGACTTGAGCGGTGGAGTGCCTACAGCAAACACCACCCCAATGTTTTCCAGAAGCTCCACGCTTGTCCTTTCATGTGTGCAGATCTAGCAGATTGTTAGTAACCTCAACCTCACGGGATCAGGCTCTATTTTCATGACGGTAGATTTTTTGCATCTACAGGTATTGGCATCACAGAGATGTATATGTATAGCTTTTTATGTCAAAATATATATTCAAAGATTGTGATAAAGAGAGCAAAGGTGGATTGAATCTATCTCATTTATATGGTGGAGAATACTAGAGATTTCTTCCTCCTATGACATTCATTAAGTAAGTGGGGCTAAAGCTATGGCTTTTTCAAAGATATTGAAAGCCATCACCATGTGGGAATGAGGAAACTACACATTTCATGACTTAATAAGGTGGCCTATTGTTCCACAAGGATCGCTATTGATAGGCTACTTGCAAGTGTACGAAATCGTGCAAGCAGTAAAACTCGAGTAAACGAGTGTCGAATCCCAAGGGAACTACCTACCAAGTACCAAACTATTATATTCTATTGCTATTTGATTAAACTAAAGTTTAAGAATGAATTTAATGAAAAAGGAAATAAACTAAAAACTAAGTACTAAATAAAGGCAAAATTTGTAAACACCTTGAAGTGAAAATCAATATTACTAAACCTAGGGCATAGATTTCACACCAATTTAATCCTATGTATTGACATCTATTGTTAACCTAATCAAACGTATTCTAAAAGTCCAAATCCCCTATTATTCCACTAACTCTCTCTCGAACAATTAGCAAATTAACTCTTAAGCAACAACCCAAGATATCTCTAAGTTGGATTTAGAAGCTAAGCGATCATTAAGCTTTATGGAATTTATCGGAGCCTCACAGATCGCGATAACCTATCTCTAGCGTTCGCTCAATCTATGGTTTTATTACCTAAGACAAATCAGGTTTCATCTCTCGATCTCAACCTAACCTATGATATCATTCAACTCTCGGGCCCTTGAGAATTGAAAGCATTATGCATAATAATAAAACTTAGAAATCATGCTCAATATAGAATCAAAATAATAATGTCAACACATGTTCATAAATTGGGCTACATCTTAGCCCTAGAAAATAAAGTTAGTTCATAATGAAAATAACAAAATCCATCATTCTAATCAATGACATCAATTCAAGAAAAAGATAAACTTCTCTAATCGGTGAACGAGAGCTTTCAGGATCCCGATCTCCAACTTGGTAGCCGTCCTCTTCTCCTCCCAAAAGTCCCCTTTTAATTTCTTAAAAACTCTCTTTTATATCCCTGGGGTTCTTGGTCATGCTTAGGAAAAAGATTAGAAACTTAGCCCGTTCAGATTCGGATTAGGGTAGTGAATTAACACAAACCCGTGACCCATCGCTGCGGCGGTAAGAATGGTCACCGCGGTGATCGTTCTTTATGTCCAAGGCATCTGTAATCTTCAGAATTTGAATAAGTCATCAACACAAACATTGTAGCTCTCTGAATAAGCTTTCCAACGCCACCAGAATCGTCACATTCCGATTTCTACAACTCAAGTTATGACAAAAACATCGAGGCATACTCATGATGAAAGATTTCCAGATTTTCCGTAACATCTTCGAAGTGCCGCAACTTCTTCATTTCGACCCTGATTCTTGTGCCGTTTGTTCCTACGCATTGTAAATCCTATCAACATCGTTCTTTTCCCTTCAAAAACCTGTTTGAGCCTGAAAACACTCAAAATGCACCCGTGATCCCATAAATGGTATTTATGAAAGAAATAATCCAAATTCCACACTTTAAGCACATTTTTCCATAAATAAACCAATTAAATCACTAACAAAATATGAACATTCAAGCTCTTATCAGCTATCAAACTATAGATTTTTGTTTGAGGTGCGATGTATGACAAGTCCTTTGACGAGCAGTTTTTACTTAGTCTCGAAGAAATTTTATATATCTTACTCACTAAATATTGCAAAATTCGGGTTTATTTTATACAACCCTTTTCACAGTTGTTTAATTTTAAACACACTCAAAGGGTTTTTGGAAATTATTAAAAACCTCTTTTATAATTATTAAAACCTTTTGAGGTGGGAGAATTTTAATAATTTAAGGGGTATTTAATAATTATAAGAAGGTTTGCACTTTCTCTTATTGAAAATGAAAATGAAAATGTATGGACAAGTATATCCATAAGCTATGGTTAAGCAAAGTCTTGATAAGAATTCATTTTCCTGAATGTAGAGGTAAGAACTACTATGGATTAGGGGTGTTTACAAAAGAATCAGACCGAACCAACCGGTAACTGAACCGATTTTTCCAGTTATCCGAAAAATCGGTTTGATTTTAGTTCAAAGAAATACAAAAATCGATTTTTTAGTTCGATTACCGGTTTACAAGAATATAAGAACCGGTTAACCAAAACTGGTTTTATAAATCGGTTTATTATAAAAATATTAAATATTAAATTAAAACTAGTTCAAAATCGATTAACTGAAAAAGTGATTTTCTCCTAAACCGATTTAGTTTCAGTTTAAGAAAATTTTTGAACTAAAAAGGCGGTTCAATTCACTAAATCAGTTAACTGATTTTGAGCACCCCTATTATAGATAGCTTAGACTTAGTGGTTTAGTTAGACCCAGATAATGTTGGAAAAGTAACCCCTTTACCCTACACGACCCTCCGGCTGGCGGATTATCGATTTTGGTGGGCTCAACCCTAACCCGCTCCCGCCTGCCACTACCTCCGGCCTACCAACCCTCCTTAACCCTAACCGGGTTAGGACTACTACTGTTACCGTTAACCCCTTTTTTTATTTTTTATTTTATTTTTATTTTTTTTTTTTTGTTAACTTTTCAAATGAATAATTAACAATTTATAAATGAATAAATGTAATTGTTTTTAGTTAACTTTTCAAATATCAATAATTCAATTAAATTAAATTTTTTTTTTTTTTGTTAACATTTCAAATATTAATTCAATTTTAATACAATAAAATTGTAATGTAAGAAAAATTAGATTTACTCATTTATCAAAAAATAAAATAAGAAATTACAACAATTATTGCCTCGTTAAAAACTTACCAAGAAAAACCCTAATAGGACAAAAACTTGGTAAAGAAAAAAGAATGCAATAATTGATAATTAATTTGCAAGTTACAATTTACAAAACAACTAATTTTGGGGTTGACTAGGACCTCCCTCATCTATATCATCTATATTACAAAATTGAAATGATTCTATTAAAGTATCATCGACAACCTCGTATTGATCTTGATGGTGCAACCGTTCCCAATCTCGAAGATATGTGAGGATTTCAATCATTTTTTGTGAAAGTTTAGTCCTTCCTTCCATTTAAAATTCTTCCACTTGCACTAAATGTTTGTTCGGATGAGACGGTTGAGACAGGAACAGAGAAAACATCCAAGGCAAGTCTTGATAATACCGAAAAATACATTTTCTGGCTTTCCAATATGCCAAGACATCAAAGTTGGCTATCTGTTGTGGATCTGCTAGTAACATTTCGGGGGTTTTCAAATATTGTTGAAGCTCATTACTCTGTGACTGCATGAAGGACAGTATATTAGTTGTTGTTGGTGGTGGTGGTGCTTCTGAAGAGGAGGTTGTGCTTCGGATTCGAGTCCTCTTCGACCTATTCAGAGCACTCCAAGGGTAGAAGTCTTCATTTGTTTCTTCTGATGCAACTTCCCTGCATATTTCACCTCTTTGCGGGTTCCCATACTTGTTTTCATATTGGAAATATACTTCTATAAGACAATTTTTTTACCTTTTCTATTTGATTGACATATGCTTCGATTTGTAAATTTTCACTTAAATTGTTTAAACCATTTTCTAAACCTGCTAATTTAATTCTATGATCAAATATAAAACCTAAACAATAAAGAAAATGAATGGGTTCCCAATATATATAAAAATATATATATATATATATATATATATATATATATATATATATATATATATATATATATATATATATATATATATATATATATATATATATATATATATATATATATTCATTGCCTTTATTGGTTCCTTTAAAATTTCATTGTTTTTGTTTTTTGTAAATAACTTTGAAATTTTTATAATTGTATGTATTACAATGGACTAGTAAGATAATATACACTATAAAGTTGTAAAGTGGATTGGTAAAAAAATTTTAAGAAAAGAATGAAATATTTTAGCTATATGCCAATCATTTTCTATTAAATAATGAGGACCTCTATTATTTACTATAAAATAACTAATTAAATTTACATAAGGTAAACATGAATCAAACATTAAATAAATACTATTCCATTTAACATGCATGTCTAATGCAACAGTTCTAGAAGACATATTTGATTTTATACAAGCATCTTGAAATTTAGCATTTTCTTTAATTGTTTTAATTGGCCTCTATTATTTGCTACAAAATAATTAATTAAATTTGCATAAAGGTAAACATGAATCAAGCATTAAATAAGTACTATTCCATCTAACAGCATATCTAATGCAAAAGTTCTAGGAGACATATTTGATTTTACACAAGCATCTTGAAATTTAGCATTTCTTTTATTACTACTAGTAATCTAAGCTAAACAATCCCTAATTCTATCAATATTTTTTTAATTATTTTCATATCACTTTTTACAATTAAATTAATAATGTGACATGCACAACATTGGTGAAAAAATTTCAAATTGTTATAAAAATGATAATTACTTTGAAAAAAAATATATAACTGTAATATTAGCATTTGCATTATTTAAAGTTAAACTTATCACTTTAGTAACAATATCATAATCTTCTAAAACTTCAATAATTTTATTATAAATTTATTGACCACTATGATCCACATCTATTAATCTAAATCCTAATAAAGATTTATTTAATTTACATTCGTTATCAAAATAATGTCTAATCATACAAATATAATCTTGTTTAACTCTACCACTCCAAATAACAATAGTTGGTGGTCTTTTCTTCAAAAAAGACAAAATAACAACATGCAGGTCGCTGGGTTGCAATATATCAACCCGGCCCACCCGAGGGGTTGCATGCGAGTTGGGTTCAACCCTCACTGCCTTATTGGCAGTCCGGGTTGAACCATCTTTAATGCTGGCCGGGTTAGGGTTGACCTGTCTAACCCGACTCCCATTTGTTCCACCTCTAGACCCAAATAAGCGGTAATATGTGTCATGTCTAACTCAAGCCCAACATTGTCTTCGGCCCAATGGTCATTTCAAAAAATTTGACCCATCCCAAAGTATCAAAGAATATATTAGAGAATCTTTTTAGAAGCTTCTAACATGTTCTTTCACCAAAAAGGCAGAGGATAGAACTAAAATTCTATTATTTGTATAACTAATACTAGAACAATTAGCCCTAGTTTTCCCATGTATTAAGTTTCTTTGCCCAGAATACAGCGTTATTGATGCAGCTTCCTTAAATGTAGGGAGCTGGTAATTGTTGTAGCCATTAATATTATTTTAGTTGAAATCAATTCACATGGTATTCTTATATTAATTAGGGAAACAAAGAAATTTATCGAGCCAATGAAAGCCTACGTGATATCTACACAGCTAGATTATTTCATATTTTCTTATTTTACAAAAATATTAAGGAAGTTATTTGTCTAAGCTTATAGGCTGATCAAACTAGTTTATAAACTCTAAAATTAAACTGACCTGTTTGTTTGTAATTTTTTTAAGCTTATAAAAAAAAATTAGGGGGAGATACTTTTTTTTTTTTTTGCTTATAAGCACTCTGCTTATTAGCTAGTTTAACCAAGTATATTACTATATTATCCTTATTTAATATAGTATCTTTTTTAGTCATTTTATAATAAAATGTACTTACAAGTCACATTTTACCAAACACATCAACTACTTATAAGTACTTTAACCAAACACGTAAATATTTAAAATTTCAAATGCTTATAAGCTAATGTTCATAAGCTCAGACAAACACCCTCTAAATAATTTTTAAGGATTTTCTTGTTTTTATATTCTTATTGAGAGATTTCTAATAATTTTAAGAGGAAGAACGTCTTCTGGGCCAGAAATAGATTTAAGCTGGACTTGGGTTTATATTTTGGGCTCTTTATTGGGCTTCAAATATAAATTGTGCCTTAGAGTCTGACTGACAGCCCAAAGATTTAACACCAATTATTGAACTTAATTTAGATATTTTTCAATTAACCTTTGTTTTAAGTATGTATGATAAAAGATTACGGTACACTTACTGTTTGAGAGTCTTAAACTTTTCTTTTTAATATTATCTCAATCATATTTAACGTATAGCACCATTATTAATACATATACCATTTTACATCCCAAAACAAAATTACGTTAATATTATTGGATCAATACTGTAGTAAAATAAATGAGAAAATAAAATTATACTAATCATACATGTAACATTATACATCCCAAACGGGAATTTTTCACTTTTTACTTTATCGGATCAATACTGTAGTAAAATAACTAAGGAAGCACAAATGGAAGTGTATGTGTTATATCCACCCATGGGTAGCCCGGCTGTAAGGACGAACCAAAGAGGCTACAAAATGGTACAACTCACAATCCCAATTAGATTTTCTCTCTGAAAGCAAAAATAATACCTTTATCCATAATTTACTTAAGGGGTCATGGCATTGGGTATCCTGAAATCGTATAGATAACCAAGAAAACACAATTAAATTTAACCTACATAATCCATAAGGTAAAACAACAATTGACTTTTTAGAGAAGTTGCTTTCTTTCATTGGCTGTTGGAGGTTTCTAGTATCAAAAGCAAAAGCCCGTGTACATGAACTAGTCATGTCCAAGCACGTAATTCAAATTTCATCCACAAGAAAATTCTAAATCATTGACAATCAGCTACGGCCAAAGATCTCGTCGGCTAGATCCAATCGGTAATATATCATTACGCTCGATTCTAGTTACCTTTCACCGCTAATGGTTGGAATCTAGCAAATGTGGGTAGGTGGAGTGTTTTTGTCAAATTCTAAACGTTTTTTGGATGTTTAGTTAAATTAACAAACTTAGGGGGTTTAAAAATAATTGAATAAAATAGAATACGATTTTCATAATAGGGAAACAAATGTTTATTTTGGGTACGATAGGGATAAGCTATTGTGCAGAGTGGTCAAGAAACAAGTTGGGTCATGTCGGGGACATGAGGTTCAAGGATTTCCTTATGAGGAGATACCTATGGACCCTAACTATAACGAGTAGTCAAAGGCTCGCGTTAGCCCTCCTAGCTACTTGCATGGATGGCCCAAAGACACTTTTATAGGGTTGTGTTGTTGTGAAATGCTAAAATTTTCAACTTCTTTTTCACCCTCGCTCTCGTGCTCGTTCTCAGTCTCCCTCTTTCTCTTTCAAAATGCATACAAAACAAAACAAAAATAAATAAAAATGAACCATTACATAAAGGATTTCTAACATTGGAACACGGTGTCCAAAATCAATGCATGTTACATTCAAAAAAGTTTTATAAATTAACAAAAACACAATCGACTAGTTCTTTTTAGAAGCTTCCAACATGTTCTTTCACCAAAAAGGCAGAGGATAGAACTAAAATTCTATTATTTGTATAATTAATACTAGAACAATGAGCCCTAGTTTTCCCATATAATAAGTTTCTTTGCCCAGAAATACAACGTTATTGATGCGGAGGGCTCATCAAGAGAGCAAGAAGCAGCTTCTTTAAATGTAGGAAGCTGGCAATTGTTGTAAACATTAATATTATTTTAGTTGAAATAAATTCACATGGTATTCTTATATTAATTAGGTTAACAAAGAAATTTCTCGAGCCAATAAAAGGTTAGATTTGAGATCTTTCGTCATTTATTGAGACTACATGAAATCTACCCATCTCGATACTTCATATTTTATATTTTACAAAAATATTAAATATTTCTTAAGGATTTTATTTTATTTTATATTTTTATAGAGAGATTTCTAATAATTTCAATAGGACGAACGTCTTCTGGGCTTGCAGTAGATTTAACCTGGACTTGGGTTTATATTTTGGGCTTCAAATAGAAATTGTGCCTTAGAGTCAGACTGACAGGCCAAAATTTTAACACCAATTATTGAATTTAATTTAGATATTATGAGCAAGCTCCTTAATTAACCTTTAATTTAAGTATATATAATAAAAGATTAAGGTAAACTCACTGTTTAAGAGTCTTAATCTTTTCTTTTAATATTACCTCAATCACATTTAAACATATAACACCATTATTAATACATATACCATTTTACATCCCAAAACAAAATTACGTTAATATTATTGGATCAATACTGTAGTAAAATGAGAAAATATAATTATACTAATCATACATGTAACATTATACATCCCAAACGGGAATTTTTCACTTTTTACTTTATCGGATCAATACTGTAGTAAAATAACTAAGGAAGCACAAATGGAAGTGTATGTGTTATATCCACCCATGGGTAGCCCGGCTGTAAGGACGAACCAAAGAGGCTACAAAATGGTACAACTCACAATCCCAAGTTAGATTTTCTCTCCAAAAGCAAAAGTAATACCTTTATCCATAATTTACTTAAGGGGTCATGGCATTGGGTATCCTGAAATCGTATAGATAACCAAGAAAACACAATTAAATTTAACCTTCATAATCCATAAGGTAAAACAACAATTGACTTTTTAGAGAAGTTGCTTTCTTTCACTGGCTGTTGGAGTTTCTAGTATCAAAAGCAAAAGCCCGTGTACATGAACTAGTCATGTCCAAGCACGTAATTCAAATTTCATCCACAAGAAAATTCTAAATCATTGACAATCAGCTACGGCCAAAGATCTCGTCGGCTAGATCCAATCGGTAATATATCATTATGCTCGATTCTAGTTACCTTTCACCGCTAATGGTTGGAATCTAGCAAATGTGGGTAGGTGGAGTGTTTTTGTCAAATTCTAAACGTTTTTTGGATGTTTAGTTAAATTAACAAACTTAGGGGGTTTAAAAATAATTGAATAAAATAGAATACGATTTTCATAATAGGGAAACAAATGTTTATTTTGGGTACGATAGGGATAAGCTATTGTGCAGAGTGGTAAAGAAACAAGTTGGGTCATGTCGAGGACATGAGGTTCAAGGATTTCCTTATGAGGAGATACCTATGGACCCTAACTATAACGAGTAGTCAAGGGCTCGGGTTAGCCCTCCTAGCTACCTGCATGGATGGCCCAAAGACACTTTTATAGGGTTGTGTCGTTGTGAAATGCTAAAATTTACAACTTCTTTTTCACCCTCGCTCTCGTGCTCGTTCTCAGTCTCCCTCTTTCTCTTTCAAAATGCATACAAAACAAATAAAAATGAAGCATTACATAAAGCATTCTGATGCCAAAATCTAACATCTGAACACGGTGTCCAAAATCAATGTATGCTGCATTTAAAAAAGTTTTATAAATTAACAAAAACACAATCGACTAGTTCTTTTTAGAAGCTTCCAACATGTTCTTTCACCAAAAAGGCAGAGGATAGAACTAAAATTCTATTATTTGTATAACTAATACTAGAACAATGAGCCCTAGTTTTCCCATATAATAAGTTTCTTTGCCCAGAAATACAACGTTATTGATGCGGAGGGCTCATCAAGAGAACAAGAAGCAGCTTCTTTAAATGTAGGAAGCTGGCAATTGTTGTAAACATTAATATTATTTTAGTTGAAATAAATTCACATGGTATTCTTATATTAATTAGGTTAACAAAGAAATTTCTCGAGCCAATAAAAGGTTAGATTTGAGATCTTTCGTCATTTATTGAGACTACATGAAATCTACCCATCTCGATACTTCATATTTTATATTTTACAAAAATATTAAATATTTCTTAAGGATTTTATTTTATTTTATATTTTTATAGAGAGATTTCTAATAATTTCAATAGGACGAACGTCTTCTGGGCTTGCAGTAGATTTAACCTGGACTTGGGTTTATATTTTGGGCTTCAAATAGAAATTGTGCCTTAGAGTCAGACTGACAGGCCAAAATTTTAACACCAATTATTGAATTTAATTTAGATATTATGAGCAAGCTCCTTAATTAACCTTTCAATTTAAGTATATATAATAAAAGATTAAGGTAAACTCACTGTTTAAGAGTCTTAATCTTTTCTTTTAATATTACCTCAATCACATTTAAACATATAACACCATTATTAATACATATACCATTTTACATCCCAAAACAAAGTTACATTAATGTTATTGGATCAATATTGTAGTAAAATAAAATTATATTAATCATACATATAACATTATACATCCCAAAATGGAATTTCTTTTTTAACTTTATCGGATCAATACTATAGTAAAATAACTAAGGAAACACAATTTAAAGCGTACGTATTATGCCCACTCATGAGTCACCCAATGGTAAAGACAAACTACGGGGACTGCAAATAGTACAACCCATAGTTCCAAATTCGATTTCTCTATTGCACGTAAAAGTAGTATTTTTGTTGATAATTTATTTGAAGGTTATGACGGTGGGTTGACGTGGGATAACTTTTCTAACATACTTATATATCTTGAAATGGTATAGATAACCGAGTAAACATAGGTAAATACTTAAATTTAACCTGCATAATCCATAAGGTAAAACAACAGTTGACTTTATAGAGAAGCTGCTTTTCACTACCTGCTGGAGTTTCTGGTATCAAAAGCAGAAGCACGTGTACATGAACTAGTGTCCAAGCACGTAAATCAAATTTCATCCACAAGAAAATTCTAAATCACCATCGATACAAAACTACAAATATACAGTATCTCGGTTAGATTCATAAAGTCCTCACAGCTTACGAGAAAATAATTAAATGAACCCAGTGGGAAGTTAGTAGAACAAACTTAGTAACTTTTACTCTGCTACTGCAAGATATTGTACTGTAGCCCAGACATACAGATAATAGCAACAATAATATATTAATAATAATATGGTATAATTATACAGTGAGAAAGGTGAAAGTGAGCTTTTAAAGTTGGATATTATGCAGAGTGATAAAGAAACAAGTTGGGTCACGTCGGGACACAAGGTTCAAGGATTTCCCTGTGTGGAGATACCTGTGGAGTGTGGACCCTACCTGTAAGGCGTAATCAGGGGCTCCGGGTAGACCTCCTACTCTCCTAGTCCTGGCCAGTTGCATGCATGGCTCAGAGATGCTTTTATGGGGTTGTGAAATGCTAAAATATATTTTCTTTCTCTATCTCTTTCACCACGTTCGTACGATCTTTTTCCACGCAAATAATCGTTTAAGGACGTTTTTTCACTTATAAATTTTTAAAACATCAATTTATTACTTAAATTAATATTTTATTTCTGATCAAGAAATCATTACAATCTTATATCATCGTTATTTTCTTTTCAATTCATCATTTATCCAAATCCCTTCAACTCAATTTCCATAGACTCCGTCAATCTTCATCAATCAAATAATTAAGATTTACGCAATTATCTTTTTTTTAAATCAAATTCTGATAATCTCAATCACCAAAATTAAATTTTAAATTATTAAAAAATTTATCAATTTTATTTTTTTTTAAACTTTAACAGTCTCAACCGAATTTATTCTTTATTTACTGTTAAAATATAAATTTAGATAATACAATAGTATTTTAAAAGTATGTAAATAGAAAAGAATCATTAAATCATTATTTGGATTGAAAAAAGTCTTTTTTAACTCTTTCCACATGAGTACAAAACAAAAAAAATAGGTGTGTTTGTTTTAGTATTTTGAGTAATATTTTTGAAATATTATTGATAGATAGAGTTAGGTAATTATTACAAGGTAGAATTTAAAAATTAACAAAAAAACCTCATAAGTTTACTAATTTAACTAAACACCCTAATGTATAAAAATTTATAAAATGATAAAAACATTCCCCACCCATCCCATAGTTGTCAGATTCTGGCCATCACCGTCGAAATATGATCAGAATCTAACGTTACAATATACGACCGGTCTGATCTGGTATTTTTCAATCAGATCCACCATGTATCTGATTAAAAAAAGTTAGATCTACGATCAGATCTTTGGTTAGGATAGTGATGAAATAATGAAACAAAAGCAGCCAAGCATTTCGACGCCAAAATCAATGTACATGTAAAGCATTACGCTTCTTTGAATATCAATTCCACGATCTAATTAAGTTGTTTCATTTCATCAAAGATGGACAAATTTTACTATAAAACTTTTGGATATGGTGATTTCTTGGCAGGCAAAACTTAGCTCAGAGATGTACATAATGTTTTGCACTGTGTGCATGTGATCCGATCGCATAATTCTAAGAAGTTAATAGCATAACCTATAAAGTTTCTGGTTCGATCATTTCACCTCTGCAAAAGCAACATATTGGCAAAGGAAGGAGTTGGGACTGAATAATGAAGACGAAAACATGTTGCCAGAAATTAAGAATATGCTGCAACATCTGCAACACATGCATTAAATACTATGAACAAATTAATATTATTTATGACACCATTAACACGATTATAATTCAACGAAGCAGAAGGAAGAGCAAAGGGCCCCGACAGGCTGGTGGTCTCTCTGTAACACGAAACGACTTGACGGCAATACGAAACGACAAGACATGATCTTCTTCTATTAAGGCTAAAGCTCCATATACGAGGTCTCACTGCTCGTTCATTTCTTCTTATTCTTCTTCTTGCCTTTGTTTAATCATCTTTTTATCATTCTCTCTTGCTCAATCATGCCCGTCTGATTCTCATCGTATGGCTGGCAGCTAGCTTGATTCTTTTTAGTGTAAGTGAATACCTTTTGTTATTTTGTGGATTATCATTATTCATTGGAATAAATACACAGTCTGTAGAGGTACTATTGGCTCGGATGTTATTGCTTAATAATTCTTGGATTTTATTGATGCATTAAATTTGTCACATTTACTTGGAAGCAAATAAATGTCCATCTGGTTAATAATGCTTATTAAAATAAAATTTATGCAAATAAAATTTTTACGAAAATTTTATTAATTGTTTGGTTATGAAAATCTAAATAACAATACTAGTCTCACTAACACTTTTCACTAACTCATGTGGCACCTCGCAATTGACTTGCTTAGACGGGACCTTATTGTTGGATAAGCGGAACTCATGTGAGCTAACATGTTACGTTTATGAAAGAAAATTAATGAGAAGTGTTTGTCAATATAGTACTGTTTCTCAAATGTAAATTGTAAAAGGGTTTTCTAGTATTAAATTTAAAAAAAAAAAAAAAAAAACCTTTAATACACAAGAAAAAATAAAGTCAAATTTATAAACTAGGATATGAATTTTTTTTAACAAATTAAATAAACTCAAAAAAAGCTTATGAAAAAAGCAAACATTTTTTTTTTTTAATTTTGTAAGCACTTTTGAGATACAACTAAACAATCTATAAAAAATTTAAAAGTGTTTATAGGTTTAAATAATCTCTTTCGACCAATAGATAAAACCAACCATACAACAGTAAATCATAAACCATGCATTAACACAAATTCGTCGTATTGAATTAAATATTTTAAATATTATACGCTAATACGTAGCAATTAAGAGAAGCACTTAAAACCTTTTTTTTTTTTTTAAATGACCATAAATTTCTCTTTAATAAAAAAATGTATGAGTCCCTATCTCTTAAAACTTTATCTACATATAGCCAATTGAGTGCTTTTCATTTCTTATAGAACTAATGATGAGTACCCATGTGATATAAAATATGTAATCTTAGTTCAATGTATTACGTCAATCTAGATCAGTGGCAAATCCAAGATTTGTTTCGAGGGGTCTTTGGGGCTCTGCCATTATTTACGAAACAACTAGTAAAAACTACAAAAAATTACTAAACCATAAACAAAATATATATATATATGTTATGCCTGAGAAAATAAGGGCTGACGTAGGAAAGTCACGTGAAGAGTGACCTGCTCCCGTCAGAGCAACACGCACACGTTAGACATGCTACATGATATGGAGCTCACACGTGTCCCTTTTCCCTACAATAAATCATGCGAAATCAGCTTGGGAAGAGAGCAATGGGACATAAAGCCGGATTATATCCTGACAATCACACCAACCCATGGATTTAATGATAATTACACGCTTCAGCTTGATATAAAATGAGGAAGACCCCTTCATTAAGGGGATTCGCCATTTTTACAAAGACTCTCTCTCCTGTAAACATATTTACTTTTCATAATTCCTCTGTAAGTCAGCCCGCTTTGCGACCTGACCCACACTAATATCAATACAAATCAGTGGACGTAGGACTTGCTACCTTAGCATCCGAACCACTTTAAAAGCTTTCTATGCATTTATTTCACTTCGTATATTCATTATCATGTGTTAATCTACCAATCAGGAATACGCACGTGACAATTAGTTGGTGTCACAGATGAGCATCAACAATATATATATATTATGAACCTAAGAGAAAAGAATACAATAATACAATACTTTTCTACTTGAATAAATCTACGAGAAGCAAAATTTTGAGTAAATGGGTTGAGTAATCCTTGAGCAAAACCTTCTTTTAATTTTTTTATTTTCAATTTTTTGCTTCCAAAGATTATAATATAATTTTCATGATTTTAATCAGACCTAGCCTAACCTAAGTCAACCAAAACTTAAATCAAGTCAACGTTATATTGACTTTTAATATGAATTAATAAAAAAATGGGAAATTTTCTTGGTATAAATATAGATAGTAACTCAAATTTCCTTAATAATTTTAAGCAACTGAACGGTGACGTTTGAAATGTAGGAAAATGGTGGGTAAAGAATGAAGAATACCATCCTTTAAAATATAATAAAAGTTTTAATTTGGGAAAGCAAGTTCATTTTTAAACACAAAATAAACTCACAAAACTCATGTCTTTTTTTCCTCAAATTAGAATTAGAAACCTAAAAAAAAAAAAAAAAACATGATTCAACTCTAAAATAAACTAAATTGAAATGAACAATACGCATACCTAACATTGATAAAACAAAAAATTGAGCTAATTGTGGCACATTGAGTAGTGAAAGTTTTAAGACCGAATAACACGAGAAAGAAAAAGAAAAAATAAAAGAGTAAAGAATTTCGGAGATGCCGTGAAGAAATAGAGTGAAGAGGGTTTTAAATTTTTAATATGATATGAGTTTGAAATATATATATTAATAATAAATTTTATATGAAGTTAAATATATGTATAATAGTTATGATTTTTTAAAATCTAAAGGTGGGCCATGTATATATATATTAATAATTATTTTTTACGGTGTATATATTAATAATTAAAAAATATATATATGAGGGTAGGCCCCCGCCTCTGATCTAGATATATAATTGTTACAAAATGAAAGCAAAAATAGAAGCGAATATGTGAATAAATAGTAAATAAATTTATTTGGTTAAGTCAAATTACTTTTCTATGATTGTGATTTGTGGTCTACCAAAATCATTATTACATGTAAAAAAAAATTCCCGATAATATTATTATTATTTAGGAAAGAAAAGTTACAATGGTAGGTGTAATTAATTATGCTACCCATATGCAAATATTAAACAAATAGTCAATTCAAATGCTTGTTTAGGGCAATCCCAAGAGAGAAAACACCCACCTACACACACACACACACACACACACACACACATATATATATATATATATATATATTGCTTTGAAGAAAATATGATATAAATAAATTCTAAATAGAAACCTATTATAAAGTAAAGAGTAAACGACATATTCCCACCCAAGGTTTAGCTAAATGGCAAGTTTCCACCCGTGGTTTTATAAATTCCAAATTCCTTCCATAAATTAACATAAAATTATTTTTGGTAGCAGTTAAAGGTTAAAGTAGCAATTGAACCCCCCATTTCAAACCACCACTAGTCGTCCCACCCATTCCCAACTACGCCCCACCGTATTCTAGTCAAATCAGCTTGAATATGGTGTTGTTGAGCATCCCCACCGCTACCAACAAACTCCCCACAACCCCCTTAACAAAACCCCTCTCTTTCCTTAGCGATTCCACCCCCTAGTGCCGGCAGCCATGCACGATTGACTCGTGTGATTCCAGCCTTTTTTCGGTCGATCCTGATTTCAACAACCCCATCCACCGCCACCCTTTGGCTCATTGATTTCCCCCTTACCAAACCCTTAACCTTCCCGACCTCAACAACCCACCATTCATCGCCCACCACTCAACCTAGGGTTTGTTGCTTTTTTTTTTTTTTTTTTTTTTTGAAATTGGCTGTTGAGGATTGTTGTTTAATGAAATTGAAGTTTGGGGTTTGTTTGAGGGATTAATTGAAGTGTTTTTTGTGGTTGGAAGTGAATTGTAGCTTGGTTGGTTTGGGGACTTTCCACAAGGCAAGAAAAGAAGGGTCGGTTGATGACAAACAGTGAGTGAGGGAAGGTGGTGTGAGGGTGGGTTTTGAAGAAGGGGAATGGGGGTTCGAATAGGTGGTGGTTGGGTGAATTTCCAATGAGGGAGTTGATCGAAAAGTGGTTGCAAAGAAGGGGGGTTTCAAAGACAAATGATCACCGGTTTTCGGCAAACGACCGGAGCAACGGTGGTAGAGAAGGCTGGGGAAAGGTAAGGAGGGTGTAGGGAAGAGTGAGGGATTTGTTTTAGGTGGAAAAGTAGACGGAAAATGGCTAAAACAACTAGCTACGGTGGTGGTTCGAAGTGGGGTAAAAGGCAATTTGGTAATAGCACATGCCAGAACCTAATAGTTACTAATGATGTTACTTGAAGAGTGGGTATCTGGAGTAAATGAAACCAATGATATAAACTTGGGATTGCGCTAAACCTTGGGTGAGAATATATTGTTTACTCTAAAGTAAATCCCAATAATCTTAAACTCGTTACTTATTTATTTGAATTATTGAATGATGATAAAATGGTTCAAACAAAAATGAGAGAAAGGCATTATCACAATAACATAACTTTTCAAACTTAAATAAATTAACACCTACGTCTTAATTCTAAGATTAATTTCTTTTAACCATTTGTGAAAAGAAAATTATCAGATAAATAGGTTTTAGTAAAACTCACTCTCAAAAAGCTAACCTAAGGAGGGGGGAGTTCATTGCCTCAAACAGACATTGTTCTCATGTATACAAATCCTACCATCAACTCAAACAAACGTGACTCAAATACAATGGTAAATGAGTTTCATAAAACTTACTTCTAAAAAGCTAGCTCAAGAAAATCTAATCATATATATATATATATATTATAATAATCTATCAAACTAGCGATGTGGAACAAATATTCCTTTTAACATTATACACATCTCAATCACAATAACTACTTGAATGGACCCTGTAATTACATAACTAAAATTTTCAAAAATGCATTCAATAATTTAGAACCCAAAGTTTGGTAAATAAAAAAAAAAAAAAAAATTTCAAAATTTTGCTCTTGTTTAGGTTTAGCCACTACTCAATATGTATGGCTAGGTTACATTCTTCATCATCGATCAGTCATTAATCATCAACAGTGTACGAGAGAATCGATGTGCATGCAAAGACGCCATTAATGAGTCTTATTAATAATGTAGAGCTTTTGCCAAAACAATACACTGTTTGGTTGGTGCCTTGGTGGCCTAGTTTAATCTGGCTGTCGCTTTTTTGCCTCAGTTCGGGATCAGTGCTCTTCCTAATATCCAAAAGTCAAATTTCTTTCTTCAACCGGTGAGTGTGACCATCACCTAACACTAACAAGAGTGCCACCTCCGTACCGCTTTAGGTTTTGTAAAGTAACACTTACACACTTCAAATTGATGGACTTGATCACTTGACATATAGGGAACGTTTGATTAAGAAAATGTTAGATTTAGATTACTAAAAAGTTAGGTTAACTTAAAAATTATTAAAAATTTGTAAAAAAATGTGTTTGGTTAATTAATGGATAAGTTATATTAATATGTTTAGTTGAGAGAAATAAATTGGTAGATATATTATTTAAATTACTGAATTATCCTCTAATTAAATATTATTTTTTAATATTAATTATTATTTGGATTATTATAACCCTCTTGTATTTAAAAACTTAGCAAAAACAATCTCATAATAAAAGTTTGAAAAATCAACAAAGAACCCTCATAGCCCAGCCACTACCCACCACCGGCAACCATTGCAGGCGCAGCCGGCAACCTAACGACGCACGGAAGGTAGGAAATGGCCTTCGTGCGTCGTATGACCATTTTCGACCAAAGATCTGACCAGAAATGGTCAGACGTGACTGATCGATGACGGATCTAGCTATAACCTAAGCAATCCCACATAACCCTCAACCAAATACCCCCATAGTCTCATTCATTTACAAAGACCATTTTACCCTGACTTTGTCTTATATAACTTTTAGAAAGTGACACTGGTAAACAAAATAAAAGTTTCATGCACGATTTTGAGTGAAGGAATAAATGAAAAATGAAAATTTTAATCTTTTAAAATGACTCTTCCGTTCTAGTCATTGCTTTATATAATCTCAGTCAAAGAAACCAATTTACCTTGTTTTGTCTTGTAACTTTGAATGAGATAAAGAAAGTGGAAAATCCTCTTTTGGTTGACTCTTCCATTCCAATAGTTTTGTTATTCTACTACTTTGAAAGTAACTAGTTTAATTTCAGTCACTCGAGCTTGTCGATTTAAAGGGTAAAAGTGTAACTTCTTGAAGTCTATGGGTTTTAAGAGTCTCAGTAAACGTAAGGGGTGCCAATGAGAAATATCCCCCAACACCAAACATACTCACAAATTCTCTCTCTTGAGTGATCACAAAGTTCGGAAGAATCCAAAGAATTCTCACCCAATCTTGCATTGATATTTAGTTTAGTACCTTTTGATCCCTCTTGTCTTTTATCACTTTCTCCTTACCTCTCCTTTTCACCATCTGAATTCCTCTGATCCTTCTCTCTTGTTGCATAATCACCAAACGATAAAACGAGATCGCTCGATCGATGTTATTGCCTTCCTACTTCACCTCTCAAACTTCAACCACGTAGGAAAAACAACATGGACGTTCGATCCAGAAGAGCTAGACAAACCAGCCCGGACAGAGCCAAACTCTCCCTGCAACACCCCCGCCACCACCAGCCGCCGAAGCTTAAACCCATCAAAAAAGTTCAGGTGGTTTACTATGTCACCAGAAATGGCCTCCTCGAACACCCCCATTACATGGAAGTCTCCCACTTCGCGACTCAGCCCCTTCGCTTAAAAGGTAAATTAAACTATCCATTTTCTTCTTCAAAAGGAAGTGAAATTAATCTTCATTTCTTTATTGTTTTGTAGATGTAATGGAGAGGCTGATCGCTCTTAGAGGCAAAGGCATGCCCTCACTATATTCTTGGTCATGCAAAAGGTATAATATAAATTAAATTAATTATGTGATATGTGAAGTTTAATTTATTTATAAATCAAGATATTTATCTTATTGTAAATGTTTTTTTTTATTTCAGGAGCTACAAAAATGGCTATGTGTGGAATGATTTGTCAGAAAATGATATTATTTTTCCAGCTAATGGAGGTGAATATGTACTAAAAGGCTCTGAACTTCTTGAAGGTCGCTCTGGTAATTAATTTTTTTTTTTTTTTTTGTATTTATTCAAATCAATTAAAATTTATTATCATACTGAAATTTATTTTGTGATTTTCTAGACAATGTAGAGAAATTGCAGCAGTTGAATGTGAGTAGCAGGCAGTTGATTCAAGAGCCAAAGGAACCATTCAGAACCCCAGCGTATGAATATCAAGATTACGAAGATGAGTTTGAGGAAGACGAAGAGAAGACAAGCTTTACAAGCTCCAGGACTTCTCATTCTCGCTGCTCGAGAGGCGTTTCAACGGACGAACTGGACGAACCAGAACCGCCGAAACTCCCGGTCACTGAGTCGACACCAACGTTAACTCGCTCACCTCCATCACTATCTTCCATCTTGTCTCAAGAAAACCCAACCAACAACAATAACAACAAAAACAACAACAACAACACGTCTAGAAGGTTTGAAGATGGTGACCCAGCGGTCACGGAGTCTGCACCGAGTCGTAACTCGGTTTTCCTCCAACTCATTTCCTGCGGAAATCTAGCCGTCCCTAAAGCAAAGAGTAATAATAGCAATGTCGTGAGAAGGAGCAGCAGCGATTTACACAGAGGGGTTCTTTGTAAGAGGGCGGTGAAGGTTGCTGAAGAAGAAGATAAAGATATGATAAGCTTCATGTCTGAGAATCCGAGGTTTGGCAATTTGCAGTCTGAAGAGAAAGAGTATTTCAGTGGGAGCATTGTTGAGTCAGTGAGTAAGGACCGAGTTCAGACTCAGCCTGTTCTCAAGAAATCAAATTCGTATAACGAAGAAAGGTCAGTACTTTCTAACTCTTGTTATTTAACTGTTACTGATGAGCTGACTCGGTTTCGAGTCAATTGAAAAGTTTATAAAAATTCTTTCTAGGTTGACTTTTGTTATATTCTTTTATTAATCTTTATATTTGATATGTATAATGTTTTACTTTCATTAAAGACAAGATCTTGTAAGATTCTTGGTTCATATATCGTATACTCTGTTGAGATATTTTGATTAATCATACGTAGGATGACCTGATTATGTGATTTTGCATGGACGATTCAGGAGCTCGAAGGCTGCAATAATGGAGGAAATCAAAGTGGAGGAAGATGAAGAAGAGAAAAGAACCAATAATGGGGTGAAAACCAAATGCATTCCTCGCAAGAAATCTTCATCATCATCTTCTTCAAAAAAAATCATCAGAAAATGAGTTTATGATCTTTAATTTCATAATTTCCTTATGGTGGAGTTGTTGGAGCAGTCATAATTAGGGTTAAGTTACTAATTATAATTAATTAGAACTTGATTAGTGTTCTATAATCATGATTAAGAGAGAACTGTTTGTTCGGTGGAAAGTTGGAAAAAAAAAAATTTGAAAGGATGTTTGGACCATTCTCCACCGTCTGATTTGGGTTCATACAGCACATCAGATGGCTCAGTACGATATTGTCTTTTCAGTGATTTAATGAGAAAGATCTTTCGTAATATTTACTGTTATTTATTTATTTTCATAATGAATTTTGATATTAAAGTAGTTATTGATGAATGATGATTGATGAATATTGAATAATAAAAAGAAGAGCAATTGACGTGTTCACCCTTGTTTTATAAATTTCAGATTCCCACATTTAAAGAAACATGTTATTCCGTTAATGATTGTTGAGTTTTGACATAGATGTAGATGACGCTGTTACCAAAATGTCATTCCATCTTCTTCTCCTTTATCTCCCCATTCTCATCTCCAACCACCGCAACCTAAAACCGCCACCGCCCACCCTCACTGCGTTGTGCTTGCACGATTGCATTTTCCAACCGCATCGTGCAACTCATGATAGCGACGTGCCCACCTCACTGCCCCATCACACACCCGACCCTTACCATCTATCACCCTTTGCCTTTCTCGAACCCCACGACCGTCTATGCCATTTGGTTAAAGAAGTTGGTTTGTTATTTATAGTGTTGGATTGACAATTGATTTTTGGTGATTTGCAGGAGTTTTTGAGTTTGCTTGTGTTGGTTTAATTGGGTTTTTTTTTTTTTTTTTTTGGTTTTTCGCTATTCCTATCTGTTATGCCTGAAAAAGTAGGGCTGATGCGGATACCCTATCAACATGAAGTGGTTAGGATTTGAGAAAGTTCTGCGACCGCTCACACGCACTCACGTCGTATAATGACATAAGTGGCATGCTTCTGTTAGTGCAGTGGGTGAGTGTCAGATTAGCGAATAGCTGAATATCGTCCACATGTCAAATCCATGCACAAGACAAGGAAATCACTTGGGCAAGTGAGCAATGAGACGCAGAGAATGATTTGCACAGTATCCACCCCACTTGCAGAATAAGTAATCATGAACTTGGTTTATTCCAGTATAAATTGAAGATTTCTCTCTCATTTGCGGGATTAGCTAATCTTACTCTAGAATAACTCTCTCTCTCTCTCTCTCTCTCTCTCTCTCGTACTCTCGAAATTATAACTCAGGTTGCTGAACGCGACCTGACTTGATTTTCTTATTAATACAATATCAGTGGATGTAGGATTCACTCTTGGGCATCCGAACCACTTTAAACATTACTCTTCATCCTTTATTTAACCAAACATTTCCATATCACGTGTGACCTCTAAGTCTAATTAGCATTTCTCACGTGCGATTAGTTGATATCAAAATCAAGCATCAACACTATCTCTTTTCCATGGCCCCCACCCCCAACGCTCACCAGATGTTCCACGAAACGCCCCACCCACCAAGCTGCTCGCCTTCCTCCTATGCACGCGATCCAACACGTGCAGGACTGATGGGTGATCTTGGGTGGGGATGATAGGTTTGGTGCGTGGAAGCCAGTGAAGTGAATGGTGGTGTCCAGGTTGATTTTCAATGTTAGAATCAACAAAAAATGGGCTTGGAGTGCATGTACCTTGGATAAGTGGCAGTTGGTGATTGAAGGGTGTTCTTGGGTGGTAATGAAAGGGGTTTTGGTGTGTGGGTTAAGGGAAAGCGTTTGGTCAACACCAGAATCAAGTCAGATTGGCGTGAGACGAGAGTCGCGAGGATGGGTTTGGGTCATGGGATAGGATTCCAGTCGAATGAGATTTGAGATTTGAAATGACTATTTTACCTTTTAGTTATAATATTAAATATTTTTCTATTAATTTAAAATTAAAAAATATAGAATTTATGAAACGAGGGCGAGAACTTGACATTTCACTTTACCTTAGGTGGGAACATGTCGTTTACTCCAAAAAGAAATTAATAATTATGCAAATGTGAATGCACATGATCTGCCTCCTTTTTAGCGTAATTTCTCTCCACAATATAAGCTAAAGTATTAAGCATCAATAGGTTCGAGGATTAGCATTAATTAAATTAAATTAAAATTAAACCATTGGTCAAACTAGCTCTCTTGCTCTCCATGGATCTGTTTTGGGAAATTTAACTTAAGCTTTCTCCTCCACTAAGTTAGCTTCTACACATGCACACTTCACAAAATATATGATGTTTTTAATCATCCAATTAATCTTTTAATTATCTCTTAAATCCATGTTATTAATATTATTTTATGACCATAATTCTTGTATTAATTCGATGATCAAATTAACTTGTATTAATTCAAGCATCTTCTTGCTAATCCCAACATTTTAATGATCTAAGCATATAATTAAGCAAATCTATTGAAGATATTAATTACCAAGTAGATCTAGCCGACCATAATATTAATGATCTCATACAAATAGAGAAGAAAATGCCGCAAGAAGAGCTATCTTTTAATGCTATTCATGTGCAATCTACCAAGTTCACTAAACTCCCTTAATATATATCACTCTACGTTGCCTCTCAACTTTCAGTTTGCTCCTTCAGTAACCAAATCAGTTTCTTCATGGCAGCCATGGCTAGATTGTTGGTGCTTTTCGCAGTGGTTCTGGTCCCGGTGCTCGTGAATGGACAGAAGGCTCCGTTCACTGTCCGCGGCCGTGTCTACTGCGACACTTGCCGGTGTGGCTTTGAGACCTCTGCCTCCACTTACATTCATGGTAACACCTACCCCGTTGCTTGTTTAATTTCAGCCTACGAAGTAGATTCAGCATTATATTTAGCATGGGTAACATCCTTATTTTCAGTTGTTGAATTAAGTTCTACAATATTATGTTATATGCTTCGAAGACTGTGTCTCTTTCAGGTGCAAAAGTTAGAATTGAGTGCAAAGACAGGGATACTCTGCAGCTAAAATACAGCAAAGAAGGAGAGACAGACTCAAAAGGAACATACAACATCCAGGTTGAAGACGATCACTTGGATCAAATTTGCTACGCCAAGCTCGTTAGCAGCCCGATGGCGAGCTGCAAAACACCAGGTCCAGGACGAGACCATTCCCAAGTCATTCTCACTCGTTCCAATGGAGCCGTTTCTAATCTCCATTATGCAAATGCTCTCGGATTCCTGAGGAATCAGGCACTCTCAGAATGCGCTCAATTTCTTAAGCAATACCAGCTCCAAGACGACGTTATTTAAAAGACGGGATCACGACCAGGATTCTCTCCTGACCTGAATTTTACTTGAACAGAAAACAAAACTGTTTTAAGCGATTCTATTCAGGATGATCCTAATTCTTAGAATACTATAAGAAGAGTGTTCTCTTTATTATGTTTCTTTTTACATGATATGTAGTTTGGTCACTTCTCATGGCATTAAAATCTTTAATATTTTGCATTTGAATTCACATTTGAATTTTCCTCCAAGACAGTTTATTATATGGTCTCTAAGTTCGAATTTTCTTGACTTCTGAGATTTAAGTGGAGAATTGTAATGATTGATTAATTGAATTAATAGAGGTATGTATAAACCATAAATTATGTGTAGCTTAGTACATGTGTTCTAATATTTTTTTTTCGAAAAAAGGTTCAAAACTCAAAATTTTATATCAAAAGATCAGTTAATGGGATAACCTCATTGAATCAATCGCTAAATTTCCGGAGAAACAGTATAGTATTATCTGCACTATGTGACAAATGATTTTATGTGCTGTAAAGCAGTTAAATTTGTCCTCACTTAACGGTTTTTTAACCTACCCAGCTTAATTTCTCCGAAAGACTTGGCGCCAAACTCTGACTCATGGAAACAAATCACAAGAACTCTCTCGCATTATTAAAAATAAAATAAAATTTATTTTTAAAAAAATAAAAATAAAACATAAGACCAATCCAAGAAAATCAATTTAAAAAAAATCTCTACAAATCCATGCACACAAGAAACCTAGATTTTTTTTCTTTTTAAATATTTTTTTCAAGCTCTAGATGGTGTCATTTCAGCCCTGGAAATTGGATTTTTCAATCAAATTTGCGTAATTGGATGAACGAATTATTCCAATATTTGATGCCAACTTGGAAATGACCAAGGCCACCGGTTCCACTATGAGCGGTCTTGGTATACCTGAAAACAATTCTTTCAAGAACGATAAGAAGAAGAAGGTATTATATTCATATTTTTGATATTCTTTGGATATATTTATATTTTAATAATTAAGAAATTACCAATGAAATTGAATTAATAATTATTTGTTTCTTTTTTAATCGAAATTTCGGGAAAAAGTCGATTCTTCCGAAGATTTTTGGTTCAAAGAAAAATGGAAGAGGTCCATCAGAAGAGGATATAAGTAAATTATCAGATGACGAAGGAGGTCCTGGTATTCATCTTCTTCTTTTTTTTTTTTTTTTTAATCTTTAATTTCAATCTATTGTTTTTCTTCTTTGTTGGTGTATAATTATTCAATTTGGATTTGGTTCGGTAGATATTGAGAAAAAAGTGGCATCAACAAGAAAAGCTTTCATTGAGGCGGCTCCTGTAACGAGAAAAAGGTTCCTAGGTAAACATAAAAAAAATCCATGTACTGTTCATGAAGATTATGGGGACAAGTTATATACATGTATAATAATTTTATATAATATAAAATTTCATGAATTATTGAAGTATTTGGTGGGTCAGCATTGATTGAACCTCTTGGCAATGGGTACAAGCCACGTAATTGATGAACAGGAGACTAATTTCCCCTTACCTCTTGCAAATAATTTTGGTAGCTCACCTAACAAGAATGAGTTTTGATTTGGCAGCCAGATATCTATAATTAAATGGAAGAAAAATACAATGGAGTAGATGTAGATCAGTGAAGATTTCATATTGATTTTGACCCTTTTAGGCATACCATTTGAGAATTTATTGTAAAATTATGGTGTTAATTTATTATCTAATCCCAGAAAGGCAGACCAGTGTATCAATTGAAGGCTTAAACTTGTCAACGTTTGAGCCACCTATGGCACCAGCAATTGAAATTCAGAAACTCAGGTATGATTATTTTCTTTGTTAATGGTGATTTCTTTGCTTAATTAATCAATTAGATTGTTGCTTTTGATCAGGCTTGATGTTGGGCTTGTAGGATTTTTGTTGCAACTTGGAATGTTGGAGGAACGACTCCCACCCAGGGCCTGAATCTTGAAGATTTCCTGCAGGTTGAAGGGTGCTCTGATATATATGTTTGTGGGTAAGACTCACTCTGAAAATTTCCAGAAACTTGCACTTGCAGAAGTGCTTTTGATTAAAGCACTTTTCCTGTGATGTTTCCTTGTCAGGTTTCAGGAAATTGTTCCACTGAGTGCTGGAAATGTTCTTGTAGTTGAGGACAATGAGCCGGCGGCAAAATGGCTAGCCCTCATATATCATGCACTAAACAAACCATGTAATGATTCAATCTATTCATCTTCAGATAAATCTCCAGGTTCCAGGCTCCAAAAAAGTAACAACAATAACAACTCAAAGGAGATAAAATCACCAAGCAGCCTGAACTTCTTCCAGAAGCCGAATCTGAAACTCCTAAGCAGAAATTTAAGGGCTGACAGTGCCCTTTTGAAGGCCTGTAATTGCCCTCTGGAGTCACGGGCAAGGGAGTGGAGAAGAATAAGAAAGATCAGTGATCGGACAATGTGTAAACTTGACACTGATTGTCTGAAACCTCACAGCCATGGAAGTATTGAAGAGTTATTATCAGTGGTTGAGCTTCCTGATGACTCATCACATTGTTCATCACCAAGCGAGATGAGTTATTGCCTTGTAGCAAGCAAGCAAATGGTTGGAATTTTCCTCTCAATATGGGTTAGAAAAGACTTGGTGCCTCACATTGGTCATCTTAGATTTTCTTCAGTGGGAAGAGGCATCATGGGATGTTTTGGCAACAAGGCAAGTTGAATCATCGTTTATTTAAGGAATTACAGATAATGTGACATCTCTGTCGATAAAATGAGTATATAGATAATTTGACATGTTTATAGACTAAATAATTATATAAATAACGTGATATGTCTATTTGTCGAAAAGTATTCCTAATTTTGATTTAAATGTGGCAATGTCACAGGGATGCACATCAATAAGCATGACAGTGCACAACACAAGTTTTTGCTTCGTGTGTAGTCACTTAGCTTCAGGGGAGAAGGAGGGAGATGAACTCAAAAGAAATGCCGATGTCGCCGAGATCCTTAAGAGCACTCAGTTTCACAAAATTTGCCAGAGTCCAAATCCTATAGCCCCAGAAAGAATAATTGATCACGAGTACGTAAATTTGTATTAAAAACACTAATTGATCACGAGTACGTAAATTTGTATAAAAACACTAATTGATCACGAGTACGTAAATTTGTATTAAAACACTCATTATTGTCTCAGGAATTGTCTCAAGTTAATGTTTGTATGTGCAGCCGAGTGATTTGGCTTGGAGATTTAAACTATAGAGTGTCACTGAGCTATGAAGAAACAAGGGTCCTATTGGAAGATAATGACTGGGACTCCCTGCTTGAGAAAGACCAGGTTTGTTTTTTGAGTAAACTATTTTTTTCCCACCCTAAATAATGAGTTAACGATACTTTCCCATATACAAACATTTAAAATATTATTTTATTATATAAATTTATATTTCGTTTTTAATTCTGACATTGTTGTGACTTCATACTATCATTATTCTCTTCTTCGACCATCACTTATTAAAACCCCTCAAATCCTACCGTTACCATTATTCGCTTGCATTGATCCCATTACCATTCTCTTCTTCGATCATCACTTATTAAAATCTCTCAAACTCTACTCTAATTGACCCTACTAATCATTAGTAATCGAGAGATTAGGGTTTACGTAAGCCACTTTTCTCAAATCAAATTTTGATTATTCTCAACTATTTAAATTCAATATTCTATTACTAAAAAATTCATCATCATTCTATTTTTAAAAGCCTTAATAACCTTATACTAAATTTATTTTTTATTTATTATTAAAATATAAATTTAGATAATAATATAATATTTTAAAATTTCTAAAAACATTATCCTCTTGTCTTTTCTGTAAATTTGGCCCACAAATTTATTAAAATAAAGTACCACGTCCCACCAGTTGATTCAAGCCTCTGTCAATATAATAATCTTGTCCTTACTACATAACAAACATCATATCTTTCTGGGGTCAGTCACCAGGGTCAATAAAGAACCTTTTAAGATCTGAACTGTAAATTCGACATAATTCAATACTAAATATGTTTAGATAGTTGATTCTGAAGTCATGGAAGGACTTCGTTACCGATTATAATTCACTGGGTTGACTAGCATTAATTTGTTTATACAGTTGAATAAAGAGAGGGGAAGCAGGGAGGACCTTCAGTGGATTTAGTGAGGGAAGGATTTTCTTTGCTCCGACCTACAAGTACTCACATAATTCAGATAATTATGCCGGCGAAACTGTTAAATCCAAGAAGAAACGGCGAACCCCAGCTTGGTATTTTCATTTCCTTTGAATTAATGAATCATCATAAGTGATTTAACACATTATTTAGTATAAAAAATTTGGAATACTACTTGAGATGTGTAGCATCTCTCCTATCATATCCACAATTTTGAATCCGATTTGCAGGTGCGACAGGATATTGTGGCGTGGCAATGGCATCGAACAGTTATCATATATTCGCGGCGAATCAAGATTTTCGGATCATAGACCTGTTTGTGCTGTGTTTTCAGTGGAGGTGGAGAAGGATGTAGTGAATAAAATCAGCATTAACAGGTTGAGGAAGGGATTTTCTTGTGCGAATAAAAAATTCGAATATGAAGATTGCATACCTCAAAGGCATAGCTTTTATGATTACTGACTAAAAAGCTTAGAAGTTGTACATTTTATTAAGATCACAAAAAAAGTTTTCACTTAACCCTGTGTATTATTTTTCAATTATTGTAGCAAGTGGCCTCTGGAATATATAAGTAGGAAATTGATTCAATTAATTTCACTATGTCTTTCAATGACATCATAAAACTTTTGCTACATGATATAGAGACTCTAATGTGTTCAATTTTTTAGTAATTAAACTTTATTTTATCAAAAAAATAACAAAGATTATTATTACATTACAAGTTTATGATACAATAATATAAACAAACAGAACAACAATTTTAAATATGACACAAATATAGATAACGTGATACATCCGTCTTATCTAGATATATTTTACGAGCATTTTGCTTACAGAAAGCAAGCTGTAAATCAACTTGCTTTTTACTTAAAACACACAACTTGGTAGTGATCTCCAACAATAACCAATCCGCACTTGATCCCCGAAGACACTAAAACTAGAGAAAAAAGCAACTCAAGAAGCTTAATAAGGTGAAGAAAGGAATGACATGAATGAAAGTAAAATCATAGCTAAATGTAAAGAAGCTTAATAAGGTGAAGAAAGGAGTGACATATATGAAAGTAAAATCATAGCTAAATATAAAGATCATCAGTCAATTAACTTCTCTTCTTCAAGCTTTTGCTTTCATTCTTCATATCCCAAATCCCAAATTGAAGTCACTCCTTGATCAATTGTCTCCGCTTCTAAAGAATCACAGCACTTGTTTCCGTGTTCCTCTGGATGTCAAATGCACCATCAATGGCTAGATCTTCAATTCCACCATCCCAAAATCCTCCATAATCTTCCAGTACTCCTGCAGCATTAATGCCTCCTGCTGCTCCATCGTGGCTTTGCCTTCAATGTCAAACTCTCCACGCTCGCTGCTAACACCTCAAATTCCTCTGAACTTCATTACAGGTGCCACAATTTCAGCCCCCAATTACCTCATCAAATCCCGTGTAAACTTGTGTAAACTTGTCCTGACAAGTTTTGAATCAATTATATCACGTGTAATTTCTAATAATAACTTAACACTTTACACGTGCAAGTCATTTATGTAAAAAACAAGCATCAACAAAATTATTTCGATGAAGTCTAACCACCATTTCCTTTCACAAAATACACTTTCCAATAGCTTATGACTATTTTGGAAATGATTTTTTTCCTTGTAAATGATTTTCTCTGCATTGATTAATATCTCAGTCTTGTATCTAATTAATCAATGATAAATGATTTCACATAATTATTCATTAATTAAAACCAAACATACATAATTAATACGGTTGATTATACAGAAAAGAAAAATCATGCAAATACATGTATACGTAACATGATATTAATTAAGTTTTTGCCTTCAAAGAGTTCAATTACGTAAGCTGTTTGTGACGTGTTTTCTGTGGAGGTGGAAAAGGATGTAATGAATGAAATCAGCATTAACAGGTTGAGGAAAACGAATATGAACATTGAATACCTCAAAGGCATAGCTTCTATGAATACGGACTAAAAAGCTTAGAAGTTGTACATTTTGTTAAGATCACAATAGAAGTCCTTCACTTTTGAATCTATATATTATTTTTTATTGTCTTTCAATGACATTATAAGGATTTTGCTACATGATATAGAGACTCTAATATGTTCAATTAACTTTTATTTTATTAAAGAAATAACAAAGTTTATGATCCAACAATCTGAATACATAGAATAACAGTTTTAGATATTACACAGTTATAAGTTTATGATCCAATAATTTGAATACAGATGATGTGATACATTGGTCTTACCTATATATATTTTACCTGAATTTTGATTCAATAATATGCGAACTGTAAACCAACTTACTTATTACCTAAAACACACAACCTTCGTATTGATCTCCAACAAGAACCAAACTGCATTTAATCCCCAAAGACAGTAAAACTAAAGAAAAAAGCAACTCAAGAAGTGTAATAAGGTGAAAAAAAGGAGTGACGTATATGAAAGTAAAATCATAGCTAAATATAAAGATCATCAGTCAATTAACTTCTCCTATTCAAGCTTTTGCTTCACTCTTCATATCCCAAATCCCAAATTGAAGTCACTGCTTGACCAGTTGTCTCCCCTTGTAAAGCATTCACATCAGTTGCTTCCATGTTTCTCTGGATGTCAAATGCTCCATCAATGGCTAGATCTTCAATTCCAACATCCCAAAATCCTCCATAATCTTCCAGTACTCCTGCAGCATTAATGCCTCCTGCTGCAACCTCTCCAACTTCTTTCACACTTTCATTTGCACTACTGTTGTTCCCATATTCAACATTCTCCAGCTCCGAATTCAGCCATTCCTGAAGATTCAACCCTCCTTTGTTGCTATAATCTACAGAACTGGGAAGACTCATCATTGGTGGACTGAGAGAGCTCAGAGTGCTATTTGTGGTGGAGAAGCTTCTCCAGGCTGATGAATCTGAGTCCAGATCAATATTTTCTTCAGCACTATGCTCACTCTCCTGATCCGTCCTATGTGAACACTGAGACTCATGGTCGCTTCTTGAGTTCTTGTCCACGAATCCTAGCCCAATTTCATTTTGCTGGCATTTCGAGTTCTGGCACGCATAGAGAGTGTTCTCTTGAACCTCTCTCTCAAACACACACTTCCTTTTCTCACTTCCACGCTCATCTTTCTTGCTCCCTTCAGCTTCTCCTTCTTCTTCTTCTGCTGTTATTTTGAGACACTTCTCAGTGAGCTCCAAAAGCGCTTCTTCCTGGTTAATCACTTTCGACCAAGTGGCCGACTCTCTCGCGGTCATTTTATGCTGCAAACACTTGGATTGTCTCACCAATCTCCTCACTTTATTCAACTCCGAGGACATGTGTTTGATCACCGACGCCAAAACACTAACCTTCCAGGCCTTCTTCAAATCATGAGGCTTCCTATAAGGCGGAGGGCCATGTTCCTGAGACATCCCTTGCTCGCCCCACCAATTTTCTTTCCCCGTCGGCCACCACGGAGGAGCCAAACCTCTGTCCAGCGGAAACCGCCTCTGCGACGGAGCACAATGTTGCATCAGAGCCGATAAAAGAGACCCCAGAGTCGTATCCTGCAACTCATAAAGAAGATACATATTCGAAATCAAGTCCACCTCTCCATCTTCGTTCTCCAAAAGTGGTGCCATGAACTCAGCAACGGCGAGAGGAGCTTGTTTGTCAAAACAAACTTTTTCTTTCCACCATTCTCGCAAGCTATCAGATGAGCCAGTTACAGGTTTTCCCTTTTCAGGAACAATCCCATAGACGAATCCTTGGCCTTTGCAGACCTCCATGATTTTCACCATGTATTTGAGGATCAAATCTTGAGCTCTTGACATCTTCTTCTGCCGGGACGCTTGTTGTCTTGAAGAGGATTCAGCTTCTTCGTCTTTGTGCTTCTCCTTGAGCTTTTGCATCCGCGCACGATCCTTCCACATCCGCTTCTTGAGCTCATCATAGTCTATCTCTTCCGACTCATAATCCGGTTCTTCTCCTTTTTCTTCATGCTCATCCAAACCAGGTCTCAAAGGATATTCATAAATTTCAACCATGTTTGCCTCGCTACTTTTAGTCATCTATACACACCTCCTTTCTTCTTCGCAATAAGGAAACTAGTCACTCGCTTTTCATCTGTATCGAGTATGTGGTATAAGACCAAATTCAAAGTCGCAGAAATATATATACAACCACAACGGCGGTGTAAGTACACGTACAACCAAATATCTTACAGACGTACCACGTTATCCGGATACATAAACTATTACGCGTATTAATCACTATTACAATGGATGATTTTGAAACTTTATTGATCCACCGCAAGATTATGAACTCTTGTGGCGTAATCAAGCTTGAAGACAAATAACTATTCACGATGTGAAGAGCCCAGGGGATGAGTTTGAGAAGGGTGAGGTGGGATTTGATGAGGTAATTGGGGGCTAAACCAAGCGTGGAGAGTTTGACATAGAAGGCGAAACCACGAGGGAGCTTACGTAATTTGTAAGCTTGTTTGTGACTGCATGGAAAGCTATTTAATAATGCAGGCAGAGGCTCTTTATCACTTGGGAAAAGTTTTAGGCATGTCAAGACGGATATCTCACATCATTCTATTCATATATTTATTCATTAAAAATTAATTATATATGTGATAATTTTAAGGAACACGTCTATCGTAAGTTAATTTAAACATATCGAATAAGATGAATAATTTGGTACATTGATGTAGTGATTAGGATAGTGTTTTTTCGATACAAGTTGTTTTGACGAAGTCCAACCACCATTTCCTTTCAGAAAATTAATACACTTTCTAATAAGGGTGTTCGGTTTCGAGTACCCTGCACTTTTTGAAAGAATAGGAACCGACGGTTCCTTGAAATTTGGAACAAGAATCAGAATCGATGATTCCGGTTCCTAGGTACCTAGAACCAGAATGTAACAATGGTTCCGGTTCTGGTTCCAGTTCTGGGTACCCTGTAAAATTACATGACCCCCCAAAAGTTTTTAAAATGGTACAAAAACCCTTAAAAACTTACAAATACCCCCCCACCTAGCACTTGTTAACAAAAATAAAATTACAAATTATAAATTCAAAATTCAAAATTACAAACTCCATTACTTTGTAAAGGTAGATTCTCAAAAGTCAAACCAACTTACTTTAAATGTTATGAAATATAAATATAAATATATTCACCTTACTTTTTCTACAAAAGCTTTTATTAACCCCCCTAATCTTTAATTTTATTTTATATTAGTCTCGATTCCTGGTTCTTGGTTTCTGGTTTCGGTTCTAAAAATTTGGAACCGGAACCTACCCATTGACGACTAGTTCAGGGTAGGAACCGGAACCAAACCCAGAGTACCCACCGGTTCAGGTTCCAACCGGTTCTTTTGAACACCCCTACTTTCTAATAGCTTATGACCATTTTGGAAAGCTTTTTTTTTTTTTTTTTCCTTTAGAAATGACTGTTGTATCTAATTAATCAATAATAAATGATTTCACATAATTATTCATTAATTAAAACCAAACATACATGATTAATACGGTTAATTAATTATACAGGAAAAAAAAAAAAAAAAAAAACCATACAAGTACATGTATACGTAACATGATATTAATTAAGTTTTTGCCTTCAAAGAATTCAATTGCGTAACCTGAAACTTGAACATTTAGTGAGGACTGAGGAAATGCATGGAGATATTTGGTCAGAGTTCTATTACGTAACTTCAAGCTTATATTGACCATTCATTAAGGAGTGCATGGGCTACAGTTGGTCTTGACCTAAGCTTTAATTAATCTTCATGACGAAATTGGATGAAGATGACAAAACATCTTGCGTATAAACCTGAAAATATTGCCCTAATTTTCAACATTGGAAACCCTAAAATACGCTAAGAGATTTGCTTCAAATTATAATAATACCGAATGCATGATAAACTAAAATAATGGATTGATGACAATAAATGGATATATTAATTACTCGATAAGTGAATTTATTTGTATAATTAGTTATACATACGCTCATGTGTGGATCGAAAACAATGGATTGATGACAATAAATTTTTCATTTTGAAGAAATTATGTATGGTCGATTATTCGATAAGTGAATTTATTTGTATAATTAGTTATACATACATTCATGTATGGATCAAAAATACGTGAATTAACAATTAATTAATTTTTGTTAACTCATATTTAGTTAACAAATGTTTTATATTTCAAGTCCGGATTTAAAGTCTATAAGATAAGGAGAGCTTCTCGTCAAAACTTTAAAAGAAATAGTTCGACAATGTTTTTAAATTAAATTTAAGTTGAAAGATCAAGACTTTATATATGAATTTTACATTAAAAGATTGAATATTGATGTACAATTCTATCGTGCCAATGATAATATTATTGGTCCGGTTGTTTTATTATTTCATACCCTATTCCCAAAATAGTTGTTTGTTTAATTATTTAGGAAATATTGTTATATTTTATTTAATTATTTTTAGACCCTTTAAGTTTATTAATTTAATTAAACACACCCAAAAAAAGTTTAAAAACTAACAAAAACACCCCCACCCACCCATAGTTGCCAAATTCCGGCAACCACCTATCGGTGGTAGCCGAAATCTGTCACAACAGCGTAAAAATGACTGAAAATGGCCGATAATTCGTCGATCTGGCCTTTTCCAACTAGATCCACGTGGATCGGCCGCCGCTCAGTATCACTACACACCACTCGGCAGGTGGGTGGGTGCGGGCGTTTTTGTCATTTTACAAAAAATTTATATATTGGGGTGTTTAGTTAAATTAGCAAACCTAAGGGGTTTTTTGTTAAATTTTAAATTTTACCTCGTAATAATCACCCTATTCAACTACTCAATATTATTCCCAAAATCCCATCTAAAATAACTAACCAAACAGATCAATATGGTTTTTTCATAATTATTTGATTGATACTTTTCAAGTATTCATTATTAATTCTTAATATTTAAGTATTCATTATTAATTCTTAACTTATACCACTTGGAAAAATGTATGATTAATAACCCAATAATCTTGGAGAATTAATAATATAATTTATCCCTCTTAGAAAAATGTATGATTAATTACATTATTAATGGGTTTAATACAAGATTCTTAATTTAAGTTTAATTCTCGTTATAATCATTGCTTGATTTTTGCAAATAGGATTAAACCATACACACAAAATTTATTTTACTTTTTACAAACTAAATAAATCACATTCTTAAATGAAATAGATCCTGGCCCTTTATTACTCATCAATTATTTAAATAGATCATAATAATTGAAAATATTATATAATTAAGATGGAGAGGCAACATGAATTTGTATGATAAGCATATGATAAATCTATCTTTACATCAAAATCAAAGTTAAAAAAAAAAAAAAAAATGATCATTAAAGGTGACTTTAGCATATCCTAAGTAAATACAAAGATATAAATAAAGTGCAAATTAAATAAGATAATGTTTAATAATTTTGCTTTTTGCTTTTCTTTTTAATAATTTTGACAAAAGCCTAAAGGAGGACAGGCTAGCAACTCATCAAAGATCTACAAAATTAAAGAACAAAAGAGGCCTCACAAGGGATCCACAATATTCTTGTAAGATTTATTAATTGATTTCTTAAATTATTAAGAAATCATATATATAATATAATAACCCATTTGAAAAGAAAAAAAAAATCCCAATTTTTCAAATTAAAAATTTTTTTTCAAAAGTTTTAAGTGAAATCATAATAATAATAATGATTAATTGCCTAAATTGTTCTAAACAACTTGAATGATAAGGGTTAGAAAAATAAATTAGAGTTCTTATATTGGTAAATTTTTATTATGACAATAATAATTACATTTACCAACCAGAATTAATTACATATTTTATGCCCCATCAATTTTTATTTCTTTTTATTTTATTTTTTTAAGCTTTACATTTTTTTTACAAAAAAATAAATATTTTTTTAATCTCTAATTGTTCAAACTTTTGTCTTTGGATTATTTGCTAAAGTGGAATTACATTTCTTCTTTTTGACCTGTCTGCCAAAAGGACCCAATTAATTTAATAATTTATCTGACTCAGCAATTAATCACATTATTAATTAAATTATTCACATCAGATCTATCCCTGTCAAGCTTCAATTTTATAACATTAACCTCCATCCTGGTTTTAGGCGGCCAAGATTCTGTTCCCCCATTAAATAATAATAATAATAATAATAATAATAATCCTTCCAAAGTACATTCAATGTACAAATTTATAAGTAAAAATGTATATTACGAGCATATATTATATATCCGCCCCTTCAAAGTATGCCATGTTGTTGATTTGTACATGTATAACGATAGTAAGATTATTAAACGTTTATGATAATTCTAATTAAGTAGGTGCATAATTAGTGTATCAAAAATGCTATATCCACCGAAAAAATTGCATCGAAACACGTGTAACTTCTTTTCTTTGCCAGGAAGCCAAAAATTGCACCGAAACGCACCCCACTTCTTCTTGTTCATGGCCTTCCATGGCTTCTTCATTGACTCCCTCCATCAAATCTTCACTTGGGTCATCTAAATCAGCCTTTTTGCAGCATGGGTTCTCTTTGCAATTCGTAACTTTTCCTGGGTTTTTCATGAAAGCTCGTTCCTTTGGTGTTTTTGCCAGAGGAGCTACGCAAACCTTAGCACTTGAACCTGAACTCAAGAAGCAGATAATGGACGATGCAGTTAGGTGATGTATTGCGTGAAGAGAGCTCAAATGAAACTTTGAGAGGCTAAATATCAGCTTGAAGAAAAAAATGCAACTGTTGAGTCAACTTGAAGCTTTTTAATTAGAGTAGGGACGGGCGTCCATGCGTCCTTACACAATGGACGCTCGTCAATTCCAAATGGACGGGCGTCCATTGTGTAAGGACGGGCGTCCATATGTAATGGACGCCCGTCCATTCCAGATTTTTTTTTAAAATTTTTATATTTTAAAAAAAAATTAATGTGTTGAATGGTCTGAGTCAGGAGACACGTAGGCCGGTATAAAATTTCGGTGTAAAAACCCCAGTGTCTGTAGCATTGTTGATTAATGTATTTATATCCGCTCAACTTGTCAAATCTGATACACGTGTACAAGTTTACGAGTAAAAATATATATTACGAGTGTATATATATATATGTCCATTCCATGTATGCCACGCCATTTACTTATACACACATAATGATTACACATTTATTATTATACACTTACATTCATACATTATTAGACATATACATAATTGGTATAATTGTATCCAATCAACTAGTTAGATGTAACGGGCACATACATCATAATTGAAAAGGTGTTTGACTAACATATACGATTCTATTCAACCAAAACTCCCACATCGTCGAGTGTAACTAAATGTACATTTTCATTGTATTCGGCTTATCTCGATTTTCTTTAAAACAAAAAATTATTTAAGTTGTTTAAATATGTTATATACACATTATTAGTAAATTAATATTTAATCATTTAACTTGAGGCTTGACGACAATTGACAAGACCTTATATGGAAAAAAAAAAATTAATCACTTGCTTAATTAACTCAACTTTAAGCAAAGGAAAAGATTGAAAAGAATATTGAATTTAAGTAAGTGGGACATTACTAAAATTTGCACAAATGACCAGAAAAACTGCAAAAGTGACCACAATTTCCTCATAATAAAAACAGAGAACATGTATTCTCTCTGACAAATTTTACTGTTTTCAACATTTTCTTCTCTACACATTTATTAAAAGTGACCCTAGTTGGCTATTTCTCATCCATTCACAGCTCTATAGTTAGGACCTATCAGAAAATAAATAAAATAAATATGTACAACAAATAATATTAAGGATCAATTTCAAAAATTATGAAACACCCACCTGTTAAAATTACTAAAAACCTCTTAAAATATTGAAAACTTTAATAAAAACCCTTTAAAAAATTTGAGAAAAAAGTAAAAAAAATCCTCCATTAATGTTAAAAAACTAAAATAAATAAATACAACATTAATTAAAAAAATTATTAAACACCCTCCTCTTAAAATTACTAAAAACCTTTTAAAATATTGAAAAATTTACTAAAAACCCTTTAAAATATTAAAAAAATTTAAAATTTTACTAACATAACGTTATAAATGATAAAAAATTAATCAATTATGATAAATATTCCATAATAACAAAACATTGATATAACTACATTATCGAATTTCCTTTGAAATACCCATATATGTTGGTTTTAATCTTAAACTATACAATAATCATATTTTATTATCATTCAATCTAAATCTAATAATAATTATTGACTCATAATAAGTGATTAATTGAGAAGATATCTAATTAATTAAGTAATAAAAGCAAAATCTTAAGGCATGGGTGACAGAAAGATGAATCTCAAACAATAAGGGGTGATTTGTATTACAGTAAACCTTAGGGGAGTTCCATAAAATTAATCCTCCGTTTGCGTTTAAGTTTTGGAGACGTACTGATTCACACACAGAGAACGAGGCAACTCCATCTCTGTTCTCTCTGTCACACAGATTCCCTCTCTCTCTCTCTCTCTCCATTCACTTTTTTCTTCTTTCTTTACTTTTCCAATCTTTTATTTTCGTCCTTTTCTCTCCCTCTCTCTCTTCACATTTCTGCACAAATCTTGATTTCATTTCAACCAACAGGCACCTCTTTTGGCTCCTGCTACGTTTCTTTCGCTCGTTTCTCTCTGTTGATAGCTTCCATTTCCTATAATTAATTTAATGCCCTTCAATTTCTGACCCACCATACTCTTCTTTTCTTTGCTTTTCCTCCTTGTTCTTTGCTCCTTGAAAGCTACTCCTCCCCTGTTTCACTCTTTTTTTTTTCCTGTTTTTTTTACTCTCTTGTCTTACTTGACACTAGGGTTGATAAGTTCACTGAAACCATGTTATAATCCTCTTAAATGAGCTTTCTCCAAGTGGGTTTTTAGCTTTGTGAAGTCTTCTGCTTTTACAAGTTTTAAAGAGGTTTGCTCTGTTTTCCTATCTGTTTTTAACTTTAACTCTAGGGTTTATACAAGGTTTTGCCTTTTTATTTTCTTCATTTTGTTAGCTTTTTTAGGTTTTAGTATTTGCAACATTTTGCGTTTGTAGAGTGCAATGAGGTTTGTTGTTGAAGTTGTTTCACGGGTTTGATTGGCTGATTTAGTATAAGAAATGAAATAAATTTTGAAGTGAAAATGGGTTTATCAAGTTCAAAAACTGAGAGAAATGAAGCTTTGCGTTTGTGCAAAGCAAGGAGGAAATTTATTAAACAAGCAATTGATTCAAGGTATGCATTTGCAGCTGCTCATGTTTCTTATACTCAGTCTCTTAAAAATATTGGCATTGGTTTAAGGAGATATGCTGAGGCTGAGGTTTTGATTGAGTCTTCTTTATCAACAACCTCAGCCACTGAGCTTGACAAAACACCATCACATTCATCATATCCATCACCATCTCCTTCACATATTAATGAAGTATCTGATTCGCCATTACACAATGAGCAAAGCCCTAGCCTTAGCCCTAGCCCTAAGCTCAATCACATTTCGCCACCCGCGGCGGCATATGTAAGCTATATGAGAACTGCTAAGACTGCTTCTGTAACTGTTATGATGAATGCAAATAGTGGTGTTAGTGGATTTGTGGATGATGAATCAGTGGCAATGCCTTTGCCACCACCACCACCTCCTTTTGAGTCAGGCTCTTGGGACTTTTTTGACCCTAGTGATGAGAGTGAGAGCTTTAGGTTTGTGGGGCATAATGGGGGGCTTGATTTGGACTTTGAGGATACGAGAGATTGGGGACAGTTTAGGACTGAAAGTGTTGGTGTTGGTGATAATGTGGTTGAGAGAAAGGGGAAGTGGGCAAAGGTTGGTTCAGTTGGGAGTAGTGAATATTGTGAAGGCAGTATGAAGCCTGAATTGGGGCAAAAAGCTTCTGAAATGACTGGTGAACCTGTGGAGTGTAATGCGGCTAATGGTTGTGGGATGAGCTCCGGAGGAGTTGAAGCAAGACAGGTACGCTTGGAGCGAAATGTGAGTGGATCGGTGGGAACTTCAAGGGTAAATGATGCTCTTGAGCAATCGGGTTCGAAGAAGGAGAAGACTACAGTGGATAAAGATTTGTGTGCGGAAAGAGAGGACCCGTCAGAGTTCATTACTCATAGAGCTAAGGATTTTCTCTCGAGCATAAAGGATATAGAGCACCGTTTCTTCAGAGCATCTGAATCTGGCAGGGAAATGTCTCGGATGCTTGAGGCAACCAATATCAGGGTTAGAATTTCTGAGGCAAAAGGTAATCATTTTTGTTGATTATCCTATTGCTTCTAGTATGGTAGATTGGATATGGATTCTTCAGCATTCTCTTGCTATATAATTTTGATTTCTTTTTAATGATTTTTCATACCAAGTTCTTTCTTGTAGGGAGTTCATCTGCCTCAGATGCTTTGGCAGCGTTTCATCTAGGTTGCTGCTGTCGGAAGAATGGACCCGTTTCCAGTGGTAAGCTTTTGTTGGTATTAATAAATTTCACAAGCCCATGTAAAAAATACACAATTTATGCATTTACTGGGCCATTTTTTAAGTGTTTTGCTAATCTAGATCTAGTTGCCTTCCCTTTGGTTCATTGACTTTGTTCTCCAACACAAATTGATGAACAGTTCTATCTAACTAGACAGAATGTAACAGCATTCAGTTGAAAGCTTTGTGCTTGAGCTTAGTTTCTTCAGCACTTGAAGTCTATCAAGCAGAATCCTTTATGTTAGCACTTTTGAAAGTGAATATTTTTCTGATTGATGAAGGCATTATCTTTAATCAAATGGCTTTTCTTGTATGAAGCTCTTCAATTTATCACTTGAACTCTGAGAATTTCTTTTATTTTGACCATATTTAAAACGAATAGGTAGTAGTTATTTCTGTGGCACAGAGGAGTAGTACAACTCAAATTGATTGTGCACGGGATTATATTGATTGATTTACAAGCTATTAATTTTATAACATTGGAGTGGTTGGTCTCTTTCTATTAATTGGCAATGTTATATGGTGGATGACATTTCTCATTTTCTCCTTTCCTGCATATCTGATAGAATCTTCTTTTTCTTTTCTTTGCCTTAATTATAAGTTTTCAATGTTTGTGTAGAACCTGTACAACATGTTACAAAGGTCATTACTTGGAAGCGAGCAACATCTTCAAGGTCATCTTCATCAAGAAATCCACTAAACACAGGAGCAAAAGATGATATGAGTGACAGTGGAAGTGATTTTTTTGAAGATTTCTGCATGATCGCGGGAAGTCACGCTTCCTCCCTGGATAGGCTGTATGCATGGGAAAAGAAACTCTATGATGAAGTGAAGGTATTTGGTTTTAACCATTTTCGTATTAAGAGTTGGTTTTCTTCGTAATCCAATGTTGCATGTTCTGTAAAATCAGGCTCCTTCCATAATTCACCTGTGTGCATTCATGACGCATTTGAATGATGTTACATATTATGGCATTTTCTTTTGATAGGAAGCTAGTTTTTAATCCCATTGGATATTAATGACAGTAGAAAGGGATGTTAGTTTCTAGTCGAATTTTTAATGATCATAGGTATCATCTCATATAATCTCAGCCACAGGATCTCTACCTTGAAATGATCTCTTCCTTGCCATTTCTAGTGAAGCCCTTAAAGTCATTAGACTTACCTCATAAATAATGTGCCACGGTTCTTTAACATGCTATTATTATGGTTCTTTAGGCCAGTGAATCTATTCAGAAGCAATATGACCGGAAGTGTGACCAGCTTAGGCACCAGTTTGCAAAGGATCATAGTGCTCACACAATTGATAAAACCCGGTCAGTGATAAAGGATCTATACTCTAGAATCGTAGTGGCACTTCAATCTGTTGATTCCATATCCAGGCGAATTGAGAAAATGAGAGATGAAGAATTGCATCCACAACTTGTAGAACTAATTCAGGGGTAAGACTTTGAAGCTTCTCCAGTAGCCATTTGGTTATATAATTTAATGGCTTGTGGCATTTCTATCCAACTAAAATTATGCTTTAAATCTTCAGCAGAAATGGAACTATAACCTTTGAACCTTGTGCAGGTTGATCCGGATGTGGAAGGCAATGCTTGAATGTCACCATGCACAGTACATCACCATTTCGTTGGCATATCATTCAAGGAGCTCAACAGGAACTCCCCAGGGAGATACCCGCAAGCAGATTCTGTCTCAGCTCCTGGAGGAGGTTGAATGCTTTGGCTTGAGCTTTGCCGACTGGGTCAACAGCCTCACATCTTATGTGATAGCTCTTAATGGCTGGCTGCACAATTGCATTCTTCCACAACGAGAGCGTTCCAAAAGCAGGAAGCCTTTTTCCCCTCGTCGAGCTGTGGCCCCGCCTATATTTGTTCTATGTCGTGATTGGTCAGCTGGGCTCAGCAGTTTGCCATCAGAGGAACTTAGCAATGACATCAAAACCTTCTTGTCTGATTTGCTACAATTAATGCAGCAACAAGCAGAACAGCAACAGGAGAAACAGAAATTACTTGATGCAAACAATGGAGAATCAGAAGGCAAAGATGACGAGAAAAACGATAATGTCTCTGCGAACTTGTGCAGTTTACATTCAAGTTTGGCAAAAGTTCTTGATCGACTGAACAAATTTTCTGAAGCTTCGCTCAAAATGTACGAGGATATTAGACTGAAAAATGATCAAGCTGTAGAGTCATATGCGAGACTCAAGCCAGCCAGAGGTTCTATATAGACATCTTTAAGTTTGTTGTTGAAAATAGATATATGTAAATTTCAAGATGTTGCATATAGCTTTTGAGAAGCAGAAATTTTAGAAGAGTGGAGAATTGAAACTGGAAGTGCCAGCTGATTTATAGGTTTTCATGCTCTTGCTTCTATAAAATATTATATAATGTTGCTACAAACTTTTGCCTCCATATCCCATTACTCCTGTTTTCTTTGAGGCCTTATTGGGGACCAAAAAGGGAAAAGGTCCCAGTTTTCCCAGTTTCGTGTGTTTGTTTTAGTGTTTTGATTAGTATTTTTGAAATATTATTGGTAGATAGAGTTGGGTAATTATTACGAGATAAATTTTAAAAATTAACAAAAAAATCTTTTAAGTTTGCTAATTTAATTAAACACTCTAATATATAAAAATTTTATAAAATGACAAAAACATCTCCATTCCATTCATAGTTGTCAGATTTCAGCCACTATTGTTGGAATTTGGCATTATGGCGTACGATTGATTAGATTTGGCCGATCATGCATCGATCTGACATTTTCCTGTCAGATTCATCACAAATCTGGAAAAAAAGACTAGATCTATACGTAATCAGTCGTCAAGAACTCGCCAAAGATATGGCCTATCAAGACTCGCCGATCAACACATTATTGATCAGTTCTGACTGGTAATACACCGTTATAACAGATTCTGGCCACCACCAACGGTGGTTACTGGAATCTGACAACTATAGGTGAGCAAAATTGTTTTTTATCGATTTATAAATTTTTTTGTTATGAGTATTTTTGTCGATTAACATTGACGTCTGGAAAAAGAGGATAGATGACCGAGGCAGTCGTGGCCGTCAAAGATATGGTGATAGTTATGTCGGAGATCAACATTATCGTCGATTCGGTCGGTAATACACCGTTATAACAAATTCTGGCCACCACCAACACTGGTTACTAGAATCTAACAACTACAGGTGAGCGAAGCTATTTTTGTCAATTTATAAATTTTTTTGTTATGAGTGTTTTTGTCAATTAACAAACCTAGGGAATTTAAATAATTTCTTAATTTATGATATGATTTTAAAAATAAGAAAACAACCGTGCATTTGTTTTTGGAATAGGGACAGGATAGTGGTATGATAGTGGTGAAATAATGAAACAAACCCAGCCAAAACTTTATCATTCTTTTCTACTCCTTTCAATTTTGACTGAATTTTTATTGTTTAATGTTTATCAACAAGATCCATTGTTCCATACAATATCATAAACAACTATGCTAAAACTGTTTTCAATTTTCAGCATATTATTCTTCCTGCCTAGTATGCCAACATGGGTTTTGTCCCAGAAATTCTGTATCATATTCTAAGTGGGAAAAAACGAAGAATAAATACAGTGGGAACTTTCTTTCATCTATTTTTGCATCCACAGTTGATTCAAATGTATCCATCACTGTTTTTTTGCTTCCTGTTGGAGTTTTAGAATCCAACATGCTGTGTGTACTGAGCATAAGCTTCTGATTGCATGGCAATTGGGGCCCTAGTAACATGGTCTGGGAGATCGAATGCGTCGACAAGTTCCCCGGCAATATTCCTCACTTGGAAACTCAAGTATTCTGACAGCTTGTGAATAGCCTGCAGAACAGGATGCAAAATTATCAATCAAGAGTGTACAGGACTTGCATCTCCAAGAAACAAACAATATAAGCTGGTTCTGGCAAGCTATGTGGGATGTTTCGGCATTGGAGAAATCAGGAGAAATATTATAATATTATAATTGATTCATTACTTAAGATATATGAATACCTTAGCTTTGTTAGGAGCCACATAATCAACATTTCGGTAGGTTCCAATGTCATTCCAGATTCGGTCCAAGGCATAAAGATCACAGACAAGTTTTAGAGCAGCTCGAGAACTTGGATCTGGACATCTGGTGGATACACCAAAGCCAAATTAGAAATTGAAAATCACAAATCACAAAACAAAGAAGAAATGAACCTCCAACTCTAAAAGACGGACATACTTCTGGACAGCTTCGATAAACTTTTCTAGGATGACCGACTCAATATGCGATTCTGCGAGTGTGAGAAGATGATTCAAGCATCTATTCCATGCACCAAAGCTCCCTAGGGTTTTTGTGTGCTTGCGAAGTCGCACTGCAACACTTTGAAGCAATCGAGATGTTCGGTACTGATAAAAACAGAGATTGTATAGATCATAAAATAAGTTTGTTGAATACCATAACCAAGACATTTGAAATCAGAAAACCAAGATAACACTCACTCTAAAGGCATCCAATTGGAATTTAGGATCTCGTAAATGCTCTTCACCTTCCCAACGAGCAGTTACAGGATTTGGCTGAGAGAGATATGTGTTCATCGATTCTCTCAAGTAATTCCATGTAACCGCAAATGTCCCACCTCGAAACTTCTCCTTGTATTGCTTCAAAAGATCACCTGCTACCTGAATCACAAAAGTATAATTCAGATCCAGCTGGCATTCAAAGAGAAGCAAAAGGTCACCAATGACATATACTTCAGAAACTCAAAACAGCTTATAATGCCTGTTACCAGGAGAGGGCGACATTCAAATAGCCAAAGCACAAAAATTACATCTGAAGGGAAAGTTGAAGTTATCTACAAGCACGATGTTGTTAACTGAATTTTGGTTCTGGAATTCTAGGAGAAAACCATCAGTTTTTAAAACTAGCTTTAGACAGGGCCCCTTAGGGTCAAATATTTAGAATACATCACCTACCCGTTTGCATGAAATTGAGGATAATGTAAACATTGTGCACTGCTCCTCTTATAGTTCAAACTAAAGGTAGAAGGGCCTGTATAAAGCAGGAGGGTCCTATTGGGGCTCACAGTAGAATTTGCAATACACTAGTAAACCCTATTGTTGACACGTTCCTGCCTAACATGAATTTGGGGACTGTCATCTTTTAGGCCACAAATACATCAACAAGGTCATAGAAAAGAATTTGTTCATAACCTGTTGCAAAAGCACTGTGTTGTCGCCCTCAAAAGTCTGAAAAATGTCATGATCGTTCCTCAGGCTACCAAATCGGTTGACAGCAGCATACCCGTGACCTCCGCAGGCTTCCCTGCAAACACTCAATGACTTTGCTGTATACGAAGTCACATACGACTTGAGCCCTGCTGAAAGTGCATGAACATCTCCAATCAATTGCTCATCATGAGATTTTTTCATCTCTGCATATTTCTCCACCAAATGTGCAGTAGCAAAATGTAATGCATAAGTGGAAGCCAACATCGGCATGAGCTTGTGTTGCTGAGACTGATAATCAAGGATGCTGACTTCAGGCTTCTTGGGAGGACCAAATTGCTGGCGCAATAGAGAATATCGGATGGCAATTGTTGCAGAAACCTTGAGGACACTAACTGAAGAATATGCAAGGCCAACCCTTCCACCTACAAGTTCCCCAAGAGTAGCAGCAAATCGTTTATTGATGGTGGGAAGGCTACTTGTGTATTTTCCATCCCGAGAGACATCTCCGAATCGATTAAGCAGATTATCTCGGGGAATCCTTACAGAGCGGAATCTCAATGCTCCATTGTCTACTCCATTTAAACCAACCTTGTGGCCACAATCATGTATTTCAACTCCTGGAAGTGTCTGGTGGGTCTTCAAGTCTCTAATTGGAACAATGAAGGCATGAACACCCATATCAGAATATCCTTTTTTCTCATGAGTCGGTAACATAAGCCTGGCAAAAACACTGGCAAACTTCCCATGAACTGCAGCATTGCCAATCCACCATTTGATGGCTCCATCATTTGGTGTGTTGATTATAAATTCATCTGTGATGGGATCAAATGTTGCTACCGTTTGGAGGCCTTGAACATTTGAGCCTTTTAAGCACAAAAATGACAGTTCAGTATAGACATGCATGCTTAGTACAGTTCCAAAAACATAAACAACAGGCTGAAGAAATGTTTAGTAGAAAGAAAGATATAATTACATTTCATAAGAACCTCTAACCAAGTCAAAAGATTAAGTATGATTAAAAATAGAATTATTAGTGAAAGCAAAGGATCAATAACTACATCGAACCCCTTATATTATTTTTTTTACATCTTACCTCCAAACCCCCTTGACCCCAGTGCGAGTAAGATTATATTCCAAGACCTCTTGTAGTATAGCACAAACCTTCCAAAACTAAACTAGTTGCTCCCAGCAGTTAATCTTTATATTGATTTAACCAAAGTATCAATACCATCAAAACTAAAGGCTATGAACAAAAAATTCAAGGATTTGCAGTTGCTTACCATGATGGAGCTCTGTCATTGCGAAACAACCTGGATAGTCCAAATTGTCGATACCATCAAAATACTTGTCCCTATGCTTTTTGGTTCCCAAATTGAGCACAGAGCCTCCCCAAAGACTGCATTAGGAAATATTGTAATTGACATTCACAACGCACCACCAATTTCCACAATCTTCAATCCCACAACCACAATCAACAAACTCATACATGCACTCCATGTCAAGAACCCACAAAGTATACAGTAAACAAACATACACTGATGGTCAACCCAAATGACTACATCAATCAATCAACAGAGTCGTTACAAAATTAGATATCCTTTTCAACTTTATTTATCAACATACAACTAGCAGGGGATTGCATACCAACAAGAAAATGGAAACAAAAACACGACTGCCCTTCTCAAGCACCAAATGCATATGCTAACAAATATTCGAGCTGTTAAAGACTCTTAAAATTAAGCATCCATATAATTCTCATATAGATCCATACCTTCAAACTCTTATCATTTCATCATAATACTAAAAACATAATGAAGAAATGATACACGAAAGGAAATTTATCCATAGGGCTTTCATATACGAAATTCATACGCGTTTCAAGGATGATATACGATCAAGTTCTTATTTTCAGTAGAACTGAAAAAAAATGATTCTTTAAAAGACTATACATACATATAACTTTCAAACACATAAACAAGCATTCAAAGCTTGTCAAATCTTCTCTAAAGAAATATGCACCCACATATTGTTCCTATACATAATTCAAACGTTTCTCAATGCATCCGAAGCCAACATAATATAAAGAATTATACCCTTAGAAATATTAAAAATTACCTGTACTGCACGCCCATCTTGATCCCAAGCGACATGTCAACGCTGCCAACAGCTTCAAGAATGGCGAAATACTTTACAGGATCCTCAATAACATATCTAAAAGGCTTAATCCCGGCCTCTGTGACCAGGCCCACAAGCTGCCTCCAACACAGCTCTCTATGTTCATCCTTTGAAATCTCAATTGGAGTCTGCAACTCCGGCCTCGAGTTGAAATATTCAAACACTCTCTCTTGAATCTCTCTGTCGTTCCCTCTCATGTAACTCGAAAGCTCTGCTTTTTTCACTTCAATCTTGGCCTTGTTGCCGCCGCTGCTGCATGGACACAGGCGGAGGTGGTGGTCGGAGAGCGGGGTCAGGTGTAAGGCCAACCGTTGGATGCGTCTTGCGATGGCCTGAGATTCGTTCTCGGCCGTTGGATTGTCAGATTTTGACTGTGATTCCATATTTTTTTTTTTTTCCCTATTGGTAGAGAGTGGAGACGTGGATTGCTTGTTTATATGGAAAAGGAAAAGGTGCCGTGGCGTTGTGGGCATGTGTACACGTGTATTAATATGATTGGGTAACGTGCTTGACAGTTTAGTTTCTTTTTGGCGCGCATTTCAACGAATTGGATATAGTTTCTTTTATTTTACATTTTTTATTTGAAGGGTAACTTGTTTCTGGATAAGATTGGATGAGTATTAGTTTTGTCACGGCGCTTTTTTTTTTTTTTTTTTATAGATTAAAATTATATACATACATTACTCAATTAAGAGGCATTTATAAAATATAATTCTAATATTATTTGTTTCCTCTTTAAATTGATCTTTTTGGACCTTATTTATTTTTGAACCTCATCTTTTAACTTTTTTTAGTACATTAAGAAGCTTTGGTGTAATGTTTTCGTATTACAAGAGAAAATTATATGATGTGATTGTTGTTTTGAATGCATCTTTGTACGAGATACACTCAAGTATAGAACTATAATCTTCAACTTCATCTTATTTGTCATTTCTCACGTTGTTAATAATTTGCTCCTAATCAACAATTTAGTTACCTTGTTTTCTTTGCGATACGATTAAATAATATATCAATTAATTAATTAATTTTCATGGTCACAAGGATATTAATTTATTGAGATTTAACTGTATTTAAGTAAATTTTTCTTATTTAACTATCAAATATTGTTCATCGTTTGATATTACAAATTTATATATATATATATAAGTTCATCGCCTATTGTCACACATTCGCATTCGTTGTTTTGCCTTACAATCTTTTCGTGGGATGGGGTGACATTATTACGATTATGGTGAAAACTAATCCCCTGAGTATTTTTTGTTAAAAATTGAATTCAAATTCGAGTTCTATGTAATATTCACAACAATTATAATGTTCGAAAAGAAAACCTTATGATCGTATTGCATGGCCATGTCTCCTATTACAATTCCTTGATCCTTATGAAGTAAGGGAATAATCACAAAGAAATTTTTTTAATAACATCTATTACATTCCAATTAGTACTATCACTTTAGATAATATATGCTAAACGTATAAACAAATCTTACAAAGATTTTAATCTTAATTAACACAATTTTTTAAGTTTTACAACTGAAATATATGTATTTGTAAGTATAATAGTATATTAGCACTCATTTCTTAATAAGATATAAAATAAGATTAAACTATTATTTAAATCAATAATTCAACGATAATTTTAAGTGCTAACAAGCATAGCCACGTTTAACATGTTAATTATTTGTTAGGAGATTTGGATTAAAAATATAACTTAGTGGTGATTGTAAATTATTAATTCTTGAACCATACTTAATATTAAATTAAGAACAGTAACACAACATTACAAGAAATTAATTATGAAAACAAATGTAAATAAATGCACAAATATTTCAATATCAAAACGAGGTCGATACTTAATTTCGGTTCTTGAATTCAAATGCCAATTTTGATAGCATCTTCTTAGAAGATCTTTAAGAACTTCTAAAGCTGAATCTTTCAAATTCTCCATACGAGTCCAACTTCTCTTGCCTTCTTATTCATCCTATTAATTTTGTTGATGTTTGATTTTAACATCAACGACTTGCATATGCAAGGCGCTAAGAGAGTCTTAAAAATTACACGTGATGGATTCATGAAATTTGAATATGGATGTGAAATTATATATGTTTGCAGAAACATAAATAATAGATAGACAATAGGGATTTTTATAGTGGTTCGAATACTTAAAACAAATCCTACATCCACTGTTATTTTATTATTCTCTGACTATTTCCATGATATTGTCTGTAAAGCGTACAAAAATGAAAAAAATACTACACTTTACATAGAGAAATAATGAAACTCAAATGTTTGTCTAACTCTCATCTGCCGAATCCCTCCCCCATTTTACAAAGAAAGATGTCATTTTATACATATTTGAGGTCAATGTAATGAATGTTTTTGCAAGTTACCTTGACACATAAAGAGCTCTCATTCGTCCTTATCTTAAAATGAGATAGGGTTAGTATAAAATACCTTTGAGGTAGTATGGGCTTGACAGCTAATACACTTTATCTTTTAGACACTTGTTGAGCTGACATAAGTGTTACAAATTTCTTGATAGTTTTTGTAATTTCGTCTCGAATAATTAGGCGATTTTCATTAGGGTTTACTCTTAATAACACTTCGATACCTTTGGATAATATCGTTGCATTCATTTTTTGGTCTCCGAAAAGGGGTCAAGCAATTAGCGGTACACCATTGACAACACTTTCGAGTGTTGAATTCCAACCGCAATGTGTTAAAAAACCTGCAATCGATTTATGGTTAAGAATCCGAACCTATGGCACCCAAGAGGATGTGACGAAACCTCGATGTTTAGTCGTTTCCAAGAACTCTTTCGTTGAGAATTCAAAATTTGATGATGTTTTCTCAACCCACAAAAATTTTTGCTTACTCATTTGCAAACCATAGGCTAGTTCATTTAGTTGATCATTTGACATGATGCCCCCACTTCCAAATGACACAAATAGAAGTATAGAACAGAACCACTTGGCTGATTATCCAACCATCTTATACACAATCCGACTTCGACCCTAACCATGACCTTGACCCCTTAGCCTGTATGAGAGGTCCGATCGACCCTGACCCTAACCCTAACCTTGACCCGTTAGCCCATGTGAGAGGTCCGATCGGGTAAATGGGTGGGTAACTAGGTTCTTCCATCAAAGCCTTTAACACTTCTCCTTCCATTTCCATGAAGCTATTCACCAAAATCCCTTTAGCCAAACTCTTAACTGTTTTTAGATTTCAACACTCCATACTCTGCCGGGTTTATCCAGGTCAGGAAAATCTCTTCCGCGAAGCCGTATGCTGGACCCGGGAACTCGAACCGGGTAGAGCAAATCTCTAAAGTGAAATGGAACCATCTCATCTAACTTGTGCAAATACAACCACCAAGACAAACAAATCCCACTAGATGGGAAGAAAATGTAGGTCAAAAGATTGAAACCTCTAGCAATCTCGAAGGCAAAATTTGAAGGAGGATAAATTATAAAAGCAACCAAATGATTATTCTCCATTAAATACTTCAAAACCTTTCTTAGAGAAGGCATAGAACGAGACATTGCGAAGTAGAGGAGAGTTGTGAGCTCGGTGTCTTGCGGCAAGTCGTCCAAGTTGGCAGGAGGAAGAAGGATATGGTTTAGGGATGGAGAATTCAGAGCTTCAAGATCCGCTTTGATGGAGTTTGGTGGAAACCCTATAATTGTATTTGTGGGAACAATGCATGTGACGTGCAAGTTGTGAAAGTGAGCTAGTCTTTTGGCTAACTCCATAAATGGGACGAGATAGCCTAGGCCTAGAGTTGGAAGAAGAGCAATGTGGGGTGGTTTTGTTGTTGTTTCCGCCATTGTTGGATGTTATAAGCTGGCGAGGGTTTGCAGGAAACTGTTGAAGGGGATAATAATGGAGATTTGTATAAAGCTGGAGCCATAACTTTGGCTCAGAGGCATGCGTCTTAATTAAATTAGATAATGTTAAATATTTGAGCTAAATAAAAGACAAATTTGAAGATTAGATTTGTCGGTCTTTTGGTTTAAATTATATTTTTTTTCAAATGAATACTTAATATTTTAATAACTTAATTTGTATATATTATCTATCTATTAATCATAAAGCAATGATAAAGTTTAAAAAATCATATAAAATACTACTAGAATATAAAAAGAAAGACATTTTTTATTTGTTTGGTGAATAAAGAAAGACAATTTTCTTTGTTTGGTGAGCGGCATTTGTATTGATTGGTTGGTTGTACATGTAATGAATATATAGAAGACTTTCTCAGTTTTGAAGAGTGTCGGGAGGACAGATCCAGCCTGACGCATTGTTGGAGGAGCTATGCAGGGCCAATTCGGTGAAGGTTAAGTGGTGGGGACAAAAGGGAAAAGGAAGAAAAATACAAACAAGATGAGGTAGAAGGGAAAGGAACAAAAACGAGGGGAAGAAAGGGCAACTAATTTAGGGGTGTTCAAAACCGGTTAAACAATTTGGTGAATTGAATCAGTTTTTCAGTTTAGGAAATTTTTTGAATTGAAACCGAATCGGTTAAGGGAAAAATCAGTTTTTCGATTAATTAAAAAAACCAGTTTTAATTTAATATTTAATATTTTTATAATAAACTGATTTTTTATATTTTAATTTAATATTTTTTATAATAAACTGGTTAGTGAAACCGGTTTCGGTTAACTGTTTGCCATATTCTTCCAAATCGGTGATTAAACCAAAAATTTGGTATTTTAATTTCTTTGAACCCAAACCGAACCGGTTTTTTGGATAGCCGAAAATATATTCGGTTCGGTTTTTATATTTTTTTTAACACCCATAACAACTATTAAGGTATTATTAAAAGACTTATAAGTAATTAACTTTAACCGAAAGAATTAACGAAATTAGGGCTATAGTCGTAATTTCAAAACCAACACGGTTATGAACGTATAAAACATTTTTGCCTGAATTTTCATCTAGTTTTAAAGAAAATAAAAAAGAAAGTTTTTTAGATTTTTAAGCATGATTGTTCTTTATAGAGTTAATGACATTAATCTCCTGAGATATGATATAATAACAAAAAATTTCTTAAGGTTTTTGAAATAACAGAAACTTTTCTACAATAGTACAGTTAAGTTTTAGGTATTAAAATAAACGGTGGAATAATAATTTGGTAATATGGAAGAATGACTTACACATATCCAAGGTTTGTCGAAATAACAAGTTGGTACCCAAAAGGTTTTAAAACGACAAATAGGTACCTTCCATCATGTTCTGTTAGTGATTTTCGTTTGATAATAGTGAAAAGACTAAATTGCCCTTGAAAGTTTAATATTTTAGTTTTTTATAAATTTAAAAATTTCTAAAAAACCCCATAGGTTTGCTAATTTGACTAAATACCCCAATATATAAAAATTTTATAAAATAACAAAAACACCTCCGCCACCCCAGTGCCAGATTCCGCCCACCACCGCCGGAATCTTGCCGAAAAATTGTGTTACGACACAGACCCATCGGATCTGTGTCGTAACACGTCGATATGGCCTTTTCCGACCAAATCCGTGTCGATATGGCCTTTTCCGACCAGATCCGCCACAGTTTGGTGGAAAAGGCCGAGATCTGTCGGCCTTTCTCGGCCGAGATTCTCCACGGATCACCGGTCAAAAATGCCGGTCGGCGTGTTACGGCTGACGCAGTCCAAGCGAATGCATATGTCTGTAATTTTCCACAAGATTCCGACGCCAGGCTACGATCAACCACGGATCTTGCCGAAAAATGCCAGATCTATGCGTTACGACCACGGTAGCATCCAGTGCGTGTCATGCATACGACTTTCGGCAGTTAGGCGGTGGTGGCGGAATCTATACTGTGTAGGTGACGGGGGTATTTTTGTTATTTTATAAAAATTTTATATATTGGGGTATTTAGTCAAATTAGCAAACCTAGGGAGTTTTTTAGAAATTTTTAAATTTATAAAAAACTAAAATATTAAACTTTCAAGGTCAAGGGCATTTTAGTCTTTTTACTATTATCAAACGAAAATCACTAACAGAACATGACGAAAGATACCTATTTATCATTTTAAAATTTTTTGAATACTAATTTACCATTTTGGCAAACCTTGAGTATACGTAAGTCGTTCGGCCTTATTAATATTGATTAATGATAACAGTATAAAATTGCTGTTATTTTGTTATTATATTTTATATTAAAATTTTAATGTCCTTAACTCTTCTGATTTAAGAAGAAGAAAGTTAGCTAAACAGGAACAATCTGGAGCTCTGTCAATATCAAGGGATAGGGACATCATGTTAAGGAAAGAGTACAATCCAGCGGTCCATACTTATCGGACCCACATTAATAATGAGCACCATGTCATCATCATCATCCTATGTCCATACATATCGGACCCACATTAATAATGAGCACCATGTCATAATCATCCTATTACACACCACCTCTCTACTAGGTTAGATGTTGCCACGTGTACTTTCTTCAAATTCAAACTATCAATTTCTTAAAATAATTTTGGTAACTATTATGCATTGCTCTCAGCCCAATTTGAATTGGGCTGACCAATTAGGCCCAAAGATGTAATAGAACAATATTGATTCCATCGAAAAGCTCGATAAGCCCAATTTTATTTCTAATTCCAACTTTGATTTTCATTTAATTTTACTTTTTCAATCATATAGTAAAAAGTTATATATAAATTACTACAATCTTATGGCTACATTACCCTCAAGATATAAAACTCAAAAAACAGTTACTTGCAATTTTTTTTTTTTCAAAAAGCATAACATAATAACACATTTCCTCCTCAAATATCTAAAATAACAATTTATCTTTCACTGATGGTATTTTATAAGGATTTTGGTGTTTAATTTAATGGTCCAAAAGTAAATTTTGTGTACCATCGACCAAAAAAAAAAAGATATGTTATTATAAAGGGGGTGGAGTTACATTCATGCTTGGAATGACCATGAAACCCAATAAACAGACTTGAGTATAACTCAAGCCCAAAAGAGGAGGGCCAAACCCAATCATACTCAAGCCCAAAAGAGGAGGGTCAAACCCAAACAAAATATAACATACCATGACAAACGGACTTAAATAGAACTCACTCTGAAAAACTAACTTAAAGGAGAAAGGAGCTCAATCACATATATACATTATAACATCCGACTAAATTGACGATGTGGGATAAATACAATTTTTAACGATTTTTTTTTTTTTAATTTATATAGAAGCTTATTGTAGAAATTCCTAGCTCTGTCCCCGACTGTTATTTAAGATATTTGAGAAAAATTGCAATTAAGTCCTGAAAAAATCATAATTTATATTAAATATTTAGGTGTAATAAAGAAATTTAAGTAGCATAATTTACAAATGATATTATATGCCCCACTAGTATCACTTCACAATGATAAACGAGGGCCATTGTGAATAAATTCAAAATGTTACTATTTATGATATAAAGTTTACCATGCTCATAGATTTTGTTGATTAATGTAATGGGAAATGAGTCACCGAAAGCTATTCCCTATCCTTCTATCTAATCAGTAATCACAATCTTACTCAATTGCCACTATATATTTTTCAACCCTTTTTGTTATCATTGCTCTCTTTCTAATTCTCTTTAACAAAAAAAAGAAAAAAAAATTCACCCGCCAAAAAAAATATGCGATACTTTTGTTCTCTTTTACTTTGAATAGTTTTCGATTTTTGTTTTCAAATGCAATAACCGAATTTTCATTCTTTTTATGTCGATTGTTAGGATTTTGTCGAGAGTTTCATAATCAAATTTGTAGTAATAAAAAGTTATCGTTCTCTTATTTCGTGAAGCAAATCGAGAAAATTAGTGGATAGAAATTACAATCTTTTTATCTTAATTTGTATTAACTTCCCAATTTGGCTTAATCTAACTTTCAACTACTCACCCTCATGTCTCAAACATCTAAAGAAAATAAATAAAAGATTAGCAAAAGGGTCATTTAGTGAACTTCCTTTTTTCACTCCTGTCGGGTGAAAAATGGGATGAAATTATTATTTTCCACTTCCGGTATGAAATTTAAGCAATCTTGTAAGTGCATAAGAGATGGGTTAATTTCACAACCACCCTTCATGTTTTGAAAATTGTCAGTTTGGGGCTAAATTTGGGTTTGTTCTTCAAAACCTACCCTTAAGGTTCTAAAAATTAGTTAAAAACCAATCAAGGTTTGACGTCGTTCAAAACAATTTAACAGTAGAAGGGTAAAAATAGGATGTGGGCTCAAACTAGAACACTTTTAGTATGAAATTTGAAGCAATTTTATAAACAATAAGAGACGGGTTAATTTCAACAATCACTTTTAATTTTTCAAAAATTGTTAGCTAGATGCTAAGTTTGTGTACGTTCTTTAAAATTGATTAGGGTTTGACGTCGTTCAAAACAAATTAACGTTAGAAAGGTAAAAATGGAATATGGGCTTAGCTAGAATATATATTATTATGAAAAATAAAGGAAAAAAAAACCCCACTTTTGGTAATAAAATTTGAAGCAAGTTTATAAGCAATTGTGCTCTTTAAAATAACGAGCATCTTTCATATAAATAAATAGCATCTTCATTAATTTTTAAATATAAAGAACAAAATTTTTATTCAAATCTAATAGGCTTTTCAAATTTAAGGAGAGAAAATATGTTTTTCCAATAAAAAAACTTAATAGGAGAGATAAATAATAAATAAAATACATAGAAACTTGTAATTTATTATTTAAAATTATAATAGAGAGTGAAATTTGACTCTCTAGATGTAGAGAGTTAAACTGACTCTTTAATTTATATTTAAAGAATAAAGAGTCTATTAAACTCTTATTTTTATAAATAAACTCTTTATAATAAAGAATTTGAGTCATATAAAATCTTTTGAAAATATTATGTGCAATAAAAGAAAAAGATCAATAAATAAATGGGACCAAAAGGAAATGATGAGGGGGTGTAGAGCTGAGTCAGTAGGCATGATTCATAAATATGGGCTCAGGGAAATGGCATCATTAAGAGGAAACAAAAATGATGAGTGAAAGGACTGTTTGGGCTGATTTGGGTCCACCCAAAACCCCTCTTTCCTTGTCTCTTGTTGCTCCACATTTTCAATGTCAAAGGGCCCTTTTACACTATTTCTGTGAGCTTTGCAGGGAGACAAATCTTTTACTTAATCACATTTAAACAAAATTATGATATTGGGAATCCCTGTTTAAGCTTCACACCTTTCAATATAGTTACATCTAATCAAAAGAGAAAAAACATAAATAAATTTAAAAATAAAAAATAAAAAATCTAGTATAATGGGTATATCACACCGTTTGTATATCAATTCACGAAATTATGGTTTATGTTGTTTATGTTTTGAAAATTACGAAGTATGAAATAAACCTTAAATGTCGATCAATCGAAGTCAATTACTGTGGTCAATCTTCTGTTTATCATTTTTTAAAGTGCAAATGTTTACTCACGAGATTTTATTGGTTGGTGGGTACTAATTACTTCAATTGGTTAAATTCCCATTAAGTCGACAACGGATTTCAAGATTGTATTTTGTTTACATCAATAATAACATAAAAAGGGTTTAGTTTAAACAAAGTGCCGACCAAAATCAAACAAAGTTGGTTAAACAAAGATATGCCATGGTTAATTGATGGTAATTACCAAAGGGTTGTGATTAAACTTTTGAAGTGCCATAGAATCATGTAAATGAGACCACAAACAAGCCAAAGATCCTTTCATAATTTGGTCATTAGATGGGGTACAAAAAGGCATAGAAATTTCCCAATAATTTCAAAATGATACAAAATTAATTATGCCTTGGTAATGAGATAATTATGAGGCTTTAATAATAATTTACATGGGTAAATTAAATTAACTTTTATAATCCAAAGTTTTACAATTGTAAATCCTTGTCAAATTATTTTTAATCCAAAACCTTAAACTCTTTAATTAAAGAGACAATTTGCCTTTTACATGACCTAGCTTGCTTGTGGTTAAAAAACAGAAAGTGGCAGACACTGTGGGCCTCCAGCAGATCATCCAAGGGCCACTTTGGTGGACAAGAAATAATGTTAAACAAATTATAATTAATTAAGCATGTTTATTAACTTTAAATGTCATTAAATATATAATTTATTTTTAATTTAAATGTCATTAAATATTTAATTTAATTTAGCATGTTTGTAAAAAATTAAAAAAAGAATTCATTGTTTAATAAGTATTTTAATGGTGCCAAAAGCACTTTAAAATACATTAATTACTAATTTAAATGATGTATTGAAAAGTAAATAAATTTGCACATGAGAATATATACTATAGGATATCGGTTTCGTTGACTTTATAATAAAAAAATATTCAAATGATTTAATTGAAATAATTGAAAATTTTCAAGTCAATTATATGAAATCAATCTTTAACATGTCTTAATTAATTAAATCATTGTTTGTTTATTAATGAATTAATTAATTAATTAACTAAGGTAATTAACAATTCCCAATTGGTCATGTTTTGGATTCTTAATTTCCAACAAGGTTTACATGTCTCAAAACTTTAGGTAAAAATAAAAATTATTTATATATTTCTAAAGTCAAATATCATCCACTTATTTTAATAAAACTTTTCTTTAATTTATTATTTAAATATGACAAGTCACAAGAGAACCATGACTTATTTTATGGGTTAGGAAAATGCCACATCTACATGTATTATACATATTTATAACATAGACATTTTCCTAATTTAAACGGCTAAAACTTTAATTCCCTATAACCTCTTCTTTAATTGTTAATAAATCTTAATCGGGCTAGAGCCTGAGAGAACTACCCTAGTACCATCCTTGTTAAATTTAATAAAACAGATAAATCTCAACGAAACGAGGACAACAAATAATACAATCATACATAACGACGCGTTAAATTAATTTTAATTGTAAGACTTGTTCTAATCTTACTTAAATGTTAATTTAATTCAATATGATTTCAATAAAGTCAAATATTAATTAGTCCATAATCTATATCATTACAACATAGTTGTTACTTTAGAATTTATGTTTCTAAAATGTATAGCTACTGTTTGAACACATGTCTCCAACTAATCTAGAAGCCCTACTTAGTCTAATTAAGCTACCCAATTAACAATAATATCTTGTAATTCCTTACAAAACTTTATATTATAAAATTATAAATATTATATAATATATAGTTTGATTAATTAAATTTCCAATTGAAATTTTAGGTTAAATGTTTGGCAAAAGTCTAGCCAGAAGACTTAGGTACAAGTCTTAATAATAAAAAGACCCACTCACTCTCTTTGTCATCTCACAATCAATCCTTTTACTTTAATCATATGGTATTTGTTTTATAATCAACTAAAATTTACTGTTTTTATTCAAGGCAACCCTTTGTGCTTTGGTTGTTATTGAGCTTTCAATTTTTGCTTTACCAATTAGGAGGACCATTTAAAGATTGACACCTATAATTAACAAAGCTTTTATCGATTATATTACGACTTTTTCATACACATAAATTTTTCTCTCTTGCTAACGTCTGCATTTTTAAAAAAAATACAGACATTGTCCGATGGTGTCATTTGACAGTAAATTGATAAGTATTTATTATCTACATATATATGTATAAATTTGAGTTTGAGAATTCTAAAAAATATGCAAATATTTGAGTTTGAGAATTTTCTGTATAAATTTAATAACAAAAATTAGCAAATTTCAACCTAAATTTTTGAAAATTAATGGTTGTTTTACATTGCTTTCTTATTACGTAGAGATGCAATGTCGCATCGAACATTTTTTTATATAATGAACAATGTTTTTATATTCATAGTCTTGTCTGTTCTGTGGACGTCCACATATTCTAAATGTGGTTGTCATTTAGATAAGGCCGATAAATAATTAATCGGCACCATCTAACACTAAATAGATACTGTATTGAATTTGTATTTAAATGTTTATTGACACTAGTTAATGAGATTCTAGATTTTAAAAATAGCATATATTCGTATTCTCTAATTTAAATATAAAGTTTTCAGTGTATATAAATTATTGTTCCGTATTTACTTTTCTATCTATTATACGCTTTTGCACTTTGTTATAAAGAAGTCCGCACCAAAGAATTATATATATATATATAAATTAACTTTTAAGGCTTGAAATTTATCATATATTCCATCTGTCTGCAACAAATTAGAGTCTAGAGAGTTGTAATCCTAATTGGCACAAAAAAGAAGATCAATCAACACAGAAACCTAGCTAATTAATAAATATCCAAGGCAGAATAGTCCAAAGGTGACAAAACTTCAATTAGTTTAATCAGGGTAATTAAATTAAATTAAATTAATCAAATCAAATCGAAGAAATCTCTGTACTATAGAATAATATATATATATATATATGTAGAAATATAGTATGATGAGATTTGTCTTGTTCTGCTGCTGTTGGGCACTTGAATATATACTGAGCTTTTTTCATGAAATGAAGAGAATGGTTTCAACTGAGAAGGGAATGGTGCCAGCCTTTTCTTTTGATGCCTAAAGTCAAGTATCTTTTTGAGTTCTCTGGCTCAAATTTGTAGGGCATTTTTAAAGAAGGTTAAGCATAAATATATAAAATTTATATTAGCCATACTGTTTCATCACTTTGCCTGATGTAAGCAACTGTTAATGTTACATGTAAAAGTATAATGAACTATTATGTTATCGATCTAGTTAACATTATAAAATACTTTTATCTTGAAAAGTAAAATCTATTCGAACTTTAAGAAGTGGGATATAATGGTCTTTGGTTATATTGGTGCCCATAAAGGGACTCGACTCTAAATCTTGTGGGAGAAAGAAAACCATAGACTTGACCATCTAGCTAAACCTACATAAGTAATTGGAAGTAACTGATATTTCTTTTAACTTAATAAAAATCCATCCAATCTAGTAACGTTATGAAATGCGTTTTAGTTACAAGAAGTGATAATTTAGATACGTGTGAAACTAAAATATCGAACTGATAATGTTACCGAACCAGAATCATGGTTGTGGGGGTGAATGAGTGAGTAAGTGAATACTGACTAAGAGGCAAAAGAGAGGAGGCAGCCATGATTGCTAAAGAGTAAGCAAAGGTTTAATTCACAGGGATGGGCCACCATGGTTGCATGATGCTAAAAGAAAAGATATAGAAGAGAAAAAAAAAAATCTCAACACTCTTCTCTTTCCCTCTCCCCCACCTCACACACTCACCCTGGCCCTTATAAATCTCCCAAAATCCCATGGCTAATCATTTGAATTTTATTTTCTCAGATTTATAAAAGATATTTTTGTGATCATCAATCAACAAAAAGGGATGGATCTGATCTCCTTTACACACAAACAAACATACAGAAGATCATATATGAAATTGATTATTTCTGTATGTGCACTGCTTTCACCCCAAAAAGATTCAAAAAAATTTGAAACAACTTTCCCCCATCATTCAAATTTTAAACCAAAGGTGAATTAAAGTAATGGGGTTTATATATAATTGAAGTGAAAAAGATCATGATCTATCAATCAATGAAATCAAAAAGATCACCAACTTTATAGAGATCATATATACATATTATTATTAATATCTCCTCGATCCCCCATTTCATGCAAAGATTTTCTATTTCTTTTCTTTTAATTAATTTTATCCTATGCTTTTGATAATGACTATAGTTTCAGAAGACTGCTTTGTGTTGTGCAACCTTTTTCATCTTTTTCTCTAATTTTGAGAGAAATTTAATTAAAAAACTTTGTAACAATATGTGCTTGTCAACTTCTCAATTATGTATATTCTCTTTCTCTTGTTTTTATCTCCCTCGGCGGGAAACCAAAGCTTTTGTAAATCTGAGTACAAACCCGAGTTTAAAACTATTCCACAGAATCCTGTATTAACTTTTTTCGTCTAGTATACTGTTTTTGAACAAATATAGCTTCGTTTGAGGGTATACTTATCAATTTGTGTAGGAAATTGAGTGAGTTGATTATCGATAGGTCAACGAATAATTATTAAGCGAAAATTAGTGCTTAATTCAGTAGAAACTTACTATTGATGATGGTGAATCTCACCTTTACACCATGACTAAGTTTGTCATTTATTGGGTTAAAAAATGACTTAAATTTTGGGGAGTCTAAAATGGTCTCTCTTCTCAATGATATATACACATAACTTAAACCATACTTCAAAGCAAAATGCATTCTTGCAAATTCCTTCATTATCATAACAACCTTTTTCAAGCTCCATCTCCATATGCCCCCACACTGTTTAAGAATTAGGTAATACTACGTATCCCTTCATTAATTAATTGCCTCTTCATCTTAATTTCCATTATTAGTGCTTAATTAAAGCTTTACATGATTGTTATAATCTCATTCGTATTCTGATAAGCCCCTCTCTGTTTTTTGAAATTTCCATTGTCAAGAATGATCATTCCATATTGAAGAAATCAAAATATTAATGATCTTAATGTTAAATTAAATGAGTTAATAACATTTTTTTCCACCCAAATAATGGCCTAATGACACGTTCCCACCCACGGACTTCCAAAATACCATTTTATCACCCAAATTTGTATTCTAATGACAAATAGAGAGCAAACTCGATCCAGGTTATAAAGGCTTTTGAAGAGGGAGGTGATGAGTCTTTTGGTGATAGAAAGTTGTATTTTGGTGGCGGCTAGGCAAACCCTAAGCAATCAATTGTCGATGATTGACTGAGTCGGCAATAGTAGGGTTTGAAAAGTTTTGGTAGGTGATGATCGGAGAAGAGAATGGTGGTGGTGTAAGGTCATAATAATGCCAGAATTGAAAACAAAATATAAATTTGGGTAATTAAATAGGTATTTTAAGAGTTTGTAGGTAAGATAGTGTCATTAAACCATTATTTGGATAGAGAAAGTTGTTTACTCAAATTAAATTATAGGAGTTGTTAGCATCGTTAATCCCACTTCATTTCTTTTATAATATATAGTATTTTTCCTTTCAAAAATTGAGTGCCAGCCAATTCAATGTATAATATAATCTATGTAACAAACGACAATAATAATCAAATTATACACACACATGAAGAGATTTTTGAAATCTTACAAATATAAGATTTGCGGCGGCTAAGTTTCCCACAAATCACGCCACCAATCACTCCTAGATTTTATATAAAATGTATATTGTTTAATTAATCAAGCTATAAAATAGTAAATAATATATAACATTAACACAAATTCATACATACTTTATTATAAGATGAACATGAGGTTAGACCATATATATATATATATATTTCCTTTGTTTCAGTTGAGTTTCATGTAATTTAATATAAGATTGATTTCACAGAAGAATAGAAGAAGGTACGAGAAAATAAAGAAACAAAAGCTTCGCAAAATTGTCAAACTTCGAACGTACACATTAATTGAGACAGCACATATTGAGGATAAAAGCCCACCATTTGTATAAGAATAATGTATATAAATAAGAAATTGACAATAAAATAAACAAAAAAAAAAAAAAAAGAAACGAACTAGTATTTACATTAATAATTAATTCACGTGTTCTCTAATTTATGTTTTCTGGTCGTGGTTACGATGGAGAGAACATAAAGATTCCATCTTTTTTCATGAATAATCATAGTAATAATAATAATAATATTTGTGAATATATATATATATATTTTTTTTGTATATGAGTTTTCATGTACTAATCTGAAGAACAAATCCATGATTCCACCATACCTTCGGTTCTTGTTGTTGTGCCGACATTTTCTTGGACTTTCTCGCGGAGGAAATCCGAAGAAGAAGCCGAGAAAGTGTTGACTTTTCCGTTGGAAACTCGCTGCTGAGAGTTGTTATTGTAGTTGTTGCCGCCGCCACTGAATGGTGACCTCAACAGGCCTTGATGATCACTCTCATTCGCCGTCCCCGCCGCCGCCGCTTGATCGTTCTCAAACGTCGGAGTTGAAGACACAATGTTTTGGAGACCGCCGCTGTTGAGGTTTGTGTTGAGATGTCCATGGCCGCTCAAACCAAGCTCCTCTAAAACACCAATCTTGAGATGGGATTCTTCGTTTGAGGGATGATGATGATTCATGTTGTCCAACGAAGACGGCGACCCTTGAGGCTTATTTGCAAGAATGGTGGAATTTGAAAGTGAGAATTTGTTTTGGGGTTGAAGGAGGGATTGTAAATTGAGAATTGGGTTTTGCATGGTGGAGTTGTTCATGTTGAGTAGGTTTTGGTAGTTGATACTAGTGTTATTATGGTTGTTATTGTTATTGCTAGGAGTTGCAGAAGTGAGGTTAGTGGAAGTAGAAGCAGCAGCTATGGCGTCAATCATGGAGGGAGAAGAAGAAGAAGTGGAAGGAGTTGAAGAACCAGGGGGAGAAACAAAAGGGGGTAAAGTGTGAAATTTCTGAGCAAATGGCCTTAAAAGATAAGGTGGGGAAGGATCTAAATGAGAAGATGATGATCTCAGAGAAGAAGTAGAGGTGCCAAATAGATCAAGTCTGGTTCTTGGAAAAGGCGAGGAGGTGAACGGTGGCGCCGGGATCCCTGTAAATTCCTGAACCATGGCTCGGAAATTTGAGGTGTCCGTCGTCAAAACAGTGGTGGGTGCACGCCGAGAAGCTCTAGATCTCTTCTTCGGGTTCCTCACCAAACTGTTGTTCCCGCCCCCTCCGCCGGTGTTGGTGTTGTTGGTGGTGGCCATGATGGGGTTGGTTTTGTCAATATTCAAATTTGAAACACTCTCCGTTTGGTGATGATGATGAGGAAGATTATGGAGAGGAGAGAAAGTGTTGGCTCTAGACGGTGGAAGAACGGCCTGGTTGGTGAAGAGTTGCTGAGTGCAAGAAGAGGAGGAGGAGGAGGCGGCCATGAAGGCGCCGCCAAGATCGGGTTCAGATCTTAAGGTTTTGGGCCAAACCATATCGAGATTAAGCAGAGAATTCGGGTTGGATGATCTCGAAGAAGTGTCAAAGTAATTTGACAAGGGGTCAAACATAGAAGCATGGTGGTGGTTGTGGTGGTGGTGGAGTTGTTGCTGCGGTGGCTGATGTGGTGGTGGTGGATTCAAAAAACTTGAAATGGTGTCAGCGCGTGAATCATACTCTTCATCTCCCCCACTTGACGATTGCATACTTCCACTATTTCCAGAATCCATAACCAGAGAGATATATTTTGCTTCTGCTTTTTGCTTTTACTCACACACACTCATTTAAGAAGAGAACAATATGTATAAGTATATGTATATATATTTATATATATATATAAAAGCAAGAAAACAAAAGGAGGAGAGAGATCTTCTGGAAGAGAGAGCTGAGGATCAGAAAGTACCCATGTCTTTAAGGCCTTCTGATCTGCAAACAACAAGACAGAAAGCTCTTTGTCTTTGAACACAAACAAAAGGGAAAGAATTTAATTAAGAGCAGAGAATAATAAACACCCCACGGAGGATGATGATGGTGCTGTGCTGTGCTGATGCTGATACTGATGATGGTAGTGAAGAAGCAGAAGAAGAAAGAAAATATCTCTCTTTCTTTCAATCTCTTTTTTATATTATTAGGGTTTTGATATCAATTTCAGGAAGAGAAATAATAATACTGAAGAGAGAATAGAAAAGGTTTTTGTTTAATTATGAAGGCAAAAAGAGGGAGGGATGGTTCTGCTTCTCAGCCCCTGCTTCTGTTATGGTTAAGATCAGCGTGGGTCAAAGTATGAGATAATTAAGATTAGGTATGATGACCATAATCCCCCTCAGCTATAACCGAATAACAAAAATCTGTCTATGGTTATAATAATAACAAAAAACTCCTTACTTTGTATATACATTTTTATATGGGGACTTTGTAAGTATATTATTATTCTTCAAATTATTGGACTAATATAATGTTGAGCTCTTACCTAGTAGCTTAAGCTTCAGGTGAGTCAAAGTTCTAAATTTCAAATTCCCACATTGCATTTTTTTTTTTTAGGAGGTAATCGAGGTATCTGAACCAACTTATGTGTAGCTCAACTAATCTCTAAAGCCCATTGAACATTCTACAAACCGAAAGGACCAGGTAAGTCACAATGTGATAGGTGACCCAAAAGTTTGAATCCAATATTTTAATGAAGGGAGCAAACATCTTTGACCGTCAGACCAACCTCTTTGGGTTGAAATTAAATAAAGGAAAGTAAGATGTCTATTAAACGAATGTAATATTGAACTGTCACGTATTAGCTTAAGCATTTCTGGAATCTTATTGTATACTAACATATCATTAACGACAAGGAAATTTTTGTATACTAACCGATCACTAATGATAGGGAATTTTTTGTCACTTCTGAAATCTGAAGAGAGATTTTGTTACTTGATCAAACCTCAGGGGGGTCAGGAATAATAACCCTTTAAGATATGTGTGAAAAAGAAGGAAAAGAAAAATTAATTGAATTCTAATTACAGTGAAAATAATTAATTTTTGTTTAATTTGGATAATTTTGTGGTAATAATGAGGTGGGGAAGCGAACAAATTAGGGAAGATGGTTGTTGAATGGTATAAAGAAAAGATAACAACCATATCACCGCCATTATAAATAAATGAAATTATTATATTTTTTTTGTCTTATGTTTAATTTGTGTATCCAATTATTGCTACTTCAGTGTTAATCACAATTTAATTAATATAATAATTAATTGATTAATCCTTTGACTAAGTCAGTAAGGCTGTTAAAAAAATTATTCATAGATTAATTAAACAAAGGAGAAGCTCAGAGAATCTTACACAGCTGATATTTTCTCACTACTTTTTACTATATATAAATTTTCTCACTACTTTTCACGGTACTGTTTGGGAGAAAAGAAAGTAGCAGAAGCAAAGAAAAGTATCAGATTTTATTAGTTTGTGATGGATAGATCAGTTCAACAACATCTCTAAAGTTCGCTGCAACCATCAAAACTAAAAAGAAACTATATATTACATATAAATATAATAAACTTTATATATATATATATATATATTTTTTTTAAAAAAAGCTATGGGTTGTATTTGCCCCTACAGGACCAAACCCTAACCCTAAATTCATGATTTTTTACGTCTTCCAATTCTACACGAAAAGGTTACAAAATTAAAGCTGCTTTGCATTTATTAATACAAATATTCACCTTTTTTTTCCCCCTTTTTTCTTACCCTTGCTGTTTCTAAAATTACCCTTGAGCTACATGTTTGAATGCTTCTATGTAGAGTTGATAATGGCAACTCTTACACCACACAATTTGATTTTATATAAATGGAAAAAAATAAATAAATGATTTTGTATATATATCACATCATTATGTATATTTGGTAGTCTATAATGTTGATACGTCGTATTATCAGAGAGGTTTTTATGTTAATGATTCAATAATATTATCGAACCAATCTCTATCATTTAATATCATTGCAAAAATTGCAACCGTGACCTAATGATAAAAACGACTGATTGAATTGATAAAGGACATTATAGTCAAATTCTTATGACTTGTGTATTACAATGTCGATACGACATTGAAGAAAGTTACATCGGTTCTAGTTCGATAATGTTATCATGTCAATTAATTTCTATCATTGTTATCACAATGAAAAATTTGAGCATGACCTAATGACATAATTGGCTACCGAATTGATAAGGAAGCATGAAGCGGCAAAAGAATGACATTATAGTCTATAATACATTGACAATACAGTATTGAAAGAAGTTATTATGTGTTTTGTTCGATTATTGAGTTGATTCTTATCGTTAAGAAAAATTTTAACTACGATCGAACGACAAAAATAGTTCAATAGAGATATATATTATACGATCCGCCAAAACAAGGAACCACGTGGCCAATCAAGAGTTTGATTTCCAAATCACTTACCTAATTATGTCTTATTTAAGTTACTTGAGCCTGTGAAACTAGTGAGTTTTAACTGTTTGTGGGTTCATCAATGGAGATTGATTGGACCTCAATCATTTTCAGCCTCATATAATGTTGAAAACACACTCACTTCTTCCATCTCGACCGTCGATTCACTTGATGAGGATACTCTCATTAATCACTTGATTAATCAATGATCAATCAACTAAGGAAAGTGAAACCAAGAGATATTGCTTATACTCTTCCGGGTGAACTCTCACTCTCAATCGTCTATTTGATAATTTGGATAAATAGTTTACGATCCGAAACCTTTATCTTGACCCGATTTTGACCTAATCACTCCTCATACCTAAATCTTTATCTTCACCGGACTACTCTTGAGACCTAACTCAACTCGACTTTCTTTTTGTGTTACTGTCCTAAACCTTTATCTTGAATCAAACCTAATCGACTGAATTCGACTTTTTTCAATTAAAATCTTAAACCTTTATCTAGACTCGATTTTGACCACTACGTAGAGATTCGACTCAACCCTACTTTTTTCCGAGTGGAGACAACAGATTAGATAAAAATCAATGATATGAGATATGTTTGCTATCCATAACCCATATCCGAGCTCAGAATTATAAGATAATGCAACAAAATTCACGAGAATAATAACTTTGGATTTAATAGAATTAATCAATAGTACATGATAGATAACATATTTAAATTAAACTTAATCAAATTATAAGAATCTTTCTGTTGGATTTATAAAATTTAAAGGTTGGGGTCCTCAAATAATTGTCCCTGGATTATTGTATTAAATTCATGAAGTATTTAATAGCTTTTTGGGCCAGAGAGGATGGGCTTAAACAGAAGAGAAGGAAAGTGGAGTGTGTTTGGGGCGTTTTGAAAGAAAGTGTTTTTTTTTCCTTAAGAAAAACGTTTTTTTTATTTTGCAATTTGATGCTAATTTGTTGTGTATTTATTTCCATATAAGAAATTAAAATGTTTTATATATTTCAAAATTGAAAACACACATTGTGCAATATAACAAAAATGTTTTATAAATGGAAAGAGAGAAATTACAGCCAAATGATAAAAAAAAAAAAAAACCCTTTTATAATAATAATATTTTTTAGTTATTTGGTTACGGTTAAGAGAATTCATCAATATAATCTTCCCACGATCAATAATAAAAACTCATTTGTATTAAGCTTATTTATCGAGTAAAAGTGTTTTTTAATGTCCAAAAGCTCTCTTTTGCTTTTAGTCAGGGAAGGTCAAAATTAAATTTTGATAGTCTTTATTTCAAGCAATCGTGCCAAATAGACCCTAACAATACTTGTGTCGTCGGAAATTTTATTAATCATAGAATTGATTAATAATAATAAAAATCCGTATGACGTGTAAGAGTTGTTAGAGAATTAATTATAAACATGTTTAAGAGTTGCTTAAGATTAATTAATTAAGAAACCCAAGTTTGGATTCAATTAGGTAGAGAAATAACTGTTAAATCCTTAAGATTTGCTAGGGTTGTCGTCCAACTTGACCTAACAAGTCCAGCTTGACTTCAATGTTAATTTATAGTAGTATTTTATTATATATAGTTAAAGAAAATAACAAGGAACTTAATTAATTAGGGTTTGTGCCTTGACTTAGAGCATCGATTCATATTCTTTTCAAAAATACAAATGGGATTAATTTCTTGCTTTAGAAATTGCTTTGTTTAGGAGAGACTAATTCTAGCTAATACCATTAATTAGTAATCTTTAACTTTGATTCTCTAGGCTTAATCACCTGATTAATTATTGGAATCTTCTCCTTTATGCCCTTTATCACTACAACTACAACAAGTTCGAATAATTCTACACGTACAAGTTATCTATTAAAAGAAATTTAAGTGCAACTTCCCGAAATTTTTAGTGAATGAATCAAAAGTGGACATTCAGTCTCTGATTTTTTATTTTAGGATTTCTAAAGTTAATAATCAAACTCTGGCTTTTTTTTTTTTTTAGGTATATGAGGTATCCATGTTCACATTGGAGCTTGTCTAATCTTACGGGTTACGGAACACTATACAAGACCAATTAACTAAGGTAATTGCACAAATGTGGTAAGTATCTCTCTTGAACACAAGAATCTTTGGGTATAGTTAACCTCAGTTGCTAAAGGGTTTGTCATACAGTCACAAGGGAAGAGGTCAGACTCTCATTTTTAGGGGGTGTTCAGAAAAATGCAAAAACCGAACCGATAACTGAACCGAAAAAACGGTTCGGTTATGGTTCGAAAAATTCAAAAAACCGGATTTTCGGTTTTGTTACCGGTTCGGGAAAAAATAAAAAGTGGTTAACTGAAACCAGTTTTTTTGAACCGGTTTTACAAATATATATATATTATATATTAAATAAAAATAAAAATATATACTATATATTAAATAAAAAAATAACAATATAATATATTATATATTAAATAAAATAATAATAATAGTTTTAATGTATTGTTAGTACTTAGTAGTGATCAATGGATATGTATCAATGTTTAATTTTTATTTTGATATATATTGTTTATACTTTATAATTTAATTTAGGAAAAAAAATAATAAGTTTTATAAAAAAAAGGGGCAAAACCGGAAAACCAGTTTTCCCTCCAAACCGGTTCGAAAATTTTTCAGAATAGAAAAACCGGTTTGGTTTAAAAAAACGGTTAACCGCTTTTGAACACCCCTACTCATTTTGATATATGCTTTAAAAATATCAAGATTTTCACATTAAAGATTGACTAAGTTTTATATATATATAATGAAACTATATAGACAATAATAATGCTCATTCTCCATGCATAATATATTCCCCAAATCAGAATTTCTTCAAGAATATTAATCAATCAGAATATTTTTTTTTTTCTTTTTTTCTGTTGCCTTTTTTTAATTTTTCTTTTTCTTTTTTGGTGGTTTCCCCTCTGGTGTGTTATTCTTCGCCGCCTATGTAGAATCAAACAACTAAAAAGCGAGATACAAATTAAAACTACTATTAAAAGAAATGAAAAGAATTAAAATGGAATATATCAGAACAATTAAATTTAAAAAAAATATATGCATCATTCAGTATAATTAATAAAGATTCCACACACTTTCATAATTGAATGACATGTTAATAAAGTAATAATCGTGTATCAAAATTCTTCGTTACAGGGTTTCACATTTTTTTTAAGATTCAGAATTTCTTCTACTATCGTTGTTAATAAATGTTAAAAGATTGAATTTCATAATTTTTTACGCAAGATTTTTTTTATTATTAATTTTTTTATGTGGGTAATTAACATTAAATTGAACTGGATTGGATCATGGTTGTTAAATCGTATATCGTATCGTGTATCGAAAATCTAATTTTTCGAATCATGTATCGCGTATCATATCGTATTGCAGGATAAACTTTTTTCAAACAAATTAATAAAATAATAAAAATTTTCTAAAAATTAATATTATCCCCATAATTAATTAACAAATTTTGTGGTATTATTGACTTTAAATTATGGTATTACATAATCAAAATTAATGCAAAATTAAGAATTTATATCATTTCTAAGATCAATATCAATATCAATGTCAATAATCTATAACTCTACTTGTGTTATTATTATCATGCAAATTGGACAACACATCTTCCTTTTCACTTTCTTCATGTTAAAATGTGTAAATTTGTGCAGGTTTTAGTAAATGGATTGGCTGACTCGGATTCGACCTGAATATTTTTTTGAACCTTTGGCCCAAATTAATAAAGTCATATCGATATTTTTAAAGATACAAACGGATACGTATTGTATCGTATGATACATATCAACGTATCGAAAAGTTTATGATACACTCTCTGATACGTATCGTTGGCGATTTGTATCAAATTGCATCATAGGATATGTATTGCGTATCGTAGGATTCTAATAACTATGGATTTGGATTATGTTAAACATAAAATAAAAAGGCAAGATATTGTTAGATTTTTGATAGTTGGGATCCCATTGAACCATGTTATGGGCATGAAATTTAAACACAAAAAATGTGGAAAAATAAATTATAGTGGTTAGGATGCAACATGTTGAACTTAAGGATCACATTTTGAAGATTCAAAACTGAAGGGGTGACAAGGAGATTTGAGTCAAACATATTAAAAGTCTTAGCAGATAGGTCAAAATGGTCTTACGTATCTGCGGCACAAGATCCAAGGCTCTGTCCAATTGATTTTCCAACAAGTATTTGACAAATTAACCACATGTGTCTGTATTTTTACCAATTCTAAATTCGTTATTTAAAAAAAATATATATGTTTTAGACAGTAAAATACAATGATCGGATTGGTTAAATTAGACCGGATTTTTTGATCAACCTATTTGGGTTTGGTGTGGGGACTTGACTAGATCATTTGATGAAATTAAAAGTGTAATTGGCTAACCCTATAATCTGATAATTTGAGTCTAGTGTCAATTATTTGTGGCCGCAAAATTATCTAGTTGCACTGATGAGAGAATTTTTTTTGGGTCCAATGAAGGCTCAAACTTCAACAAGAGCCCATAACAATTAAAAGAAATAGGCCTTTGTTTTGGGTTCAATGAAGGCTCCAACCTGAAAATAAGCCCATGAGCCCAATTTTAAGAGGCCTTTGTTTTGGGTTTAATGAAGACTGAAAACTCAATGTGAGCCCATGAGCTCAATTTGAAGAGGCCTTGGTTTTGGGTCCAAAGTAGGCTCAAATCTCATAGAGTTCTTATAGGACCTATTGAAGTTGCCTTTCCTAACATTTTTTTTTTAGATGTCTCGGTCAGTTTGCATACATCTCGACTAATCTTCGAGATTTTAAAGTTAATGAACAGATAAATCTTTCAATGGTCATCCTTATTAACAAACAAAGGAAATCGAACTCAAAATCTTTTGAGTAATAAACTCAAGAGTCTCTATCACCTTATCCGACCATCCAGTAATGATTTCTTAGAAATATTTGAGGGATCCTTTTCCCTAACTCATCCCATTTTCATATAATGAGTTTGTAATCTTAAGTTTAATTTTTCTCATCTAGTTTTAGTATAATCTAAGTTGAGCAAATGGATTCATATTTTGGAATTCTCTAATGGAAAATACTTGGTAATTTGGGAGAATCTTGACATCACAATTTACATTCTCCCAACACATTTCATCCATGCAAAGTACCACGTGTCTCTTCCCATGCAAATTACCATCTTTTCTTTTAGAATCAAACAAGATAAAACTCAAAGCTTTTCCATTGGAATCGCCAGAATAAAAAAACAGAAGACCTATGTCAAAGAGCTGGCTACGCCAAGGCATCAACAGGGTGACTCGAGGGTGCTGTCAAGATCGGAACCAAAGAACCAATCAGACTTTCCAATTCTCGAAGGCCACCCAGCTGCACAACAACATGCAGAAATAGCTCTTGACACTCATGCCACTGTTAAAACTAACATCAAGAAGCTGGTCAAGGAGTTCAGGATTTATCGATGGAGCGCCGACCACCCCACCAACAAGCCCTTTCTCCAAAGTTACTTTGTAGATCTCTCCGATTGTGGGCCCTATGGTAAATTTTACTCCAAACACTTTAGTAGTAAGGATGGACCTGTTAAGGGGCGAGTGACCCCAATTAAAATCTAATCTTTTTTATCTGGCTGTATTAAATTAGTTATAATCTCACTCACTCAGTTTTTATGTAATTATATTAAATTATTTAACTTCTGGCTATTAACATTAATTTCTGGCTCCGTCCCAGGCCGTCAGTCTTTGAAAAAGTATAATCTAATCTTATGCTTTCTTTTGTAAAGGTTTTGGATGCGTTGCAGAAGATAAAAGCAGAGAGTGATTCTAGCTTGAGCTACAGGAGGTCATGCAGGGAAGGGATATGTGGATCGTGTTCCATGAACATTGATGGGACTAACACTGTGGCATGCCTCAAACCCATTGATGGAGACACCAGCAAGCCCACTATAATTACTCCTTTGCCTCATATGTTTGTCATCAAAGATCTTGTTGTTGATCTCACCAATTTCTACCAGCAATACAAGTAAGTTGAGCTACCTAAGCTCCAAGCTCTCATAATTTTCATTCATTGCCAAACCGTTGTTCGGAGTTCTGAGAATTTTGTTTATATTGTAATGGCATATGTAGAACGATTGAGCCATGGCTTAAGACCAGAAAGCCGCCCAAGGATAGGCGAGAGTACAGGCAATCACCTGAAGACAGAAAGAAGCTAGATGGTCTATACGAATGCATATTATGCGCTTGTTGCACTACTTCATGCCCTTCCTATTGGTGGAACCCTGAGGAATTCCTTGGACCTGCAGCTTTGCTCAATGCTTATCGATGGATCCGCGACAGGTAACTCATTCCACATTCTCACCTGCTTTACAAATAATCATATGTCGAAATGCCTCAAAATTTGGAGAGGACATAAAACTCCTAACAAGGAATAACATTTATTTTCACTACATTTATGTCACAAAAGTTTCATCCTCGAAACCCCCGAAGGTCGAGTGCTCAAGGGCATAGTAAGGTATCGAACAAACGGTTTGCTGTGAGCTTTGAGTTGGTTTTGTTAGTACTTGTGAATATACACTGCCTGTGGTGTTTGAACTAAAGAAGGTGTGTTTGTTTTCGACTGCAGCCGGGACGATTTCACGGGCGAGCGATTGCAAGCGTTGACAGAGAACCAGAAGAGATTATACAGATGCAGAACGATCAAGAACTGCACAGCAACATGTCCCAAAAGTTTGAATCCTGCAGATACCATTAACAAAATGAAGACTAAGCGCTTGCTTTCTCAACCAGTAAAATGGCTTGAAAGCATGTAAAATTGAGTACTCTTTCCATGCAGCCTTATCAAACAACTTAAAATTAAAGCCAATAATCTAATTTTATGTTCCTGTTTTCATGTTCTTATTTAATATGAGAGACTTGTAACACAACTTACATGCTTGTTAATTATAATGCTTTTATTACATGGGACATAAAGAAACGAGATTTTTTTTTTTTTTAATGGGAGTGTTTGAAACCGCTCTTAAAGTTTGTTATGCTTAAGAAAGCGGGGCTGACACAGGATCTTGTCAGCATGGGATGGTCAGAGCTTGAGAAGGTTTTGCGATCGTTCAGGTGTGTTCACGTCGCATAATGACGTAAGCAGCATGCCCCTATCAGTGCAGTGGGTGAGTGCCAAGTTAGCGGATGGTTGGAAGTCGTCCACGTGTCAAATCCTGCATAAGTCAAGAAAATCACTCGGGTAGGTGAGTAATGAGACGTAGAGAATGATCTGCACGGTATCCATACACTGACACATTTAGTAATCATTACCTTGGTCCATTCCACTATAAATAGAGGATTTCTCTTTCATTTACGGGATTGACTAATTTCACGCTGGAATAGCTTACTCTTTCTCTTTCTCTATCCCTTATATTCTCTAAGTTGTAACTCAATTCGCATAATGCGACCTGATCTTATTCATTAATACAACATCAGTGGACGTAGGATTCACTTCTAAGCATCCGAACCACTTTAAACATTGCTTCTCACCTTTTACTTAACTGAACATTTCCATATCACGTGTCACTTTTAAGTCCGTTTAGCTTTTCTCACATGCGAATAGTTAGTGTCAAAATCGAGTATCAACAAAGTTAACAATAAGGTAAACTTTCTATTGTACTTGAAATTAACGATCAGATAAACTTTCTCTTGATTACTTCTATTAATAATTGAAGAAAATCGAATTCAAGATTTCTTCAATAATATACTTAAGAGTCCCACCAACTTCTATTAATAATAGAAGGAAATCGAACTCAAGATTTCTTCAATAATATACTCAAGAGTCCCATCACTTCACTCAAGATTTTTTCAATATATACTCAAGAGTCCCATCACTCCACTCGGAAATGAGTGTTTTTCTTATATTTCCTCACTAATCTGTCTTTACACTAATCAAATAACAAATTCAAGCAAGTTTAATGGCCTTATTAAACAGTTACTCAATCCAAATTCCAAAGTATAGAATTTTGGGCAAATTTTTTTTATATATTTTATTTAAGAATCAAATTAGTTAAGATTAAATTTTACTTATTTATGTAAACTCCTGCACCTCAAAGTTGATAAATGGGATTTTTCCTTAAAGCTTTATAGATACATATACAAGAGAATTACCTTAAATATTCATGCCACACTTTTCAGGAACATACTGATAAATGATAAAAATTAAGAATTCAGACTGATTAATATACAATATATTTTATATATTGGAAAAAAATACTTTAAATTTACACAACCCAAATTAATGGTGGAGAATAATTTGACCTTAATATCAAACACCCGAAATTAACACATTAAAAATTGTCCCAAGTGATATAATAAAAACTCTTAAAATAATAAATTTTATTAATTTTAATTATATATATTAAATATTATCAAAATAAAAATCAAAATATACTTGATCGTCGGCAGCAAGGCAAAATGTTCAAAATAAATCAACATGAGTTTTTGGGGTTTAAAGAACAATTCTTGACAAACCCAACATCAAATTTTCCCACTAAAAATGCCCATATCTCGCTTTCTTTTATTTTCCTCCAAACACCGCTTCAGACACCCTCTGAATCTCCTTCGAAGGTCTCTCCTTTAAACCCTTTCAACCCTCTGTTTTTGTTTTGTATATTTGTTTTGAAATTTCTGATTCATGTTAGCTTTTGATTCATATTTCTTGTAGATTCATGTAAGTTTTGATTCATAGTTCTGTTTCAAGTGGTTGAGTTGTGTTAAAATTTGTTCTTGGGAGTAAATTTAGCTGCTTTATTACTATTTGTGAACTGGGAATGTGCAGATAAGTTTTGTTTAATATTTTATATAAAAATATGGTCTTGGGTGTAAATTTAGTTGCTCTCTTGTCATTGTGAATTGGGTTTGTTTGATATTAGTTGTTGGTTTGGTTAATTTTCAGATACAAAGTGTTTCTAAATTTGAGATTGTGTAGTGTAGATTCTGTATTTGAAGAAGAAATGGTGTTTAGGGGTATTGGTTTTCCTGTTATTGAGAATATAGTTGGATAATGAGGTTCCAACTTTTGGAGTGATGGCTGATATTGTTCTGCTCTTAGCTTTTTGGTGGGCGTAGATTAATGTTGAAAGTTTCAGGAAGTTCTAGCTTTATATACGAAACGAAAAATGTGTGTGTTTTTCATTGATTTTCTTTGTTTCTGATGTTTGGATTTATTCTTGGTTATGCAAATTTGGTGTAGGTTTGATACGTCAAAGAGAGTTCAGACTTGTAGCTACACGAAATCTTCAAGACAGAATCATGGAATGCCAGATGGTAGTCCTGTAATGAATGTAGAAACAAAGGCTCCTCGTTCATGGAGTACTTATGTCATTGTATGCTACCTTAGCCCTTTTCTCTTTTCTTAAGTGATATGTGCCGGACATTAAGTCGTGAAAATTAGTTGTCTTGTTCTGCTTGGAAAGAGATATCTCGGTAATTAACCATTTTTAACTGGTTCCTTATTTGTTTATTTGCTTTTGCAGCCTGCTGCTCTGCTGGGATTTGCCGGACTAGCAACTATTGTTCATTATAATGACGAGAGGAGAGCTATTCCAAAAGGTTCTAATTTAAGTTTCAGTATTATTACCTGACTGCTTATGATCTTTAGGTTTGCCATTTTAAATTGATTCTTCCTGGTCTTCACTCATGAGTTAAACCAAGAATTCTTCTGCATCATACATATCAAATACAAAACTTTTGCAAGACCATTTATCTCAACTATCTTCAATGCCAGTCTTTCTGATGATATGTTCCTGCATTTGGCTCACTCAAATTTGGAACCTTTTGTGTGAGTTTGTTAGATTTTTAGTCATGATCTCACTGAGCTTGGATAAGGTCTCTGACCCATGCCCCAAAAAATGCAATTCATTTTTAAAACTTTTGAAGTGGAATATTTTCACATTAGCCCTGCAAAAGAACTTGTTAAGCTCAGTATGCTTTTTCCTTTTCTAACTGTCCCATCACAGTTAGCTGCACTGTAGTGTTTAACTTTTGCTGAAGTTTCTATAGAGTATGGAGCAGAAAAATATTCCTTCTGAAAACGATTCACTGGATAATGAACAGTTGTAAAAATTACTCAAACATGTCCTAGATGGTAGGATAGTATCCTTTCATTTTCTTTATGAACTGAACATTTCGGATTAGATTGGGTGTCTGGTACATTATAGGTTCAACATAAATCATTATATAAAGTGAAGCATTAGTCAAGAGTAAGATTCATATTAACATTTCCATCTGGTGGTTCTAGGGATTTAGGGCACTGTGTACTTAATGAATTCTTTGCCATCAATCCTGACTCTTCTTTGATCAAGTCCTACCGGCAATCACAGTTCTCCTTGAAAAAGATGAAATGTTTGCTGCTACAGTTAAGGATATTCACTACAACTGGAGTTATTGAAGCCACTTTCTTTATGTTCTGAAATTTTCGGAAGCCTTAATGTGATGAATTTGTTATGTTTGTGGTTCTCGTGTACTGTTGGTTAGTTTTGTAATATGGTAGTACCTTAAGCACTTAAGAGGCGTCGTTTTTAGCATTTGAACATGAGGATTAATGCTAAGGCTCTTTGGTTTTTGGGCATATTAATTAGGAAAATGAGTACATACCTGCAATAATGCTTTTATAGGAACAATGCTAGTCCAGAAGAGTATTCCTAATTTGCAACTTTGAGATTAGTTGCATGAATTGATATTTGAACCAAAGAATTTACTTTGCAAGATTACCTATATTCGGCTGACCAGTATACAGAATACAGTATCCATTTACAATAAATGATCCTTTCCATGCAACTGTGAAAAAGATTTTGCGTGCAGAAGCACATGAAGTGTACAATACCTATTCAATCATTGAAGTTTCTAATTGTAATTTGTCCATTTTTTATTGGACCAGGAAAGGGCAAGAACCATGGTTGTGATACTGTCAAGGGTCCAATTGTAGGTGGCCCGTTCGCTCTAATTGATACGGAGAATCGGACAATTACTGAAAAGAATTTTCTGGGGAATTGGGTGCTCATATACTTTGGCTATACGTCGTCTCCTGATGTTGGACCTGAGCAAATCCGGACAATGGCCAAGGCTGTAGATATGTTAGGTTTGCCAATTTAATTTATTGAGATGTTTTATCCTTAATTTTTTGATATATCTCTGACATTGTTTTATTATACTTGAAGAATCGAAACAGAATCTTAAGGTCTTACCAGTCTTCGTTACAATTGATCCTCAACGTGATACACCTGCACAACTCCGTGCTTACCTTAAAGGTCTGGAAGTCCTACAACGGGCTATTTTTGTGGAGCATCTTGAATTTGTTATATTGAAATATTTGCCTAACCTGTTCATTTCGAATTTTCTATTTTAAGTATTGTAGAGTTCGATTCAAGAATATTGGGATTAACAGGACCAGATAGCGCCATAAGGCAGATGGCACAGGAATACCGTGTTTATTTCAAGAAGGTCGAGGAGGAAGGGGGTGATTATCTTGTTGAGTCTTCCCACGGCATGTGAGTCACAACTCCCAGACCCCATTATTTCTTTCCTTTACTTTGTTAGCACTAAGGTCTTTCTCGGTTTGCGCTCGTTGATCATGTTATGTTGAAATCGACAGGTATTTGATGAACCCAAACATGGAGGTTGTTAGATGTTTTGGGGTTGAGTACACTGCAGAAGAACTAGCAGAAGAAATACTAAAGCAACTGAAGAAAACTCCAGCAACTTGATCATTCAAATCCCTTTCAAGCCACCTACCGAGGAAACTACATCATTTTCGGACCTTTCCAGGTAATAAGAGAAGAAAAAACTCCATGTATGACTTTTACTCGGGGTGATTGATACCATCTAACAAGTCCTTGACAAGAGTTGGACATTCAAATCACTTGGCTGAAGTGTAACTTAGCCAATTTTTTTTTACCAAATTAACATTTCTTCCTTGTAGGATCATACACTGACTCAACTAATTCACAATGAAAATGAAAGTTTTTCTTTGGAAAGGTGATCTTGTTATTGTGATTAGTACAAGTTTATCGATTAAACCTCTCCCATTGTGGCTGGATGGTAAGCTCTTTAATTATTAGGATTAGCTATACTAAGGGGTTTTGTATTCGAGTTGAGGGAGCTTGTAGGGTTGGCTGGCAATTGTGCTCAGATATCTCTGTTATCCAAAAAAAGAAAAAAACACTGTAGTCCTTTCAATGGCTAACCGTCGGTAAAGGAATCCTAATTGAAGCCCCATTCCAGAATTAGGCTACTTTGGCCGATAACATTATCAAATTGATATTATTATACGGATGTTATAACGTGTATTATTTTAATAAAAAAATATTTATAATTTAGGTAACATTACCCCAATTGGCATGCAAAATGTCAAATTGTTTCTAGAGACGATGGAGTTGATGAGTCAATGTCATTCCCCTACCCACCATTGAACTTTTCTTTGGGCAATTGACCAAAATGCTTAGCCTAATTAATTCTATAAATTCACTCAATGACCCACTTCTTCAGAAATTGAAATTGACTCCTTCAATCAATTTGGTCAATTTTTTTCAGAATTTAAAATCTATATTTCTCATAACCAAGATTACTTTTTAATTAAGTTTAATCAATCCTCCTTTTCAGTCCATTGACTATTTACTTTCCCACATTTTCTTGACAGCCAAGCATATCCATCAAATCAATAAATTAAATATTTGAACCAATTGGATTCAAATCGAAAGGATCAAACCAGACAGAAAAATTTGGAACATTACATTCGGTTCATTTTGAATTTTCTGTTTTAAGTATTGTAGATTGAAGGAAAAATCACACACAACAAGGAGTTGGCAAACATGTTGGACTAGCTTTTATAATTATAAGCACTGTTATTTGAGGTTGTGATTTTAGACTTATAGGATGTTTAATAGACTTCGAAGATTAGTTAAGATACGCACAAACTGACCTGGACACCTGGATTAAAAAAAAAAAATATAGAGACAAGATCAGGAAGAACTTAGACAAACATCGAGGGAATGTAACACGTCATATCGAGCGATCTAAGATGTTCCATTGCCCCTAGAGGCTCGAAATCCATCTACATTCAGTCGAAAGAACATTCCCTATTTGCATGAAATATTCTGAGCTCAACACCACCAGTTACCCCTGAAGCATCTATTATGTGTTAACAAGCTAGGACTCAACGACACTTTTGCATGCATAAAAACCAAAAATACTTCAACATAACCATTCGCCACTTCCTGAACCATCTACTAATTTTTTCACCTATAAATACCACTCTCTGTAGTCATCTTCTTCACAACAATCTCTATTTCTGTTCTCTCTACCTAGCTAATCATGGGTTACTCTTCTTTGCTCTCTTTTAGTCTAGGCTTTCTTCTTCTATTTCATTGCAGTTTCGCTCAGATAGAACAGGTTGTAAATTCACAGCAACGCTTCCAGACTCAATGCCAAATCCAGAACCTCAATGCTCTTGAGCCCAAGAGGAGGATTGAATCTGAGGCTGGTGTTACCGAGTTCTGGGACCAGAATGAGGAACAACTACAATGCGCTAATGTCGCTGTGTTTCGCCACACTATCCAGAGCAGAGGCCTCTTAGTCCCTTCATACGACAATGCTCCTGAGCTAGTCTACGTTGTTCAAGGCAAATTCAATGCTTATTTTTTCTAACATTAAGATGTGATATACATCTGTAATTACATTTTGATATTATCCTAACATATGAAAATAACATTTTTGTAATGGTCAATTCAGGTAGTGGCATTCATGGAGCTGTATTCCCAGGTTGTCCTGAGACATTCCAAGAAGAATCACAGTCACGGTCACAGCGCTCAAGATCAGAAAGGAGTCAGCAATCAGGAGAACAGCACCAAAAGGTCAGGCCTATCCAGGAGGGTGATGTCATTGCATTGCCTGCAGGAGTAGCTCACTGGATTTATAACAATGGCCAGTCCAAGCTTGTTTTGGTCGCACTTGCGGACGTTGGCAATTCCGAGAACCAGCTCGACCAGTACCTTAGGGTAACAAAAGCAACATTAATTCAATGAATTTACTTAGTATATATAGCAATATTGTCTATAATTCTGTAAATTATTCATTTTGAAGAAATTCGTCCTGGGTGGAAGCCCACAACAAGAAATTCAAGGTGGTGGTCAGAGCCGAAGCCGAAGCCAAAGCCAAAGCAGCAGAAGAGGGCAGCAGGGACAGCAAAGCAACAATATCTTGAGCGCCTTCGACGAGGAGATACTTGCACAATCTTTCAACATAGACACTCAGCTAGCCAGAAGACTGCAGAAAGAGAAGAGGCAGAGGGGCATTATTGTCAGAGTTCAGGAGGACCTTGAGGTACTATCACCACACAGACAAGAACAAGAACAAGAATACGAAGAAGAAAGAGAGCGAAGACAGAGAAATGGTTTAGAGGAAACCTTCTGCACAATGACGCTGAAGTACAACATCAATGACCCATCACGCGCTGATGTCTATAACCCACGTGGTGGACGCGTCTCTAGCGTCAATGCCTTAAACCTACCCATCCTCAGATTCCTGCAGCTTAGTGCTAAGAAAGGAGTACTTCACAGGGTAAGAAAATAATTTAATACATATTAGACTGTCACAGTGTGCACAATTATTTTTAAATTGAATTTTCTAACTAATAAAAACGCTTATATACTTGCATGTTTTCAGGATGCTATCCTGGCACCTCACTGGAACGTGAATGCTCAAAGCATAGTTTACATCACAAGGGGCAATGGCAGGATTCAAATTGTCTCAGAGAATGGAGAATCTGTATTCGATGAGGAAATTCGTGAGGGTCAGCTTGTGGTTGTTCCACAGAACTTTGCAGTGGTGAAGAGAGCAAGCAGCGATAAATTCGAGTGGGTATCATTCAAGACCAATGGACTCAGCCAGACCAGCCAGCTGGCTGGACGTGTCTCAGTGTTTAGAGCGCTACCATTGGATGTAATCAGGAACTCGTTTGATATATCCAGAGAAGATGCGCGGAGATTGAAAGAGAGTAGGTCTGAGACGACAATTTTCGCTCCAGGGTCAAGCTCACAGCGAAAGAGTCAAAGCGAGAGGGAGAGACAGAGGGAAAGGGAAGAGAGGGAGATACACTGAGCTAAGCCCTAAGTGTATGGTTGTAATTTGTAAACAAAATACGTCCGTATGGACGACTATGTATGTAGAGGTTAAGAAATAAAGCCCTTAATACGAATGGGGTTGTGGAAGGACTAGACTGCCGGAGCGCGTTCCTAGGTTTTATGGCAACAATCAAAATAAATGTTTCATCTAGTTTTGCCACCAGTTTGTTCTATAATTTTTATTTTTCATTTGAGAAAATATTCTCCTCATATAAAAAATCTTCCTTAACATGATAAAATACAACAAATTTATAAGAGCAAAATTTTTCCATACAATATGATCAATACAGATCAATGAGACAACAAGAGGCCCCAAGTAAACAGGCTGAGAATCCAGGCGCAACATTGCAACAATAAAACGTGGCCCAAAGAAAAAGCCACACCACTAGAAGCCCTGTCATGAAGACATAAATTGGTTGTTAAAGTATTTCTAAATAACTTTCTATATGATTTAAATTATTTATTATAAAAAATTTATCTATAAAAATAAGAGTTCAACAAACTCTCTATCTTAATTTTAATTAATAAACTATAAATTCTTATACATTTTATTTATTAATTCTCTCTCTCATTAAGTTTTTTTCTTAAAAATAAAGAGCATCTTCATTAAATTTAAAGAGTCTATTAGATTTGAATAAAAATTGTATTCTTTATATTTTAAAATTAATAAAGATGCTCTTTATTTATATGAAAGATGCTCTTCAAAATTAAGAGTATCATTTAAGACACTTTTAATAAGCTTTACGTCTAATCATCCTATAAATGTAATTTTAAAAATAAATATATATGATAAAACAAATTTAGATTGATAATATCAATCTAAATTTGTTTTATCATTTGATATACCAAATATTAAAGCTAAAGTTGATGCTAGATTACTTATTGGACATGAACCACAGGATACGACGAAAACAGTAGACATATAGCATTAATTTACAAGTACAGGTACAGCATCCATTTATTTCAATACCATTTCAAGACTTTTAGCATAAAAATAACACTTTCTGTAAATAAAAATTTTATTACATTCCAAGCTTGATTTGAACATTAATTATCCTCTGGCTTTGGGTTGAAGTTGTTATATATGGCATCCCTGCGCCCCTCGACGTAAACATGCATCTTGTCTTTGGGTGGAAGGTTGTCTTTGATAACTGGGTGGCTGAGAAACTTGGCCATCCAAGCTGTAATGGCTGGAAATTTCTCCTGGTTAAAAATCTGCACAGACCCAACTTCTTGCCAGACGGGCAGCCAGTAAGCAATCCATCCAACTGCCAAATCCAAATACCCAATGCTCTCTCCTTCAAAATGCTTCTTTTCTTTGAACTCTCCCTCTATCTTTTCCAATGCTTCTATTGACTCTTTCACTGCCTTCTCTTGTGTCTCTCCTTTGGACCACATTGCAGTCCATGAAGCATACAAAAGCTAAACCAACCATAACAGAACGGTCATAAAATTATATACGGATGATGGATCATTTCTTAAAACTATTTATTCAATTTTGATGAGATGTGTTCCTTATCGTGTTAGATATTAACAGAAAGATGGAAAAAATCAAATAGGCGATGAAAAACTAGGTGAATAAAAATTAATCTATTCAGGAATAACGCTTCGCCACCAACTCTTCTCCAATTCTACAGTATCTGGAAGAGATATTTCGAGTGAACTGTGTTTCTGATGTGGGATCGTATTTGCATTCATAAATTATTCGGAGAAAGTAAAACAGAGAACCTACAATTACAAACTGGATTATCTAAAATCTTAATTAATAGAAACAATCTTGAGCTTCACAGGTGTTGTTTGTGACTGAGCAAGCAAAGACACAAAAAACAAAAGAAGACAGCGGGCCAAAGTGTAACAGAGGAAACCAGATAAGGTTGCAGTATCTTCTTCTAAAGATAATGGGGTAAATTTTCTGGTTAACTACAATGTTTGCTCTGAAGCTACTCTAATCTCATAAAATTTTCAACTTCTAAAGCGAATTCGTTTAGAGATCTTGGCTAATTTTTCTTCTAGTCTAAAGAAATGTTCAACTGCAAAAGAGTTGTAAAAGTAACAACAATACGAATGAATAGAAAAGTTACCTTCTCTTCAGCAAATTTAGCCCAGAAACGTGCCACGGCTCTTTCATAAGGATCTTTAGGGAGCAATGGATTTTGTTCCCAAGTCTCATCGACATACTCAAGAATAACAAAAGACTCAGAGATGACTTTGTTATCATGAACAACCACAGGAACCTTCTTATGAACTGGATTCAGTTCCAGTAGTGTGGAGCTCTTGTTAAAGATGTCTTCTTCACTGTAGTCGTAATCAACACCCTTCACCTTCAAGGCCCATTCTACTCGAAACGAAAAGGGGCTGCACCAGAATCCCAAGAGCTTCACTTGCGTTGCCATTTATAATTTTGCTGTTTCTGTTAGCGAGTGAGTTGCCTAGTGCTATTTCCAGACTTATATACAAAAGTTACCAGACGGCAATTTTGACTAATTGAATATTAAGGTTGATTTGAGGCGGCGTATGGAAAATATTACACCTTTAGAAAATTAAAGTCTTATGTTGCTGACGGACTAATTAGGTGTCCTAACGTAACAAGGGTGTTGTGCATGAGTTTGATTTAAAGCTCGGAAGTTTTGGTAGCTCGAACAACGTTAAACTCGCTATTACAACGTAGACCTTGCAGTGATCTAAAGCTCGTTGCATTTTGAAACTCGCAAAGACATGGAGCTCGGAAGTGCATGAAGCTTGCTACGACCTACTTAACAGCTATTTTATAGGTGAAGGGATATCAACACTCGATCAGTCCGACTTTGACGCGCAATCACTGGATTCTATGTTGACTTGAAGGTGATCATGTATTTGGTGATTCCACCATTATAAAAAACATTTGTAGGCAAAACAACATTTTTCAACAGGGTAAGGACGTAATCGCACTCGTCAGATTCATGTTTATTAAACAAACAAAAGTTTATTTAATGAAAATGATTGACATTGTAAGGACTCAAATACCTGTCCGTTTATTTTATTTCTGCTCACTCGAGAATATACTCAAACAACAGCATTGCCTTATACAGCATTCTAATTACCTGTGAGGCAGCAAGCCACAGAATTATTGCCTTAGTTCAAAATCTCCCCCAAAAGCACCACATCCCCAATTCCCATTCACAATCCCAGGACAATCCTTATGGCTCAGAAACTGACTTCTCCTCTGTCAGAGTTTCCAAGCATTAGATCTACATGTGTTCCTTCATTTGTAACCATTAAGAAAAGAATTAAAGATTTAATCTTCGGTTTAGTGTACAGAAGCAAGATCAATTTATTCTACATTTACAAAACCTCAAATAGCAGTGCTTATAATTATAAAAGCTAGTCCAACATGTTTGCCAACGTCCTTGTTGTGTGTGATTTTTCTTTCAAACTCACAAAATTGCGAGGTTATAGCTCGATTTAGAATCAGTTCGACTCTTCTAATTGTCTTACCCAACATAAGCTCGTAGAGTTGTTGCTCGTAAAGACAGAAAAATTTGATACACCTGCACAACTCTGTGCTTACCTTAAAGGTCTGGAAGTCCTACAACGGGCTATTTTTGTGGAGCATGTTGAATTTGTTATATTGAAATATTTGCCTAACCTGCTCATTTCGAATTTTCTGTTTTAAGTATTGTAGAGTTCGATTCAAGAATACTGGGATTAACAGGACCAGATAGCGCCAGAAGGCAGATGGCACAGGAATACCGTGTTTATTTCAAGAAGGTCGAGGAGGAAGGGGGGGATTATCATGTTGAGTCTTCCCACGGCATGTGAGTCACAACTCCCAGACCCCATTATTTCTTTCCTGTACTTTTGTTAGCACTAAGGTCTTTCTCGGTTTGCGCTCGTTGATCATGTGATGTTGAAATTGACAGGTATTTGATGAACCCAAACATGGAGGTTGTTAGATGTTTTGGGGTTGAGTACACTGCAGAAGAACTAGCAGAAGAAATACTAAAGCAACTGAAGAAAACTCCAGCAACTTGATCATTCAAATCCCTTTCAGGCCACCTACCAGAAAGAAACCTTTCCAAATAAATTTCAGGCCACCTACCGAGGAAACTACCTCATTTTCGGACCTTTCCAGGTAATAAGAGAAGAAAAAACTCCATGTATGACTTTTACTCGGGGTGATTGATACCATCTAACAAGTCCTTGACAAGAGTTGGACATTCAAATCACTTGGCTGAAGTGTAACTTTAGCCAAATTTTTTTTACCAAATTAACATTTCTTCCTTGTAGGATCATACATTGACTCAACTAATTCACAATGAAAATGAAAATTTTTCTTTGGAAAGGTGATCTTACCGGGATTAGTACAAGTTTATCGATCAAACCTCTCCCCTTGCCGTTGGATGGTAAGCCTTTTAATCATTGGCATTAGCTATACTAAGGGGTTTTGTGTTCGAGTTGAGGGAGCTTGTAGGGTCGGTTGGCAATTGTGCTAAGATATCTCGGTTATCCCAAAAAAAAGAAAAAAACACTATAGTCCTTTCAATGACTAAACCTTTAGTAAAGGTATCTTGATTGAAACCTCATTCCAAAATTAGGCTAGTTTGGCCTATAACATTATCAAATTGATATTATTATACGGATATTATAACGTGTATTTTTTTAATAAAAAATTATTTATAATTTAGGTAACATTACCCCAATTGGCATGCAAAATGTCAAATTGTTTCTAGAGACGATGGAGTTGATGAGTCAATGTCATTCCCCTACCCACCATTGAACTTTTCTTTGGGCAATTGACCAAAACGCTTAGCCTAATTAATTCTATAAATTCATTCAATGACCCACTTCTTCAGAAATTGAAAATGACTCCTTCAATCGATTTGGTCATTTTTTTCCAGAATTTAAAAATCTCTATTTTTCATAACCAAGATTACTTTTTAATTAATTAAGTTTAATCAATCCTCCTTTTCTGTCCATTGACTATTTACTTTCCCACATTTTCTTGACAGCCAAGCATACCCATCAAATCAATAAATTAAATATTTGAACCAATTGGATTCAAATCGAAAGGATCAAACCAGACAGAAAAATTTGGAACATTACATGGGATTATTAATTATTAATAATGTTTTGAAATTTATGTCGTGAAAGCAACTAAAAATGTTTTATATCGTCTGAATATTTTCACCAACTTTGACAAATTAATTCATGTACCATATCCTTGATTAAGAATTATATCATTAATTATTAATTATTATTATCTCAATGTCGATCTTATAATATTTATATATTTGTATATAATTATTTTCTCGTGTGAACCTTTTTTTTTTTTTTTTTTGAAATTTGATGCCAAATCCCTTGTTATCATACAAATTTTTGTAAGATATTTTGTCGAAATTTTGTTCTATAATAATTTTTTATGTTGGAAAACTGTCTAAATTAATTTTTTATATATAAATATAAATAGAGAGAGAAATTGAACCTTAAATTATTTTTTTTTTATCTTAAGAAAGAAGAAGTTTATAAATTAATTATTTATTCTTCTTTTAAATCTCATGGCATTAATTAAGACCAAAAGAGATTCTTAAAAAAAAGTGACCAATCACAATCTAAATAATATTGATTAAGATACAATTCAATAAATTAATATTCCACAACTTAAAAAATATTGTTCTTGAAAGTGAGAATTAGTGGCCAATTATAAAAATATCAGGCAAAAACTCAACCTTAATTGCATAATGTAATTAATTATATTTTATTTTATTTATATAATTCGTATATATATACATATATATATATCCCTCTCAAAAACGTGCAATCCTCTTCCTCTATAAGTCTTGGCTGGCTATTTATTGAATTATTAATAAAGCTAGAAAATTAAGCAATATCACAAAGAGAATTTAAGGCTAATCAAAATTAATTAATCCCTTGCTAAAATTCTAGAGATCCTCATTTATTTAAAGACCGATTCTCTTGCTGCCCTATTTCCCCCCCTTAACACAAACCAAGCAACACACAATAGTTGTAAGGAAAAAAAAAAATTATATACAAGTAATTACAAAATTAAAAATAAAATTAGATTAATCTAATCCAAATTTTAATCACAATTAAACCACCAACCCTTGAGCTTAATTAACGTTCCTCATAATTACATCTCATCTTTGTCTTTTTACCTAATTAAAAGAATTAAACAAATTAATAAATTTATAATCTTCTTCTTTGACAGCCACTCTCCAGGAGACTTTTCTGTTCATCTCCTGGGGCTCTGGCTGCTTTAATTTAAATTTCTAAATTCTATTTCTATTCAATTCTTCATAAATTTCTTTTTTTGTTTTAATTTTATTTTTTTTCTTTCATTTTAATCCCTATGTGGAGTTCGTCTTTTTCTTCCTGTTTCTTAGTTTAACGTTTCATTTCATCTCGTTGTTGAAGTTTTTGATTAATTCTTTTGTAATATATTTTTATACACATAACAACAATGGCTGAGCATTCACCAGATAAAAAATCTGGTTGCGGGTTATTGAACGCGGTGTTTGGAAGGCGGTGGCCGCGGAGAACCACCTCCACAGGTTCACTTCCCATTGTCAATGGCGGCAGCAATAAAGATTTTGTCAAAATGCCGAGCACTCCCAACTCGAAGAGAAGAAGAAACAGTGCTGACGAGAGCGTTTTCATGGAAAACCAACCTGAAAACTTATCGGAAACGCCTCAAAAACCGGCTGCGAAGCCGCCTCAGACGACACCGAATCATCCGAAACCGCCCCAGCAGCAGCCACGGAAAGCTCCTGAACATGAACACTTGGCGCCGCCGAAAGCTCAGGCGAACAATTTGGGGTATGTCAACCAGGGAAGGAGGGTTCCAAAAGAAGCTGTGGGGATTTCCGGCGAGCTCGAAAGCATGATTGCCGAACAGCAGAAGGGTAGAGGAGGAGGAAATCTCGTCAGGGCGTCGTCGAGCAACGTGATGCTGGTGGGAAATTTAGGAAACTTGAAGACAGGCGGAGGAGGGAACGCAAGTTTATACGATCAGTTAGATAGTTTTTTTCCGAAACCAGCAAGAGAGCAAGAAACAAGCACAACATCGTCATCTTCGTTGGCCGGAAAAGCCAATAATAACAAATATCCGAACAGCGTGATGGGAAATGTGGTGAAGAACAAACAGAATAACGATCAGCGAGATAGTTATAAGCCGAAACCGGGTCCAGACTCTTCGTTATGCAGGGCGCTGTCGACGAGAATGGATCCGGAGACGTTGAAGATAATGGGAAATGAAGATTACAAGATGGGAAATTTCGCGGAGGCCTTGGCCTTGTATGATGCAGCCATTTCTATCGACCCTAATAAGGCGTCGTATCGGAGCAACAAGAGTGCAGCATTGACAGCTTTGGGGAGGTTTCTTGAGGCAGTTTTTGAATGCAGAGAAGCCATTCGGATTGAACCTCAATATCATCGAGCTCATCACCGTTTAGCTAACTTGTACCTCAAGTAAGAAATTTTTTTTATCCATTTTCATTCTCGCATGTTTCCATTTCAGTATATCTGCGTTTACAGTTCATCATTCTTGCATGTTTCCATATTAGTTTGAATACAGTATATTCATGGATTTTAGTAATTTTTTGTATTGTCTGTCGTGTTATTAGGTTAGGGGAAGTCGAGAAGGCGATATATCATTACAAACATGCAGGGCCGGAAGCCGATCATGTTGATGTAGCTAAAGCCAAATCGGTTCAATTACACCTGAACAAATGCACAGAGGCCAAAAGACTACGAGATTGGAACACCCTAATTAAAGAGACAGGGGCCGCGATATCAGCTGGAGCAGATGCAGCACCACAGGTTCATTAATCAAACAGTTTTTTTTTTTTTTTTTAATTAGATTTAATTAATTACCATTTAACATAACTTTTTGTTGTTGTTTGTGCATAGATGTTTGCATTACAAGCCGAGGCTCTACTGAAACTTCAAAGGCACCAAGAAGCCGATGAAGCCATGAAGAATGCTTCAAACTTTGATGTCGATGATTGCACTAGATTTTTTGGCCCCATTGCTAATGCCAATTTGTTGGTGGTAAAAGCTCAAGTTAATTTGTCTATGGGCAGGTTAGTTTCTCTATATTTGATAACGTTAATGTTGTCGAGATAATGTTACTTTAATTACCTTTAAGTAGTTTGACGGTTCGCTTAGGACTCTTAGATATATTATTCAAGAGGTCTTAAGTTCGAATCTCCATGACTATTAACAGGGGTGGATCCAGAAATTTTTATTAGGGTGTGCCAAAATAAAAACTAATTGTACATTATATTTCTATTAAGGTGGGTCAAAATCCAGAAATTGTACATATCAATATTTAAAATTTAAAAAAAATTTGATTGTGTTGCATCCGTCATTGAGTACTGATAAGGGTAGTCATTAGAAGCTTATTTAATCGTTAATTTCAGGGCTCTGGGAACTAGTTGAGGTCCATGCAAACTAGCCCGGACACCCCCGGATATCAAAATTTTTTATTGACCCATTGAATTTCCAATGTCGGAGAAGTTTTGTTTACTTTTATGCGTGATTACAGGGACAACTTGCATTTAAAAAAGAGAGATGGATTAAGAATTGATTAGTAAAAGTTGATGTGAGATTAATTATGTGTTGGAGAACAACTCAAAAGGAGGGTTGTAGTTAGAGAAAAGAGGAAACAAAAAGATGATAAAGTTATTGATTAGTAAAATCTTGAACCCTACCAACGTAAACAACACCAATTAATATTCTGTAAATGATTGGCTTTGGGTCAAGTCATAAAGAATTTTTTGCCACAATTTTTTTATTCTAGTCAATAAGGAAGTGGCATCCAACCTAGGTTTAAAGTCCTAATAATCGTAGAAAGTGATACGTATAAAAGTAGTTATATATACAAACTTTTGTATGCAAACACTGATGTGATAATGGGATTACAGATTTGAAGATGCTTTGGCGGCGGTACAGAAAGCGGCGAAACTAGACGCAAACAACAAGGAAGTGAGCATGGTGATGAGGAAGGCTAGGGCAGTGGCGGGAGCTCGATCAAAGGGAAATGAACTATTCAAGGGAGGAAAATTCACGGATGCATGTATTGCATATGGTGAAGGACTGGATCACGACCGATATAACTCAGTTTTGTTGTGTAATCGAGCAGCTTGTCGATCCAAACTTGGCCATTTTGAGAAAGCCATTGAAGATTGCACGGTTGCCCTTAACATGCGTCCCAATTACAGCAAGGCCAGGCTAAGAAGAGCCGATTGCAATGCGAAGGTAACTAATTAATTTATTTCCCAATTCATATATCACGAATTAAATTCACGGAACACGGAGGGGGCGAAGATGATAAGATCCCATATAAGAGGGGTTGGTGATGGTAGGTTTATAAAAATAACATATAGATCCATGACGTTTCAAAATAATCAAAAACAACCTTTCTTGGTAGTGCATCGTGTTAGTTCTATTGACTTGTTTTAACATGAACAAATAGCTGAAATCTTTCGAGTTTTGGGTACAATGTAGCTGGAAAAATGGGAAGCATCAATACAAGACTACGAGATCTTGAAACAAGATAATCCCGAGGACGAGGAGGTGAACAAAGGTTTGCTTGAGGCCCAAACCCAGCTCAAGAAACAACGAGGTGGGCCTTGATCCAATTTAGAGCGGTTGAGACAGAGACAAAATCAGGCCCAAACAGAACAGGAGCGGCTAGTTTGTAGTAGCACCGGATATCAAAACAAGTTCAATTACAAGATCAAAATCAAATCCTGAGAGGAAAAGAAAATTAATTAAAAAATTTCCGAAGAAATCATCCAAAGGGACAAAAAAATTAATTTGATACATGTTTATAATGTTAATTACGCGTTAGTTTTTTTCTTTTCTTCTCTGTGATTTTGAGGTCTTTTTATTTACAATTTCTGTTAGATGTGAAATTATCAGAAACAGAACAATCGCAAAACTGTATAGTTATTTGTGTGTAATTTTTTTTTTTTTCTTCGAGTATTTATTTGATTGTTAATTACTTTTGAGAAACTGAAATGATAAGAAATCTCGATTCTTTTGTTATTTTTTAGCTAAGCAATTTTCTTGTTAACGTAGTAATTTTCTTGAATTATGTTAAAAAAAATTATGATATTATCGATAATATCACGTCATTTATGTATCAATTCATAATATTTATGATAATAATACTCTTGAATATTAATTAATTATATCTCAAGAAAATTACATCGTACATTTTCTTTCATTCTAATTCTCATCCTCATCTAATGGTCTGAACACGTTCAATGTTCATATTATTATTATTATTATTTTTACATAGCAGAAGATAAGGACTTAAATACCCTTTTACGACCCTCGTGTTGGCCACCACGAGCAGCGTAATCAGGACAATAATTCCTTACAGCTGTCAGCTCGAACGGCGCCGTATCGAGTGCCAGCCACTGCTCCACCGTGAACTGCTGTTGAGTGCAAGCCGTGTGGACCCCAGTCGATGTGACCTCAACGTAGTTAACGTACCATCCATGATGCGGTCCTGAGCCGTCCGATATAAGACTCATCGCGCACACAGGCGCACTCAGGCACTTCCCTCTCCCACTAAAAATGTCCAAATTACCCCTCTCGAAATAGTTGTAACCTGGACCCATCAAGCCTCCCCATGACTCCAGATTCGTCATCTCTACCATCTCACCGTACATGTTGTACAACCTCAAGCTGATGATCGAATCAGTTCCCCCCTTGAAGATCGAGCCCGTTCTAATGTACACCGTATACACACAATCTTCTCCGTCCTGCAAACATAATAATAACATTAAACCATTTCAAGCTCGAAAATATTGATACGACAACATAAATCGGGTGAATGATAAACGTAATACTTACCGAGAAGGCGATAGTGGCGGAGGAGAGGAGGAGGAGGAGGAAGAGGGAGAGAGTCTTGGAAGCCATGGCTGAGTTTGTGGAGTGAGTGAGTTTACCAAGTTTATATATAGACGATAATACAAGGGCCACGTGTTAATGTTGGAAATATATTTATGGGATAAAATCGGGGAAATATTTAAGTAAATGAAGGGTGAAAATGGAATTTCAACATATATAATTAACAAATTTCTCCTAAGATGGAGCCTACATTTAAGGTGATGAATTTTTTTCTAAATTGAAAGAAATTTATGATAAATTAATTTTGAGGTGGCAAGCCATTATTGGTTAGAAATGAACAGTGAGTGTATGGGCGATGGAGGTGAGTCAGGAATATCATAACCCTGATGAGGAAATTACTAGGCTGTCCTTGGAATACACTAGACTAGGTCTGAACGGGTGTGGGGACAGCACTATCTGTAGAAAGGACATAATAAAAACAGTGTAGTGATAAGTGAGAAAGGCAATTTCACATTGATGACTTTTGGCTGTATGTTCATTATTAAAGTTAAAGAATTAGGAGCATATTCCAAGTGGAACATGTGATGCACATGCGGTGGTAGGTTAACAAAGATCTAGTACATTTTAGGACTTATCATGGTACAAAGATAACGTTATCTTTTATATCTGTTACTGGGCAAGATTAATATTTACACTTTGGTTATAGATGGACACTTTTGTTAGAGGCGATTTCGTTCATTGACATGTAGATGCAACTTGGTGAACAAGTTGTGGGTTAAGAGGACTAATTATAGAGCATGGATAACATTACTCTTGTTATGCGGTAAATCTATTTTGCATAGATTCACGCAACGTGTTCCAAGGATGCATTGTCACCAGGCCGTGTGTGGATTACTTCATTTATAAAACTGTCAAACATATTGCTTCATTGATAAGTCTTAGGATTGAGTTGTCAATAAGGCTGCATGTGACCTTATGAAAGGGTTACTTCATGTGTAAGTCCACCTTAGGTCATGTGTCGCTCTCTGTAAGGATTACTTTACTAGGAAGTTCATTAAGACAGCAGTATATAAAAGGGGTCTCTCACCCTAATGATAGGATCTTTTTAACATTGTTTTCCTGCTGTAAAAACCGCCTCACCTGTATTTAGAATTGAGCTTGCTTGTACTTGAAAAACATACAAAAAAAAGTAATAAAATAACAGTTGACGTAAGATTTACACCTTACATCTGAACCACTTTAAAAAATTCACCGTTCTTTGTGTTTATTCATCATTTTAGCATTCATCCAGCCTTAAAACACTTTTATATGTTAGCAATAGTCATTTTTTTATTGAAGTCATGTTAGAGTAGAAACAATATTACCTCCTATATAAATCATCGTATGATGATTTAGTAAATTCATTTATCGGTGGGATTTACTGTGAAATGCCTAAACTTGATCTACTAATTCGCGATTCAAAAATGAATTTTCATTTGTGTGTATACAATATGTACCTGTTTATATATGTTATACAAAAACGTATAAATCGCTATAATATCATACTAAATAAGGTAAATAGAATACAATACAAACAACATATAGCTAGCTATTATCTAACCAATTTACAGTTAAATAACATATTAACACTAAAAAAATTGATTGAGCAAATTTCTCTCTACATCAATACCCTATATTTGTTAATTTAAACCATTCTTAATTAGGGTTACAACCTATTTTAGTTGATTTCAATTTATATTAAAAGGTATTAATGCTGTTAATAAAACAATAATAGTAATAACACAAATATTACTAGTTATCTGCTCTAGCTCACTGCATAGTCACTGTAATTAGTGGGATAAATGCAATTATAATTAAAATTAGCTTAACAAATTGATTATAATACACCCTACAAAGTTTAAATTTAGCAAAAAAAAAGATGATAAATTAAGACATTAATCAATTAATGAATATAACTAATTAAGCGTTAGGGGCGATTGCCATTAAATTAAACATCTCTTGCATTGACCAAGTCTCTGCCATTGAAATTAATTTGGATGACCAAAAGGCCATCCGCCATCCCCTAGAGCCCTAAACTCATTTCTGACACAAACTGAAAACATGCATTATCTTCCGAATTTCAACCACCTCTTCCCATGCAAACCCTAAATTTCTCCTTTTCTTTAATTTCTTCCGCTTGCCACCTAGAACCCTTCTTTTTTACGCCGCTCCCCATTCTCGCATGGAGGAGCGGGTTCCACCTACCGATGGTAGTAGCAGCGGCGGTGACCACCCAAATGAGCCACCCAACCACCACCACCACCCACACCCTTCCTTTGAATACAAAACACAACCTATAACATTTACATCAGAGCAAGAAAATGATTTGAGTACTTACGTGGTACAAATTCCCAAAGATCAAATTTATCGCGTTCCACCCCCCGAAAATGCTAAGATCGTAGAACATCATCTCAATAGCCCGACTGCAATGGGGAAGAGATCGGTTTGCAATCGTGTTTTGTGGATTATTATGATCTTGGTTATCATTGGTGTTGTAATCACCATAACCCTAGTGATGTTACACCAAGTTTATCGGCCTAAACCGGTTGCTTTCTCCATTGTGAACGTGCATGCTACGAACAAATCACGAATTGGGTACGACATTTCTTTGAAAGCAAGAAACCCTAATGAAGAAATTAAAATCAACTTTGCAAGTAGTAGTGGTGGTGTCTCTCTATTTTTCAAGACAAAACAGCTTGCCATGGGCGACTTTCCGAAATTGCAACAAGAAGGAAGTGATTCAAACACTGTTCTTTTAAACCTAGCCGGATCGAATGGAGCGGTACCTCAAGAGATTGACCAGAGTATCAATGACAAAAAAATCGATCATCAAGTGTCACTAAGTCTTAAAATGAAACTTAACGCGGATATGAATTTAGGGTTCTTAAATCTTTGGAGCAATGACATGAATGTGGATTGCGAATTCAAAGTTAACACATTGAGTGGCACAGGTACAAGGATTTTATCACAAAAATGTAATAGTTAATTAATTGAATTGAGTAAATTTTTAATTTATTAAGGTGGCGTAGATGGTGGTAAATTAATTGTGTTCATGCAATAGGAAGCTTTTTCGACATATGATTCTTTTTTTTCTTTTTTTTTTTCTTGATGATTGAATATTATAATTGGTATCAGAGAATGGACTTGTTTTGTATTATTTTTTTTTAGAATTTATTGAGATTTATGATTAGGTAATCTTGGTATGATCATTCATTTAATCTTAATGAATTTTTAATTTCTTATTTGATTATTCAAATATTTCGATTTTTTTTTTATGTTGTAAAAATTATTTTCTGATGTTTTTTGGCGCTTGAAATTTTTTAATTATGTATTTTGTAATTGTTCTTCCTGTAAAGAGATCGGTGTGTGATGGTCAATTAACTAGAGTTCAGTTATTAAGGCTCCGTCCTTGGCCCAAATCGCAATCTGTTGAGGCACAATTACCAATTCTCTAAGCCCAGTTATATAGTAGTGGCCTCAAACCCAAAACCCAATGAATAATCTTAAGCAAGGAGGTGCAAACAATATTGTTTGCCCACTAACGTTACCGGAGGAGGGTCAAGGTCAACCATTGGATCTCTTTCTCTCCTAGGGTTATTGGCACGGCAACGTTACCGTGTTGGAACCTTAGTATTACCCTGTTGTTGGTCAACCTATAATTATAATGGATTTGATATGTATAAATATTTCACGAGGATTACTTTATTTTTATGCAAGGACTTGAGAAAATCCAAGTAATTTTATGATTTAAAACCATATTAAATAATGATTATAAACAAAAAAAAAAAAAGTTATGCTCGACCCTTGCTACCCCATATGATATGGATGCTTCAATAATACTCGAGTGATCGAGACAACTCAAAAAGATTTAGAGACTCTCTCAACTTCAACTCCTTTTTCATTATTTTCTCATATTTTCTTAATGGGAAAACAGTATTTTCCCACCCAAGGTTTGACGAAACGACACTTTTTCACCTGTCAAGTTTCAAAATGACATTTTCCCACCTTTTGTTAGGTTCTGTCAGTGTTTTCTGTTAATATTTGACTGAAAAGATAAAAACACCTTTAAATAGTTTATTATAAATTAAAATTTAGTTAAGTTAAAGTCTTTATTTGATTATTTATTAGTCAAGTGTAAATATACATTTTTTTCTTTATTTATTTAATTAATTAGAAATATTGATTTTCTTTGTTAATTAGTAAAAATGAAAAACATTATAAATTTAGTAGATTATTAAATAATAATGATGAGATATTTATGACATTATAAATAAATAAATATTAAAGTCATTTAACTTTAAACAATTCCATAGCATTACTCTTTAACTTTTAAGTGGGGTTAACTATTTTTTCTTTTTTAACTTTTTAATAGCTGATTTTTTGGCTAATTAAAAAATAATAAAGTAAAATACTGAAGTGTATTTTCGTTTTTTCAATAAAATATTAACAGAAAACATAACAGAACCTAACGAAGGGTGGGAAAGTATCGTTATGCCAAACCTTGGATGGGAAAATGTCATTCTCCCTTTCTTAATTTGTTTCCTAAACTTGTCACTTCCGTAATGTACCTCCTGTGTTAAGTATATACTTTTATTTATATAACTATCGATCATGACCTTAAATTTCCTTTCTGATAATTTCTTGACACACGGAATTGTGAGTTGTACCAAAGTTTCGATTTACCAAAAATGTATGGGATGAAAGGTTCATAATATTTTAAAAGAAAGCTAGATATCTTCAAGCTAGTGGATTTGTACTTTAAAAGAGTGTTGGATTAAAGGAAGAAAACTTTAAAAGATTTTATTAAGTATTTTATAAATACATACGACTTTAATTTGCTTCCTTTTTTTTTTTTTTTTAATCTATAAAAATACTTTACAACTTACTAGCAATCATGGAAGTATATATAAAGAACCACCCACCTTTTCTTTTCTTTTCTTTTTTATTTAATTTTTTAAATTATTTATTTACACATGGTTTGTTGTAAATCATGCTTCTCTTTATTGGGTTCAAATGGGTTCTTTCTTCTTTATTTAATCTTAATTAGTTATCTATCAAATTCATTGTCCCATTAATTAATTTGATTGTTGCATTACTTCCCACAGAAAGATCATTAGACACCTTTATCTTATATTATTTTATAACAAAAAGCAAAGTTTAATCGACAAATGTTAAGCTGGTTTGCACTTACCTTGTCTATGTTCTCCTTAATTTTCTCTTTTATCAATTTAATTAATTTATCTTCAAATCGTTTTTAGATCTAAATCTTCTTTTTATCCTCTAAAGTTAATTAATTTTAGTGGGGGTTTTTTTTTTTTTAATTGTAATTCAAAGATTAGATAACCGGACTTGTCAAACAGTTTGTGATTTCAGATTAAACATTACAGAAAACTGTCAGTTTCAGATTAAACATTATAGAAAACTGTCATTCTATACTTTTCTAAAGATTGTATCTATATATTTTAAAACTGTTTATGTAAATATCTCATCTAAACATTATAGAAAACTATCATTCTATACTTTTCTAAAGATTGTATATATATGTTTTAAAACTGTTTCTGTAAATATCTCATCTAAACATTACAGAAAACTGTCAGTTTCAAATTAAACATTATAGAAAACTATCATTATATATATATATATATATATATATATATATATATATATATGTTTTAAAATTTGTTTCTATAAATATCTCATCTAAACATTACAGAAAACTGTCAATTTCAGATTAAACATTATAGAAAACTGTCATTCTATACCATTCTAAAGATAGTATATATATTTTTTAAAATTTGTTTCTATAAATATCTCATCTAATTTCTACTAAATCAATTTTTCATAAGATTTTCGTATTTCTTATTTTCATTATACTACTTCTTAAGATTGTATATATAATATTAAAACTATATTTAAATTTTATATCTTATTTTCTTCAAACTTCTTACTCTCTACATTACATCTTTAATGTCATAACTATGCAAAAAATTTCACCAAGTTCCTCATCAATCTCTTTCATATATAAATGTCACATAAATTCTGACAAATAGCTCCATCAAATGCTTTATTTTACACATAGACAATTGTTCCCCATAACAAGAGCATCTAGGCCACATGGGTTTCCATGTGATCTCCAAGAGCAAGAGCTTGACAATTTTTTCTATCCATTTTTTTATAAAATGGTGTCTCACGACAAACCCATTACCACCATCCTCCGTGGCTCTCGGCCCTCAAGGCGGGGACTGATTCCCGAGATCGCCACACGTGTTGAAAATCTCTTTGGTGTATCAATGAGTTGCCCAACACGTATGCTACAGGACCATCCCTGGCCAGATCATACATTTGCCAAAAAAAGTATTGCATCCTTATAAATCTACTCATCCAATCAGTCTCACCAAGCACATACATGAATCTATATTTATAATCGGTAAGTGCTAGATGTTCACGTGAAAGAACTTTTAAAATCTCGTCTCATTAATTATATACTCAAAGTTATCGAGATAGATTCATAAAAAACCGTTTCGGAGAGATAATATCATATTATATTTAACGTTATAATAACTATAAGCATTGGGTTGATGGGAACAAGAGGGATTCAACCACATGAATCCTAGAATCCATTCAACTATGAACAGAAAATTATAGTATTTATAGGGATTGTATGGTGGGAATAAGGTGGAGGATTCAAAAGTTGGTATACAATATAATGTTTTTATTAATGATAGAAGTAAGATTGAAAATCTCGTATCATCAACTATTTAGTAAAAATTATCGGGATATATCTATAGAAGTCGTTTAAGAGTTTTTTTAAAAGACAAGATTGGACAGATTTTTATAATATTATAAGGTATGGTTTGGTGGGAACAAGAGGGATTTGAGTATATCATCAACTGTTTAAAGTGAATTATCGAGATATATCTATTGAATTCATTTAATGGATGATACATTATCGGAGTGATTTGGGGAAGGAGAGTTGGTGGCATTAATAGAAGTGAAGATGTGTGTGTTGTTGGTTTTGGTAGCAATAATTGTTGATAGTAAAAGAGAGTTTAGTTTAATTGAGTTATGGCACCAATGATAGAAAGGATTTGAATGTAGTGGACTTCATCTTTCCACGTCCAAAAGGAGAGCCGAGGTTGTGAAAGCTTGGAGGCATGTTAGTGTCCTATTCAAAAATCCATGTGTTTTCTTCACATCAAAACACTCTTTTAAGTGGATTCCAACTCCTCTTTCAACCATTTTTTTTTTAGATTCCCTTACTTGTTAGTGGTGGGTTTCCCTTTCAATAACCTAACCAAAAAGTTTATCCTTCCTTCCTCATTCTTCTCTAGCTCTCATTTCAAAGTTACAATAACAACAAAAATCTCTAAAATCGAAAAATAATTAAATAAATAGAACAAAAAAGAGTAAAAATAAAAGTAATAAATGGGTAGATATAGGACTCTATTCATTCTATAAATAGTTAGTCGAATGATCAAACCTAAAATTCAAAGACTATATAATTCTACAGAAACTACAATTTTAAACTATTAGTTGAATAGTAAAAGTTATGGTTCATTTTTACCAGTTTCGAACTAGGGTTCCAATTTCGAACGTAGATTCATATCATCCTTTTAATTCAGTGGGGTTTCCTCTAAATCTAGAGACCCAATGACATAGATTTATTGTTTGAAGAACATGAGCTTGCTAGTTGCAACCTTCTGAGGCATGTTAGAAAAAATAAAATAATTATATAGTCAATTCAAATAATTTGTAATGGAATTTTAATAATAACTTTTACCTATGTCTTATTATGGTGACAACTCATTTTTCATCTTATAATAAGGTTTAATATAAGGCTTAAAATTAAACTAAAATTCTTGTCTCTAAAAAGGGTGTATTACACATATATGGTATGTACAAAAGGAGGCAGCTGGCTACCCATAACCATAACATGAGACAAGCAATTAGATTATTAATTACACGTATTACCAAGTCATTTTCTTTTCTAATTTAATTATGCATTAATTAATTAATCATCTTTGATCAATAATTGAAGAGATATAAAGGCTAGGTAGTTGTTCATTTTAAAATATCCCAATAAAATATAAAATAAAACAAACATAGAAACTTAAAGGGAGCAAGTAAATGAAGAAAGGGTTGCCATCTTTTCAAATATCTACCTCAAAAATTAAGCTTTTGACTCAGCATTAGATACAATTTAAAGTAAAAAGAGGAACCTAGCTTCAACATATGATATGGGGCCTCCACATAACCCTAATTTTCTCCAATAATCCAATCATAAATTAATGGTTATCATTATGATATGTCTATTCTTATCTTAAAAGTAAGATCAATCATCTAATTAATTTTTTGTACTATAGTGATAAATTTTGATTAGTTTCTACTTGCTTCTGATGATGACCTTTTGTTCTTGAAAAAAACCCTTTGTGGCCCTAGAAAATTGTCGGGAAATGAGGTTCTTTCTTGTATTGATCAAATTAAAGTTTTGTTAGCATTCTATATTTGAGAAGCTTAATGTGTTTATACTTTATATTGGACCAAGTCATAGTTGGAGTCGTTTTTTAACCTGATTATTGCTAGGATAGTACGAGTTTGATAATAAATATATCCAAAAAAAGAAATACATTTTGAGTTATTTTTATAAGTGAAATCGACACATTTAACATTATAATTGTCAATTAATTAATGAAATATTTATTTTATTCAATAATACTAAGCAATATAGTTTGGTAAAGGTGATGTTAACTGTCCCAAATAAACTAATTAAACCGAAAGGAAATTTTATTTATAAAAGGGTTCCTTTTAATTGCAATTATTGATGGTTGATTCCCTTTTTTCTTTTGGCTTCATATCAATTATAATACACTAACAATAATAATAATAATAATAATAATTAACAACCTTAATTAAAGTAGGTGATTGAGTAATTAATGAGTTGAGAGCTTGTAATTAATTGATTTGCCTTGGAATCTTCCTACATTGCTAATTGATTCTTTAATTAACTTCTAATTAATTTTAACTTAACAATGGTTCCATAACCTTTGGAGAATCTTATCAACCTTAAAATATGTCAAAAACTTTAATCAATTAAAATTCAATTAAGATTTTAATTACATAATTAATTTACCAAAATTATTCAAAGTTCACTCACTTTTAATTTGCTTTGGTGCACAAATTAATTAATTAATTAATTAATTGAAACCTTAAATTATAAGCCACAAAAAGCTTTCCTTGTCCTTTATAGAATCACAAAAAAGTTACAACATATATAACTCCTAGAGCCAATTAATATTTACCTAATTATTTTACCTTTACATTACCAAATTAAACCCTAATTAGTATTATAATTTTTAATCAAATTTTGTATATCTATATATAATTATTTATTTATTTCGATTTCGATTTAGATTTAGATTCCATTATAGTTGAACAAGAACAAGAACAATTTTGCTTCCATGGTGAGAAGAATTTATGATAATTTGCAAGAGTGCAAGCCACGTAAAAAGTAGTAAAGGGAATAATTTCCTCTTTTTTTTTTTTTTTTATTTTAAACATATAAAACTGAGAAAAAGATTACAATAATTTATAATTTATACCCTTGTACATAACTGGTTACAAGATGTACAAGGCCTTCAAGGCCCCCACTAAAAAAAAAAAAATAGACATAATTAATCTATAATAATATTTAACTAATTAATTTCCTCGTTCTTGTTCATTTTTTCTATATATTCTGAACAAGAAATTACACAATTTCATCGATTTTCCTAACCCTTTTTAAACAATAATATTCAAAAGGGTGTAAGAATTCGATTAATTTATAATTATATATATATATTTATTTATAATTATTTTCCGATTTTTCTAGCCTTTAAGTCTTTAACTACATTAATTTCTTCAACGTTGCCCTCACTGGTGTTGCTTCCACTCTACCAACCGTCCCAAAAAATCCATAACCTAAAAAAAACAGGAAAATTATTCTACATATTCATGCATGCAAAAATAATACAATAAGTATATATATTTATTATAAATAAATAAAATAATTGCATGAAATTGAGACTTGCCTCGTGAGGCTCCTGTAAAGAATAAGAAGCACTTGTATCCTTGGGAAATTTTGACACAAGAATTCCAAAACCTTGCCCTCTGTCTCTTAACATCTAATCAAAATTAACCAAAAAATATTAATTAATTAAAATAAATAAAGGGATATTAATTAATTAATTAATTAGTTTAATTTAACGTTCAACATTGGATACCTTGAATGCATCTTCGTCTGTTCGATCATCTCCAATATAAACAGGGAAGACATCTGTGCAATTGGCGAATCCTATAAAGGAAATTTTTATTTATTATAATGCTAAAATAATTATTTATTTATTCATTTTAATAATAATAATAGAAATGAACTTACCCAGTGATTCTAGCAGAAATTCAAGAGCTTTCCCTTTGTCCCATTTAATAGTAGGACGAATTTCTAATACCTGTAAATATATCAAACAAATTACACTGAAAATGAGACATTTCTCTTTCATATCCACAAACTGAAATTAAATTATTTTTTTTATTTTTACGAAACTTTATAATATCCCGAATAATGGGATGCCAAAATCAAATGACACACCTTCCTTCCTTGGTTGAGTCTCAGTTTTGGATATTCCTTCAACACTGACCTAACTTGCTGGGCTAACTCACTCCATTTCTGATACATTCAAAAAAAGAAATATTCAGAAAAATAATTATTTTTCTTACTATATAATAATTATATTTATCAATATGTATATATACCTTTTCATCAACACAACGAAAGTGAACAGACAAACAGAATTTGTTGTGCTCAACTTTAGCTCCTTCTGTCGATTTTGTTTTTTCTACTAAGAGCTTGTAAACCTGAAAAAACATTTATTTTTTAATATAAATAAATAGAATTATATTTTTGTTAATGATATTATTGTGAAGGTGACAAAGTAATACCTCATCGATCATGGGGAGAAATTCACTGGCGGGTTGAAAGAGAACAGCTTCACTGTCCTGATAAACCCAGAAATATAAATAAACATCAAGGTTTATTTATTAAATAAAAGAAGTAGATGAAAATATTTGAAAAGAAACTTACCTTCTTGTATTTAGAAGCTTTTTCTGGACCTTTAATGTCCATGCCATGGCTGCCAGCATAGTAAAGCTCAGCCAATTTCACAAAGTTATAAACCTGAGCGGAAGATGAACCAGAAGATTAATTAATTTCTGAATGAAAAATCTGAAGAAAATTTGATCCTTTTGAAGCCATGAAAATATATAAATGTACCTTGTCTCGGCACCTGCCACTCACGATGGCAGTGGGAAAACATGTGGCCAGCTTTCTGACCGTCTTTCTCATCTGAAACAAGCAGGAAGAAGAAGAACTCAGCAACAGAAGAAATAGAGAAAGTGTTTTCTGGCAACAGGAGAAGTATTTTTCTTTTATTTTGTTATATAATTAAAAATTTAAGAAATTAATTAATCAACCTTCTTGGACATGAAAGCTCGATCTGGGTCCTCAACTATGGGTGAAAGAGTTCCATCATAGTCCAAAAACATCACTATTTGTTTCCCCTTTGAGGCGTCAATTATCTGCTCAAACATCTCCAGAGCTGAAGGATGGTGAAGCTGAAAGTTTCAAAACCAAACTCATCATCATCATCATTTTTCAAAAAGCTGATTTATTTATTTATTTGTTTGACTTATTTATTTATATATTTGTGAAGTTTGATATAGTTTTCTTACAATCCAAGAACTTTGATCAAGAGACGGATGGGTTGGAGAAGAGGCTCTCATTGAGTCAACCCAAGAATTAAGCCTGTTGCCGCCATTGATTTCCAGGTTTTTCAACAGTTTTTTCTTCGACAAAGAAACGTATCCACCCATGAGGGGCACCACCGGCGGCTTCTGCGCTGCCGATACCGCTGCCGCCACAGTTATCATGTTGATTGTTTCAGCAGGCATCACCGCATTCTGGTTCGCCATCCTTTGTCCTTCTTTAATGAAACTCACTGCAAATAACAACACCAAAACAGAAATATTATTATCACATAATTCTAAAAGAATCGTGGTTGTCATAACAAAAACCGAAGCTTACCCATTAGAGGAAATTAACAAAAGGAGAGGGGAAAGTTTCCCGAAACAGAGTGCTCTGTTTAAGGAGGGAGAAAACAGGGGATGAAATGGCAAGAAAATGAAAGTTTGGCAGAAAGGCTGAAGCTAAAAAAGAGAGAGAAGAGAGTATGAGTGGGAGAAAGACATAGCCCGAATGGTCGATTTATAGTTGTGACCAGACACAACCGGACGAGAAATTTGTGTGGCCCACCTTCAAGCTCTAAGTGGGGTCCCTTGAATGGGACACACTCTCGAAATCCTAAAGTTTTGGCCACGTGGATTTGTGGTTCGGCCTGGTTATGGCTCATGGCTTTGCTCTCTGCTCTTAATCCTCGCAGTCACCACTCACCCCAATACTGAGTTTCAAAGAGTGAGCTTCCAATGGTTCCAAACACGTGGCCGACATTCCTCAGCAGAAGCCTCCACAGTTTTCTGCCTAACTGGATTAAGATTCTCTCCTGATCTTAGTTTCGATTATACGAATATCAATTAATGTAAAACAACTTAACTTTTTTATTTTAAATATATACGAAACAAGTAAGAATTTCAATTATCAATATATGTAGTTGTTAAGAGTATTATAGAAGTCACTAAAAGGGACATAAATTTGCCTCAAAAAGGAAATTAAGCACATGAAACTTTAAGAGCTAATTGAATTTGCAACGCCCCTTGTAATTTGGTATAAAACCAACAGCTCAAACCTAATAGAAAACCAGCTGCCAAAAGTTTAATAAATTATTAAATTTAAATTTATAATTACCAATTAATAATGTGTTTAACTTTTTAATGGTTTCTTTTATAATGCTTAAAATCAAAGGGGCATTAGACATTTTAATTTTTTTAATCTTTTATATTGAATTGGTAAAAAGATTTATGAATTATTTTTCTCATATTTTTTAAAATTATTTTTTTCTTGTTTTGGATGACAATTTCACTTGAAAACCTAGCTATAATAAACTATTTTTATAATTCGTCCTTCCCTTAATTACTTAGTCTTATGTTTAGGGAAACCTCGATGTTCCTCTCCTTTAATTTTATAAAATTTTCTAGATTTGTCTAACTTAACATTGTTATAAGATTTTCTAAAGTTGTCCTAACTTAATATTGTTATATTGATTCGATAACATTATTATATGGATAACATGTTCCCTGCAAAAGGGATTCGGCAACATTATCATAAGATAGTAAAAAGTATCTGATAAAACCCCATGGATAATTTTTTCATATCTCTACCCAATCTACTTTTCCACACCACGTTATTTGTCTCACGTTTTCTAGGAAAACAAACAAAATAAGAACAACAATAATAGTAGCAAGTTAGCACCACCACAGGCAGAACAAAGAAAAATGAAACCCTAACACGTGTCAACAACCCAGTAACTGATGGAGTATAAAGGAGTGAAATGTGAATCTAAGCGATACTTGGAGCCGCCACATGGCCCCTATAGTATATTACATTAATCTATCTCGACTAGGCAGACATGAAAGTCTTTAAGAGAAAATGTCGTAGTCTTATTCAAACATGGAGGTAATTAGCTGCAGGCAAAGTCAATCAGTCAAGAAACAAAAAGCAAAGTACATGCAGAAAAAAGCTAAGGAAAGAGAAAGAAATAAAGAGAGATAGTGTGGTGGTGGTGTTGCAGAGAGCCAGAGACATTAACAGTGAGGATGAAGTTCTTGCAGGGAGAGAGACGGGACAATTCGTCTTTTTCAACTCTTCACTGTATCTAGTCTTGAAATTAGTTCCCACATAAACAATTTCTTTTTTATTTTTCTAAACATATATATATTATTATTTTCTTCCGTGTTTTCTAGATTTTTTATTTTTTTAAATTAATCTTTTAAGAGGTTCAAATTATTGATTAAATAAAAGTTTTAATAAACATTCTTATTAGATAATTTATTAGGAGTTAAAATGAATCAAACTCAAGATTTTTTGAGAGATGTATCTAAAAATCTTAATCGATTATTCTTTGGTGTTCGGAAAGAGAGAGAAACATTTTATAATTCAATACTTTCAATTGTACTACAATCTTTTTTGCAGTGATTGTTTGAATTGAGCTAGACAAATTACTGTGAAAAAACCATAGAAAAATATTTATAGCGTATTGTTGCAGAAATTATTTTTTAGGATGTGAATAAAATGGAAAATATTTACTTAATAAGAAAAGAAAAAAAAAATGTTTATGTAATATGATTCCACAATAATGTTTTCCTTTTCAAGATGTTTTTTGGAAGTGTTTTTAAAAATGTTTTCAAAATTTAGTATTTATTTCGAAATATTAACTGTGAAAATACCATAGAAAAAAGTTTATATGTATAGTTTCACAAATTATTTGTTTAGGATGCGAAAAAACTTAAGAAATATTTTTTTTCATATATTATTTGTTTATACCATAGAAATGTGCATTCTAAATAAGCAGATGAAATTAAAAAAATAATATACTTTGGAAAAAATATCTTCAAAGTAATAAAATAAGAAACTCACGGGATAATAAACAAATGAATAACATTAACTTGCATGACAAGAAAATGAATGAGATTCCTAAAGAGAGAGAGAGAGAATAATTAAATAAAATTATTGACTGGAAATTTTAGAAGAAGACCATTGAAAGATTTGAATCTCGATGTTCACACTATGCAAACATAATATGAACTAAGCTTCATTTCCACAAAGAAAAAAGCAAAGAGATTCTGCAACTCTTTCGTCGTCACTTTCAGAATTTTTCACATGCAGGCTAGGGTTTTTTTATGTTTCTGATTCTAAGTTTGGTGGGTTATCTTTATATATATATATATATATTAACCTTAGAACAAGTTCAGGAGAATTGAGATCTTTCGGTTCATACTTTACTAGTCAAAACAGGAAATTGAAGATGCAGAACCAGAAGATGCTTGGAAACTGCTGGTTTCTTTTTTTATATATTTTTGTTTAGCCTCCATTAATTAATTAATTAAATTAATGAAAAAAGAATACTAAGTTAAAAGTGAAGTCTTAAAAGTATAAAGAAACCCTTTGTTAATCCAAAAGTGATCCCGTGTTCTTCGCCTAAATCTTCGCTTTTAATCTTACTTTATTATTGTTAATCACACTTATTATTCTCTCATTGTTTCTAGATTTGGCTCTCCTCGTTGTAATTATTCTTTTTATAATTATTTATGCCAATTTTAAATAATCGTTTTCCCACTATCTTTCTCTCCAACCTCATTTGTAGTCAAGTTTGTAATGAGTAGGCATGATTTTATTTATTATTAATCCAATTTAACTTACTCGAGATAGCTTGCTTCATTATTTTTTTTTGTCCAGACCAATTTTAACCCTCTAATGGCCATACCCTTTATTAATAATTGAAGAGAATTAAATTTAAGATCTCTTAAATAACATAATCAAAAGTCTTTATCGTCTCTTGACCATTCAAGAATGACTGAAATAGCTTGCTTCATTGTCTTAGTATTAAAAAATTCGATTTCGGACTTGTGAATTTAATTTTAATATTTTGATATTAAAATATTAGATTCATTATACATAATGGACCTCATTGAATATTCTAATAAACACCATTTGACCACTTAATACTATGATAATTATAATATATGTTTTTTTAATCTTCGAGAGTCTTGATCCAAATTATAACCTGACGGTATATTTAATTAAATAAATAATTAAAAACCCTTGTTTAACATTGGATTAATTTAATTAATTACCAAAGTTTAGTGTTTGCCGTCTACCCAACAAGAGAAACCCACGCACGCATGCGAAAGAGAAAGAGGAACCAAAGGTAATTTTTTGTGTACAAAGTCCGACACCACACGTGTGGCTCACAAAAGCACCAAGATATGCACACGTGTCATCAAATTAGTGAGTGTACGGTGATGACGGGTGGGGCCCGTGGGGGCCAAATTTTTTGAGAAAACAAGCCACGATGGTCGGCAGGATTCGAGAATAAACATTCAAGTTCACATGTAGGCAGTTTGGTGGCTCTTAGTGTAACAACGTGTAAAACTGTAAAGCTTTAAAAGGGATTTTGAGTGAGTGAGTGAGCAACCACCTTGCAATGTTGGTAGAGAAAGACATATTTTCATGCTGTGTTCGAGGTGAATATGTGTTTGGTGTATGTTCAATGGTGGAAAGGAGTTGTTCCTTGTTTGGATGATTGTGAGAAAATTTGTAAAAGGAGAAGTTGTATCGTAGCTAGGTCAAGGTGTGTTTAATGGGATGGGAGAAGCACTTTTGAATTTGGATGCTTTCAGCTTGGGGGCACATGGGTTTGCAGCAATAAGTGAAGGGATATGATGTCAAGTCATATTCTAATTCATGCATTGTGTCTCTCTCTTTCAACTTACTAACCTATGAGGTTCCGATACTCTTTTGGTTACTTATAGACATTGACCATTTCTCTTTCTTGTTTCAATGAATGTAAATGTTCGATGACGACATATCTCACGCTGAAAATATATTTTAGTTCTGTTACAATAACTAATCAATAAAAAAGTAAGTGTAGTGTACTCGATTGAATATAGTACACATGTTAGTTGATTGTATTACAATAACATGCGTAAAGAAAATATTCTCCACCTCTTATTGGCATTCATACTGTAATTATTTTCCTCTTTTAAAACTTTTTTATAAGATAGTTCTTGTAGCGATATGCAAGATAAGATGTATCTCAATTATTTAAGAAATATTCTTTACTCAATGACTCTCTTATCTACAAAAATTATCTATGATACGACATATTCATCATATGAATATAAATGATTTTATCTTCATTTATTAGGTTAATTCTCATATCATATTAAACCGTTATGCTTAAAATTTGAAGTTAATTACTAAATAGTGAAAATTCAACGATCAAATACAAATTATTGATTAAGACTACACTAATAACCATCGTATGAATAGTATAACCAAATCTTCTTGTTCCCCACATAAATAAAGCAAGAAGAAGAAGAAAAAAAAGTGCTTCCAGGAGAAGCAGAAATTATTACGCTAGCTAGCGGCAATCCCTTCTTCTCAAAAGCCAATGAACCCAAATGGGTCAATGAAAATACAATGACTTGGGTCATTCAATGTCTACAACACCATGGTCAAACAAAACTTTCTTGACTTGTCTTTGGTTTTGAACCTACATACAAGTCATGGACAGAGTTAACTATAAATTAAGCTCAAATGATTGAAGCTCAAGCTCCTTGTGGGGCAAGACTCCCAATTCTTCTCTGTCCTAGTCCAATCGGGCCCCCACTACTCTCCGTGCGCATGCACCTGACCAAACTTTTGGTGTCGACCCAGTTTGACACGTGTCATTCAACCCACCAGTTACCGACTTCACAGTTGGACCAATCAAACCAAACTCAACAAAAAATCTTAACTATATCTATATGTACATTTTGAACTCTCGTTTTCATATAAATAAGCATATATATCATATTATTTATATTTCTATATGCTTAACTCTAAAGGTGCATTTAGTTCAAGGGATGTTGAATTACTGAAATTTTATATTATCTTAAAGATTATTAAAAATTTTTAGAAAAATATGTTTGGTTAGTTAAAATAAATAGGTGAGCATGTTATATTAATATATTTGATTGGGAGAAATAAATTGGTGGGTAAATTATTGAAATTATTAAATTGCCCTCTTTTAAAATATTAATATAATATTATTTTTATTATTAATTTTTGAATATTTTTTTAATCCCCAATATTTTAGATTTAGCTAAAACACCCCCACTTATATAAAATTTTAATTTATAACAAAATCACCCCCACCACCCAGTCACCGCTTGCCACCACCGCAAACCACCACCGGAAGTCACCTGGAGTCGTCGTGAGTAGCCCATCGTGACCGGGAGGTTCCGATATGGTCATTTCTTGCCATATTGATGGCTGAAAACACCCAATCAAAGTAGATTTGGCCGTTAATGGCCAGATCCTTGGCCTTTATCGGTCATATCTGGATGAGATATGGCTGTTAACGGCCATGGATCTGGTCATTAACAGCCAGATCTATTCTGGCTGGAATAGATCTGACCGATAATGGCCATGGATATGGCCGCCAAATCTAGTATGATATGATCGTTTTTTACCATCAATATGGCTAGAAACTACCATATCGAAGCCTCCCAACGACTCTCGGTCATTTTTTGCAACTCTGATGGCTTTCCGACAGATGTCAGCGATGGTGGCTGGGTGACAGTGGTGGTTTATAATTTGTTTTAAATACAATGACATTATTGTCCAAAAACTTAATTAAACAAAGGGTAAAATTATAATTGTGGATTAATGTAAATTGATTTTAAAACAAGGGCATTATTGTCAAAAAAATTTATTAATAAGGGATAGAATTATAACAAAAATAAGATTACCTTAATAATCTTACATTACCTAAGAAAATAGGCAATCAGATTACCTTTAATATTACTAATAGTAACTACTAATGATATTATAAGATTATCATAATCTTATATTACTTGACAACCAAACATTGTAATCAAAATAATATAAGATGACATAACCCGAGTAATCTTATATACCCCCAACCAAACGCCCCTTTAGCATTAGATAAATTATATAAAATTTGGGTTAGCCGAACCGAACTCAACAAAAATCTCAATTAGAATCTACACGTACATCATAACTATACATTAATCCATTAATGTCATCACTCTTATATATCTTGAGATAAATTTGTATAAAATCGATAGGGAGAACGACATTTCCCACCCAAGCTTTGGCGAAACGACACTTTCTCACCCATCAAGTTTGAAAATGACACTTTCCCACCATTCGTTAGGTTCTGTTATATTTTCCGTTAATATTTTATTGAAAAGACAAAAATACCCTTAAATATTTTACTTTATAAATTTTATATTATTTTTTAATTAGTCAAAAAGTCAAATATTAAAAATTCAAAAATTCAAAAATAGTTAATCTCACTTAAAAAGTTAGTAGTAATGCTATAAAATTGTTTAAAGTTAAATAATCTTAATATTTATTTATAATGTCATCAATATCTCATCACTATTATTTATAATATTTTTCATTTTTACTAATTAACATAAAAAATCAATATTTCTAATTAATTAAATAAACAAAGAAAAAAATGTATCTTTATACATGGACTAATAAATAATCGAATAAAGACTTTAAATTAACTAAATTTTAATTTATAATAAACTAATTAAGAAATAAAATATTTAAAGATATTTTCGTCTTTTTAATCAAATATTAACAGAAAATACTAACAAAAACCAACGAATGGTGGGAAAATATCATTTTGAAACTTGACAGGTTGAAAGTGTCGTTTCATCAAACCTTGGGTAGGAAACTGTCATTCTCCCAAATCGATATACAACTAACGTGATACACTGGTCAGATCAAAATCACCATCAATGTCAAATACAATAATTGAATCATGTGGAAGGAGGAGGAGGAGGATGGGGGAGGAAGAAAGTTTGGTTGCCAACCAATTGACAGAGATCAGGTCGGGTTGGCGACAGAGTTGGGGTTTGGCTCTGGCTTGGTGACAGGACCTGTGACTCTGATTAAAAATAAGAGAAGGGTCCCATTGTTTTTATCCTTTGTTTGAGAAAATATCCAAAAGCAAATTAAAAAAGAAAAAAAAAAAACCTGAAAAATAAATTGTTAATTAAAACAATCTCTCATAATCAGACTCAGTCCGTGAATTTTAGCAGCTACCTCAAAGCCTGGAACAAGTTTCTGAATAATTTTTCTTAACTCTTGTGACTCAAACGTTGATTGGTGATAGTGTAGCTTGACTTGAATTGGGTCCTCCAACAAATGAAACGTTTTTTTATTATTATTATTAATTAATTCAAATAAATTAGAGTAAAATTAAACTTTTATATGTCAATGCAATTTAGGTAATAGTTGTATATGGTTTATATTAAGTTAGTTTCCAATTGACAAATTATGAGGATGCAGCTTCAAATGGTAGAGCGGTCGCTTTGCATTTAGCATGTACAAATATTCAATTACAAATAATGTTTTTATATATAACATTTTAATAATCTTTAGGTTCATCCATACAATATAATATTCGACAATTATTATTATTGTCTTAACGTTTTCACAAGTTTTACCTAACATATGTGTAATGCCAAGGTAAATTCAGGAACATTAAAAATTCCACCTCCTTCCCATCAAACTCTAACTCATCTCATCCTCAAACTTTTAACTGTCCACTAACAAAAGCCACTTGAATTGGCCGACTTTCACAAAGTTCACAAGCTTTTTCTTTTCCTATCTAGACTCTCGGACAATCTTTTTATTTATTTATTTATTTTATTAACTGAATTGTTTTAGTGAATTTAGGTATACCTCGACTATATACAGCAATCTACCACCTTGGCCTCCTAGATAAATCATGTGCAAAGGTTAAAGTCATGCACAACCCCTCTTGGTTCGCCCTTATCGCAGGCTGATAGCCTTATCATATCAACAACATCATAACTCACTGTATACATGTCAAGTAGATATTAAGTTTAATAACTATCAATTACGTTTGATATAATATAAAAATATTGACTTATAATTTAACTGTTGTGATATTTCTAAAGTATTCTAGAATTTTTCTGGAGATGAAGATATAGTGGTCTTTCTCAATTCTCAGGGCTCACAAGCTTTTTCTTTTTCCTTCCAGATTCTTGGACAATCTCCAATAAGCCAATCTTTATTTCACAGTATAAAATAGAATAATACAATATCACAGTATTATATCATATAAACAGTATTGTCATAGTAAAAGTATCATATAAATACATTTATACTCCCTCCGTTCCTATATAAAAGACGTTTTAAGCTTGGACACAAGTTTTAATAAAAAACAAAATTGTCTCTCCCACCCAACTTTTTCTCCTTATTTTACATATGGGAAACTTTTTGGCTACATATTTAAATAATTAACATTTTTGTCTTATTCAATTTCCTTTACTCTGCTCTTCGTCTCTTTCTTTTATTTTGACAAAGAGCGGCTTTTATTTTGAAAAAGTAAAATACCCTTAAAACGATTATTATTTAAAAACAAAGGAAGTAATTTACTATTTGCACGTTAAGTAACTATTAATTACGCTCAATATAATATAAAAAAGATTGATTTGGTATTTCCAAAATATTCTAATAGAATTTTTTTTTTTCCAGAAGATTGTGTTATAGACTTATAGCTAAGAATCTTACTTAGAAGCTAACTGTTCAACTGAAATAACTGCCAAACCTAACGGTATCAAAAGACTTTCGGTTTATATGGGGATCCTAATTCTTCAACTTTTGTTATGGTGTTGACACGTTGTGATTATGGACCCACCTTAGCTCTATCTTTGTCTTACCAATTTGAAAAACGATCACGGTTCTTGTGGGGTCCTGATCATCATCATCATCGTCATCGCCACCACTCACCTCATCTCTTTTAATGAACCGACCTCACAACTCACAAGATCAACTCACCTTTTGATCTTTCTTAATTTGTATTGTTCCTCTAGCTATTGTGGATATCCCCCTCCAAGAATTTGCATGGAATTGCTTTTTATTATCTTAACATATTTGTATATATGAACGGATAAACTTCATAAAAGTCATAGCCATTTGGATTTATGCTAGTGATTTGACCTATCATTCCACAGGAAATTAATTTGTATGCACTCGGTGAATATGATTCTCACAATCAGCAAAAGATTACAGTTAGTTTTATACTCTTAGAGTGAAATCAATTCTTTTGCTCAAACCAAAGAATTCGAATAGAATAACTCTTATCACTTGACTTTGATAATACCAAATTTACAATAACTTTCAATTACCTACAACTATTATCATTCAAAGTCATGGATATTTACTTATTTGATTGTAGATTTGGAATAATGGTATAACCAGTAAACACTTGTTTAATTTGTAGAAGACGTTACGGTGGACTCTCATTAACAGTAAAATATTGCAATCCATTTTATATAATCGAAGATATCGAATTATTTGGTCAAAGCCAAATAATCCAATAAGCATACTTGTTTGATAATAATACTAAATTTATAACTAACATCGATTAATACCAAACATCTTGGAAATGGTATTTGAATAAGGGTGAAACAAGTAAATTAATACCATATTTAGATAAATTTTGATCCAATTCTAGCTCTCATTTTCAAAAGCAATGGTCATCCACTCTAGAGATGTATCATATTCGGATAATGACTAGCCAAAAACAGGAAAGAAGAATTGAGTTGTGACAAAATGAAAGGTCAGCTCAAAAGAGTGTAATTATACCATGAAAACTACAAGATAACTATATGAGCTAAAGGGCTAAAGCGTTGTCTCCTTTTTCGTGCAAACTGTCAATTAACCATTAAACAACCAGATCAAATCAATCAACTAATTATAAAACTTTACATAAATAAATAAACAAAGATAATTATTCTCAGATGCGAATGTTTTGAAAGTCAATAATGACGAGTCATCATACATTAAAAATTTCAAAGTATCCATCTCTTTGTTTGTATCCAAATTATAAAGTAATTAGATGAAATATCTCTCGAAAAAAAAAAAAAAAAAAGCATTGTATTAAATTACAATATGGGAAAATCTTTTTATAAAAAAGGGAATATAGTTGATATTTTTTCAGAATAAAATAAAGTGTGATTCTGAGTATATTGAAGGGATTACACAAGAAATTAAGAAAATGAAAAATATGTATAAAAAAAAATATTGAAATAAAAGTCGGTTGATGGACCCTAATTTCAAAGGGTGATTCTTTTGTTAAAATATTTCTTTTTATTACTTTTTATTAAATTATTGATGTCAAGTTGTCAATTTGATTTATCTTTGCTTATAAATATGAAAAAAAAAAAATAGAAATTAAAAATTACATGAAATTTATATATTAATGTTTTAAAGAACCTTTAAAAGTAGTTGTTGTTTAAAGGAGGTAGTGCCACCCTTTGTTTTTGGATTACAATCTATTTTTTTTGTCTTTATTAGGTGTTTAATTGTTATTACTTTAATTAATTTTTTCTTCAAAGAGTACCCTTATTCTGTCCCCTATGGCCATTTTCTACCCTTTTTTATCTTTTTATCTTATGATTTCAATTATTTAATTTATTCTTTTTATTAGTTTAATCATTGAGAAATATCTAAGAAGTTTGAATCCATTCCATGATATATTCATTAACCGACGTATTTCTAATTAGATTTTATTCTAATTAGAATCCTCTCTTGATTCGAGTTTCACTTGAACGAACAACAAATATACAACTCTATACCATTTTGGAAATTCAAGACATTAGCATATATTCCATTATATTATATATGTATTTATTAAACAACACATTTTCTTTGTTTTTACTCTTATCAAAATCTTCGCCTAATCCAAACTTTACTCGAACAACAACAACAAACATACAAAACTCTAGTATTTTTGAGGCGCTTTTAAAAAGTTTCAAAAGTTTTAAAACTCTACACTATTTTGGAATTTTTTTTCGGCACCTTTACAATATGCATGCATGAACTAATGAATATCGATAGATTAGCAGCCTTCTATAAATCCACCCTAATCTTAATGCTTATCCTTCTTTATAATTAATATTGCCTCTTGAACCCAAGTGATAATTTCCATTTACCTTTCTAAACTTCATCTTATCCTACAAATTAATTAATAAAATACAGTCGGCATATGAGTCCAAATTTGTCGACATACAACAATATTTGATGTGTCAAGAGATGGGGAGCTCTTTTTATCTTCATTTGGGTTTGAATAATAATAACATTAATTAGTTAATTATTCGAGCTTTATTATCAACCTATCATGAATAGATAAAGCTGGATTTGGGGATAAAACTCAGCTTCTTTTCCAATGATTTCTTTGTTCTTTTTTAATTTCTTTTTAACTATACAGTATTTGCAACTGAAACAGTTGGTGAAGTGACATGGCATGGGGCCTGCCTAGTAAGTTCCACCTTGGCATGATGGACTTCCACTAGGGCAACATCAATTTTTTTGAGTTAATTAATGAATTGTTAAAGGTTAGTGCGAGATTATAATAAAGTTAATTGTAAATCATGACTTGACTTGATATATTTAACGTTTAGTTTAAAGTAATTTCAAGATTAACTAAGCTGCTAATAACATAGTTTTTTTCATCTTTTCATAAGATCAATCAAGATTAATTAACCGTTGATGACAAATGATAATTTTGTAAATCTATAATGTCAAAATGATGGAGAGAAAGAACTATGCATATCATCTTATGATTAGATAGAGGTATATACATCATATATATTGAAGATTCTCTTCAGAAAACGATTATTAGAGACGTGTTAGTTTGATTAATTACTTATTAACACTTAAATTGATTTGATTTGCCAACTTATAAGATGTTTTGGCAATGAGGTTTCCATAAGATCATCTTTTTATGAAAATTAAAATATTATGTCTAACGTTGATGACAAACAATTAATTCTGTAAAACTATAATGTGTTAAAAGGATTAAAAGATAAACATATAAATACGTCACGTCAATCAAATTACACCATACGAATACAAATATATACTATTGACTAAGGATTGAACTAAAAAGTCTCCTCAAGAGAAGATTGTCGAAGATGTGTTAGTTTGATTAATTATTTTATAACGCTCGAATTGACTTAGATGTATCAAATTATAAGATGACTTTGATAACCAGGTTTCCATAAATTCCATTTCTAGCTACTTGGATTAGTGTAGATAATTACCTTGTGCTTAGAAGCTATTAATTAATTTTTAATGTTAAATTAATTACAAGCAGAGATTATTCAAATCTTGAGGATCAAAATATTGATTCAATCAAATGACTATACACGTTTATAGAAGCAAATCAAAGACAGTAGTTTCTGGGTTATGAGCCAGCTGCAATTTCGAGAGATGTGCAAATTAATTAAGGTAATTAATCAACTGAATGGTTCCTATAATTGTGTTGTTTAATTAAAGTTTAGTTAAGGGTCAACAAAGAATATTTATTAATCAAACTTTAACTACCCACTCATCTTTCAACTTTAACTAACAAATTATGGAGGCTTAATTCTCTACGTTTCATGAACATGGGAAGAAGTTTCCATGGTCCTGCTTAATTAATTAATTAATTAAACTAATCAATTAATTATATGACCAATGTGAAGACCTTGACTTTTAACACATTTGGAAGTCAAGGGTGGTTATTATTCTTTTCAAATTTCTTAGAAGAATAATATTAGAAGTTAGGAATTTAGAAAATGCCACCATATATTAAAAAGTAGTTAGGCTATTATACTTTATAATAAGAATATGAAAATTTCCCATTTATTTTTGGCACTAAATATATTATATTATTCGACGGTTTAATAACATAATATCAAATATATATATTCAGGACTCGCAATTTTCTTAAAGTGAATGATTTTTTAATGGAATTTTATTAATATAAAGATGACTGAATGACAAAATACATGTATCTAACAATAAGGTATATATTCTAATGCAATGATTCTTATTTGAGATATACCAACATACATCAATTATCAACGTGGTGATTAAGATACCATTCATCTTCTGTAACCCTATTTTTCTTCCCATTTCAAAAGTGGGTTTGAGCACAATTAGTTAGAATTTCAAGTACAAGAACATTCAACAACTGGATGGGCAAGCAAGAGTAGAATAGAACTTAAAAAAAATCCCAAACAAAAAAAGAATAAGATTTAGGGTGATCTTCTTCATTGAATCAAGCATTAATTCCTATTTCAATTCCCTCTCTCTTTTTTACAGAATATCATTAATTTCACCATGAAGAATCCAAGAATTTCAATGTATGATAACCACAATATTTGACCAAAATAATTCATTTTCTAAAGTTGGTTTTTATTATTTGGAGTAAATGACATATTCCCACCCAAGGTTTGATGAAATCCCAAGTTAGTACCACTGGTTTCATTTCTTCCAGATTTCCACCCTTAAAGTAACAGTGTTATGAATTTTTAGGGTTTAGAGGGTGTAATTACCATAATGCCCTTAACCCTAAATTAATAAATTATGTTTTAATCCCTAAATTAGTAGAATTACAAAACTTACCATTTTATTTTCAAATTATATCAAAAACACCCTCGGTCATTATACACCCTCACCGGAAATAGCCTGATCTGGGCTGTTTCCGATGACGTCGAACCCCCTGGTCAAAAACCCCTCTGGTTCCTAACTCATTTGCCCCTCCAATTGCTGGCACCGTTAGGCTTAGGGTTTTGGTGTTCTTCACCGGATTCCGATCGATTCCGACGGTGAAAATCCAATTGGATACCACCAATGCAACCACCGTCCCCAAATCTATAAAACCCCTATGTCCCCAACAACAGTTTCGTCGTCATTCGCCGACCGAGAGTTCATGTTCATCGGCCGTTTTTCATTGCCGTGGCCGGAGATCGGCGAGTGATGAGGGGTTGTGAATGGTATGGTTTTATAAAGGGGAGGATGGGGGTTCAAATAGTGATGACAAAGGTGATTTTGGGTGGAAGAATCGTCGGAAAAGAGCGAAAAACGTCGAGAACGACGGCTGCTAACATGCGCCAGAGGACTGTTAGAGGTGGTGGTCTGCTAACGTGCGCCGCCCATGTAAAATGACCAATTTACCCATTTATTGTTACATCAAACGTTTTTCTATCACTTTAAGGGTGAGAATCTGGAATAAATGGAACCAATGGAACTAACTTGGGATTTCGTCAAACCTTGGGTGGGAACATGTCGTTTACTCTATTATTTATTTCAAAATAAGTTGACTAAATATCAACTACTTGGTGCAGTAATCAAAATTCTTGGCTCAAATTGAAAACTTTTTACCCACATGGGCTAAGTCAAATTGTGCCTATAAGTAATAAGATTATATAATCTCACCAATTAGATTGAATTAAGAATGATCCCACTCTTAATTATAATTAATTTTCTTGATTTTTTTTTGTCTAAAAAATAATTCAAATTGATTAATTTATTAATCAAGATGCTTTACGTCATGACCAAATTCGCATACCAAAACAAAGATTGAGACAAGATTCAAAGCTTTGCATGCATGCATGGCTAGCCAGAATAAGAGAAAAAATAAAAAAGATTTGAAAGAGATTATTAATTAATTGATCAAATCGCTTAAAGATATGCCACGTTTAGATAATTAATTACTTAATTAACACTAATCACATTGTGATTAATTATATCTATTAATCAAACTCATTTTATACAACAATTCGCAAGTGGGTTTGTGAAAACGATAACCTAAATCTGATTTTAAATTTTTAATGGTATAAATAATTATATGAAGCATGCTCATAAAGAGATTCCTGGGTTTGATAATATTGAAAAGAACTTAAAAAAATCTTCTTAGTGTTGATGGGATTGCGAAGGGTTCTTATAATAGGCTCTTAAAATTATTATTATTATATCTCGAAGCATATTTATTTTGAGTGGATCAAGATTTTCTCACTTAAATTTTTTTTTTTTTTTTTGGAACAAACAGGAGTTATTTGTCATGTAGGGAAAAGAGTTTTGTTTGGTTAATCAACTGACTTTAGAGTTCTTTTTGACTCTTTAATTAGGTGCTTAATTCATCATTAATTGATTGATTAATTGGCTAGCTAACTAACTAAAAACATTTGTGCCAAACTTTAAAATGAGAATTGATGTTTTGAACATCATGAGATCATACTTGTAAAATTAAAAGATATATTTAGGTATTAATATTTAAAAACTTTAAAATTGGTGTGGATTAGGGATTTATGAATCAGGGATCTGTCAATCATAGGTCAAGAAGTCTAAAACAAAAATCATGGGAAAAACTCAAAACAGATAATACTTTCGGGGCGTTTGGATCATATAATGTTTTTTTATCTTAGTAATAAGATTACCGGAAAGAAAGATTATCTTGTAGATTACCGGGTTTAAATTATTATTATGCTTGGTTCAATTAGGATGTATTAATAATTAATGTGTTTGGTTGACAGTAATAACAGATGTCCTGAAATACCTTTTACTAAAATGCCCTTTAGATGATTACTAGATATAAATAATTAAGGGCTTGTTTGTTTTATTATTTGAAACCTTATTCTTTATCTTATTCCCAGAATACTTATTTGTTTAATTATTTTGGGAAATACTATTCTATTTTTCTAATTACTTTTAGACCCCTTAAGTTTATTAACTTAATTAAACACCCCTAGAAAAGAAAAGTTTAAAAATTAACAAAAACAACCCCACCCACCCATAGTTGTAAGATTCCGGCAACCACCATCAGTGGTGGTCGGAATCTATCATAACAGCCTAAAAACGACTGAAAAAGGTCGTTTATTCATCGATCTGGTCGTCAGCGACGGCCAAAGAAATGGCCGTCGTTGACGATTAACGACGGCCAACTCTTGGCCATCATTGACGGTCAACGACGGCCAACTCTTTGGCGTATCGCGGCAGATCGGCCTTTTTCGGCCGTGAGGCGACCATATCGACATTTTTCGGCCGTCGGCGGCCGATTGCTTCTTTCCTGGTGAATCTTGCTAAAAAGGCCGGCTAGATTTGACCACTCGAGTCGTTCTGCAGATTCGCACAGTTTAGGGCGGTGGTGGCCGGAATCTGGCACTGTGGTGGTGGGGGTGTTTTTGTCATTTTACAAATTGAGTGTTTTGTAATTATTAGCCAAGCCAAGGATATTTTCGTCTACATAATATACTGTTTAGGGGCAAGATTGGACAGAAATTATGATTATCCGAACGCTTTTAATAATGACCCCCATGAGGTACAAATATTCCCGGCAATTTACCCCCCTTTGAGCACTGTTTGTCATCTTTTTTTCCCGTAAATTTTTTTTACAAAAATGCCAAACACGGTAATCTGCTAAATTAAACAAATATTACCATTGTTAAAAAATTTAAACCCGATCCAAACGGGCCCTTTATGTAATGAAATTTATAGTGTAAGAGACAAGTAATGTTGCACAAAGTTATAATATATTTCAAAATTTTCAAACTAAGTAATGTAACATCATATGTAACACTATAATTAGAATTATATAGAACGACACATCATTTTAGGTAAAAATTATAAAAAGTAAATTTTGTCCTTATAGATTTAGAGAATTTTTTTTTTTTAAATATTAAACATAATTAGTTATTCGACAACATAGACTTGTAGAAGTAGGCAAAGCAACTTCTAAATAAGCATAAGTCAATTATCATGAATGAATGAATTAATTAATTTAAATATATTTGATTTTGACACTTTCTCGATTAGTTGATTGAAAAATATTTTATCATCATAAGTAATTAAAACTAACAAGCCATATAAAACAAAATCGCCCACTATAATATATGATTAAAATCATATAATTAAAGCCATATAAAACAAAATCGCCCACAATAATATATGATTGACTTAATCATATAATAGGAATAGGTTTAAGTCAATCATATTATGCTTGATTAAGACATAAATAAACATATTATGCAAGATGACAAAAGTATATAGCTTAATTTTCAAAGCCAACTAATTTTGGCAGTCAATTTCTTGCATTTTTAGTGTTAATTAAAGCCACATAATCTTTTATAATTAATATACGCTATGCTTGAACTACCACACTTAATTCCCATAAAGTTATTACTTTTACAAGTGTTATTTAATTCTAATTGACACATATATAATATACTTTATAGAAAATTCAATTCAATAACGTAATAAAAAAAATTTTAAAATTTTGAAAATAATTTTGAAGCTTAGATAATGAAGTGGGATTGCATCAAAACCTGACACCTTTTAAAGAAAAAACCTAACAAGATTAGTCAAACTCAAGAATAATCCAAAAGACACAATCATTAATAAAGCTACAACTTGATTAATCTAGTTGGGTGTGAAAGCATTTAGAAGTGATTTTTTAAAGTGGGGTTTAATTTAATTAAATTTTTTTTTTTTTTTTGTTATTATTTGAATTCAAATTGAAATAATTGGCTTGAAATCTTTTAATTTAATACCTACCATGGTGTATTTTGTGTCCACTAATTAAGATGTAAAGATCCATATATCCCCAACTGTGGTTAGTTCAGACAGTTAGATTGGATTTAGGATAATGTGGATAGGCGTACAGTCTCAAGTTCGATTTCCCATCTGAGTATCCTTAATTTAAATGGAGGGTCGTGACGATGGTTTACATGTTTTTATTATCCGAGAGTGGAGCTAGTTAACGTCGCCAAGTTGTTGGATTACATATTTTATTATGCAAACGTCCGCATATGAAAATGACTAATCAATGTCTAACTATTACCGAACTCTATATTTACTACTTCACCAATTTGTTATAGGGAGAAAATTGAAAAACAAAGAGAATAGGTCATTCTTCATTATGGGTTGTGGCCTCTTGGCTAGATTTGCGCTTGAAGGTCCATGTATTTTCCAGTGTTGGCCCATTAAAACAAATATCATGTATGATTTGAAACTTGGACTAGGCCCACTTTCTGCAGACTTCACAACTTTGGGCCCATATCATAGCAAAGACGGCCCATTTGTTTTGAGTATTGCTGAACCAAAAGGAATATGGAGCTCAGGATGGGCCAGGCCCAAGTATGAACAATTTTAATTTCACACTTGGAAAAATGATGAATCAATTATTAATAAATCATCAAACCAATTAAATCAAAATTTTAAATTCCCAATCGAATCTAACTTGCTTGAAATATTTTTAATCAAATCCTCGTTGCCCACTTCCTTTTTGTCGTATAAAGATAAATCTCTGCTATGTAGAATTTTATGTAAGATACTTACATAATTTGTTTGCAAGTCTAAAAGATCGATAATTTACCTCTTCAGACAATAGGGAAAATTCATCAATCATTACCCTCGGGTATAAAGTTTCAAGATACATCTCGAATATATTCAGTTATTTGTAAGATACATACGTAAAGTTAAAACTAATCGAGTTTAATTACAACTAATTATATCAAATTTAGTTGAAATCACTTTTTAAGGAATTAATAAAGCTTGCATATATTCTCTGTCTTTGTGCATGGACATTGAATAACCTTAAAGGTATATCTATTGGGCGTAGGTTGAGATTATAGAGAGATTATTCTTAACTTAAATTAGGGTTAAAAGCAAGCTTAAACCCTGCAAAGCCACATCAACAAAACCTGTAAAGTGGGTTAGCCAACTTGGCTTCTCATCACTTTCCTCCACCATTCATGGAATCCTTCATTCCCATTCACACACCTTTTACACTCTTATTGGATGCTTTACACATGAATAAATAGTTTTAACACTATTTAGCCCCCCTGAGGTTTTCCTGAATGTCATAGCTCATCTCCTATATCTAAAACAACAATTTACCCCCTGATGTCAATGTTTTGTTAGGATTTCGGTGTTCAATTTAATGAATCACGATGATAACAAAAAACTTATGTCATGGGTTAAATTGTTACTAAGAAAGTCTATGATACCACAGTAATATTACTATCTAATGTGATACCAGAAGTTAATACATATAGATAAGTAGTTATTATGATTGATAAGTACCAATCACATTCACCGTAAAGATAAATAAAGAGAACAAAATTTAAAGGTGGTACAAATTCACTAGATAGTGATATGAATAAAGTGGTACCCTTGTCGTATTCTAGATTTCTCTTTGTTATTTGGATTCCTGAGGGGGAAATTATTGTTTATGAAAATCACAAGGGGGGAAACAAAACCCAAAAGAAATTAGGGTAACATTAAGATTTCAAAGGAAAAAAAAATTGAGATCATGCGTAGATATTATATAAGGATAAAAGTACTAAAAGATAAAAAGAAAGAACAACGGTGAAGAGAGGATGATGCTATAAGCTTTGTATGGATTCTTGATGGCCTATAAGTGCTTTTCAGAATCACTTTGTAGCTTCTTCCTTTTGTTTTGGCAATGTGAACTTGTCTTTGCATGGTTTGAAGAAAGAATAAGAATATTGGATAACTTCATTTTTTTTTTTTTTTTGGGTGGTGGCCTGCAAATTCGATTCGCATCCAGATTAAATACAAGAGAATTCTCTCTTTATACGAATTTTTATTTAAAATTCTTATATGCACCTTGACTATTCCTCGGAAGAGACTAATGTAACAACCCACCACCATGACCCTCACTTAAATCGTAGATGTTCAAAATGAGAATCAAACCTGAAACCAGAAGAATTGTTATCTATTTTTATTCAGATCAAAGTTAGGTTTAATATGTATAATTATTTGTAAATCAATCATTAGAGTCTCGATATCTTTTTTTTATTATTTTTTTTCTTTAGAGACGTCTCGATTGAGTCTTGAATTTGATATGCAAAAAATATATAAATTAGATAACGTTACCGAATCAGTATTATATATTGATACGCGAAAGCAACAAGAAAGAAATTTCAATTAGTGTTCATAATTTTCATTTAGACATTCAAGGTAAAGAAAGATATATAAACCACCCAAAAGTGCTGGGGAACCCTAGATGCTTTCATTAAATTTTTTAATTATTCTCAATTTGTATTTTTCCCTATTGTTCAATAGATTGGGCCCTGAAAATGTTTGATTGACATTTGAGAGGAGAAATATAGGCACACTTTCATAGAAGATAAGGATTACTGAATTGAAAGAAAGGTAGTAATTTCTGATCCTTTTACTGTTATTGTTGATGGCTCTTTAATTAAATTTAGGATAATTTAAAAAAAAAAAAAAAAGTGAAATGGGGATAATTGGGATTGAAATTTGATTTAATTTAGAATTTTGGGTTTAAGATTTAAGATTTATTGCATAATTCTATTATTTAGACATAATTTCATCCACCCAATAAATCTCGAGCCGTGTTACAATTATTACATAAAGAGATGTTTAATAGTTTTCGACATTCGTTTATCGATTTATCGTGAGGGCGAATTAAATTAAATTATATTATTTATAACCAAAATTCCCTTATAAAACTATTATAATTATATTAAGAAAGTGCATGATATTAATCTTTTAATTAAAATGTGACAAATCTACCAATCTTATCAAGATTTAATTGTAGATAACTCTTGTGTCCTTTCATTCCTTATCACCTAATATTCTCTAATTTTATTTTTCATCTAAGAAAATTTTCTCCCTCTTTTCCCTCTAACCAAACAACTCTTAATTTTGGATAAGAAAAGAAACCCTGTTGCACAAACAAATGAACAACACAGAACTTTGCTCACAATCACATGCTCATCACCATTAACATTTGAGAATTTCCAAGATGAACAGAAGATATACAAAACAAAGTACAATAATTCATTAATATATCCAAAGCTGACAACGTTTACATGAGAAATTAAAGCTGATACACAACCTAATTAAAGCTCTCCATGGTCAAGCATGGAAGCAAAAACACCAGCTGAGACCAAGATGGAGAGTGAGCTTCAATAAGCTTTTACATATATTAACATAGTAGCGTGCTCTGCAATTGGTAAAAATTTCATTGCAGAAGCCACTATTGACTCTAAAAAGAAAAAATAAAAAAAAAACCTAAAAAACATACAAATTCTGATACATAGTTTAATTTAAGACTACTCTGATAGCTTTCTAATGGCTTCCCAATCAATCTCCACTGAAGGGCATTTTTCCAACCCAAAGTTGTCCATTTCATGTTCCCAGTTGGAGTTATTGTAGTCGAGGAACGAAATCTCAGACTCGGGAGATGAAGAACCTGCAGTGTCGGAAGAAAACTCCGGAGATGATGAAGATGGAGCTTGAGGAACCACAACAACCGGCTTTGTTTCGATTTCGCTTTCACAGGATTTTGCAGGTTGTTGTTTATGTGATGAATTTGTCACCAAATTTTGGCAAATAGCTTGGAGTTTTGCATCAACTGAAGATGGGAGAGGCTTATAGTTGCCAAACTCTCCGGAAACATGAGCTCCCTGGTGTTTGAGGTGGGGGAAATTGAGCCTGGCGAATTCTCCTCGGAGCTTGAAGGCGGCTTTGTCATAAGCCAAAGCCGCTTCTTCAGCGGTGTCGAATGTGCCGAGCCAGAGGCGGGTGCGGTTCTTGGGGAGTCTGATCTCAGCCACCCATTTGCCCCAGTGCCTTTGCCTCACGCCCCGGTAGAGCTTGGTGGGTTTTGGTGATGAAGAACTGGTGGTATTGGTAGTGGCAACATGTTTCATAGGGACAGCTTTTGGAGTGAGATAGGAGGCGTGTTTTTGGCTGAAAAGTGGCGATGTGGCCAAAGAGGATTGACGGATTTGTTGTTGTTGTTGTTGTTGTTGTTGGAGGTGGATTTGGGATTGGATTTGCAGGATTTGAGAAGGGGTAAGGTGGTTGAGGCCAATTGAACCAACTTGTTGCTCAAAACCCATGTAACCTTGAGAAAACATGTGGGTCATGTTAGTTGAGTAATATGGGGAGCAATAGTCAGGTGACAAAAAGCTGCAAGCTGTATCAGAAGAAGCATAAGACAAAGCAGATGGAGAAGAAGAAGATGGGTTTGGTGAAGAAGAAGAAGCACTTTTCATAAAAGGTTCAAGTGCTTTCATCAACTCTTCCCTCAATGGATCTGAGAAGATCTGTGTTGATGTTGTGTTGTTATAAAAATCTATAGCTGCTGCCATGACTAAACCTGTGTCTTACCAAAACTAAAGAACAGGTAATAACAGTATTATATAGACAAAAACAAACAAAAACCGAAAAAAAAAAAAAACCAACTTTAGGGGACCAAAAACTAACCCTTTTAGTTGATGAAAAACAAAAACTAAAAATTTTCACAAACGGTTTATGAAAAAACAAAAACCTGGATCTCTATTCTGGATCACCTGCTTTCGAAAACACCCTCCTGGGTTTGTTTTTTGTTTTCCTATCAAAAATCAAATCTTGGAGCTTGAAAACAGTTGATAACAGAAAGGGATTCAGAGAAGAGGGGAATTACAGAGGGGGATTGAAGATTGAAGACGAAAAATAACAAGAGAAAATTCTGAAAAACACTCAAATTTTCAACCTCACTTTGTTGTGTGTTTCACTCTATGCATCTTCAAGCTCAACTTCTTGTGTTTATATAGCCCACAGCTTAATCACTTTCTCTCTCTGGTTAACCCTAATTATTTATCTTAATATTTTTTATTAAGTGTGATTATTAATTTCTGGCGCTAGTCAACTCAAAGATACCTTTTTTCGATGAAGGATATCCAATGGTAATCTGCCACGTAAGGTCAGGACTGGCAGATGGCGGTAAGAATCGGTGGCTTTACACGTGGGGGAGATTTATTGGTTCAGAGATTGGAGTTTTTGACTCTTTCTAAGCTTTTGGTATTTAATGCAATTTTTGTCCTGTCTAGTGTTGTTTGCGGCACCACTTCAATGTTATCAAAATTATAAGCTTTGTGGGCAATGTTTTTGTGTTTTCAGTACTACGATACTAAGCTACTCACCACCATCGATTTAAAAATGAAATGGGTTTTTGATATGATTAGTATTAGGTAGAGGAGAAAATTTCCAACGTAAATATTTGCATTATTTTTAAAAATTTATTTAGAGGATGTTTATTGGTATTAATTAGCAATTTGCTATCTATGAATAATAAATTTTGTTTTTTAATATTAAACCACATTGATAAATAAAAATTCAAAGTTTAAAAATACAAACGTCAACATTTAAAAACTTTTGTTAGGTAAAGATACTTAGTATCATAAAAATGAAATTACGTGTACATCAACTTTTTTCATCGACGATTTTTACAAGTTAAGAAACTACATTTATCTCTCTAAAATAATATTGTCATTGAGTCAGGCAAGTTTTTAAGATAACAAATGGTTTCTCTAACTTGTAAAAAACAATTAGTTTATTTTTAATAATAAATTTAAAAATCAGTTTATTTTCATCCCATGGTTGAAAATGATGTCACACTATAACTCATGATAGTCTTGAGATGTATAGTAAAATCAATTCATTATACAATTATCACTCTTATCCATACTAAGATTAATATTTAATTAATCACATAATTAAAGTGATTAAACAATGGTTAATAGATAGAGTGGTTGTGGTTTAGTGGTGGGCACAAGTTGAAAGTTTGTTGTGAGTTGTGAAGAGGAGAGTTAACCATGGTTAGGTTTTGGGTTAACCATGGTTAGGTTTTGGGGGTTGCGCAATCATGTGAGGAATGGCGACAAAACTTGTGGGTGGTACAAGATATCATCGTCAATTGCGGCGCCAGGTCGCTCTGAAAGGGAATCCTTCAAGAGAGAGAGAGAGGCATTGGATTCTAGAGGTGAGTGAAGGGTTAGTTTTAATTCATCACGCAAATCAAGGAATTTCGATACCTACCTAATCCATCTATCTAGTTAACTAACCATGGTTAATGTCGGCAGTCTATTTAAAAATTAAAAAAAAGTGTTATATATATATATATATATAACGAGTATAAGTATAATAAAAAAATTCAAGAGATGCTTTATTTAAGATGTGTAATATTTGCTTATATTAGTTGGTTATATTAGGAATTTTCTTTATACAAGTTATTTTTTTATTTTTTATGATTGGGGTATTTAGACTACCTTATACGCATCTTAACTAATCTCTTGAGACCTTAAAACTATTAATCGGATAAGAATTATAAAGACTATCTCTATTAATAATTGAAGAGATTCTCGAATTTATAACATCTTGAAAAATAACTCAAAAGTTTTTATTAAACCACTGAATTACTCAAAAGTAGTTTTGTATAAAAGTTATTCCTGTGAATTAAATGTATATACATTCGGCCAACCAATTTGTGTTATAACAAAATTAAATATTCACAAATCGAGGAATTGGGCATCAAACCCAACCCATATCTAGTGTTCGCATAATTAATGTTGGTGTTGTAAATCATATTGCATTATTATGTATTAGATGAGCATACATTTAATCAATTAAGTCAGTGTTATATTATTACTAGTATTATAAGATTGAATAGATATATACATATATCTGATTTATCAAAGATTTGTCGTTTTATAATAGGAGAAATTTGATTTTAATTATTATATTAAATAAAATAAATTTAAATATTAATTCAAACTTTTTTTTTCTATAATCAAAGATTTTTAAATCTGTTTTTTTAAATTGTAAGTTCAAAACTACATCTCCCATTGTGGTCAAATGAAAACCCTTTTAATCACTAGATTAATTATATTTAGAGATTTTGTGTTCGAATAATTGGAAAGATAATTATCGGGTTTATAAAAAAAAAAAAAAATTAAAAACTAGAATTTCAGCTTGGAAAATAGCCGGGGCATGGTCTAAAATGAACCATGGTTAGTGCACTCAAGTCAAGTCAAGAATGAGAGCGAAAGAAGAAGTTGCGTATGAAGCAAGCGAGAGCATGAAATTGCGTGAAGCAGGACCCACTAATATCAAACTATGGGTCCTACATTGACGTGGCCACACGTACTCTCCAACGTGTACGTCACTTTCTACGCACGCAAAACACCCGATCCCTTCTCTCTCTCTCTCTCTCTTCCATTACCATTACTAATTTTTTAGGTTTTAAGGATATTTTAGTCCACTCCAATGGGTTTTGATGTGACGTGTCCATGAAGATTGACTTTGACCCCTCTCTAATTTCTCCATTATTGGTATAAATTATTGTAAATTTATGAAAATTATAACCCTAAAATCATATAATAATTTATGATTTTTCTCTTATTTCTTTCAATGGAAAATCCATAAAAATATATATAAAAAAAAAAACCTCAAAAAATCATATTTGATCGAGATTTTTCAAAAATTATTCATATACGAAAAAAGAAATATCACCAACCGATACATTTATATTATTTTTTATTATTTTCTTATTTACCCATTTTTATAGAACAACTTTTCATACACGTAACATCGTAAATTCTCTTTTCAATAAAAATTGGCTTAATTTTGATGTGATTGTTTTTTATAAGGTTGTAGACCCAAAAGAGGTTAATTAAAAATGATAAAATAATTAAAACAACTCCCACATAAACTATAAGAAAAAAGACAAATTTACAAATATAATTTAACATTGGATTATATCATATAGTTTACCACATACAAACTATAGCTTTGTGAGACAAAATGGGTTTCAATTTTATATAAATATTTATTAATTTACTTTTTAAATATTTTATCTTTTTGAGCTATATCAAATGTATGTAGCTCTTCGAGGCCGGATCAGTTGTTTTTATTTATTTATTTATTTTTACAAAAATCCCTTCAGGTTATTTAACATGAAACGTCATGTGCAACTGTCGTTTTTGGCAGGTTCTATTTGGAGCAATTAAGGAGAGTAATTAATTAATGTTAAGTGAGATTAGGCGTTCATGAAGAGTTAATTGACTTGTGAGACACATGAATGGCTAAATATTAATGAATTAATTTTGTTAGTTAGTAGTTGAGTTTAATTAAGGGGGCAAATCATGCGGGTTTCTTTCTAATTTCATGTGCCTCTAGATTCCTTTTAATTTAATTTAATCCGATAAATTTAATGGCATGTTCTTAAACATGGATTGGTTTCTTAAATTTAAGAAAAATTAAATTATATACACTTGTTTTGAACATAATTAAGAAATACAATACAATAATAACAATCCACATGATACGACATATAATAGAGATTAACTGATTTATAAATACTTTTAATGAGTCATTTATTGGTAAGTTAATCTCGATAGATAATTTATTCAAATAACTTCAAGTAGGAGAAGAAGCATGGTACCAATATGACGAGAGGCATTGGTTTCCAAATTTGAATCGAAAGTTGTATAAAATCAACAAGGACGAATAACAAGTAAAGCTTTGATGAGAGATCAACTTTTAAAACTCTAAGTGATAGGTAATGAATAACAATCCACATGATGCGACATATTATGGCAATTAACAACTATTAGTAGGTTAATCTTGAAACCACAATTGATGAGAAACATCGGTTTTCAAACCTAAAACTAAAAATTGTATATAGTCGAGAATGATGGATAACAAACAGAACCCCAAACGAGAGATCAACATTTAGAACTATAAGTTTAGTTGTGATACCATAACTTAAGTTAATAAACAGAGTTACAAAGAGTCAGAAGAATTCAAACACAAATAGGTTAAAACTGATCATTATGGATCAATAATCACAAACTTCAACTTGAATTAACAAATTAATGATTTTGTTTAATGGGTTGTGATTCATTGGTTCCTCTATCCTCAAATCATTCTCAAGAATCCTCCATAATGGGAGGAGAGTTGACCTTTTTTCCTTTGATGAAGTGGCCTTCTAATTTTTGCCCAATAATTAAAGCTTTACATGATTCCCATTTCATGTCCACTAATGCAAAAACTTATACTCAAAAACAGATAAATTAAAATACAGAAATTAGTTGACTTTTAACAGGTTGTCAACTCTTCAAGTGTCAATGATAATGGCTAAGATCACCCAATGATGAAGACACTAGCTGCCTTAATTCAATATGGTGCATACAGAGTGGACAGTAGGCCTAGTTAACATTATTCTAATTAAAATTTTGTTATCATAATATTTAGTGGAATAAAAGCTCGTATTAGAAAAGGATCTTGCATACCAGATTATCCTTGTGCTTGTAAAAAGCAAAAGGATTAAGCCAATTAATGTCTTTGTTAACAAAGATAATGTTGTTTAAATATGTCTAATGGAAGCACTTTTTTGGTTCCACTAACAAAACCAATTTGCCATTGAACTTTATATTATCACCACAAATTGTTTCTTATTATTGCTACCTAAGAAAAGTGATGGATAACTGAAAAACAAGTAAATGGGCCCCAAGAGAAACCCAAAATGGACCATACATAGACCCTTTAGAATTCTTCTTCGGCCTCCTTTACAAGGCCCATCTGTGCACAGCAATCCAGAGCAATGAGCAGAAACTACCCAAAAAAACTCATTGCTTAATCAATTCTTCAATAGATAAAGAACCAATTTCCTATTGCCTGTGGCTTGATGGCATTACAATCCTAGAGCTCATCAATGTACATAAATTTGATGTGAAGGAAGCAAAACAGGCAGAGGAAGGGGGCACAGAAACAACAAATGAAAAGCAGATTCGGCATGGGGAAATTTTGTTCACATGGACAGGAATCGAGGCGACAAATGTTACTAACAGTGAACATATATTTTACAGCTTCAAATGACAATTCAAAACTTTAAGGAGTCTTCTAAAGAACTGCGTATCTAACATGGTTGCACTGCACTTACTCATGCACACTCATAGAAATGCTTATGCATACACAATGAGCAACTAAAATTTCAGTGACAAGATCTTACAATCTGCAGAAGCGTCAAAAGCACATTAGTGTTTTTCTGAAGGCATCCCATTGGTCCTCTCTAGATCCATCTTGCAATTCTCCCTCAAATCTTTTAGTGTAACAAAACTTGCTTGCTGCAGAGCAGATATGAGAGTATTAATCACTGCAGAGATTAAAAATGAAAATCTATGAAATATGAACAATAGGTGGCCATTATGCTCGACAATTAGCAGGCATGAATTTGCAAATGAAGAATTGGTTAGAGCAATGAATAAGAGGGACTAAGATCCAACAGGTAAAGGATCAAGCATTCACAACAATCATTTGTGATTTTAACCAAATACTTATATCCAGCGATAATATTCAAGACTTCTTATGATAGTCTGAGTTGTTTAGATTATTCATGTATAAAACGAGACGCTCATGGTAATCCCAATAGAAAGTGGTATTCTAAAGTATACAAAACCCAGTTAGGGAAAAAATTAGAGAAATTGAAACTAGGTAACAGTAACAGAAGTTACACTCACAAGCTGACTGCTTTCATGACCAAATATATCCTCCATGTGAGAAAAGAGTGACCGCCACTGACTCATGAGATCAGATTCTAGTTTTGATGATTTTCCCGAGCTTCCTTGGCCAGGAATTTCCAATTCCTTTCCCCTGACACACTTTTGAACCAAGCAGCTCGCTTCTTTCTGACTCTTCTTTAATGCTACCATTGTAAAGAAACAGTGTGATATCATGAGATAATAGACTACTCCTTGCTGATAGAGAATTCAGTCAGAAAGATACTAGCTAAAGTGGCACTTTTTATGTATTACAGATGAATTTACCAGCTATGCGACCCTTGATGTCCTGATAATGGAGATCCGACCAAATATAAGCAGCTGATCATCAAATTAAAAACAATTTCACACCATCAAATGCCATGTACTACAAATAAACTTTTACAAATCCGAGACAGGAAAAGAAATAACATACATATCTAAAAACCATAAACATACAATTACCTTTTAAGCAAAAGGAGCAAGAGCAATCTTTGAGCATATCAGCACCCACATTCAAATTCACACAACCATCATCCTTAAGCCCCGCACATCTCTCCAACTCAAACGATTTCAAACCCTGTGACTTAGGCAACCTCGACCATTCAATCGACCCACATTTTCTTGACGCCAATCTTCCTACACCAACATCTTTATCATTGCTAACACGACCAACTTGTGCTCCTACTCCTTCCTCGCAACCTTTCTTCGAGCATGTGGGCATCAAAACACTAGACACACAACAATCCCTTGACGCCTCACCAAGTTCTACCCCATTGTGAGCTATTGTAACACCTAAATCGCATGACTTTTCAATTTTATCAGGTTCATTAGATACAATAGAAACGACGTTCTCACACAAAGACACTCCCTTTTCAGAATTATCAACTCCAGACTTCTTGTTCTTACTCATTTCTTTTACTAAATTTTCAAATTGTAAACAAACTTTCTTCGCAAAACCCGAATTCCCATTTTCACTATCACCAGATTTAGGCCCCAAATCGCCTGAAACCAACGAAACCGCTCTTTTAACAGGCCGATTTGTCACATCACCCAAAGCGGGTCGGTTCATACGCAACCCGTCAGTGAAATTATCTCCACTCATTATCAAAATTCAAATCAACTTCACTAAATGAACACAAACAACATCAAATTCAGCTCATAAATTACAAATAACACAAACCCACTTCGTAAATAAGCCAAAGAAAAAAAAAAGAATCGAAGATGAAACCCTAAGATTCATTGACAAAAGCAACATACAACAAAATGGAACCCCAAAATCTTGAAATCAACTTGAAAAGTTAAATGGGTATTGAAGAAACTGACCTTCAAAGAGAGAAACTGCGAGTGGATGAAAGAATCTGAAACCTGGGTCTTGTGATTTTGAGTTTGCGTGGTGAAGTGTTTTTGTGTTTGTGCAGGCGGGAACCAAATTTAATTCGGAGCCTGACCCGCGTTTTTGAATTTTTTGGGCGCGGGTGTGCGAAGAGCCGAAGACCCTCGGATTGATAAGCACGTGATAGAGGAAAAAGGACTGGGGGTGCATTTGATAAAAAAAAAAAAAAAAAAACTTATGGGAGGTTACTTGATGATAAGATTATTATAGATAAATATCATGCAAATTTTTTTTTTTATATTTTTAATTTCAGTCCACATAACAGAAGGGATGGAGTGATGTGCTCAAATATTTTTTTGAAATTTTTTTATTTTTAAATATTAATTTGATATCCACATATCTAACATGATTTGACTTGAATGTTCTAAATTCTAATGAGAGTATGTAATACAATTCAATACACTTTTTCGTTTTATCTTCCTCATGTGTTAGAATTGCATATACAAATGAAGTTAGACAAAGAAATTGTATGTTTCGAATTGTATAAATGCAAAACCTAAAAGCGATAAAAATAATTATGTTTAGAATTTTATAATGCAAAATAAACCAAAGTGAAAAAGAAGTATGCGTTTGCCGGGAGTCGAACCCGGGTCTATTGCTTGGAAGGCAATTATCCTAACCGTTGGACTACAAACGCCGGTTTGAAAAAATTGCTGTAGTTTTTTAATTTCTTCATTTACTTGTAATGTTAAATTTCTGGCATATTTTCAGACTGCTTTGGATACTGTCATAAAAATAGTTAAAACTTATATATATATACATCTTATTTTCCAATATATCATGTTTTATTATATATAACATGTTTCTATCTCTAATTATAAACTTTAATTAACCCAAATTATTTTCAACCCCATTTTGGAACTCCAAAATCTAAATTATAAGATTACTCTTATACTATTTGTTTTAAAGGTCTTAGTTAAATACATAAAAAATATATATATTGGAATGAAGCAAAAAATTATTTTCAATTAAATGCATTCAATTGTCAAAAATTCAAAATACATCATCTCTAAAATGTAATTTTTATTAAATGCTCCCTCTAATATAAGTCTCTAGATTCACTACTATATCCAACTTGTGTTTACATTTACCGTGCACATCAAGGTTTTTCTATTTTAATCCATAAGTTAATATATAATTTCTTATATAAATAAATAAAAAATTGTCTTAACGTGTGCCTAAAACTAGACCTGGCAAAATGGGTGGATGGGCTGGGTACATGTCCAATACGGGTCCAAAATATTAGACCCGTACCTTGCCCTATGCGGATACGGGTGGACCTGCAGGTACCCATTTTTTCTCTCTCTAGGTTTTAGTTTTTACAGTTTCACCCCTAATAGTTTTTAATTATGACAGTTACACCCCCAAAATTAGTAACTTCCACAGCTTTTATGAAGTGATTTAATTAGTAAGCCTTTGATAGCTCCAGTGACTGATACGTTAAAGAAGTTCCAATGATTGATTGCTTTAATTCAGAATAAAAAGAATTCAATGATTTTAGACAGAAGATTGATGGATGGCCAATTGGCCCATATGAAATTGAGTTTTGGACATTAAGAGAGACATGCCCCCATTGATGCTTTTTTATTTTATTCTAAAATCTAGAAAGGTAAAACTACTCTACAAAAAAACTTGGTGAACTTGCGCTACAAACTAAAAAAATTGAAGCAGCCCAGAAATGAAGACACCACGATCATGCCGAAACTTATTGCGTTGGCCCATCATCTGCCTCTAAATTACTGCACCTGCAGAGTACATGTTGGAAGCAAAACAAAGAGAAGATGATTTGATGATTGAATGTATCAATACCGCATACATTTAATTATTTAAACAAACAAGATTAAAGGAGAAGGTAATTTACTAGTCGCAATCAGTTGTAAATTATATCGTAATACCGCATCAAGAAGTACAAAATACATAGTACAACAAACAGATGCTGTTGACAGTGGCAACCATTTGCTGTTCTCCTTAACTACGTTCTTGTGTTTCTTCATATTCTTAGCAATCACCTCCTCTAATGATGAATGGCAATCTTTCTTCTCTGATATCTTTCCTCGAGTCATCTTTATTTCTTCTTTATGTAATTGGCAAGTCTCAACTAACTTCTTCTGTTCCTCCCCTTTTTGCTGGCTCTCCTCTTTGGAATCACCGCCTGCTTATTTCGAGTTAGGTACTGCTCAGAAAGTCTGCACTTCTTCCCCACCAATTTCTGCTTTTTGGTTATCTATAGATTTAATACAGAGTCAGGATGTGCTAGACTACATTATCTATTTTCATTGCCCAAAAATTCATCGTTTGTCAAATCAAAAGACCGCAGGTAGCAGCTTCCCTCAATGAAATATATGGGAATTTACGCCGAAGAAAATAGGAAGGAAAAGATGATCACAAGATAAATACCAGGGGTATGCATAATGATTATGTCTTACTATCCTACAAAAGAAAACTGCATATGAAACAGAGGGTTCAGAAAATCAGGTATTGTGCAGCAGTCAACTATTAATCCAAATGTGCTTCAAGGCACAATCTGATACTAGATTCAGATGATCATAAATATGCAATAGGAAACACAATTTGTTAGATCATTTTATACGTTGCAATTTTGGCGAAGTTATTAGCAGTAAATAGTATATCAAAATTAAATGCACTTACCATACCAGAGTGTGTCTCATTCAAACCATTGACACAATCTTGAACTAAAGATGCCAACTCAGTCAAGTTATTCATCTGATTTAATTTCAGAATACCCGGAGATGTTAGGAACAAAATTAACTTGATCTTTTGCTTGTTCTCTTGCAAATTTAACACCTTCCTCTCATTTTCCATTTTACTGGGCAGAAGCAAAAACCAAGATCACAAAAGCATCTTGGGGTTAATGACTAATGCCTGGTGAAATGCCAACAGTCCTAACCTACAAATACACAGTAATAAGATGATTGTATCCCAAACAGAGAATCTTGATTGCCACATACGGTATAACAATGAACAAGGACACATAATGATCCGTATGATTCTCCCAAAAGCCACCGGTGCAGCTTTTCTGGAACAAAGATGGATATAATAAAAACAAATCTTGAAACCTAACTCACCGATCTGCGACTGTAACGGTGGGGAGGAGAGCCGCGAGACTTGTGACGGAGAGAGAGAGGAGATGACGAGCCGACGCCCAACGACGTGAGAGAGAGGAGATGACAAGCCGACGAGGGTGAGTGAGGGTGACCGGCGACGGTGGGACTGGGAATGGGATCACGGTTCACGGATGAGAGATTGAGAGTTGAGAGAATGAATGAGTCAAGTGAGTTCTACTGATGAGAGATTCAGAGGCGAGAGAGAATTGTTATTTACTTATTTTGACATTTTGTTTTAGAGTTAGGTAAGGGATTTCAGATTTGCAAAAAATGGGTACCCGCGGGTTTACTCATATAACCCGTTAATAATACGGGTCGGGTCGGGTATGGGTTGAAAAAAACTGCTCCATTATATTAGATACATACCCTGTGTTTTTTACCTAGGTACGGGCCGATCCGCGTGTCTGGACCCGTTTTGTCAGGTCTACGTAAAACATATGTTAAAAGACACTAAATGACAAAATATTTAATATATCAATGCATTAATTTTTTGTTGATGCTTGATTTTGACACCAACTACTCACACGTATAAAATGTTAAAAAGACTTAGAAGTCACACGTGATATGAGGGGATTGAATTAAATAAAAGGTGAAAACAATATTTAAAGTGGTTCGGATGGTCAAAAGCGAATCCTACGTCCACTGCTATTGTATTAATAAGAGAGAGAGGTCAAGTCGCGTTCAACAAGCTGAGTTACAGCTTAGAGAGAGAATACAAGAGAGAGAGAGAGAGTTATTTTTGAGTAAAATTAGCTAAGCCCTTACAAATGAGAGGGAAGTCCTCTATTTATAGTGGGAGAGTTCAAGGTAATAATTATAAAAGCTGCAAGTGGGTAGGTTCTGTGCAAATCCTTTATTTGCGTCCCATTGGTCACTTGCCCGAGGGATTTCCTCGACTAAAGTAGGGCTTTGACACGTGGTCGATCTCCAGCCGCTTGCTGGCCTGGCACTCACCTGCTGCATTGACAGGAGCCATACGACTTGCGCTAGGCGCGACGTGGCCACACCTGGACGACACAGAACCCTTCTGAGCTCTGACCATCCTTTACTAACGAGGTTCCACGTCAGCCCTATTTTTTCAGGCATAACAGAAGCCCCCCAGTTTTTAAGGTTTAAGGATCGAACCTTGAGAACTTCATAATTATGCCATGATTTGACATTTGATCACATAATTCGGATCATCTTAAAAATGTATAATTGTGTTTCTATGAAACCATTCATAAAACACAAATGCTTTGGCCAAAGACTTCTTCCACATTCGCTGATCCCTTGGAACACTCAAACTCGTAATATTCGAGCCATCAGATTCCTTATTGAAAACGCATATGACTCCGTACATGATTAACTCATGACCAACAAGCACTACACACTAGATATAAACAGTCTAGTGATAACGTACTGAAGAACCGCGAGCTCCCATGCACAAGACATGATCACATCTCAAGTCTAGGGATAAAGTGACACTAACGCACAACCAATGTTATGTTATGGCATAAAAGGCTTGGCCATCCACATATGGCAGTCCTTACAAAAATCCTCCATGAATTAAAAAATCCTCATCACACTAAGAATGACATTACATTTTGTTAAGCATGCAAGTATGGGAAGTTGCATCAGTCCAATTATCCTAGGTCTTCATTTCATGCATCTAAACCCTTAGAATTAATATACTCTGACCTTTGGGGGCCTTCTCCAATCCCATCGCTTGAAGGGTTCAAATATTACATCCAATTTCTGGATGATCACAATAGATTCACTTGGCTTTTCCCTTTAAAAGCCAAATCTAAAACTTAGGCTGTTTTTAAGCAATTTCATGTCTTGGTTGAAAAATAATTGGTGGAGAATATAGAAGCTTAGTTCCCTACCTTCAAGAACATGGCATTCTTTTTAGGCATCCCTGTCCTCACACTCACCAACAAAATGGTAGAGTGGAGAGAACCATAGACAAATTGTGGAACAAGGTCTTACCTTGCTTGCCTAAGCCTGTATACCACTCAAATTCTGGTGGTTTGCATTTCAAACTGCAACCTATCTCACCAACATACTTCCCACACCAGTTCTGTCACATTTATCTCCATTTCAGGTTTTGTTTCACACTCTACCAAATTATTCAGCCATCAAAGTCTTCGGTTGTGCTGTTTACCCTTTTCTTAGACCATACAACAGTCACAAATTCAATTTCCATACTACCAAATGCACTTTTGTTGGGTATAGTTTACATCACAAGGGCTATAAGTGTTTGGATCCCTCTGGTTGCATTTATGTCTGTCAAAGTGTGAGTTTTGATGAAACCGGATTTCTGTTTCAATCTACTAATGCATCTGCTTCTCTGTCTTCCAATGATTTAGTTCAATTTGACTTTCATTCACATTCTTTCAATCATTTTGTGTGGCATACACCTTCATCTACTTTACTTCATCTCAGCATTCCAATATGCAGTCTATACCTCCTAATGATCCTACCACACTTAATCAATCTAAACTACCAGATACTTCACTTTCTAGTCCAGATCTTCGAATAATCTCCACTAGTCCTACCACACTAAATCAGCCCAACCCTTCAGATACATCAGACTCTACCCTAGTTCTCCAACCAACCTCTTTTTCCAGTGAGTCTCCTACATTTGATCCTTCAACACATGCCAGTATCCTTCATTCTGTCCCAGACACAAACTTATCAGATCAGTCTCAGACCTCTATGTTGTCGCCTCAAACTTTAGATTCCAATGAGTCTTATGACTCTATTCCCTTTTATATCTCTTTTCCTCTTACCAAATCCTACCCTCCGTCATTAAATACACATTATATGCTTACTAAGTCTAAGACTAGAGCCAATAATACTGTCTTAGTTTCCTCCCTTGACACCAAAGAACCAACTATAGTATAAAAAACACTCACTCATCTATCTTGGAAGGCTGCCATGCAGACTGAATTTGATGCCCTACTGACTAACAACACTTGGGAGCTGGTTCCTCTCACATCTGAAATGCACCCAGTTGGTAGTAAATGGGTGTTTAGAATCAAGTACAACTCTGATGGATCTGTTCAAAGGTTCAAAAGCCAGGTTAGTGGCAAAAGGTCTCCAGCAAACTCCAGGTGTAGACTACTTGGAAACCTTTAGTCTTGTAGTAAAGTCTCCCACTATTCGTGTGATTCTCAGCTTGGCAGTGAATAATGGGTGGGATATACAGCAAGTTGACATCAATAATGTGTTCCTAAATGGTGAACTTACTAAGACAGTATACATGACTCAACCTGAAGGGTTTGTTAACCATGCATACCCTCATCATGTATGTAAACTAACCAAGGCTCTTTATAGCTTAAAATAAGCACCAAAAGCCTGGTTTGAGAAGTTAAAAAGAGTATTTTTGCAGTGGGGGTTTTACACATTCTGTGGCAGATTCAAGCCTTTTTGTTTATAAAAAGGATGAGAAAATCATGTATGTCTTGGTTTATGTGGATGACATATTACTCACTGGAAATGATCCTGCTTTAGTACAAGCTACTGTTCAAGACTTGAATACTCAATTTGCCTTAAAAATCTTAGGATCTTTATGGTATTTTCTTGGCTTTGAAGTATCCAAAACTGAGTCAGGCCTTCATATGAATCAAGCAAAGTATGCCAAAGATCTTTTGGAAAAGACTAACATGGGAGAATGTAAGCATTGTACTACCCCTATGGCTCTCGGCACCAAGTTAACTTTGGAAGATAATGAGCCTTATGAAAATCCAGCTCTTTATAGAAGCATAATAGGAGCTCTCCAGTACCTGACTTTATTTAGACTTGATATTGCCTATTATGCCAACAAATTAAGCCAATTTCTCAAAGCTCCCACACAGCTACACTGGCAGGCCTACAAAAGGCTACTCCGGTACATTAAAGGCACATCTAACTATGGCTTACAATTCACTAAAAGTCATAGATTAAACATAAAGTGTTACACAGATGCTAACTAGGCAAGCAGCCTTGAAGACCGCTAATCCACCAGTGGCTGTTGTGTCTTCCTTGGTTCAAATCTACTTCAATGGACCTCTAGAAAACAGAAGACAGTAACTTTGTCATCCACTGAAGCTAAATACAGAGCCCTGGCTCAAGGTGCTACATAATTGACTTGGTTTTGTAGTCCTTTCTCTGAACTTGGCATTCCTCTGTTAGAAATTCCAGTCATTTGGTGTGACAACCAGAGTGTTAGATCTTTTGGCCTCTCATCCCGTCTTCCATGGCAGGACTAAGCACATTGAGCTTGATGCCATTATGTGTGAGAGCAAGTCATTGCCAATAAACTCAAAGTTCAATATGTACCCATTGAGTTTCAAAAGGCTAATATCTTTACTAAAGCCCTTCCAGCTTCTAGGTTTGAATTTTTAAGGAACAAACTTACCATACAAGCTCCTTACAACAGCTGAGAAGTCCCTTGATGAGTTCCTTCTACTACTGAGCAGCTACTACATTAGTGAATTCTTTCATAAGTGATTGAGAAGGTCCAGTTTAAAGGTGGATGTTGGGATGAGAAATGGTGAAGCTCTGAAAGTTGACAAACACCAAATACTTTAGAGGTCCAACTTACGGGTGGATGTTAAGATGAGAAAATGCTGAAGCTCAACTCACTATTGAAAGTTGACAAACATCAAATACTTTAGATCAGGTCCAGCTTACAGGTGGATGTTAGGATGAGAAAATGCTGAAGCTTAACTCACTACTGAAAGTTGACAAACACCAAATACTTTAGAGGTCTAGCTTACGAGTGCATGTTAGGATGAGAAAATGCCGTAGCTTTGACTCACGTTGACTATCAAGAGTTCATTGTTAGAGAGTTTGTTAAAACTATTTTCTGTTCTTGTTATTCTGTTAATCACATGCATTAAGCTTATTAATGCAGTTTTGTATAAATACAACACTTTAGCTATTATTGAATAATAAGAAAAGAAAACTGATTACTCTCTCTCTCTCTCTCTTAAAACTTTCCCTTCTTTTCTTCATTTTCTTGCATTTTCTCGGCTATTTTCCTAGCTGGTTTCTTGTTGATTTTCATCTCTCATTGTGTGAAAGACATTTCACAGTCGAAAGTTGCAACAACAGGGGTGGACCTATCAAATACAAGATTCAACTATTGGGCAACACTCTCTGGGAAGATAATTCGTATGTTGTTTTTCACCAAACTACCAAAGAAAACTGTCAACAAGCATGTATAATGGATTGTAATTATGAAGCTGCCCTCTTCAAGAGTGATGATTGTGAGTGCAAAATGCAAAGGCTTCCTTTGAGATTTGGTAAAAGAGATATGGATTGTGGATCAAACAACTTTGCTTTCATTAATGATGGAATTGTATCCTCCAGTGGTGACATAGTGCCCCAAGAAGAGAAGAAAGGCCTCCGAAATGATACAATAATTATACTAAGTTGTGCATTTGTTGCTTTAATATTTGTTACTATGGCAATTTCCGGGATTATAATTCACAAATATCATGTCTGGTCATATAGAAGAATTCTTGGAAATGGTAGCATAACATTTTGTGAGGATATAGCTCCCATATCATTTAGTTTTGCAGAGATTGAAAAATTGACTGAAGGTTAGAGGTTGGTAGAGGATCTTCAACAACAGTTTATAAAGGGAATATGATGAATTGTCAAAAGTTTGCAGATGTGAAGAAATTAGAGAAGGTGTTAGCTGAAGGGGAAAAGGAGTTTCTAACTGAGATTAAAGTTATTGGGAAAACCCATCATAGGAACCTATTTCGTTTGCTTGGTTATTCCTTTGATGGACCCACTAAGGTCTTGGTATATGAGTACATGAGCAACGATTCAATCCTGAAAGACAACCTAATTGGATTGAAAGAATGGGTATCGCTCGCGATATAGCTAGAGGCATTCTCTATCTAAATGATGAGTGTGAAACGCAAATCATTCATTGTGATATAAAACCTCAAAACATACTCATGGATGAAAATATGTGTGCAAAAGTTTTTGATTTTGGATTGGCAAAGTTGTTGAAGCCGAACCAAACTAATACTTTTACAAGAATTAGAGGAACGAGAGGATATGTTGCACCAGAATGGCATCGAAATCTACCTGTGACAGCAAAAGTAGATGTTTATAGTTTTGGAGTTGTTTTGCTAGAGCTCATATGTTGTCGTAGAAGTATGGACCTGAATCTTTCAAAGAATCAAATTATTCTCCAAGATTGGGTTTACGAGTGTTTTGAGACGGGTGAGTTGAGTTTGCTAGTAGGCAATGAAGAAGTTGAACTTAACCAATTGGAGAGGGTAATAAAAGTTGCACTTTGGTGCATTATTGATGAGCCATCGCTTCGCCCTTCGATGAAGAAAGCTTTAGTTATATTGGAAGGGCCTGTTGACATTCCAATACCTCCTAATCCCGCTTCTTATCTTAGTTGCATCTATGTCATTGTGTTTATTTGTGTGTTCTAGCATTTACATTTTTATTACCGTGGAAAGTAAAATGTAACTAAATTTTTCAGAGTTTTTTCATTTATGTATCAGTATATGTTTCCAAAAAATGGTTTTCTTCAGGGACAAAAGTATCCTTTGTACTATAAATTCATCTATCTTGGTGCTTAAGGAATTTGATGATAAACATAGAGAAGTGTTGAGGATGGACATTGTGTTGCGTCGAAGTCAATAATTGTCAATTTGCATATACATTATTGGAATTTCCTATACACTTATATTTAAATTTTAAAATTTGAGATCTCCTTATTTATTTAAAATGAAGACCATGATTTACTATATTGATCAAGGTTAAAAGATGAAATTTTAATTAATTTTACTGAATATTGTTCCTTTATATTAACAAACGGCAGTAAAAGGTTCACAAGAGTAATAAACTGTAGTTTAGATTTTAAAATAAAGTTGAATTGTAAAATAACTCATCATAGACGTCAACAGAGTGTAGTGACAAGACCGTCCGATGTAATTATTTCTTTTCCTAGAAATTGACAAATAAAGATGGTACGCAGTGCAAATTCTGAATCCCGGGTCAGCAGGTTGGGTACGTAAAAATCAGCTTTCCTAGAAGCCGTGTAATTGACTTACAGAAAACTGAGAAGACTTAGAAATGTTATGTTAGTGGCAACATTAAATTAGTGAGTGTAGAAAGTAGCTTTTGACAATGAGCATCTTTAGCTGCATTATTCTTCCAATTACCGTATAATCAATTTTCAAATTCAAATGACACAGACAACTCTACAAAGGTTAAGAACATTGATTACTTCAAAGTCTTCTATGCATAATATTATAATTCAATTTCCAATGAGAATATGTTATATGAGCGTAACGAGAGAAATACATAAAAGTATTTTTCCACAGTATATAGTTTGGCTTACTTGATTTGTAATTTAGAATAATCCATTTTCTTGATGCTGATATGACAGTTTGGAGAAAACTGCGAGAAGAAGAAGAAGAAAAGTCATCATACCACGAGTGTTAGGTATAATATTGAATGGTAATGGGTGACTATTGAAAAGTCCAAGTCTTTTGAGCGATTTGACTTGGGAGACTTTTGATTTTCATAGACCTTACAAATATGCATTCCGGGATCTTCTTTATTATTTAGCTCCAAATCCATTCACTACGATTATAATTCATTTTTCCACATAAAAATGCAGAGATTGTAAGTTATTATGGCCCATTATTTTTATTAACTTCTCACATCAGTTACGTCTAACTTTCCATCAGTTATTAGTGGTAATTTCCCTTTATACAACTTCTTCTTTAATGGATTAGAAGAAATACAGATTACGTAATATTTTTACATAAAACTAAATATTACACAGAGGGAAAATAGGTCACTAATCTATAAGAAAGTCAATGATTCTTTATATATACATGAAATGAAGTATTGGATAGACTAGAACTAATCTCAAGTGTCTCCTACAGTATTTGGAAACTAATTGCTATGGTTGGAGATATGTTCTTGGATTTTTGCTTTTGATTTATTAAATTGATGACATATTGCTTCTATTTGATATTAGAGCAATATCTCTAGTTTGGTATTCATTTCCTTTCAATTTAATTTATGAATATAGGTATGTCAAGTTCCTATGTGTTTGATTGAAATTGGGAATTATGGTTTTGAGCAAGTTACCTATATTAATTTGGGTTTTGATTTAGCAATTTTGGAATTATGTGTTAAAATCTTATTCTAGTTTTATGGTAATTGCGAATTTGAGATTGGCTAGTGTATAATATGTGTTTATTTGCAATATAGTTATATAATTCCATAAATATTAGTTATGATAATTCCATATACATTAGTTATGATTATTCCATATTTATTTTTGGGAATTTTCTTGGTAAATCTAATTGGGGAATTCAATTCCTTATAAAATATGAGAAAATCGACTTTTGAATTGTAAAAAACAAATTTGATGATAAACGAATTCAATTCCTAATGGCTAAAATCAAGCTTTGCTTGATTCAAGCCATTGATCAAGCTTTGCTTGATTGTGGCTAGCAGTTGGAATGTGAAATGTGACTCATAATATGTATAAACTGCTTATTGATAATGTTAAAAGTCTTGTTGAAGATTCATTCAAAGGTATATAGTATAAGGGACGTCAAAATAATATTATACCCTTTAATGAGCGGCGAAAAATGCACACAGAAAAATTAATCAACCCTTGAATGAGTCAACACTCAACACAATTTTTAGTTGTTTTGCACTATCATTATTACCAAAGACCTTATATAGTCAAATATATCTTTTTTTCCGATTAATTGGTATATATGTTTATACATACCAATTAATTCTCTTATTTTTCCTTTCAAATATATTTTAATTAAGGCAGTCAAATGTTGGTTGTTCTACTATATAGTTCCTCAGTCTTTATTATGATATTTCTATTTTTTTGAAAAAAAAAAAATTGAAACTTTGAAAATAATGTGCTTTGGAAATGATTTTCAAAGTGTTTCGTTAAACAAATTCTTAAATTGATATTTATAATATATAATGTTATGTTTGATAAAGTAGATTTTCAAATTGTGGTAGTGTGTATAAAGAGAAAAAAGGACTTATATTTGTCTCTACAATATGATTATTAAAATATTTTTTAATAAATATTAAAAAAATAATTTCTTAAAATAATTTAATAATATATAAAAGTTAAAAACATAAAACTAGAATGCGGGATTAGTGCCAGAACTGGAATGCCAAACCACCACCGACGGTGGTTTTCGGCCGCCACCTTCTCGTGGTGTGTCCAGTGACACAGCTAGCATCAGAATGATCAACACAAGCCGATCTATGATATTCCGGTTACATCGTCGGACTCCTTCGCGCCGTTTAGCCGTAGGAGGCCGAAAAATATTCGGTAGCATAGATCGGATCACATTGATATTCGAGAAACCGTACGTCGCCGCCAGCTGCATGAAAAAAGTCACCTGTCGGTGGTGGCATACAGTAGTATAGTCCGGTGACTATTCAGGCAGTTGTAGTTTGTGCTATGTTTTTTCAATTTAAAAAATAATTATTCAAATTAATCTGATTTTGTCATTTAAACATACGAAATTAACTTAAAAAATAACCTAATTTTGAAAAGTGTGTTTGTTTTAGTATTTTTGATATTTTTAGAGTTAGGTGGGAATAACGAGATAGGATTTAAAAATTAACAAAAACATCTCTCTAGATTTGTTAATTTATTAAACACTCCAATATATAAAAATTTTGTAAAATAACAAAAACACCCACACCCATAGTTGCCAGATTCCAACCACATTACGGCACACCAGCGACTAGATCTGGCCGTTCGTGTGCCAATATGACTTTTTTCGGTCAGATCTACCATGGATTTGGTCGGAAAATGTCAGATCTACAGTCATTTTTGGTCGTCAACGATGGCCAAAGATATGGAATGGTCGTTGTTGATGACCAGCTACGGCCAAAGTTCTGGCCTGAAAATGATAGATTGGCATACTACCGATTAGATCCAACCGGTAGTGGTAGTGTGCTATTATACCAGATTCTAGCCACCTTCTCGCGGTGGTGGTTAGAATCTGATAAATATGGATAGATGTGGGTGTTTTTGTTTTTGTTAAATTTTAAAGTTTTTTCATAGGGTGTTTAGTGAAATTAATATACTTAAAGGATTTAAAATAGTTGAAAAAAATATAATAATATTTTCTTAATAATAAAACATACAATTGTTTTGAGGATAGAATAAGAAATAGGATAGGAAATAATGAATAAAAGGGACCTAGCTTTTGGATTCCTTTTATAAATCTGATTATTCAAACTTAATCAATTATTTACCACACACTTTTGTATTGTTGTAGCTTAAAACTTAATTGATTGTTTCTTAACCTACAACAATCCCAAAAGCACACTAAATGCAAGAATTCGTCAAAACAAGATTTTTGCTATGTACAAAAGAATTTCATATATTTCCTCCTTATATAATTTTTGCACTCCTTATATAATTTTTTTCTTTTTTTTTTTGCTGATTGGGATGTACGGATTAGTTTGTGTATATCTTAACCAATTCATGCGTTTTATTGAACACCCTATGTTCAATGGACTGAATAAGTTATAAATGTAGTAAGTGATCACTTAATGAGACTCGAACATAAGACACCTAGGTAACCTAAGGTCTTATCATCTGACCACAAGCTATAAGTGGTTTCCTTATACAAATTCACTTATACAAACTGATACGTTTTAATGTGATTAGATAATTTTAAATTAGAGATAATTTAAACAAATTAGAGTAGATGATATGTTAGACATGTATAATTGTTGCATCAGTATATTGAGAATAGTTTGGCATTATTTTTAAGATTATAAAAACGTAAAACAAGATCTTCGGTTCTTGACTAGATGTCCATGATAATATGGTATTGATAGTTTTGAAAATATGTTAATCTTCATAAATTGTATGCACATCTATGTATGTCTTTTTCTTCTTACTTATTTTTCTAATGTATATATGACCGAGTCGACGTTCTACAGTAGTTATATTTTGATATTTTCTGATTCTTCGTGTGAATTCAAAGGTAATGAAATCAACATACATGCCTATGAGTCAAAAGTTTGACTTGTAGTGGGAGACTTTGGCCTCCGCAGTTTTAAATATATGCATTACAGAGTTTTCATTCTCATTCGCTTCCGTAAAATCAGAATCAATTTATCCGAAATAATTTCAGAAAATGAAGATATTTCATTTTCTTTTCCTTCATGCTGTATGCTTTCTCTTATGTGCATCTTTTAATGTTAATGCGCAACGAAAACAATTTAATATAAGTCTAGGATCTTCTCTAGCACCCACCACTAACTCTTCATGGCTGTCACGATCTGGTCTCTACGCCTTCGGATTTTATCCACAAGGCAAAGCCTATGCTGTTGGAATTTTTCTTGCTGGAATTCCTGAGAAAACTGTAGTCTGGACAGCGAACCGAGATGATCCACCAGTCTCCGGCAACGCTAGTTTGCTGTTGAATACTGAAGGCAGGCTTGTCCTGCAATCAGCGCGAGGCCAAGAGACTCCTGTTGTAGCTCAAGGCGAGGTCGGACCCGCCTCTTATGCTTCCATGCTTGATTCTGGCAACTTTGTGCTTCACAATTCTAGTGGAGGAATAATATGGCAGAGTTTTGATCATCCAACTGACACTATTCTAACAGGTCAAAGTCTCCTGAATGGACAGGAATTGGTATCGAATGTTTCAGAAACTGACCATTCGACGGGGAGGTTCTTTCTTATCATGCAAAGTGATGGAAACCTTGTGCAGTACCCAATGGAGAAAATCGCAGTTGCAACTGCTTATTGGGCATCTGGTACAGTAGGGTGGGGTGCTGATGTGAGATTAAGCCTTGATTCGGATGGCCATCTTTACCTGCATAATTCCACTGGCTTCAGTATAATGAATTTAACAGCTGGGATTCCAACAGGAAGAACAGTGTATTTTATGAAAATTGATTGGGACGGGATATTCAGACTGTATTCTCATAATTTGACACAAAATAATGCGTTGTCAATTCTGTGGGAATCTTCAACAGATAAGTGTCAACCCAAAGGTCAGTGTGGCTTTAATAGCTATTGTATTGTGAATCCTGACAACCAACCTGGTTGTAGATGTCTTCCAGGATTTGTGTATGTTGACCGGGAAAATCTATATTCAGGCTGTAAAAGAAATTTCGCAGCTGAAAGATTCATTAACAGCCATGGAACTGTGATTTACAGCATGCGGGAAGTGAACATTAATGTCTTCGAAGATGTTCCGTATTCGGTTCTGCAAAAAACCAAAGACGAGTGTAAACAAGCCTGTTTGGAGGACAGTATCTGTGAAGCTGCGCTATTCAATATTAATGGTCAGTGCAGTATGCAAAGGCTTCCTTTGAGATTTGTGCGAAGAGATGAAAGCAATATTGTTTTTGTCAAGGTATATGACCCTGTATCCTCTACTGGTGACCGACCCCATCTGCCGATTAATGAAGGCAAGAAATACCCGCCAATGGACATGATCATCATTGTAAGTTCTTTATTTGTTGCTGTTATACTTGTTATTGTGGCAGTTTTCGGTATTGTCATCTACAAATGTCATGTATGGTCGTATGGAAGAATTCTTGATGAAGAGTTTTGTGAGGATATTGCTCCCATAATATTTAGCTATCAAGAAATTGAGAAACTGACTGATTGTTTCAAGGAAGAGATTGGCAGAGGATCTTCAGGTACAGTTTATAAAGGGACTATAGTGAATCGCCAAAAGTTTGTAGCTGTCAAGAGATTGGATAATGTGTTAGCTGAAGGGGAAAGAGAGTTTCTAACTGAGATCAAAGTTATTGGTAGAACCCATCACAGGAATCTAGTTCGTTTGCTTGGTTATTCCTTTGATGGACCCAACAAAGTCTTGGTGTATGAGTACATGAGCAATGGTTCTCTTGCTGATATACTCTTTGCACCCGGAAAACGATGTAATTGGATCGAAAGAATGGATATTGCTCGTGATATAGCGAGAGGAATTTTGTATCTCCATGATGAATGTGAGACGCAAATCATCCATTGCGACATAAAACCTCAAAATATACTCATGGATGATAGCAAATGTGCAAAAATTTCTGATTTTGGTCTAGCAAAGTTAATGAAGCTTGACCAAACTAAAACATTTACTGGAATTAGAGGAACAAAGGGATATGTTGCACCAGAATGGCATCGAAAATTGCCTGTGACAGTTAAAGTAGATGTTTATAGTTTTGGAATTGCATTGTTGCAGATCATATGTTGTCGAAGAAGTATAGACCAAAACCTTCCAGAGGATCAAGTTATTCTTGCAGATTGGGCATACCAATGTTTTGATTCAAGGGATTTAAGCCAACTAATAGGAGATGAAGAGGTTGAATTGAAACAATTGGAGAGAATAGTAAAAATTGCACTTTGGTGTATCATTGATGAGCCATCATTTCGCCCTTCAATGAAGAAGGTTTTACTTATGTTGGAAGGGACGATAGACATCCCAGTCCCTCCTGATTGTATTTCTTATCTTACAAGTATCTAGTTATGTTTAGACCGTATGTTTCTGTAATGAAAGTTAATTTAACTAAATATTTCAGTGTTTTTTCATTTCATTAACTTTAGTTTTACTTAATGAATTTCTACCTTTTTTTTATTTTTCAATGTATTTGTATATGTTCTTTTACCTAATATATATATATAACGTGAGAATTTTAATTATTATTTCATTGACAGTTTTCAAACTGTCATTGAAACCCCTGTCAAACAAAGGTCTTGACAGTTTTCGAACTGTCAAAGATTTGGTTTTATTTTTTGAATTTTAACCAAATTCTTGGCCTTCTTAAAACTGTCAATATTTTTTTTTGATAATTAGTTTATTTTCCTGATTATTACCAATTAAATTATAGAATAATGCAACGAAATTATTCATAATATTTATCCTTCCAACAACAATTATCACAATTCAACAAGCAGCTTAAGTTACAACACCACAAAAACCACTCTACTGGTATATTTGCGTATCTGACATGTTTACATCAATGATCTTATGAAGTAGCAATGCGTGGAAACAATTATTTTTCCATCTTCGTGGATAACGAATTTTTACATATTAAATACATAAATAGAGTTAGAAATTTGTTGCAACAGTCGGCCAATATAAATTGATAATCAAGCAGCTGACATACATATGAAAACAATGACTTTAATCACCTCATATCTTCACCCTTGGTAACAGTACTACGCCGGCATGTTCTGAATAGTTTGGTCCATCCCAGGAAAACCACCCATACTTGACACAAAGAATGTCTCAAATAGATCAAAAGGGTTAGTCTGCAGGCAGGGAAAGAAGAAGAAGTCAATTTAACATCTAAGCCATGCAATAAACTGTAAATGCCACCAAGAAAAGTTGCATCAGTGCTCTTAAAGCATAGGTCAATCAAACAATTTTTGTACACTACTTCTCATCACCACTTCCATTTTGTCTTCTATCAGCTTTCCCTGTGACAAGTTCACCCAGACTATCAATACTTGCTACTTAAAAGGCTAAAAGTAAAACAACTTCAGATAGTGTACAACTGCTAGACCAGAACAAAAGAAGTTAAGTAAATAACTTTGAGATGTTCATGCAAAAGAACAGGGAGCTTACAAAGTGACTTGAGTTGTCATTTCTCGATGTTTTGGCATTACCAAATGCTTCTAAGATTCAATTAGTCTTCAATATTTCATATTCTATCCCACTGCCACCACCAAGAGCAGCTAAATATTGCATCGCTATTTTTGCTGTCTCAGTTTTTCCTGCTCCACTTTCACCACTGGACAAGTAGGTGAATATTAGAATCAATACATGAATATAGGTATACTTTTTGGAACAGCAACAGAATTTTAAAATTCGACAGATATAGGGGAGCATCTCATGGCTATAAGTCAGACTCTGCAAAGGATACAAAAGGGATAACTTGAACAAAACTACCATGTTTCATTCCACATCACAGTATGGGGAAAACTAGAGTAAAGTAGGGCATCTAGCCAGCCACCAAAAAGAAAAAGCACAAAGGGAGGAAATAGGTTATAAACTTTCATTTTACTTAATGAGAAATGACTTGGAATGAAATGCGCTCAAACCAGCTCGGATGCAATACAAACATGAGTAAAGCAATATATCCATTATCAAAAAGCAAATACAATGAACTGCAATATTCAGGTTGACTCATCTAGGCATACAATACAAACAGAATGATAAATGGAAAATATGACAAAAGGTTGAAAAGACAAAATCAAGTTAGTTATTAGTTACAGTCTACAAACCTTATGATGATCGATTGATTTAGTTTCATCAGGGAAAAGAAAACAAGACAGAAGTAGTATACCACAGAGAGAGAACAATTGCTAATACAGGACCGCTCAATCCAATACTATTAAACACAAAATGCACCTCGTGTCATTTCTCGGACGGCTGTATCTGTAATAGCATACACACGCGGGCTCTCAATAGATTTGTTCTTATATGCCTCAATATAGTCATTTCCATATAAAGGAACTTTGTTGAAGGGATTGCTAGCAACCAACACAGGTCCTGCTTTGGTCTATATTGCACACAATTATACCCAGTAAAAGAATTAAAAAAAGCTTGCAACATACTACCAGAATTAAAATTAAATATAACATCAATATGAAAACACTTACATAAATCGTATCTTGCTTGTATCTATAGTGGAGATTGTACAATACTGCCGGTTCATTCAAATAGCTAAGTTGCATGAGATCATCGACACCATCAAGGATATCGGGATTTGCCGAAATCAAACTTTCAGATTTCACCTTCTGAACCTACAATATATGCATTAAAAAAAAGGGTCAAACACTAAATTGAATACAACATTTTCAACGTTACTGAAATCTCACTTACTTTTCCCTCAGGCAGTGAAACAACTGATTCTTTCCCTGAAGTTGACACTATCTTCACAAGCTCCCAGTTTACATTTGGAAGTTGAAGCCAAGATTGAAGTTTCTGAAACAATTAACTTCAACAAGTAGGTAAAAAAAATCAATGAATTGTAAGTTAAGGATGTCTATTTGAGGTGACTGGCCACGATTTGAAATCCATCACTGTTATGTCAAGCCAGTGATTCGGAAACTATATACACATTTATGATTTGAAAAAGTGTTGCTTTCCTTGGCGCACAAAGCCAAGAACTGGTCGCCCACCCACAGCAAACCCAACAAACAGCAACCAAAAGCAAACATGGCACATGCCATCCCTAAGCAAACTCTAGCACAAGCCAAAACAAGCACCTGCAGACTAAACCAAGCACCACCACAAACCAGCCCACCAACCCACCCAAAAGCCAAACACCGGCCACCCACAACCCAAGACCCCTGCTGCCCAGAAACAAACTCTTGCACAAACCAAAAAAGCACCTGCAGACAGAAGCAAAACCACCCCAAACAAGCCCACCAACCGAGCCAACAGCCACCCACAACCCAAAACCCCTGCCGCCCGCACAACCGAACCAGCAGACAGAAAAGCCAACAAACCAACAGACAGGGACACCAGTACCCCTCCCGGATCAACACACCCCAAACCCCGAAACCAAATCAACCACATTAACCCCCAAGACCCCTCCCAAAGACACTTCTCGGGGTATTCCACTCATACAACACATTTAAAACACGGGAATTCTCCTTAAGGCGAAGACTCATAATCCGGCGCCCCGTAATGTTAATAACCCAGCACAACCCTTTGTTCCCTAATCCAAGAGCTGTGATTATTTTCTAAAACAATCTTTAAAAAAAAGAAAAGAAAAAGAAAAAGAAAATCACCTTGAGCGGTGAAGTTGGATTTAGAATGAATCAGCGTTGTAGAGAGCTTCTGCACTTCAGTGGAACAGGGAGAAAAAGAGATTTTGGGCGTAAGAGGGAAGATTTGAGGAAATTTAACTGGTCACCTCCCCAGTTTCCATTTAAAAAAATAACCTTCAAAATATTTTGTAATTTTTTTAAGTTCGGAAAACTAACGTTAAACTAAAAAGATTTAAATATATGTGAGTAATATTATGATTAATAGAAGTTTATTTAAATTTTGAAAATTAAAAATGACCTTACCCTTCAAAATCGCTTAATCGACCAATATACCAAAAAAAGACAGATGAACACCTTCGATTTCTCTATGATTTTCGACGATAAAAGTGTCATACTTCTGACAAATATTTGATTCTAAAATTTCTTTACACAAAATCATAGATGATATTCACAAAGAGGAGGAAAACCCAACCCCACTCCAAATTCTAGACTTCAGTGGCGGCGACTGTTCAAAGGTTGTAAAAAAAGATGCTCCGTTGGATCATCCGATGAGTCAAGGTGGTCCAGAGGTAGAGGAGACAACAGCAGCACAAGAAAAGAGAGAAGAATCGGAAAATGGTTTTGAAGAGGAGGACGTCGGCAAGAGTTCAGGCGAGGAGGAGGACGCTGTGAAGAAAATGTACGTTTTTTATTAGTGGTTTTGAATTTGGTGAGAAATTTGATTGATTTGTGCAAATTTTGGGGATATATGGTTGGTTTTATTGTTACGGTGGTTGTGGCTTTTTGTCGAGCAATTGGCGGGCATTGGGGGAGTGGTTTTGTTTGGGTTCTAGAGGATGGGGGAAGGCAAAGGAAGTTGTAGGGAGGTTGTTTGTGGGAGTTGGAGGGTTGGGCGCAGCTATGTGTGGCCAGCCTGCAATATGCAGGTATGGAAGTTGGACTTAGAATTTTGTAGTTTATGTGATGCTATCTTATTGAGTTGTCTTGAATAATTGGATTGTCTTGAATTAGATTAGCTGATGTTGTTAGGCATCAGGCTATTGATACTTGGGTTGTGGTGTTATGTATGCTTTGTGGCCAAGGCCAAGGCTGGATAATGTTGGAAGGGGTGCTGTAGAAGAAGACGAAGAGGCGGTTGCTGCTGCTGCCGATGTTGAAGGTGTACTGGATAATTTTGGAAGATGGGAAAGTGGCTAAAGAGAATGATGAAGAGGGGGGATGGAGGCTGCCGTCCTTGCTTTTGTTGTATATAATGTAGTAATTTAATGTAATTAACACATTTCAGATTTGTACAAAAGTCATTCAGTATTTCTTTCCCTTTTTTGAGTTTTAGTTTAATTAGTATTCTTGTTAAATGGCATTGATGTATTGAAGAATTAGGTTGTCAAATTCAGGAGAAAAGCTAGAAAAAATATGTATTGCCTATGATCACTTAAGCGATATATAAGCGGCTACATGTATCGCCTAAGCGACCTAGGGTTTCCTATACAAGATCACTTAAGTGAGACAATAAATTGCTTAAGCGATCGTGCATTTGGGAACATCTAGATTCTGCCTTAGACATGATCGCTTAAGCGACCAAAGGTAAAAGTGAAGAATCACTTAAGCGAGACTATAAATCGCTTAAGCGATCGTGCATCTGGGCAGATCTTGATTCTGCCTTGGACTTGATCACTTAAGTAATCCCAAATCGCTTAAGCGACCAAGGGTAAAAGTGAATAATCACTTAAGGCGAGATCATAAATCGCTTAAGCGATCGTGCATCTTGGTAGATCTTGATTCTGCCTTGGACTTGATCGCTTAAACGATCCTGAATCGCTTAAGCGACCAAGGGTAAAAGTAAAGAATCACTTAAGCGAGACCATAAATAGCTTAAGTGATCGTGCATCTGGGCCGATCTTGATTCTATCTTGGACTTGATAGCTTAAGTGACCAAGGGTAAAAGCGAAGAATTGCTTAAGTAAGACCGTAAATCGCTTAAGTGATCGTGCATCTGGAATGATCTTGATTTTGCCTTGCACGTGATCGCTTAAGCGACCAAGGGTAAAAGCGAAGTATTGCTTAAGTGATCTTGATTATGCCTTGGACATGATCACTTAAATGACTAAGGATAAAAGTGAAACATCGCTTAAGTGATCTTGATCTGGCTTGTACGTGATCACTTAAGCGACTGTAATAGACCGCTTAAGCGACTAAGGCTAAATATATAGGATCACTTAAGTGAGACGTGAAATCTCTTAAGTGATCCAGTGTATTCGGATTATTTTTATTATGCCTTTCACAAGATCGCTTAAGCAATTTACATTATCACTTAAGCGATGAAAGCTTATAAACACTGGATCGCTTAAGCGATTCCTTTTTTTTTTTTGGAATAGGTTGTCAACCCCATATTAAGTGACATTAATGTAACTTCAAACGTTCACAACATTACATGATTATTATTGTTAATGTTAAGCGACATCAGTTATTAACACTTATTAAGGCCAATTAAGAAGGATTATTTGCAACCTAATTCCATCAACAAATATTAAAGTTACAACTGTATGATATATGGATGAATGTCATAGCGCACTGGTGTGACACGTTAGTAGAAACGTACCTCATTTCATACATATGGATGATGTATTTGAGAATGATTAGATTAAAATAAGCTTCAATTTTGACTATATGATAAGTTCAGTGGACCATGCTCTGTCTTATGTCAATTTATTTCATTATTTATATCACTTAATCGATTTTTTTTCAAAATTATATTTTAATTAAACTAATTTTTTTATGTCTGTACATAAACATGGAAAAGAAATATTGAAGTATAGAATGATTCTATATAATACAAATTTTAATGTTTTTAAAGAACCAAAGTAAATTACCCTTACTCGTTTAAGCGATATATGGTTTCGCTTAAGCGATCCTGTCTATTTAGCCTTTGTCGCTTAAGCGATAATAAATCACTTACGCGATCTTGTCAAAGGCAAAATAAAGGACATCCAATTATACTGGATCACTTAAGCAATTTTAGATCTCTCTTAAGCGATCACGTATAGGCCAGAGTCAAGATCACTTAAGCGATGCTTTACTTTTACCCTTGGTCGCTTAAGCGATCACGTCCAAGGAAAAATCAATTCACCCCAGGTGCACGATCGCTTAAGCGATTCTTCACTTTTACCTTTGATCGCCTAAGACCATCTCCAACCCATTGCACCAATTTGGTGCAAAATTGCACCAAATTGGTGCAAAATTTGGTGCAAAACACTATTCCATCTCCAACCCACAACACCAAATATTGCACCAAAAAGAATATTCCTTAGAATATTTTTTAGAATATTCTTTTTTTTTTCTTTTATTGTAATAATCAACAATTAATCTATTTCACTCATTATTTTTGTATATATTAATTAAATATTGGGAATGATATTTTTATTAAATAATAATTATTTTGAAAATTATACTAATTTAATAGAATTAAGCATTTATTTAATCAAATAAACATTACATTTAATATAGAAAAACATTACATCTAATATAAAATGATACAAAAAAAAAAAAAAAAAAAAACAACAACACAAAGGTAAAATTCCATATTGATAGTAATTTAATTTTCCAAATTAGTATGTTCTTCCCACAAATGATCAATTAATGCATTTCAAAGAGATTTGTGGCTTATTCAAAAAGATGTGTTGTCCATTCAAGCTTTGAGATTTATGGCTTATTCAAAAATATGTGTTGTCCATTCAAGCTTTTGAGCTTTGTGGCTTATTCAAAAAGATGTATTGTCCATTCAAGCTTTTGAGATTTGTGGCTTATTCACAAAGATGTGTTGTCCATTCAAGCTTTTGAGATTTATGGCTTATTCAAAAAGATGTGTTGTCCATTCAAGCTTTGAGATTTGTGGCTTATTCAAAAAGATGTGTTGTCCATTCAAGCTTTTGAGATTTTGTAGCTTATTCAAAAAGATGTGTTGTCCATTCAAGCTTTTGAGATTAGTGGCTTATTCAAAAAGATGTGTTGTCCATTCAAACTTTTGAGATTTGTGGCTTATTCAAAAAATGTGTTGTCCATTCAAGCTTTTGAGATTAGTGGCTTATTCAAAAAGATGTGTTGTCCATTCAAGCTTTTGAGATTTGTGGCTTATTCAAAAAGATGTGTTGTCCATTCAAACTTATGTTATAAAAGGGCATACAACACATTAGTTTTGAACACATCTCTTCTACTTCCTCTTAGAAAAAAAAAGCATATATCTTCTTCATTTGTGTTACAAAATGACTACACAACGAAGTTCTTCGTACACAAATGAAGAAGACATGCATCTATGTCATATTTATCTTGATATTTCTCAAGACTCGATTTTAGGTATAAACCAATCTAGTGATCAATTCTGGTATCGAGTTGAGCTTGACTACAATAGTTCCAAATCCTTGTTTCTCACCCAGGTTCGAAACAAAAGATCTTTGCAATGTCGAATGCGACCGATCTTTAAAGCTATTGGCAAATTGAGGGGATGCGTACGTCAAATTGAAAATATGAATCCAAGTGATGCTTCTGAGCAAGATATTGTGAGTATTTGTTACATTTCATTCAAGCTTTTTTTTTTTTTTAATCTAATTGATTTTAACGTTATATGTATATTGTTTTGTAGATGATTCAAGCCAAAATGTTACTAGCACAAGATAAAAGTTACGGGAAAGGTTTCAAATTTGATCATGTGTGGCCTATACTTAAGGATATTGAAAAATTTACAGATAATGTTAACGCCGCAAAAGTATTTCAAAGGCAAACCGGTAGGTTTGAATCACAAGAATCAGAGACTCCCACTTCAAAGTCTCCCCAATCGATGCCTTGTGACATATCTTCAAATTCTCTAAACATAAGTGATGAAAATATTGGGGGTAGTTCAGCTCAACGACCCATTGGGGTGAAGAAAGCAAAATTTAAAAGGAAAAATGATAAAGAAGTTTTAAACAGTTTTGCAACTATTCAAGAAGAGAATCGACAGCTCGCTGCTATTTTCAATCGGGGCAACTCAGATAGGACACAAAATTATGAAATCCAAATGAAAAAATTGGCTTTGGTAGAATATCGAGAAGATAACAAAATTTTATTTAAGGATTTGAATTCTATAACCGATCCAAGCCTACGTGAGTTTTTTCAAAATGAGCAATTAAGAATTATGCAAAAAAGAGCTTCAACAACAAGGTCAAGGATCTCAAAATAACTCAAGTTCTTTTCAATATTTTGATGATCTTATTGGATCCTAACTAATCTACCGAATACTAAATTGTTATTTTAGTTTATGTTGTATTTTCTTTTAATTTTAGTGTTTTTAAATTAGTGTTAATTTTTATTTTTAGTTATTGTAGTTTAATATTTGCATTGAATAAAGTTCTATTTTTAATTTGTCATCATTTTTTAAATTATATCATTATTATAAATTTATTATTATAAATAATAATCAAATTAAATTAAATACAAATACTCAAATTTAGTATTTTTGATTTTTGTAAAATTTAATACTCAAATTAACTTAACAAAATTAAAAAAAACAAAAAAATCCAAAATTAAAAAAAATATATATTTTTTTTATTGTGCTACAGTTCTGCGCCATTTTGGCGCAGTGTTTGGCGTGGGTTGGAGTACCAACCCACGCCAAATTGGTGTTTTTAGCGCCAATTTGGCGTGGGTTGGAGATGCCCTAAGTGATCTAGCAATCATGTCCAAGGCAGAATCAAGATCACTTAAGCGATTCTTCTTATCTTGCCGATCTTTTGATACTGTGTACATTTGAGTGAGAAATTATATTTCATATTGTGGGTGAGCTTTATATTCAATCATAACCATCCATATTTGTGACATGAGGTACGTTTTTACTAACGTGCCACACTCGTGACTAATTCAGTAAATTGATTGATTGATTGACTTGATATGACAATTATGTTTATAATATTTATTTTGTCTGTCTTACTTCTTTGGGTAGTAATCAGTGTCGTACAGAGGTAATATGCGAAATTTTACTTACTTAAACCCTTTTTAAAACGGATGAAAATGAAAAATAATTAATTTGATTTAATATGTTATAAAGGATGATTTATTTAAGGTAACAATTAAATTTAAAACATAAAAAATTTAAAACAACTCCTCTTCAACGGTTAGCCTTGGCAACTCTCTCGATTTCATCATTCTTCTTGATGACATAGCTAGAAATATAGGGACATAAAATCAGTTTAATGCACCACAAAAGATAAACATAATAACTTCATCAGATCGCTTAAGAGACCGAAAGCGATCTTCGGCCTCTTAAGCGATCTGCTTGTCAGGTTGACATATAAGAAAAGATCGCTTAAGCGACCTTACGTCGCTTAAGTGATCTGGTGGTCACCAGATCTGATCTGAGCAGCAGGATCGCTTAAGCAATCAGTTGTTATCTGCAGATCTGAACATCAAATTGTTTAAGCGATCTTCTATTCAGAGTTACAGATAAAAGCAGATCACATAAGCGACCAAGGATCGCTTAAGCGATTGGCTGTTATCTGCAGATCTGAACATCAGATTGCTTAAGCGACCAAAGATCGTTTAAACGATCTGATGTTTAGATCTACAGATAATAGCTGATCGCTTAAGCGATCTTATGTCCCTTAAGCGATCCGATCTTATTTGCAGATTGCTTGCTTCTGATCGATTCGAACCTAATTTTCTGGATTTGCATGTGATCGATTCTGGCAACTGCTTCTCTTATGACTATGTTGCTTGCAAATTGAGCACTTTTTTATCCTCCGGGGAACCTCATAGGCTGATGGAATACGCCTAACTCTTTTTCTCTGCTTTTTTGTCTTCTTGAATGGTGGATAGATGATAATGTCAACCAACTTTGGCGGCACCACCCACTGCTCTTCTGGAGGAATTGGATATATCATTTTTGAATAAGCCAATATGTAGTGATTTGCCATATAGAGAGGGGAGCAAAGTACCATGTAAATTCTTGAACCAAAATCCAGCTTCCGTTGGTGTTTCAGTGATGCTAGTGAATGAGGACAAGGTAAACGTTGAATGTCAAGCACTTTACAGTTGTAAGTTTTACTAAGAAGGTTAACTAGGGCATTTGGACCATAGTCGCACATGGTGGACTCTTGAGCATTAAGAGGATAGGCAAACAGTGTATTTGACAATTCCATACATTCTCGCAATAATTTTTCTTTTGACGGAACAAGGGTTACGCTCATGGAACCACCGTAACAATGTCCTCTGGATTGCATCAAAAAGGCAACTATTGGAAACTCTGTCTCTATTAACAAATTTGAATTTATGGACTCGACTATGTTCATGGTCATGACATTAAACCTTCTTCTAGGAAACTAAGCTATATTTCATCGCTCGAAACCAACATCATGCTCAAGATACTTAGCAATTCTATCATCCTTAATTCAGATTTGCCAGAAGTGCTCCTCGAACTGATCAACTCGATAAGCTTTTGTTGCCATGTAGTATGTTTGAAGGAGGCCAGCACACTTAAACTTTTGTTTTATGTTCTCGCTAGGTGCCTCATATAGAAGCTGTGATGTGCTTGAGGTTAAATAGTGACAATCCCCTTTTTTATAGAGTTATGCCTATTGGATATTATGCATAACTCGTCACTATCAAGCACTATCTTACGTAATTGCTAAAAAAACCAAGTCTATGACTTGCCGTTCTCAGAGTCAACCACACACCAAGCAACGAGATATGTGTGATTCTCACTATCCTATGCAATGGCCACCAATAACGTACCTCCATACTTTCCCATAAAAAAGCAACCATCAACAGTCAACACCTTTCTCATGTTTACAAAACCATTTATAGTAGCACCGTAAGCAATAAAAAAATATTTAAACGTCATATTCTTGTCTCACTTCAAAGCCGTCTTGCTACCTTGGTTTGTCAACTGGTGTTGTTGTGGTTTTCGCAAGTGTACGAAATCGTGCAAGTAATAAAGTGTAAGAATACGGATATCGAACCCAAGGGAATTACTATTATCAATTACCAATTAAACTATCCTATTACTATTTGATTAATCCAAATTGTACCAAGGAAAACCTAAATAAAAAAAAAAAAACAATTGAAATTAAAGAAAACTGATTAAAATAAATTTGTGGGTTTAAAGCAAGATGACTAGACCTAGGGCATAGATTTCACACCAACTCTTATTCATATATATCGATCACTTATGCTAGTTTTATTAAGCTCTTCCTACATATCAAACTCCCTAAATTTCAAATAACTTTCTCTCGAACAATTATCAAATAAACCCCTAATTACTAACCCGAATGATCTCTAATCAGATTTAAGCAATTGGAGATCATTACGTTCTATAGAGTTTACCAAAACCTCACAAGTCGCGGTAACCTATCTCTAGCGTTCGTTCAACCTATGGTTTTACTACCGTAGACCAACTAAGTATTATCTCTCGATCTTAACCAAGTCCATTAGTTCATTCAATTCTTGGGCCCCTAAGAATCAAAAGCATTAAGCATAATAATAAAACTTATGAAGAAATCTTAATAAAAATCAACATAAAAAATCGACACATAATCAAGAGATTGGGCTATATCTTAGCCCTAGAAAAGTAAAGTTAGTTCATAATAAACATGAAAGAAACAATCATCTTTATTAAAATAATCAACATGAGTTTATAAAAAAGAAACAAGAAGAACTTCCCTATATTGTGAATCAAAGGTCAAGAAATTCTGACACTTTTCTTCTCTATAGGTTTTTCTTCTCTTGTTCTCCCCCAAAGAATCCTCAAAATAATGCTAAAAATCTTCTATTTATATCCCACAAGGGTTAGGGTTTTATTTTCCGTAATTCTATTTAGTTTAGGACTAAAGTGTAATCTAGAATCTCCTCTTTACTTCAAAGCTCCATAGCTTCTTTAATTCAACTCCGATTCTCGATCCATTTGTTTCTACTCATCACTCATTTCATTGCTGACATGATTCTTCATCCGAGCATAACATTTAGCACACTGAAAAACACTCAAACACACCTGCGATCCCATAAAAGACAATTATGAAAATATTAAGCAATTTTACCAAATTAACCCTAATTTCTCACAAATAATCCCTATAAACCTCTAAGTAAATGTGTATTTTCAAGCTCTTATCAGGCGTGCCCCTTAAAAAATATTGTGCATGTTGTCTCCCTTTCCAGCATTTCCAGTAACTAACAATGCATCCTAACTATGTGCGAACAAGTCTCTGAATGTCCTTAGGAGATGGACTTTTCCCTTTAACAAATTGACTTTTGACAAATTGTCAAATAACATAAGTGGAGGCTTGTCGATGCTCACTGAAATATGTCCCAACCCACATGTGTGCTCACGGGTATATGTGCTAATAATAAATTTTTCAGACTCCACAAACCTTCTACAATAAACCTACCACTTGCACTTTCGGTCACGACATGCAATTGTCACTAACGATGAATTAGACTTTTTGGTGATAAACTCAAAATTACCTCTCACGGCAACAAGTTTTAGCTTCCTCACCACTTCCTCTTTGTTGTCAAATAAATACCCTATGCGCAAGTCTGATCCATCAGTAAAAACATGAGCTGATTCACTACTACTTGCAATTGCCACCTCTAAACCTGCATAAAGGACCATATTGTTCTCTTCCTCATAAACTACACCTTCTGCATAATCTGTATTTAAAGGAATTTCTACATCTGCGGGAACATGTAAGGGGTCCTCCTTGTCAACATTTTCATTCTACCACACATGACCAACCTTATTCTACAATATCCTCCTCACCACCCAAATCACTACCTAGTCTTGATTTTTCAACTAAGAAATCAATGCCCTTGTAGTTTAAATTAAAACCAGCACTCTCTCCACCAACTTCCTCATTATCCCCTTCCTTTGAACCAACTTCCAACAGTTTATCTACAAAAGAAACTCTTAAAATCGGCCTTGAACCATTATCGCCCACATCAATCATATATAACTTCACACATTCATCTGACTTTAATATAGCAGGAGATACTTTATAATGTTCAGGAACTCTGCTTAAAACATACTTCATAACTATATACTACGTCAGCAACTCAAATCACATTTTCTAATTATTTCATCAATCAACTCATCAAAACTAACCTCTGTGCTTAAAAAAATAGTATAACTTCTTTGCTCTTCCTAATCCACTTCCAACAACTTTCTTCCTCTACCCACTCACCAAAATATTCAACACCCAAAACAACTTGTCCCATGTCTAACAATAGCCAAGTACCTATAATTGAAGAAAAAAAAATTATTAACTAATGTATTAAGGGTTGAAAGATTTTAAAAAGCATCTGCAGAATCGCTTGAGTGATCTGGTGTATCGCTTAAGCGATTTGGTATATCACTTACTGGATCACTTAAGTGATCCATTATATCGTTTAAGCGATCTAATATGAATAAGCCTGGTCACTTAAGCGATCTTCTGCCATTTACCTGATTGCTTAAGCGATCTGCTGCCATATACTAGACTTATAACAGACCGCTTAAGCAATCTTCTGCCATATACCTGATCACTTAAGCGATCTGCGATCTGCTACATTATACCAGACGTACCAGATCGCTTAAGCGATCCATCATATTCAAAACACATTTTCAGTCATCTCCACCTACAATCGGTGCTACCATCCCTAGCTACCCACAATGCAAGAAAATATTCAATAAATTTCACTAATTTCAACTTGCATTACTTCAAACACAACCCAATAACCTAAACAACAAAATCAAAATCATAACCCAAACCTAATCCATCATTAAATCTTTGTAAATCGAAATATAAAATGCAAAAGGGAGATACACATGCCTGGATGAAATGTCAGGAGGAGTAAGAGGAGGAGGCAGATCTGTGGCGAAGAAGATGTTAATGGCGGAGGAAGAAGAAGATGTACATGAAGGAAAAGATGTTGACAAAGAAGAAGATACAGAAGAAGAAGAAGAAGAAGATGTAGACGAAGCTTAGAAGAAACAACAACCAGGTGAGAGATGCGTTAATAGTGGGAGGAAGAAGAAGAAGGTGTTTGGGATTGTTTGTAAGAATTTCGGCTCTTTAGGGACATATTATAATTTTAAAAAGATTACACAATACTTCATTAATCCGCTATTTACTTAACACTTTCAAACTACATGGCCTTTTAATTAAATTTGAACTTGATTTGGCCTTTTAGTAAAATGCCCAGGAAATTTTGTGGGTGTTTGGGCAGGAGATATGGGTTTTTTCGAGGAAGATATTGGTTTTTTATTTTATTGTATATTTTAACATTTTATAACCCTAAACCTTTGCCAAAATGGGTGAGAAATTATTCCTTAGTGAAACTTTTAATGGTTGGGAAACTTTTGCCTCAGTGAAATTTCATAATTGTCGTTTTTTAACTTAATGTCAAGGATTGAAACTACAATTGTCAAAAAAAAAAAAAAAAAAATTGTGTAATTTATGTTTGACCAAATCCTTGATAGTTAATAACTTTCAAGAATCATCCAAAACGGTCTAAGATTATTTCTACGGTTTAGGATTATATCTGATTTTTGACAGTTCATAAACTGTCAAGAATTATATATATATATATATGGGTTGATCGCGGGTTGATCGCCATGTGGCACATTTTAGAAACTCTAGAATTACTCCATTTTGGCATATTGGATTGACAAGCTAATCAAATTGCTCTATCTTGACACGTTGGGTTGATATTTATTACTCCATGATAAGAGTTTGAAAGTATATATTTTGTTAGTGATTTAATTGGATTATTTGTGGAAAAATGTGTTTAAATTTGTGGAATTTGAATTTATTCTTTCATAAATACCTTTTACGGGATCACGGGTGTATTTTGAGTATTTTCAGGTTCAAACCGATATTTGAAGGAAAAATAATGATGTCGATGGAATTCATGACGTGTAGGAACAAACGGTGCAAGAATCGGAGTTGAAACGAGAAAGTCGTGACACGTCGAAGATACAACATAAAATCTGGAAATCCTTCAAGATGAGCGTGCTTTGATGTTTCTATCATAACTTGAGCTATAGAAATCAAAATTCGACGATTCTTATGGCGTTGGAAAGCTTATTCAGAGAAATATAAAGTTCATGTTTATAACTTTACCAAATTCTAAAGATCATAGACTCACAGGATAGAAAGAATGATCGCTGCAACGATCGTTTCTTATCGACACAGCGATGGGTCAAGGGCCTGTTTGGGTTATTACATTCTCCTAGTCCGAATCTGAATGGGTTAAGGCATTTAACTTTTTCCTAAGTAACCTCCAAACCCTAGTACTATAAATAAGGGTCTTTAAGTAGTTTTAAGGGAGATTAGAGAAGGAGAAAGGACGGCTACTATTTTGGAGATCGAAATTCTTGTAGTTCTTGTTCGCCAATTAGAGAAGTTTTTATATTTTTCTTTCTTGAACTCATGTTATTGGATACAATGGTTGTTTTTATTACTAAAATTATGAACTAAATCTCTTTTCTAGGGCTAAAGATGTAGCCCAATTTATGAATATGTGTTGACTTTATTGTTGTTAATTCTTATTGAGCATTAATTCTAAGTTTTATTATTATGTATAATGCTTTCAATTCTTAAGGATCCGAGGGTTGAATGATATCATGGGTTGGGTTGAGATCAAGAGATGAAACCTGATTTGTCTTAGGTAATAAAACCATAGATTGAGCAAACACTAGAAATAGGTTACCGCGATCTATGAAGCTCTGGTAAATTCTATAGAACGTATGATCTCTTAACTCCTAAATCCAACTTAGAGATATTTTGGATTGTTGCTTAAGGGTTAATTCGCTAATTGTTCGAGAGAAAGTTAGTGGAATATCAGAGAATTTGGCCTTTAGAATAAGGTTAATTAGGTTAGCAATAATTGTCAATGCATAGGATTAAATTGGAGTGAAATCTGTGCCCTAGGTTTAGTCATATTGATCTGTTTACCAAAGTATTAATAAAATTATTCTTTTGTTTAGTTTTTAGTTTGTTTTCTTTTTCATTAAATTCATTCTTAAAATTATGTTTTATCAAATAGCAATAAAATAGACTAGTTTGGTACTTGGTAGGTAGTTCTCTTGGGATTCGACACTTGTTTACTCGAGCTTTATTACTTGAGCGATTTCGTACACTTGCGAATAGCTTGTCAAGTTTTTGGCGTTGTTGCCGGGGAACTATTTTGTTTTACCAATATCAATACGAAATTTTTAGTTGCTACTTTGATGTGTTTTATTTTTGCTTAGAAAGTAATTTTTGTTTTTGTTTTTGTTTTTGTTTTTGTTTTATTTGTTGCTTTTAGCTAGAATCTGGAGAATTTACGTTCAAGAGGTGGTGGTGATCTTAATCCACTATATTTTGAGATCGAGAGAACAGCTAAACAATTGAGGAAAGAAAAGAGGCAAGCTGACTTTGAAAAATCAATGGCTAACACAGGAATTGTGAATCCCAATGTGGAAAATCAAGAGAATGAGAATGAGGATACCTTAGGAGGAAATGCAATGGGTGGAGCAGCAGTGGTTCGAAGAGCATTGAAGGACTACTCTAATCCTACCGTTGATGGGTGCTATTCTAGCATCAGGAGACCACCAATTCAAGCGAATAATTTTGAGATCAAGCCAGCAATTATTCAAATGATTCAGAAGTCGGTCCAATTCACTGGGTTACCTCATGATGACCCCAACTTGCATATCGCCAACTTTCTGGAGTTATGCGACACATTCAGGCATAATGGAGTATCTGATGACACAATTAGGCTGAGGCTTTTCCCATTTTCTCTTCGGGATAAAGCTAAGACTTAGTTGATTTCTCTGCCATCTGGGAGTATCACGACATGAAGTGAGTTAGCTCAAACATTCCTCACTAAATATTTTCCACCTGCCAAGTCTGCCAAGTTGAGGAGTGAGATTACCAACTTTTACCAACAAGATTTGGAGTCATTGTATGTGTTGGACCAGTCGTCACAGTGACAAAATTAAACCTAAATACTGTAGTTAGCGGTAAGCAGGGTCAAATCCACAGGAAGCAAGACTAACGACCTAATGTATTTTAAGTAGCGGAAATAAAATTGGCAATTGATTAATGAAACTAAATCGACTAAATGCAAATAATGAAATAGTGAAATTAAAACAAATAAAAACTTTATAATAAAAATGTTGCCGTTACGGTTTTGGTTCGACACGAGACTGACTCACACAATTCTTCTCCACCCTCTACGATCCCCTAAGCTTACAAGGCAAGGTAAATCAATGAAATGGCTTCCCGACACTCTAGGTATAATCTATCCTGTCTCACCCGATCACTCAAGTTTGATTGGTTAAAGACTATCATTGAACGTCGATAAACGCTACAAGGCAAAACCACTAGTTGGTACGCGATTAGCAAATACAATTTGTCAACACGTAATATCCAATCAACCAACTTCAAAATAAACGCAACAATAGTAGAAATTAAATTAAATCTGAACACAACTCAATTACAATCGATGCGAAGTAATGAAAAGCAATATTCATCATTTAATTATTTCAAACCAACGTTTATCATTCAACAAGTTCTATGAAAACATTAAATCATAATGGACAACAAAATTCATCACAAGTTATGCTCAAATCATATTAAAGTATCGAAATCAAACATGAAACGAAAACAAATATAATCCGAAGCACAATACTACGAAATGTCCTATAATTGGGCTCATCCAACTAGTCGAGAGCCGATGAGGAGAGTCGTGGAGTCAATCTCGATCTCGCCTATGCCGTAACAGACAACTGGGAACTTAGCCGCTCATGCTGGTGATGACGGAGGCTGAAACGGTGGAAACGAAGCTGACCATGGCGGAGAGGAGGTAACCGACAGCGATATGATGCGAAGAAGGGGCGAAAATGACCAACGGATAGCCCGTAATACGAACAACCGCACTTCACCGAAAAACATTAATTTTTCGATGGGTCTTCTAAAAAACGGTGGTGGAAATGGGATCCGAAGGTACCGATGGAAAAGCTCTGGTGATGGAGAGGTGAGAAGTCACCGGAAATGAGCAGGATCTGGGCTAGAAGATGAAGAGGCGTGGCAGCAAAATCACGGATTCCAACGGTTTTCACGGCGGTTGAAGCTAGGGAAGTGTAGATCTGGCCGTGGGGAAGGGAGATCGACTCTTGGGGAGCTGAAACGTCGTTGAAAAATGGTCAAATCTAGCCGGGAAGACGAAACGTCGCGGTGGGAAGATGAAGCTCACGGTGGCGTGCGTGATTCACTTCCTGGCATGAGTGAACCCACGATGGTGGACCTGAGTGGGAAGCCAAACGTCGTCGGAAAAGGCGGAGATGAAGGGCGGTCGTTGCTTGATCGGAGAAGGTGAAGAGTCGCCGGAAAATGATGGATGAACATCCCCCTGGTTCACGCGAAATTTCGTTTGTTTTATAGAACAATTTGTAAAATGTTACTTAGGTCCTTACATAATTGAAAAGTGACAAAATCAACCCCTTAAAACATGACATTTTACCCCCTAAACAGCATAAATGAGACAAAATCACCCTTAATCCATAAACCACAACCTAATATCAACTCATGTACTTTCCAAAATCATTCCAAACACGTTAAATTCATAAGAAAAATATTAGGAAGCGATTTTCATAAATAAATTCATAAATTCTTTAATTGTCTCAATATACTTCAATTTAATCACACATGGGGTATTTTTATCACCAAAATAGAGTCACTTTTCATGACTCTAATAGTATGAAGCATGGGAAAGTTATAAGGATCTTTTACGGAGGTGCCCTCACCATGGTTTACCAATCTGGTCACAAGTGCAAACATTCTACCAAGGGTTGTTGCCAATTACTCAAGTCATGATTAACGCTATACGTAGGGGAGCCTTGAACAATAAAATACCAGAGGAAGCATACAATCTGATTGAGGTGATGGCGAACAATAACTATATGAGGACTTCGGAGAGAACTTCAACAAGGAAATCAGCAGGAGTACACGAAGTTGATAGTTACACCGCATTGGCTGCTCAACTTTCAAACATCCAAAAGCAATTAGGTAATGTGTTAAAAATAAATGCAATTGAATCCTCTTTTCTAACATGTGAACTCTGTGCAGGAAATCATTCATTCAAGGATTGTCAAGAAGGGAACCCATTTGCTTAGCCTGAACAAGCTAATTACGTCAATAATTTCCAAATGGGGCAAGGGAATCCATATTCCAACACATACAATCCAGCATGAAGGAAACACCCGAACTTCTCATGAAGCAACAACAACGAGCATAAACAACCTCCTGTTTTTCAAACTTAAGAGCCAAAATCTAACTTAGAGAATGTACTTACCAAGTTCATTGAAGAGACAAGCAAGAGGTTTGAGAAGACTGACATCCTTGCCCAAAATCAATCAGCCTCTATTAAGGACCTTGAGACTCAAATTGGGCAAATTCATAACATATTAGCAGGAAGAGTTCAAGGAGTTTTGCCGAGCGATACAAAGAAGAATCCCAAGGAACAAGCGCATGCAATCACTTTGCAGAATGGACAAATTTTGGAGAATTCAGAGGGTGAAAAATAGAAGCAAGAACAAGAGAAAGATTTGAAGGAAGAGCAGAAGAACGATTGCCGCAATGATCGTGAGAATTTGGAGAAGCTCGTCAGCATGAAGGACGATCGCTGCGGTGATGATACTGGTGGTCGCGGCAAGCTTGAATCTACTCTCAAATCATCAGAATTTCCAATTCATCGCCGCGGCAATGAATCTGGTGGCAGCAGCGAGCGTGAATCTAAGCAGAAACTTTCTTTGAGCCATGCAAACCTTCCATACCCACAACCTTTGAATAATCAGAAGCTTGATCGGTAAGTTTATTGATATGTTTTGAAGTTTGCATATTAATATTCCTTTTGTTGATATGTTTGAATAGATGCCGAAATATACAAAGTTTCTAAAGGAGACCCTCACACACAAGACAAAATTCGAGGAACACGAGAAAGTTATGTTAACGGAGGAATGCAGCTCGCTGATTCAAAAGAACCTGCCACCTATCTGAATTAGACACATGTTTTAAGATTAACGTTCTCGACACCATAGTGGAGCAGAATTTTGAAGAAAGCCACCCCATTTCCCCCTTAGAGAATTGTTTGCTGAATTCTAGACATTATGAGGATGAAGTTAATAGTGAAGAGATAAGAAAGTGTTTAAGGTACTTAAATGCTTTACCACCCTTGGTTCATCCTGAAGCTAAATCGATCAGAGAAATTGGAGCCGTGGTGTCTCAGTCCACTTCACCAATCACGAAGCCACCTACACTTGAGCTCAAGCAACTACCATCTCATTTAAGGAATGCATTTTTAGAAGAGGGTAAATTTTTTCCAGTCATTTTTAATGCTTCTTTGAATGTTGTGGAGGAAGAAAAGTTGCTACGCATGTTAAGGAAATACAAGAAGGCTATTGGATGGACAATTGTAGATATAGAAGGTATCAGCCCTTCAATTTGCACACAAAATCCTAATGGAGGAGAGCTATAAGCCTACCGTCTAACCACAAAGAAGATTGAATCCATCAATGCAAGAGATGGTCAAGAAGGAGGTATTGAAGCTCTTAGATGCAGGAATTATATATCTAATTTCAGATAGTGCATGGGTAAGTCCAGTCCAAGTGGTGCCAAAGAAGGAAGGAATGACAGTGTTCCATAACGATAACAACAAGTTGATTCCAACACGAACAATCATGGGATGGAGAGTATGTATCAACTATCGCAAACTGAATTCTGCGACTCGTAAGGACCATTTTCCATTGCCATTCATCGATCAAATGTTAGAGAGGTTAGCTGGCCATGAGTTCTATTGTTTCCTAGACAGATATTAAGGTAGTCCTCTTAATGGTAGATTTTCCAAAATATATGGGTCTCTATAAATCAAAAAATTACTCAAAAAAACTTTCACACTTCATGTAAGGTAGCTGTTTCATAATGGTGACAAGAATGGACAATCAACTCATGATGCAATAAGGTCATGTTATAGAGAAAGTCTCAGTGAACACAACATACCAGAGTTAGCACATAAATATGAGAAAATAAATGACAATTAGAAAGCTAACATAGATCAAGGAGTCTTGACAAACAAAAATAGAAGTAGCATGTTCATGCTTTATACATCAACTAAAATGAAAAACTATTCAAGTTGAAGTAGTCCAACGGACTTCCTCAAGGAAACAAAAGTATCATAGTCAAGTGCTTTTGTAAATAAATCAGCCAATTGGGATTTTGTGTTCACATGAGCAAGTGCAATGATGTTCTCTTCAACTAACTCTCTAATGAAATGATGTCTTATGTCAATGTGCTTAGTCCTAGAATGCTGGACTGGATTCTTAAAGAAGTTAATGGCACTCGTGTTATCACAAAAATTGTCATACAATCTTGGTCAATACCATAATCATACAACATTTGCTTTAACCATAAAATTTGATTGCAACAACTCTCTATGGAAATGTACTCGGCCTCGGCAGTGGATAAGGATATTACATTTTGCTTCTTGCTGTACCATGTGACAAGATTGTTTCCAAGATAGAAACATCCACCCGAAGTGTTCTTCCTATCATCAAAACTTCCTGCCCAATCCGCATCACTATATCCAACCAAACAACTGTTAGAATCAAAAGAGTACCAAAGGCCAAAATCACACATACCTGAAACATATTTCATGATTCTTTTCATTGCATTCAAGTGCCACTCAGATGGATTACTTTGAAACCTAGCACAAACACCAACACTAAAGCAAATATCAGGTCGGCTTGCAATTAAGTAAATAAGGTTTCCAATCATGCTTCGGTACATCTTATTGTCTACCTTTATACCATGTTCATCTTTGCACAGCTTGAGGGTAGCACTCATAAGAGTTGTAGCATGCTTTGCATTCTTAAGACAAAATCTTTTCAACATGTTTTTGGCATACTTTGATTGCGAAGCAAACATGCCATTATCCATTTGTTTAATTTGAAGTCCAAGAAACATATTCAATTCCCCAACCATACTCATCTCAAACTCATTTTTCATCAAGTTAATGAATTTAAGTGCGTGTGAATGAGATGTAGAACCAAACACAATACCATCAATGTAAGTTTGTGCACACATTATTTCATTGTTAGCACACTTGATAAAGAGGCTTTTGTCGGCATTACCTCGTTCATAGTTATGCTCAAGAAGGAAATTTGTCAACCTTTCATACTTGGCCCTTGGGGCTTGTTTCAAACCATAAAGAGCTTTCTTCAATCTGAAAACATGATTAGGTTTGTGGGGGTCTTGAAATTCAATCGGTTGTTCAACATACATTTCTTCAGTGAGCATCCCATTTAAGAAGGCGCTTTTGACATCCTTTGGAACAACTTGATCTTAAGGCAACATGCAACAAAAAGCAACAACCGAATTGATTCAAGTCAAGCAACAAGTGCAAAGGTTTCATCAAAGTCGATTCCCTCAACTTAAGTATATCCTTGATCTACAAGCCTAGCTTTGTTCCTAACAACATTATCAAACTCATCAGTTTTATTTTTGAAAACCCATTTGGTACCTATTATGTTGATTCCTTTTGGTCTTGGTACAAGCGTCAAAACATCATTTCTTTCAAATTGTTCTAGTTCTTCATGCATGGCCTCAATCCAATTTTCATCTTCCAATGCTTATTTGACATTTTCGGTTCTGCAAGAGACACATAACAAAGATGATTAATTTCATTTTCTCTTCTCCTCCTTGTAATCATTACCTCATTTGGATCTCCAATCATGGTTAAAGGTGGATGAGCTTTTTGAACCCATGTCAGTGGATCTTTTCTTCTTTGGTTTCTCTTTTGAATGCTTTCATTATAAAGATCAACAACCAGCTCTATCCCTTCATTTTGCAATGAATCAGCAAATGATTCTTTGCATGGAGCAGATCCTATTGCTGTAGCACCAGGAGCAGGTGACAACATGTTTGTCGAAGGTATAGGTTCAGGAGATTCAATAGTGTTCACACCATCTTGTGTGGGCACACGAGGAACAGATATGTCTTGAATTTCACATTCTTAGGAATATTCTGAAAAATCTTCTGCATCACTAAACACAACATTAATGGATTCTAAGACTTCTTTAGAAATCATGTCATAGATCCTAAATGCATAACTATTGGAAGAATATCCAATAAAAACTCCTTCATCACTCCTAGAATCCAACTTACCTAAATTCTCTCTATCATTCAAGATGTAACATTTGCATCCAAACACATGAAAGTAAGAGAGATCAGGGTTTTTTTACCTTTCCACAGCTTATAGGGAGTTTGCATAATACCTTTTCTAAGGTAAACTCTGTTGGAAATATGACATGCCATGTTAATGGCTTCTACCCAAAGTCTTGTAAGAAGTTTTTTGCATTAAGCATTACCCTAGCCATCTCTTGAAGCACTCTGTTTTTCTTTTCCACGAAACCATTTTGTTGAGGTGTCATTGGTGTTAAAAATTCATGGAATATGCCTTGCAATTCACAAAAATTAGCAGAGTCAGCATTCTCAAATTCCATTCTATAGTCACTCCTAATTCTCACTATCTTTGTAGCTTTAGAACTCTTCTCAACAAGCAGTCTTTTTGCCAACTTCTAAAATGCATTGAAAGAACAAATTTCTCATGCAAAAAATGAACCCAAGCATATCTTGAAAAATCATCAACACAAACAAACACATACCTCTTACCTTCCAAACTCTTAGTTTGCGTAAGACCCATTAGATCCATATGGAGCAATTCCAAAACACATGAGATATTGAGATTTGACAAGGTTTTATGAGATATTCTAGTTTGCTTACCATGTTGACATGGACCACATACATTACCTTTTGGAAATTCAAGTTTTAGTAGTCCTTTAACCACTTCCTTCTTTAAGAGTCTTACCAAGTCCTTGAAGTTCATGTGACCAAGCTTCTCATGCCACAAGTTTGTGAAATTTGTTTTAGAACTGAAACAGGACACACGGTTAGAAAGCAAGTATCAATTGTCGTTTGACCTCTTTCCCTCAAGTAGAGAAACACCTTTACCATTCAAGATTTGACACTTGTTCTTTGAGAATTGAACCACGAAATCTTTGTCACAAATTTGATTGATACTAATCAAGTTAGCTTTCAATCCATCAACAATAAGACATCTTTCAAAATAGGAAAATCAGGAAGCACAATTAACCCTTTTCCAAGAATTTTACCTTTCTTACCATCTCCCTAAGTGACATGTCCACTGTCAACTGATTCAAGTTCAGTCAAGAGAGATTTATTACTTGTCATATGCCTTGAACAACCACTGTCTAGATACCAAAGATCATTTTGAAATACTAGCAAAGAAGTATGAGACACAAAATTGTTCACATCAGCTTTCGGTTTCCAAAATCTTTTGAAGGAAAAACCATTGTTAGCATTATTATTTTCATTAGCAACAAAACTATGGTTTTTGAAAACTTTCTTCAAATAAGCAATGAACCTGAAGCATTTGGGTCTAATGTGACCTTTCTTACTACAAAAATGACAAATATGAATGAATTTTGATACCTTTGTAACCTGTCTCATAGCAGTTCCTTCAACAAGAGTTTTGGTGGCTTTCACAAATATGTTAGCACCATCTTTCGATGTGCTCGCACCAAGACTGAATTCCAAACCATACTAATCTCTGAAGGATTTTCCTTGGCTAAGCACTTTATCAAGCTTAAGAGAAGCTGCATTCAACTCATTAATGATGGCCTTAGCCTTAGTTAGTTTAGTAGTAAGAACAACAATCTTTTCAGACAAGACTTTCTTTTGTTTGAACAAGGAAGCATTCTCAATACCAAGAGATTGTAACTTTTTCATAGCCTTTAGCCATTGGTCATACATCTTATCATATGCCTCTTGTTGCTCAACATAGATATCTACAGTGTCATATAAAACTTCACTCTTATCGTCTTCTTGATTCACAGTGAAGGCTTCATCACCTGAATCATCATCATCATCACTCTCATCATGCTCACTCTCACTCAAAGTGGCAACCATGACTTTACCTTTCCTCTTTTTTTCAGAGTGTTAACACACTCAGATTGTATGTGCCTGAAACCCTCACATTCAAAACACTTGATACCTTTATTTTTCTTTTCTTTATCTTTTGAAATTTTTTTTTGTAAGGGTACAAGGGGTTTGATGGTCATAAGGCTTTTTCACAAAAGGTTTTCGGCCATAACCACTATTATAAGGCTTTTTCATGTTTTTCTTTAAAAACTTTGCAAAATTCTTTGTAAGTAAAGCACAATTTTCATCATCTGATGAACTTGAATCACAGTCATCAAAAGGATTAGAATCAACCTCATGTTTGAGAGCCAAACCTTTGCTCGGATTTTGTTTTTCCCATCGTTGTAGAATCAGCTCATAAGTTTGGAGAGAGCCAATGAGTTTATCAATGTCCATATCATCCACATCTCGGCATTCTTCAGTGGTGGTGACCTTTGACATAAACCTCCGGGGTAAAGAGCAAAGCACTTCCTGACAAGTTAAGCATTAGAATATGTTCTTCCCAAAGCAAAACATTCATTAGAAATATCACAAACTCTACCATAAAAATTAGTTATAGTCTCATCCTCTTCCATGTTCAAAATTTCAAAATCAGTGACAAGTCTTCTAAGCCTATTTCTTTTAATAGCATTAGTTCCCTCATTCTTGACTTGAAGCCTATCCCAAGCATCTTTAGAAAGCTCACAATTAGCTATGACTTTCATTTGGTTCACATTAATAGCATTAAAAAGTGCATGAAGTGCTTTAGAGTTATAATTAGAAAGAGTTATTTCATTAGCATCCCAACTAGCAACAGGTTTTGGTCTAGACACTTCATTTTCAATAATAATCGGGGTTGTCCAACCCTTCACAACCATAGACCAGACTCTTTCATCTATAAACTTAAGAAAAGCACGCATCCTAGGTCTCCATGTGTAATAGTTAGGTCCTTCTAATAGAGGTGGTCTATGAGCAGATCCACCTTCAGTGAAGAAAATGATGACAAAAAACAATTAGACAGATGTTAACACTCAAACTAAAGTGCACACACAGACACACAGTAGATCTGAAACAAAAAACGCAACACAAATCAGATTTCGTTCAAACACAACACCATTCAGATGTACACAAAAACAAGCAAAATGGGTATGGATCTACTGAAGTAACTTATCAAAACAAGCTCTAATACCACTTGTTGGAGATTGGTTAACACACTTCGGTGTTTAAGTACCCATTTTAATGTACAGCAGAATATTACCAAGTTGATTAAGAGATTTCCAGTTTTTAACCATAACAAACATAAGTGCAGAAAGTAAAGAACAAAGCAATCCACTATGTTAAAAACACATTACAAGATAATGTTCAAAGCTGATCTAAGTTACAGTAAAAAAAACTCCCTGTTCAACTTTACATTTAGCACCACACTCTGAATCCTCAATGTGTAGCAACTCCTTGGATCTTCTTCACGTTAGGAACACAACCGAGAACAACTTGTGAACCACCAAACTTCAAGTGTTGAAGCAACACACCAGCATTAGCAAAGGAACAACGTTCCAAGAGCCATCAAGTCTATGTTTGATATGGTGAGGTTTTGGCACAAAATGGAAAATGAATCTTGAACCTTAAGAGAAAAGAATCTTGTAAGAAATTTAGAGTATAATGAAACAAAATGTCAAAAGGTTATATTGATTCACACAAGAAATAGTATTATATAATGAAGAGTTTCTTGCTCAACAATATAGTGCCACGTCAGCCAATAAAGGGCTGACCCGTGTTTGGTCAAACAAGGAAAATATTCCTTCTTTTGTTTGGATCACAAAGTAAATTGGGAAAGATAACTTATTCCCTAAGACCACCTAAGCATATTGTGAATGTTAGGAAACGACCCGGTTGCGCAGCGGAAAACAAAAAATTTACAACCACGGATCCTTCCTTAGAACCCAAAATCAAGGCACAGATTTTACAGTTTATGCATAATATAAGAATCTGCAGAAAATAAATCCAAAGGTTTGAGAAACCATACCCACGTTGGAGGCTCCACCAATGTTGTCTCTGAATATGTTTGCTACCGATCCAAGTGTAGGATCGAACCGTAGAGGTCCACACGAAGACAATCAACAAGAACCAAGAAGGGATTTGCTAGATCCTCCTTAGCCTTAAGAAATCAGGAAGAACAAAAGAAAAGGTTTGATTTTCAATCAAACAGTGAAAGTGGCGTGGGAGTCTCTCCAAAAGGCTTCTGTGTTTTTCTTTTTATTTAAAAAGGCAAATATGAATTAATTCCTAAATCACACAAACACTATTCCTTTTATAGGCAAACCAAGTTGCCCTATTCCCACATGGAATGGGCTTGGGCTCCAACCCAAACACCCCATGTTTCCAAACACTCCCAATTAGATATTTTAATTTAATTCATCATTATCTTAATTAAAATCAATTAATATTTAATTAACATTTAACAATAATGATGATTTAATTAAATGTGTGCGAACACACATTTAACCGTAATTTCACTTATTTAATTTTTAACAAATTAAATAAAAGGCTACGACCTCAGCAAGTTTAATTGCACTGTGAAATTACCAAAATACCCTTTCACCTAAAAAGATGAAAACGCCCTTCTTTCTTCTTGGCTCTTAAATTATCTTCTATGTGTGTGACCCATAGGCTCCTCATCATACCGATAGTGTATAGTATCGCGATTAACACCAATTAATCGTCTCACTAATACACAGACCAAGATTGGCCCCTAGCAAGGCATCATGGCCACCCGATAGATTCGGATTCAAAGAAAGTAGCTACCGTCAACGATATGGTTACCGTACAATACGATCCTTTCATCATTCGAAATCTCGACGAGACGAAGGCATAGAAATAGTGTCAACCTTCGGTTACTCTTGATATTATATATTCAGTTGCTGGACCAATGACCCGTATTATAATCTGGATAGAGCAACAACTCAATCCCACTGTGGCCACAGTTTTAGTGTCATTGTCATATGCTGAATTGCGCCTTGAGATAACTTCTCCCGTACCCGGGAGTGATGAATCCTCTGTCAATCCACCATAGTCTTGATACACTCCTTGATATAGCCAATCACCACCGTACTGACAGCTCGAATAGAACCGCGTTAGGCTAGTGTCAAACTGTATCAATCAGTGCACAAGGCGCTCCGGTGATTTCAAGTCTAAGGATCACATGCACCACCATTCGTTAGAGGATTTGTTCCATAGACACTGGGGTTACCATCCATATGGAATCCTCTGGTGGGTCAGTTCGTGAACTTGCTGCGGTATATCCGCCTACAACAAGCACCCATGTGTTACACCAGGTTGTCACCAAACAACCTTGACAAGTGAGATCAGTCACTGCCTTTCGACAGGGTCGTTCAACACTATGATAGCCTTACCGCATTATCTGTGCCCTTACTTCGAGAATATCTGGGGCTACGGACGTTTCTAGAATGGCCACCATATGTGCTTATAGGGTTCTCACTATCAAGATTTGAAAACACTTGATACCCTCGTCACGGTTCTACCATTCTAAGGACATATATCAATACATATTGCAATAATAATGATTTACGCGATATAGAATAAAATTCCTTTTATTATTGATTAATGAACATTATTACAAAGAGTCAATACTATAATAATTGATTGGCTCTAGGGCATCTACTCTAACAATCTCCCACTTGCACTATAGCCAGTCATTCATGTATTTAATACCAAATGATTTCAAGTGCCTTTCATGCTTCTGCTACGACAGAGGCTTTGTCAGTGGATCTGCGAGATTGTCGTCCGTATGCACTTTACTAATCTGCACGTCTTTCCTCTCAACTATCTCTCTGATGAGATGGAATCGTCTGAGTATGTGTCTAGACTTCTGATGAGACCGTGGTTCCTTAGCTTGAGCAATTGCTCCATTGTTGTCACAATAGATGTCTATAGGATCAACAATCGTAGGAACCACATCAAGTTCAGTGACGAACTTCTTAATCCAGACTGCCTCCTTGGCCACATCTGACAATGCAATATACTCAGCCTCCATTGTAGAGTCCACTACGGTTGCTTTGCTTGGAGCTCTTCCACCACCGCACCGCCATTGAGACAAAAATACAAACCACCCTGATTGCGATCGATAATCGTGTTTGTCCGTTTGGAAACTAGCATCACTGTATCCTCTTACAGTGAGCTCATCTTCCCCTCCATAAACCAATAACATATCCTTAGTCCTCTTCAAGTACTTAAGAATATTCTTGACAGCCATCCAGAGACGCTCACCTGGATCTGATTGATATCTACTACAAGTGCTCAAAGTACATGAGACATCAATCCGAGTACATAGCATGGCATACATAATGGATCCAATTGTTGATGCATATGGGATCCTCTTCATCCTATCTCTCTCATCTTGTGTTTTAGGACACAATTCCTTAGAGAGATAAACACCATGTGACATCGGAAGAAATCCTTTCTTGGATTCTTCCATACTGAATCGTTTCAGTACTTTGTCAATATATGCACTCTGACTTAGGCCAAGCAACCTACGCGATCTATCACGATAGATCTTTATACCAAGGATGTAGGCTGCTTCCCTAAGTCTTTCATGGAGAAGCACTTGGATAACCAAGTCTTTACCCGACCGCAAGTTCGGTATATCATTCCCGATCAGAAGTATGTCATCGACATACAACACTAGGAATGCTACTGCGCTCCCACTCACTTTCTTGTAAACACAGGGCTCATCTTCGTTTTTGATAAAACCGAATTCTTTTATGGCCTCATCAAAATGAATGTTCCAGCTCCTTGAAGCTTGCTTGAGTCCATAAATGGATCTCTGCAACTTGCATACCTTATTAGCTTGACTATCAAGAACGAAACCATCAGGTTGTGTCATATACACATCCTCCTCAAGGTTTCCGTTCAGGAAAGCAGTTTTGACATCCATTTGCCAAATCTCATAGTCATGATATGCAGCAATTGCAAGCATAATCCGGATGGATTTAATCATGGCAACCGACGAAAAGGTTTCTTCATAGTCAATGCCATGAATTTGTTTGAAACCTTTGGCAACCAGCCGTGCTTTATAAGTATGCACGTTGCCATCCATGTCAGGCTTCTTCTTGAAGACCCATTTACACCCTATGGGTTTTACCCCTTCAGGTGGTTCCACCAGAGACCACACTTGGTTCTGGTACATGGAGTCCATCTCGATTTCATGGCTTCAAGCCATTTAACGGAACTGGATCCGATATAAGCGTCTTCGTAGGTTCGGGTTCATCGTTCTTGATAGACTAGTACGTCACCATGTTGAGTCACGAGATAACCGTATCTCTCGGGCTCATGGCGTACTCTCCCAGATCTACGGAGCTCCTATGCTACCTGAGGTGGTTCACTTTGATCCACAAGTTGTGGAGTAACCTCCTCTTGATGCTCAACCACTTCCTGTGGTACATCATCCCGTCCTTCGTCTAGTATATCTTGTGGTTCTAGAACTTCATCGAGTTCTACTTTTCTCCCACTAGTACTTTTTAGAAAATATTCCTTTTCTAAGAAGACACCAGATCGAGCAACAAAGATTTTGCGCTCTTCTGGGTGGTAGAAATGGTATCCTTTGGTCTCCTTTGGATATCCCACAAATATACATTTACGATTTTAAAGGGCCCACTTGTTCATTGAAGTCAATTTCTTAACATAAGCTTCACAACCCCCAAATCCTTAGATAAGACAAGTTGGGCTTTCGCCCACTCCATAGCTCATATGGAGTCTTATCTCGAACTTTGCACTACTACGGTTTAAAAGGGGCGTGAGTCGCGATCTCTAGGGCATAACCCGAGCGATGCGGGAGGGTAAATCACTAAAACTCATCATGGACCTAACCATGTCAAGTAAGGTCCTATTCCTCCTTTCTGACACTCCATTGTGTTGGGGTGTATAAGGAGGGGTGAGTTGTGATACTATCCCACATTCCTTCAGGTACTCAGAAAACCCCGAGCTTAAGTATTCACCTCCTCGATCCGACCGAAAAGCTTTAATACTTTTGCCCAACATATTCCGTACTTCATTCCCCGAATTCCTTGAATTTATCAAAGGCTTCAGATTTATGTCTCATAAGGTAGACATAACCATATCTACTGAAATCATCAGTAAATGTGATAAAGTATGAATATCCACCTCTGGCTTCAAATGTTAGTGGACCACATACATCACTATGGATGATGCCTAACTGATTCAAGAGCCCTCTTTCACTTTGTCCTGTGAAAGGAGACTTGGTCATCTTGCCTAAAAGGCATGACTCGTATACCTCAAATGACTGGAAATCAAAAGGGGCCAAAACTCCATCCCTTTGAAGTTTTGCAATGCGAGTTTTATTAACATGACACAATCTACAATGCCAGAGATATGTTTGGTTTTGATTGCTATGTTTAGCTTTCTTGGTTTCAATATTGAGAATATCTTTATTGTTTAAGTCAAGAACATATAATCCATTATATAACCTTGCAATTCCAAATAGAATACCATTCAAACTAAAGGACAACAATCCATTAGATATCTCAAAATGATACCCCATATTATCCAAAACGGATACTGAAATAATATTTCTAGAAATAGAAGGTACGTGATAACAGTTATGTAGTTCCAACAATAAACCCCTAGGCAAAGATAAACAATAAGTCCCTACAGCTAATGTAGCCACATGTGCTCCATTTCCAACTCGTAGGTCCACCTCTCCCTTGGCGAGCACTCTACTCTGCCTTAGTCCCTGCACATCGGTACAAATGTGAGTACCACATCCTGTGTCAATGACCCAAGATGTTGAGGGAGAGAAGTTAATCTTAATCATGAAAGTACCTGAAGTCATAGCCTCTGACTTCTTCTTGCTTGCGAGGAAAGCCTTGCAGTGTTTCCTCCAATGGCCAGGCTTGCCACAAAAGAAGCAGACTACCTTGCCCTTTCCTATGCCACTCTCAGGACCAAGAGCAACCTGTCCTTTAGGCTTGGGCTTGGGTTTGGCCTTAGCCTTACCCTTGTTGTTGCCCTTTACTTTCTTTGCGGGCAACGAACCAAGCAAACAGCTTGGACTTTTTCAAGTCCCGCTTGCGATCCTCAGCATGTTCAGAAGTTCCGACAGGGTTTTCTCCATCGTGTTCATATTGAAATTCATTATGAACGGAGCATAAGAGTCAAGCAAGGATTGCAGAATTAAATCCATTTGTAATTCTGCATCCAAGCCACACCCAAAGTCTCTCTATGTGCTCGATCATCTTGAGCACATGAGGACCAACTTGGGCACCCTCAGTCAGACGACTCCCAAATAGTGCTTTTGACACCTTGTATCTCTCATGTCGAGCATTTGTTTCGTAAAGCTCCTTGAGGTGTAGAATTATGGAAGAAGCATCCATATTCTCATGTTGCTTTTGCAAAGATAGGTGTCATCGATGCTAACATCAAGCATTATACGCTATCGGGCATCATCAAGGAACTTTTGATAAGTATCCTTAACTTCCCGAGTGGTATCGGGGATCAGGCTCACCATGTATGGCTTTTCAAGGATATACAATTTCTTTTCGACTTAAGTATAATCCGAAGATTATGATACCGATCGAGAAATTGGATCCATCCAACCCTGTTTTCTTTTTCGATTATCGCGCAGTTCATAATACTCATTTTCGGTGAATCTACAATTGCAGAAAAGATAAAGTTATTATAAAGTTCATTATTATTTAATATGGTCTTTTATTAAACGATGCTCCCACTATTTTACTCAAGTCAATAGCCCTCACTATTAACTCGGGAAAGCCCGTTGGCTTTCCTAGTGGACCGAGATCCCATCCTGCCCATTTCAAACCTTCGCTTTGGCGAACAAGCCAAAATGGGTTGATTAGGTAGGCCAACAAACTTAATCCACACCAATTGATAGCTCCCACTATCAACTCAAATGTGAAAAAGCCAACAAGCCAATCACACAATTCAATGGCTCCAACCATTGTCCTCAAGTGTGATTCTCAGTATCAGGAGAGTGGACACTACATGTCACCATGTACACATAATATGTGTACTGCTCTACTATGCCTATGACGCGTTTATCAACCTTCGCTTTGGTGAACAAGCAAAACCGTCATTTTAAGTCGACCCATCACTATTAAGGAAAACTCCAATGAATTTTAACCTCCCACTGGTAGAAGTGTACCCTTCGCTTTGGCGAACAAGGTTTCGACGAACAGTGGTTTGATTAAAACCATGGTGATGGAAGGCATTCGTGACTTAATATACTTAGTTGAGGGGTTTGTTATTTAATGTCTCATCAGATTATTATCTTTGTTAGAATGACATTGTTTGGCATGTTATTCAACATTCAACCTTAGCATGCATTCTAAGCAAAATATTAAACGTGCCGGTACATGGCCTAACTAAAACCGATCTCCTCGAGCCTAGAGGGATCGGTGGGTCACCTAGGGATCCCTGTAACAAATATCTTGAGTCTTCAAGTATGGTTGCCTCGTCCTTCGCTTCGTCTCCAGGTACATTACAAAAACATCATTCTAAATTTACAATAAAATTAATATCAAACTAATTTTACATCAAGAAATTTAAAAACCTCGATTTACATTCGAGGGGAATGAGATGAGAAAAGAATGTACATTAAGAAGAAGAGAGAAGGCAGGACACGCAGACCCTATTTAAAATATTACACCATACATACCCAAAATAATTTAAAACATTCACCCTTAGGTCTAAGGCTCATGTACCGCGCACCATGCAATATACAAACAAGTACAAAGCATACATTTCAAAAATAATCAATTCGAATTGGGTGGGTTAATTAATTAATTACCCTCTTAAATGTGCAGAATGTACATTGGCTTTATAGGTTATTAAAAACTGCAGATTAGTCCCTTTGCAAAAAATACAGAATTGAAAAGCTACAGCCTTCGCCGCGGCGAAGGTTTTATCTTCGAAGGCGAGGATTTACAGTATGCACTTGCTGCTGCATACTTCGCCGCGGCGAAGGTTTTATCTTCGCCGGCGAGGATTTAAATTAGGTCTAGCCGCCACAGACTTCGCCGCGGCGAAGGTTTTATCTTCGCCGCGGCGAAACTGTCCAGAGGCTTTAGCTTCGCCGCGGCAAAACATGGAAATCCCCAATTCGTACATTCGCGTTTTTGCAGTTTTTTGTGTATAAACACGAATCCAAATCAAATCAAACGTGCATACGTTCAACCAGGATATTAACCAACCAATATCACATTCATCAACACATTATTAAACCAGTTTATCATTTGAATCACTCATTCAACATGAATTTACAGATTTTTCAGTTTTAACAAAATCTGGGTTTTTCATGGCAGATTCATCAAGGCAGCATGTTATCAACAAATACATGTATCAACCATTCAATAACTGTAAATCTAGTACCCTAGGCTCTGATACCACTGTTAGGAAACGACCGGTTGTGCGCAATGAAAACAAAAAATTTACAACCACGGATCGTTCCTTAGAACCCAAAATCAAGGCACGATTTTACGCTTTATGCATAATATAAGAATCGCAGAAAATAAATCCAAAGGTTTGAGAAACCATACCCACGTTGGAGGCTCCACCAATGTTGTCTCTGAATGTGTTTGCTACCGATCCAAGTGTAGGATCGAACCGTAGAGGTCCACACGAAGACAATCAACAAGAACCAAGGAGGGATTTGCTAGATCCTCCTTGGCCTTAAGAAATTAGGAAGAACAAAAGAAAAGGTTTGATTTTCAATCAAACAGTGAAAGTGGCGTGGGAGTCTCTCCAAAAGGCTGCTGTGTTTTTCTTTTTATTTAAAAAGGCAAATATGAATTAATTCCTAAATCACACAAACACTATTCCTTTTATAGGCAAACCAAGTTGCCCTATTCCCACATGGAATGGGCTTGGGCTCCAACCCAAACACCCCATGTTGTCAAACACTCCCAATTAGATATTTTAATTTAATTCATCATTATCTTAATTAAAATCAATTAATATTTAACAATAATGATGATTTAATTAAATATGTGCGAACACACATTTAACCGTAATTTCACTTATTTAATTTTTAACAAATTAAATAAAAGGCTACGACCTCAGCAAATTTAATTGCACTGTGAAATTACCAAAATACCCTTTCGCCTAAAAAGATGAAAACGCCCTTCTTTCTTCTTGGCTCTTAAATTATCTTCTATGTGTGTGACCCATAGGCTCCTCATCATACCGGTAGTGTATAATATCGCGATTAACACCAATTAATCGTCTCACTAATACACAGACCAAGATTGGCCCCTAGCAAGGCATCATGGCCACCCGATAGATTCGGATTCAGCAAAGTAGCTACCTGTCAACGATATGGTTACCGTACAATACGATCCTTTCATCATTCGAAATCTCGACGAGATGAAGGCATAGAAATAGTGTCAACCTTCGGTTACTCTATATATTATATATTCAGTTTCTGGACCAATGACCTGTATTATAATCTGGATAGAGCAACAACTCAATCCCACTGTGGCCACAGTTTTAGTGTCATTGTCATATGCTGAATTGCGCCGTGAGATAACTTCTCCCGTAGCCGGGAGTGATGAATCCTCTGTCAATCCACCATAGTCTTGATACACTCCTTGATATAGCCAATCACCACCGTCATCGACTCGAATAGAAGCTGCGTTAGGCTAGTGTCAAAGCTGTACCAATCGATGCAAGCGCTCCAGGTGATCTCAAGTCTAAGGATCACATGCACCACCATTCGTTAGAGGATTTGTTCCATAGACACCGGGGTTACCATCCATATGGAATCCTCTCGGTGGGTCACCCGTGAACTTGCCGCGGTATATCCGCCTACAACAAGCACCCATGTGTTGCACCAGGTTGTCACCAAACAACCTTGACAAGTGAGATCGATCCACCGCCTTCGAGGTCGTTCAACACTATGATAGCCTTACCGCATTATCTGTGCCCTTACTTCAGAATAATACTGGGGCTACGGACGTTTCTAGAATGGCCACCATATGTGCTCATAGGGTTCTCACTATCAAGATTTGAAACACTTGATACCCTCGTCACGGTTCTACCATTCTAAGGACATATATCAATACATATTGCAATAATAATGATTTACGCGATATAGAATAAAATGCCTTTTATTATTGATTAATGAACATTATTACAAAGAGTCAATACTACAATAATTGATTGGCTTTTGGTCATCTACTCTAACATTGACATATGTACAAAGGTCCTAAAAAGCAAGAGACAAAGATAAACAATATATTTTTCACTTTATCAGATATGAAACTTGTATTGGGTTGCAAAATATCTTAAGCGAGAGTGTAAACACAAACCGTTGTGCACACACACTCGAAAAGAAACAAGCGAAGACATAACTCTGGTAACCTATGTGCACATAGAAATGTGCACACGCATAATTAATAAGTTTGACAAATATGAATATTCCATAAAATCTAATTTAAAATTATAGTTATTTGTTACTTTCTTTTGAATTATCAATACTTTTGAATTCCAGCATAGGCACGGTGTAGGTTTTTTTTTTAATTTTTTTAATTGTACTTAATGCGCTTTCTGATACATTTCAAGGTAGGTTTATGTAATATTGTATTGTTTAATGATTTTTCATTATCTACGCTTTCGGCATAAATGAAAGAAAAAAGGGAACGGCATAATTTCTTTGGGTCCGCGCCAAGAATTCAATTGTAGTCTTTGGTAAGGTTTTAGTTTCCGAAGAATCCTGTGTTGTTACAAGGACTCTGTGTTCTTGATTACGTATTATGATTTATGCGTGGTGTTACATGCGTGAGTGCCTGTTAATTGGACAAGAGTTACTAATTAGGGTTTTTTTGGGTTTTTTCTCTTGAGTGATAGTTTTCAGTTTTGATGATAATGTCATTTATGCTGATCCTTTAGGCCATAGGTATTGTTTTCTTTAAATATATAATCAACGCTATTGGCTGATGAATAAATTGAATGAAATTTGTCCATTTGAATACGTAGGTAATATGTATGAAAGAGACTATCATTTGTTATAGGAGAATAGACAGAGTTATCTAGCCCATACGGTGATCATTTGTTATAGAATACTAGATATGTTGATGATCCCAGCTCTGTAAAATTCACTAGCCTCAAAAGTGTTGAGTGATTAGAAAGAACAAGGAGCCCTAAATCTAAGAAGAAAGATTTGACTTAGCTTCCCAAAATCGCAACCTTGGAAGTGATTTGAAATTACTGAATGAAGAGCAAGGGGATGAAGAAAAATGTAGAGATTTTCATATTTGATGACCGAAAAATAGATTCTCATTTGGACTGGATAGTGGCTTTCTTTGGAGGCGTTTCATGTATTAGCGTTATTTTTGTTATTATTATTAGTATTATTATTGTGGAATGGTTGATTGGACCATACCTGAATAATTAATGTTGTATTTGAACTGTTTGAACGCACTAAGTGCTCCTTTCTCACAATTACAGACATTCAATAGATCCTGATGGTGAAAGCACATACACAAGAGCATGTTTACAAGCACCCATAGGAGCGGGTAACTTCTTCGTCTTAGCGCAAGTTTGCTGACCCTGAGAACTAGTGTACGTAGTCCTATACTTGAACTGGATAAACGCAAAGATGGGTAAGAGATTGTTGTTTTTGGGGTTGGTAGAACAGTTGAGCATAATAAGATGGGTAATGCTGGGTGAGAACAATAGGGATATCAATTTCTCTCGGTGTGTATTGACTTTAAAGAATTGGTGGACTATTTAAATATTGAAAGATACATTATTGTTCAAAGTGGAAACAGCTTGCATGAGAATGAAAAACTAGACTTGGAGAACCAGTGGATAAAAGTCTAGCTGGTTAAAAATTCATATCTTTATATTTAAATCGTCATTACTGTAGCTATCAGTTTAAAGAAACAGTTAAGAAGTGACTCCCTACCAAATTGAGTCATTAAAAGCATGATAGGGTCATGGGGCTTTTGTACATAACTGTGTGCTCAATAAAATATGAAGCTCAAATTGCATCAGTGACCTGAAATAAATAACGTATTTGCAATGAATGATATATCGAACAGTTGGGAGAAATCAATGAAGTCCTGGAGCAATCAGAAGCGTAGGCCGTAGTGTTGCGATACGTACGAGGCATGCGAAAGCACGATGAGGATGAGATCTAAAGCGACAAAAGAGATCTCACTCCATCAACTAGGTGAGTTATCTTCACTTATTTTTTAGATTTTTTTTCGAGTTATTTACTTGTATTTGATGTTTAAGGGTTAGCAGATGGCGACTTGATGTAGCCAGTGGATCCAAAGGAGTTAAATTCATAAACAAGATAAGAATGTATAATACAATATTCTCATTTACTTCAATGGGAGGAAAAAAAAACATTAAACTAAATTTCATGAATGAAATATTATATTTTAATTCATAAATACTGAAAATATAACTTTTATTTATAAAATAGGATAAATTAATATTACTTCTTTTGGAGATAATATTTCTTTACACCAACAATAGATATATACTATTTATTTCATATATAATATTTTTTTGTTTGATTTTCTTAATTATCAATTCAATATAAAATTAACTTCAATACATAAAATATATATTTAAAACATAAAAAACCAATAATAATATAAGAAAATATAACAAATATGCCTGCGCAACGTGCAAGTGTACCATCTAGTTTATGTATAATTGAGAATTCTCAAATACAAACATTCTGAAAATTTTAATTTGCAAATCAAAAGTAAGCATATGGTTGCCTGATTCAGATTTTTGGGGTTGTGAACTAAGTGAGTACTAGACAATAGACATTCACCTTTGATCTGCACATTAAGAATTTTAGAACATCTAGATTGGAGAATGACTAATATATAATTATTACAAAACTAATGTGAACATATAAAGCATAGGGTGTTCAAAACCGATTAACCGATTTTGTGAACCGAACCAATTTTTCGGTTTACGAATTTTCTTGAACTGAAACCGAATTGGTTAAAAGGAAAACCAGTTTTAATTTAATATTATATATATATTTTTATAATAAACCGGTTTCCATATTCTTCCAAACCAATAACTGAACAAAAAATTCTGTTTTTATTTTCTTTGAACTGAAACCAAACCGATTTTTCGGATAACCAAAAATTCAGTTCGGTTCGATTTTTGCATTTTTTTTAATACCCCTAAGCATATGTAAACTAATATGGATTACAATTTCACTTATGTAGTATCAGGTGTGTTATAAATTTTTGTTATAATAATAATAATAATAAATTGAATGTATTTAATATCATTTAATATTTCTTTTCCTATAACTACTTTGTGCAAAATTGACTATCATTGAGGATTACACCTACATTCTTCCTATGAATCAAAAATTCTTTTTAATAATTATTGGATTTAAATATAATATTTACTTTTCTATTTATTTTTTGTCACGCTACTTTGTACATATATCTTTGTAAAATTTCTTTGTACCTCTAACGTTATTGATAAAAAAAAAGGGTAAAATTACAAGTCAAAGTAACAGTCCACTCCTGATGATAAGGTTGTTAATCCAAGTCACACAGGCCCAAACAACACCAACAAGCCGAATAAGCAGGTAATGACAACATAGACCCAAACTCCAATAGACCACAGAAAAGCCCAACAAACTAAACTACAAAGGCCCAAGATAACTTTAAAACACTAAAACAGCCATCCCATACAAACTTTAGTTCGCCCAAATGAAGAAACATCCATATGCAATGTAGATAACTAATTAATGAATTGATTAATTTTTAAGAAACAACAATGGTAAACAACAAGCTACTTATTAAATTTATTTTGTGAAATACACATGAAATTAGAACACTGTCAATGTTAACTACCTTTGGGTGATTGAATGGTTCGATAGGGACTCTTGGGTATATTACTCAAGAGGTTTTGAGTTCGAATCCCTCCTTGATTGATAATAGGAGTAACTGCTAGAGCTCTTATCCGGCCGATAGTTTCAGGATTCCAAATGATTAGTTGAGGTGCTCATAAGCTGGCTCAGACACTTTCGATCATTAAAAACAAAAAATTAGAACGCTACCCATGGTGTAAAAATGCATTAAAAGGAACAAATTAAAAAAGATGGGAGGTGTTAAGTTTGCCATCCTATCTAAAAACTTAAAATTAGAAGGTGAGGATTCAACACGGTGTAGGCCTCTTCACATTAAATGATCTTTTGCTCTTTTTTCCACGATTGAGAATAGTACTATTGAATTTACTAAGTCAAATTGAAAAGTTAGGCGATGTAGTCATGATAAATCCCTTAAATCTTCAAGTGTTCCCACTTGGAACAGAATAAAGCAGGACATAAATTTCAATCAAATTTAAATCTCATTCAAGAACTGGATAGCTATTCTTTCTGTTATGATGTTTCCAAGAGGCTAAATTTTAATTTACGCGACTTGACTTGGGAGACTTTTGAATACACCTTAAATTTAAATATGCCTTCCAGTTTATTTTTCACTTCATCTCAGGGTTCTCATACTACAAGCAAATTCTATTCTTCAGAATATGAAGATCAAATTTCATGTTCTTCTCATGAAATCTCTCCTATTCTTTCTGTTATGTTCATCTTATACAGTTACAGCTCAACAGAATCAGTCTCATATAAACCCGGGATCTTCCCTTTCACCCACCGGAAACTTCTCATGGCTGTCAGCTTCCGGTCTCTTCGCCTTCGGATTTTATCCGCAAGGCAATGGCTACGCTGTTGGCGTTTTCATTTCTGGAGTTCCCGAGCAAACTGTTGTCTGGACAGCCAACAGAGATAACCCACCAGTTCCAAGAAATTCTAACTTGCTGTTTAATACTGAAGGCAGTCTCGTCCTGCAAACAACTCCAGGCCAAGATATTAATATAGCTGAAGCTTCCGGAGCGGTCTCTTCCTCTTCAGTTCTTGATTCTGGCAACTTTGTGCTTCATAATTCTGATCAAGAAATTATGTGGCAGAGTTTCGATCGTCCAACAGATACAATTTTGCCAACCCAACGTCTCCCGGAAGATCGGGGAATGTTTTCAAGCGTTTCGGAAACCGACCATTCAACGGGGATATTCCGGCTCAAGATAATGCCTCAAGACGGAAATCTAGTGCAGTTCCCAAAGGATGGTGCCGACGCAACTGAATATAATTATTGGCAATCTAATACATCTGGAACGGGCGGAAATGTTTCACTGAATCTTGGTGCTGATGGCCATCTTTACCTGCTTAATAAAACTGGCTTCAACATAAAGAATATTACTGAAGGAGGGTATCAAAAGGAAGGAATGATCTATTTCATGAGACTTGATTATGATGGGATTATCCGATTATATTCACACAATTTGACTGAAAAAAGTTCCAAATCAGTTTTGTGGGAATCTTTGCAAGATAAGTGTATCCCGATGGGTCTGTGTGGGTATAATAGCTTTTGTGTTTTAAATGACGAGAGCCCTGAGTGCAGATGTCTTCCAGGATTTGTTCCTGTTAACCCAGGTAATAGAACTGCTGGCTGTGAGAGAAATTTCAGATCAGAAAGTTGCATCAACAGGTCTGGAACAGTCAGATCATCCATTAAACAAGTGGAAAATACTGTCTGGGAAGATGCTTCATATTCAGATCTGTCACAAACAACGAAAGAAGACTGCGAACAAGCATGTTCGGCGGATGGAAATTGTGAAGTTGCACTATTCAGTAATGGCCAATGCAGCCTGCAAAAGCTTCCTTTGAGATTTGGGAGAAGAGATCTCAACACTGATTCAAAGAATATTGCTTTCGTCAAGTTACATACCACACCCTCTTCAGATTGTATTGAGCCCAAAGAAGGTGAGAAAGAGCTCCGAAGTGACATCATAACCAAGATTATTATTTCATTTGTTGCTTTTATACTTGTTATTTTGGCAATATTCGGAATTGTCATTTACAGATACCATTCGTGGTCATATAAAAGAATTCCTGGCAATGGAAACACCAAATATTGTGAAGGTATTGCTCCCCTGTCATTTAGTTATGCAGATATTGAAAAAATGACTGATTGTTTCAAAGAGGAGGTTGGTAGGGGATCTTCAGGAAGAGTCTATAAAGGGACTATGGCCAATCGTCAGAAGTTTGTAGCTGTCAAGAGATTGGAGAAGGTTTTATCTGATGAGGAAAAAGAGTTCTTGACCGAGATAAAAGTAATTGGAAGGACTCATCATAGGAACCTTGTTCGTCTTATAGGCTATTCCTCTAACGGACCCAACAAGGTCTTGGTATACGAGTACATGACAAATGGATCTCTAGCTGATATACTTTTCACACCTGAAAAGCAACCTAACTGGGTTGAAAGACTAGGTATTGCTTGTCAAATTGCTACAGGCATTTTGTATCTTCATGATGAGTGTGAGACTCAAATCATCCATTGTGACATAAAACCTCAAAATATTCTCATAGACGAGAATGGGTGTGCAAAAATTTCTGATTTCGGATTGGCAAAGTTATTGAAACCAGACCAAACTAACACCTTTACTGGAATTAGAGGAACAAGAGGATATGTTGCACCGGAATGGCATCGAAATATGCCCATTACAGTCAAAGCAGATGTTTATGGCTTTGGAGTTGTGTTACTAGAGATCATATGTCGACGAAGAAGCATGGACCAGAATCTTCCACAGGATCAAGTTATTCTTGAAGATTGGGTTTACCAATGTTTTGAGACGGGTGAGCTGAGTCAATTAGTAGAAGATGAACAAGTGGAGCTAAAACAATTGGAGAGAATGATTAAAGTTGCCCTTTGGTGTATTCTTGATGAACCATCATTGCGCCCATCAATGAAGAAAGTTTTACTCATGTTGGAAGGGACTGTGGACATTCCAATTCCTCCAAATCCTACTTCTTATCTTAGCTGCATCTAGGTTACATGCGTTTGTTTTAATTTGTCTGTGTCGTTAGCCCCTTTAAGTATCATTTTACATATAGGAAATAAAATATAAACCAGTATTGCAATGTGCTCTGTAAATTTTTAGGTTCGGCGGTGTTGTGTTTTAGAATCTGTTCTTATATATCCCTATTATGTAATGAAAATTTTCAGATTTTTAAAAATTTCCTGCAACACTTTCAGTCTCCTTACTTGGGGAATCTCGTGAGCGACCCTGAGCTGAAATCACTGCCAACATTACTAAAGCTTTTACTTCTTTCATATGTGCATATTTATGTTATGTAAAACATCTATAGTCAGATTTCCTTTTTTGTAAATGCAATGTAGTAACACTTTCTTTTGATGCAAGCTATTTGGTAGAGTATGTTGAACACGTTAAGATACAAAAGTAGAGATAAATGCAATAAAGAAATAAAAAAAAAAAAACCTACAGGAATTCTCATGTGCATAAATCCCATTTAAAAAAAAGAAAAACAAATTCAGACTTCATTAAGACGCCAATAATAAACACTAAACGACATATTTTCATGGTTTTTTATGCAAAAATTATTATTTTAATTATTTAACCGACCCAATATTAGTTTGTGAAGAAAGTTAGAACTTGAAAAACAACTAAACCAGGTAATTGTAAGAAATATTTTAAAAACAAAATACAGTCAATTTCAGCTTTAGTACAATGTTCTTTGGCTAGATCTGATATAATTATATCAAGACTATACATATTTACCGTTAGAACTTTATATGTAAAATATCATTTCAATTTAGTGAGTGGATCAAACAGTATTGAAGCACATGTTAATAAAATTATATCAAGACCATCATGATTATATATATATGCAAACTATATCATCAACAATCAACTTCAGGTTTAATTTCATAAAAACGATTTAAAATTACATGAAGCATCAATCATTTTCGAGCCAACTTGCTTGGAATGGTTTTTAAACTTCAAGCAACTACCTTCCACATCAAACACATCTATTAATTAACAAGAACTTATTTCGACTAGTGGCAAACTTTGGAATTGACTCTCAATTCAAAATAATATAATATAAAATAGAAAAAAAGTAATTACGTGGAGTCAAATATACAAAAATTAATACAAATAAATTCGGATCAAAGCAAAAATTCAAATCAAATTAATTAAAAACATTTTTTGAGTGGGATCAATAGCCCCAACTCATAAGCACGTCCGTCCTTGACCTTGATTCTTATTTGCTAGTGTCAGAATTCTAGAGAGGAAGGCAAAGAATTCTACAAAGAAAGACAAAGAATGAAATTGTGCTTCAAGTGTGTATTTTCCAATGTACAAAGGTTCTATTTATACTTACATTAATACATGCTAGAATCATGCTAATAGCTAAAATAAAGCTTTGCTTGATTGTGGCTAGCAGCTAAAATGTGAAATGTGACTCATAATATCTATAAACAACTTATTGATAATGATAAAGTCTTGTTGAAGATTCATTCAAAGGTGTATAGTATAAGGGACGTCAAAATAGTATTCTACCCTTTAATGAGTGGAGAAAAATGCACACAGGAAAATTAATCAACCCTTGAACGAGTCAACACTCAACACAGTTTTTAGTTGTTTTGCACTACCAGTATTACCAAAGACTTTATATAGTCAAGCATATGTTTTTTCCAATTAATTGGTATACATGTTTACATATACCAATTAGTTCTCTTATTTTTCCTTTCAAATATATTTTATTTAAGGCAGTCAAATGTTGGTTGTTCTACTATATATATATCCTCAGTCTTTGTTATGATATTTCTATTTTTTTGAAAAAAAAAAGTTTCTTTTATGTAATAGTAATGTAGTAACACTTTCTTTTGATGCAAGCTATTTGGTAGAGTATGCTCAAAAGGGTAAGATAAAAAAGTAGATATAAATGCAATAAAATTTTTTTACAGGAATTCTCATGTGCATAAATCCCATTTGTTTTTACTACAAAAAAATTTAGACTTCATTAAGACAGCAATAAAAAACACTAAACGACAGATTTTCACAGTTTTGTTATGTAAAATTGCTACTTTAATTATTTAACCGACCCAATATTAGTTTATGAAGAAAGTTAGAACTTAAAAAAGAACCGAACCAAGTAATTATAAGAAATGTATTTTAGAAACAAAATACTGTCAATTTCAGCTTTAGTACAATGTTCTTTGGTTAGATCTGATATAATTATATCAAGACCATACATATTTACCATTAGATTTTTATATGTAAAACATCATTTCAATTTAGTGAGTGGATCAAACAGTATTAAAGTACATGCTGATAAAATTATATCAAGGCAATCATGATTATATATATATGCGAATTACATAGTCAACAATCAACTTCAGGCTTAATTTCATAAAAACAATTTAAAATTACATGAAGCATCAATCGTTTTCGAGCCAACTTGCTTGGAATGGTTTTTAAACTTCAAGCAACTGTCTTCCACGTCAAACACATCTATTAATTAACAAGAACTTATTTCGACTAGTGACAGACTTTGAAAAAAAAAAATATATATTTTATGTAATAGTAATGTAGTAACACTTGCTTTTGAAGCAAGCTATTTAGTAGAGTATGCCGACCAGGGTAAGATACAAAAGTAGATATAAAAAAATTACGAGAATTCTCATGTGCATAAATCCAACTTTTAAAAAAAAAAAAAAAAAAAATTAGACTTCATTAAGACGGAAATAATAAGCAGTAAACAACATATTTTCATGGTTTTTTATGCAAAAATTACTATTTTAATTATTTAACCAACCCAATATTAGTTTATGAAGAAAGTTAGAACTTAGAAAAGAACCAAACCAAGTAATTATAAGAAATATATTTTAAAAACAAAATACAGTCAATTTCAGCTTTAGTACAACACTCTTTGGTTAGATCTGATATAATTATATTAAGTGCTGGATAAATACATCCATGATGAAGGGGCGTGAGAAGTGGAAACTGCCTTTGGCAGTTTCTCACGAACCGCTGCCATATAAAAAAGATAAGTTCTTTCTTTTAGGTAGTAACGTACTCACCAATACGCAAAGAAAAAAACACGTTCTCTCTCTCTAAAATTGAAAAGAAGATACTTTACGTAGTTGATTCTTCCAGGTTCAATTTTTGCTTCAGAGATAAGGAGAAGAGGTATTTATGCTGTGTAAATTCATTGTAGTTCATTTATATACAAATGTGATTGCAATGGTGACTATGATCTTGGGATTACTTTAGGATATATGTTATTCTATGTTATTTCCAACATTGGTATCAGAGCTTTTGGTTTATATTGTTTTAAAATTCGTACTGTTAAAGCATGTTGCTTGTTGAATAATGTAGTTTTGAATTTTGAATTTTTTGTGCCTAAAAAGTTGTCTTTTTGGTTATGATAATTATACTATTAGATTCCTTATGAAATTATAAAGAAAATGGTTTTTGAATCATAAAAAATGGAGTTAAAATGACTTGGATATGTCTCTTTGAAGTTTCAGGTTTCGTATGGGTTGATTTTCGGGTCGGGTACCCAGTTGCAGACCCAGACAGAGGTTGAAGACGACAAGGACCGACATGTCGTTTTGAATTCAACCTTATAAATGACAAGTCGTTTTATTTAATTCCTTTTAATTAAAAAAAAAAATGCAAATAGGCTTGGTTAGTGAGACTTGAACCCAAGTCTCTCCAAGGTTAAAACCCAATTCCCTAACCATTGGGCTATTTTTGTTTTGTGTTAACTATACTAACAAATCCAATTATTCCTTTGCGGTCCAACCCAAAACCAAAATAAATATGGGAAAAGTTGACCCGCGAATCTGACCCAATACATTAAATGGGTTAGTCAAACCCGACCCATAAGGTCAACGGGTTAGTCAAATCCAGTCAACGCCTGACCTGCAAGACCAAACGGGTTAGTCAAACCCGGTCAACACCTAACCCATGAAGTCAAACAAGTCAACGGGTCAAACTTGGGTCAAAATTGACTTGGTTAAATGTGAAACGGGTCTACCGACCCGAATCCGTGTGAGGCTTGTGGAATGCCCTGTCGGTGCATGGGGCCCGTGGGAGCTCTTATCGGCCTATGGCCACTTTGGGCGCGCGTGGGAGCTCCTACCGGCGCGTGGTCGCTTCTGGGCGTCACGTGGAGGCACGTGAAGTATTCTAAATTTTTTTCTTTTGCTGTAAAGAATAAAATGCATATTTGGTATGTTGTTATGAGTCTAATTTTTGTTATTAAACCATAAACACGTGTATATATATATATATATATATATATATATATATATATATATATATATATATATATATATATATATATATATATATATATATATATATATATATATATATATATATATATATATATATATATATATTATTTATCAAATATAGTCAACCTTTATTTGATAAATAAGGAGTTTTTTTTTTTTTTTTGTATTTTTTACAGAAAAATTGTTACGTTATAGACGTGCAATGGTTGCTAGAACACCCGCTCAAAAGGAAAAGGTTATGAACATGATTAGAACTCTACAAACTCACACATTGATATTAAGAGACACAGAGGATGAGTTGATGCAACTCGTAAATCATTTCATTCATGTGAATGAAAAGATTCAGAAAATTGTCTGGATAGGGGGGTTAAAGGAAGATGAGTCGAAATACAAAGTTCTAAGAGAGACTCTTGGTTACCCTAATCTCGTTGGTCTCCTTGATATGGTTTGGACCAAGCTGAAAGTTCAAAATTTTAAAGATGACAATAAAAATTATAGACGTTTAGTCAACAACTACATCAAGGAGTACATAAATTGGGGTCTAAAAAAATAGCTGGTGCATCTATAGGAGTCTCCACTCGTAAAGGACATCACAAGAAATTGGGAGTTTCCCTGCCTAGGGTTAATTACAAGTTAGATAAAGACCTTAGGATAAGGATTATCAGATCCTTCCCAATTTTAGGAATGTGGCAGTACACTTAATTTTTTTTTTTTTTTTTGGAATTTGTTTGTTTTAATTTCATTACATGTTGAATTCTATTTACATAATGGAATTAGTTTTATTTATTTATTAAATTTTTTTGTGAAATTATGTTGAATTATATTTATATGATTGTGTCTTAATATAATTTTAGAATTGCAATTAATTATATCTATGATAATTGGAAATTGGAATTTTGGATGATGATTGTTGACATTGTTAACTTTTGATTCCAAATCTAATATACAATTATTATTGATATAATTAATTAAATGTATATGTATGTTCCGAGCATTGAATAACATGCATTATCCAATGTGTAATTTTTTTTAGAAATGGCATCTGCATCTAAGAACATTGTGCCGAACTTAATAAAGGAGAAAAATTTAACGGTGACAATTATGAGATATGGAGCATGAAAATCCAATATGTTTTGGAAGAACAAGAGGTTCTTGAAGCTCTTACTACAACCATGGAAGAGCCTGAAGAAGGAGTCACAGCTCAACATAGACGAAACCGTGCAGCTTATGACATATGGAAGATGAAGAATTCCACTGCCCGCATCACTTTGTTGAGCAGCATGGACAATGATCTCATGAAAAAGTACCGGGATTACGAATTAGCAAAGGACATGTGGTCCGCACTTGCTACAAAGTTTGGCGGTACGTCCATTACCAAACTCCGGTCACTCACTATCAAGTTTGACACATATAAAAAGAAGCCTGATCATACTATGAGAGTACATTTACGGCATTTGTCAAACATGATAAGTGAGTTAAGAGATGCAGGTCATGTCTTAATTGATGAACAACAGGTTTAAGCTGTCATAAGATCATTGCCTCAAAATTGGGAACATATGAAAATACACCTTACCCACAATGAGGGCATCAGAAATTTAGAAGATGTCATACGCCATTTGGAACTGGAAGAAGATCGCCTTAATGCGAGTAAGGCAAATACTGATGTGTATATGACTGGTTCTAGTTCACATGGTGGGAAGGGATTTAAACGTAAATGTTAGTGTATATTAGTGTATGCCCTAGAAACCATTCGTGCTGTCGGTTTCAGAGCATTTTGTCTTGTATCTATATATATATCATAAATAATAGAAGAAAGAGTCCTTCAATTCATATATGTAAATTGCTTCCTTTATTCAGTCATGCATTTAAAATAAAGTATGTATATGAATTGTCCAGATGATTCATTTAATAGGTAAATGAATTATCGAAAAGGGTTCCCTACGGAAGCAATATAATTTGGGCAACTATATTGCACAGTAGGCATACCGAATGCTTCCGAAAGATATCATGAGTTGATATAAGTACGGATGACAATGATAGTCATGTCACTGGGGCATTGGTATGGATTAACGGTTAGTGAACTATTTTTTGAACGCGACCGAATAATGACAAATCACTTGGAAAAGCATATAGTCAATGATTTATCGTTTGGTTATATCAGGACACGATGTAGTCCTTTGACCTGAGACATTGTAGTCGGATCCGATATGGATGCGTATGGTTCATACGGTGTATAAGTACAAGACTAATCATGTTTCGTACAATAAAGCCTATTTGGTCATGCGTTGTTCATATACGGAAACGAACGATGGTCAAGAGGGAATCCATTGACTCAAAAATATAGGATCGGGAGTACCACTGACTCCATCCAGATTCGAGTTCCTAGACAAACATCGATAAATGTCGAAAAACTGAATCTCTGGCCAGCGTCTATTATTAGTCATACAAAAGCAAGTTTATGATGACAAGTTTCGGACATATTGATCGACGATTCGATAGAAGATCGAGTTTAGGATTTTGACATTCCATGAATCCATACTCGATTAGGATATCTCAATGGAGGGACTTTACCTGCATGGTACGTATGATCTGAAATGGGTTTGATGAAGTATTTCTTCGTCGTGGTTTAGGGACTATGGCATATTGCTAGATGTTTACCATAGTCGTTGGGCCTCCGGATAGGTTTTCGGATTCATCCAGAACTGACTCACGGCTAATCCATGGTGGACCTACATGGTCACACCAATAGCCTTGAGAAGTTAGAGAAGGATGAGAGAGAGAAATGATTATCCGAAGAGGGCTAGCACCTTCCGAGGGCAATAACAGGATTTCTATAGTAATAGTTACATAGAAATCATTTGTGACATTTTAAGGGTTAAAATGGTCAAGCAATAATTAATTATATTTAATTATTATATCTTAAAGTGTTACGATTAATGAGATGAACAAAAATAACCTTTTAATAGTTAAAGGGTAAAAATGGGTAAATTTATGGGTTGTTAATGCAAACTAGTTTAGTTTACATGGGCCCTTGAATAATATTGATTATTCAAAGGGTAGCATATTAAATTCGTGGGGTCCCTTTATAAAATAAGATTTTATTGGGCTTGGAAGTGAAAAATAAATAATTACAATATTGCCCAAGTATATATAAGCGCAAAAGGTTGCATTTTTGTTCATTCTTGACTTGTTCACAAAAACACAAACCAAAACTCTCTCTTAAACCCACGGCCACTCTCTAATCTCTCAAGGTGGTGTTAAAGTGTGGAGGTTTCATCCTTTTGAAGCTAATCTTCATCAATCCAAAGCAAAGGAGTAGGTATAATTTCTTCTCAAGCTTTGTTTTAAAACCGTTTTCTTGAATCCATTTTTTTTATGCTTTCTTCTCCATTTCCACCACTCTTCATGCATGCATGCTGTTCTTTCCAATGGTATCAGAGCTAAAAGCTCCTTGCATGTCGAATTTATAAGTTAAAATGACATTTTCCATGTGTTCATATGTTCATCAAACTTGGTGAGTTTGCATGTTAGTGATATGGTTCAAAAATGTTTTTTTTCATAGTAGATCTTTACATGCATGTCTCGGCCAAACATAGATCAGAGGTATATGTTCATTTTTCTTCTCATTCTTATATGTTTTGAATGATTATAATGGTTATAATGAGCATGCCTTTGTATTGGATAAGTTGTTTGATGTAATAAGCATGTTTGATGCATGTGTATGTCTCGACCATCTATTTGTTTTGGGAAAACATGTTTTTCTTCTTTCTCTAATATGTTTGGGTATGTTAGAATATGATTTAAAGCATGTTTGGATGATCATTATTGCATGAGATGTGTTGAAAACTACATGCATGCATATATGTCATTTTCGGCCATGACTAGTTTTGCCATAAGAAATGTCATTTCATTCATGTATTGATGAATGATGTTTTAGGAAATGTTGCATGATGATTCATTTAGAAAAATGTTCATGCATGTTCATTTCCATTACTTTGATTAAATGGTTTATGCTTTGACATGCTAAATGTGTTATCTTTAATTTGATTAAAGTATATTTTTGCATGAAGTGTATGCAAATGTTGCAAGTGTTTAGTGGTGGAATTTGATGTTAGCATAAAGTTATGGATTATTAATTCATATGATGAATTGTGATATTATGTATGTATGATGGTGGTAAATTTAATGTAGGATGTTTAATTTGATTAAATTATCTTATAATGCATCATTGCATGGCATAAATTATTATATTTTTGAAATGTAATAATTTGGTTGTTTGAATGGTTTCAAAAATGATGATGCAAGATGACATGATTGTCTTTGAGAAGATAAATGTGTCATAAAAAGTATTACTTTAGCCAAAACTAACTTGTGTCATAGAATGATTACTCTTGGAGTGATAAAACCCATTTATCTATGCTATGTATGACTTTTGTGAAAAGTATTGAAATGATGCTAACAATTAAATAATATATCTTTGGGTGGAATATGACAAAAGTGTTTGTGTAATGATTCCTATAAAATGTGTAATTGTTGCATGCCCCAAAGTTATGATTATATTACCACATGAATATATATATATATATATATATATATATATATATATATATATATATATCTATTAATATATGAGATATATTTATATTTATATATATATTAGTGAATATATATATATATATATATATATATATATATATATATATATATATATATATATATATATATATATATATATATATATATATATATATATATATATATTTTTAAATAATTATTTATATTCATGCCTTTAAATAATTGTTTATTATATTTGGTATGAATGTTTAATATTTATTTATGTGATGAATGAATATTAGATTAGAGGGTTGATCATGGGCGCCATTTGGTTTTCAAAATATTCAAAAGTGTTTGTAATATTCTTTTATTAAATGGCTTGTAATAATTAAATTTTATCTATTTATTTTAATCAGGCCTGCGTGCCTAAGATCCAATATGTAATGGAATCGGCTAGACGGGAACCGAAGAGCATTCCGATGACGATCCAATCGAAGATATAGTATTAGGGTAAATAGTTTGCCTTTAGGATGTATTTTCGAAAAGCCACATGGTTAACCCACATGCTTTAATTTATGCATATATGTGATATGTATGAATGGTTAATTAAACATGGCATGCTAAAAATGAATTAACTAAAAGTTAAACCTAAATCTCCCCAATTTAAAATTATTAAATCCAAGTCTCCCATTGTGGGATAACTAAATTCTTTGATATAAATTTTAATATCCCAAGATTTCTATTATGTGAGGGATATAATCTTTATATTATAGAATTAAGTTGATCTTGTTCTTGGATGGATATTTTCACCTTGACCAAGAATTCTATTATGTGAGGACATGATGAAAATGCCATCCTAAGAAAGCATAATGGTTCGGATTTAACTAGCCTAGGGTACCAAGAATTCTATTATGTGAGGTATCCGAAGCTAGGACAAGGAATATGAATCAAACCTTATATAGTGATATAAAAGGAAAAGAGTTTCCTACTTATTAGACTAAATTAACCAAGAATTCTATTATGTGAGGTTAATTGAATTTGATAAGAAATTGATTCCCCGCTAAGAAATTTAATCCAACGAAAATTTTTGGATCCTATTTAAGGGAGTGTAGGACTCGAATAAAATAGTGGGAGCTAATTTGATTATGCATTAAAAGGTTTAAAAGATTACAAGACACTAATAAAATTACTTTTCTTTGCAGTTTCATCTTTGTGATAAATAATCGAAAAAAATGGCCAACAATGTTCTCCTAAGGATAATGGATAATAACATGTTAACCGGACCCAACCTAAAAGATTGGCTAAGAAATCTTAGAATTGTTCTAGATTTTGAAAGAATTGCCTATGTCCTAGAAGCACCTCTTCCACTTGATATTGGACCGGATGCTCCACAAGCTGAGCTTGATGCTCTTGAAAAGTGGAGAGAGGATAGCAGGAGGGCTAAAAATTACATGTTAGCCTCCATGAATAGAGAACTTCAAACTAAGCATGAAGAGATTTCAAATGCTTATGGTATCCTCATAGCTCTACAAGAGTTGTATAGCGAAAATCCAAGAGTGGTTGAGTATGAATTGTGTGCATCCCTCTTTAGCATGAGGTTGAGGGAAGGGGAACCTCCAGCTGATCATACTCTTAAAATGATCAATGGATTAGATCGACTGGATGGATATGGGGTGGTCATGCTGAACCGCCTCAAAGTGAATTTGATTCTACAATCCCTTCCTCCAAGTTATAAACCGTTTATAACTAACTACAATTTCAATAGGATTGAGAGACACCTCTCTGAACTGCTAAATGAGCTTAAAGAATTTCATAGACAGAATGTGAAAGGGAAAGGAAATGAGGATGTCTTTGCCGCCTCCACTAGCAGGGCCAATAAAAAGCCCAAAGTGCTGCCAAAGAGAGGTCCAAAAATTGGACCCAAGAATAAGAGCTTCAAGAAGCCAGCGACAAAGGTAGAGAAGGCCGATGCAAAGGGAAAATGTTTCCACTGTGGAAAAGATGGACACTAGAAGGGGAACTGTCCTCAATACCTGAACAGTCTGAAGAAAGGCAAGGGAAAAGTAGGTACGAACCAATGTCTTATGATTGACTATGGATTAAGTGTTAATTCAGATAGTCATTCCTGGATATTAGATTCAGCAGCAACATCTCATGTTTGTATGTATTTGCAGGTACTTCAAAATAGTTCTGAGGTGACAAAGGGCGAGATCATTTTGAGGATGGCAAATGGGGCACGAGTTGCAGCCGAGGCCATGGGGACTTGCTCACTAAGACTACCTTCAGGACATGTTTTGAATTTGTTTAAAGTATTGTACTTTGAAAAGGCCACAAGAAACATCATTTCTATTTCTGCTTTGTTTAAGGCAGGTTATTATGTCTTGTTTAATGGAAATGAATGTTCAATACATTTTGGAAATGTTTTAGTTGGTAAAGCTGTGAATACAAATGGTTTGTATGTCTTAGAATTGAATGACTATGCTTTAATCAATACCATTTCTAATAAAAGAACTCGATCTGAATCAAATCCTAAAATTCTATGGCATCATAGATTGGGTCATATAGGAGAGAGAAGATTAATACAGCTTGGAGAAAGTGAGATCCTAAACTCATTGGGTTCGAACCCTATCCAAACCTGTGAATCATGTCTCCAAGGAAAGATGACCAAGTCTCCCTTTAAGAGTAAAGGAGAGCGAGCTAAAGAACTTTTAGAACTCATACATATAGATGTGTGTGGACCATTTAGTACTTTAGCTAGGGGAGGATTTGAATACTTCATTACCTTTACAGATGATATGTCACGATATGGGTATTTGTATTTAATGAAATACAAATCTGAATCCTTTGAAAAATTCAGAGAATTCAAGAATGAAGTAGAAAATCAAATTGGAAAGAGTATTAAAATACTACGATCAGATCATGGGGTGAATACTTGAGTATAGTGTTTCAAGAGTTCTTAAAAGAAAATGGGATCATCTCACAGTTGACTCCTCCTTATACACCCTAGGTTAATGGAGTGTCTGAAAGGAGAAATCGTACCTTATTGGATATGGTACGATCGATGGTGAGTTTTACAGACTTACCAATGTCTCGTGGGGAATACGCCTCTCTAGACAGGCTGCACATCCTTAACGAGGTCCCGTCTAAAAGCTGTCCGAGAGAATACCGTATGAGATATGGTATGGAAAACGTCCCAAGTCTGAATTATATGAAGATTTGAGGCTGCCCAGCTTATGTTAAATTGGTTAAATCTGATAAGCTGGATGTTAAATCCGAGAAGGGTCGGTTCATTGGATATCCTAAAGATAGTTTAGGATATTGCTTTTACTTCCCAAGTGATTAAAGAGTTTGGATCAGTAGAAATGCGCGCTTCCTCGAGAACGAGTTCTTAGAGGAAGGCGGTGTTGGAAGAAATACTGAACTCAAAGAAGATTTCGAAGAGCCAAGAATCGAGATTGCTGAAGATCGAACATCCACTCAACGAACCTCAGTATTAGATACTATGGTTCCAGTACGAAAGTCTTCTAGAATTTCGAAACCTCCAGAGAGATATGGGTTCCCACATGAGCAAGATTTTGAATCTTACTTAGTGGGAGTAGATGATCATGGTGATGATCCTAGAAGCTATGAAGAAGCAATACTGGATAGAGATTCAGGAAAATGGCTGGAAGCGATGGATTCTGAGATAGAATCAATGCATGCCAATCAAGTATGGTCGCTTGTGGATCCACCAAAGGGAATAGTTCCTATAGGTTGTAAATGGGTCTATAAGAGAAAAGTTGGCAAGGATGGGGAGGTAAAGACCTTCAAAGCTCGACTGGTGGCGAAAGGTTATACTCATAAACAAGGATTGGATTATGAGGAAACCTTCTCGCCTATAGCTATGATTAAATCCATCCGTATAATGCTAGCCATCGCAGCATACCATGATTATGAAATTGGCAGATGGATGTCAAAACAGCTTTCCTCAATGGGTTTATTGAGGAAAACATCTATATAGAACAACCGATAGGTTTTGTATCCTCTGCTGAAAGACATAAGGTATGCAAATTGCATCGATCCATTTATGGATTGAAGCAAGCTTCAAGAAGCTGGAACATTCAATTTGATGACATAATCAAATCGTTTGGTTTTGTCAAGAATCTGGATGAGCCCTGTGTATACAAATGGGTTAAAGATCATGCCATCACGTTTCTCATATTATATGTAGATGACATACTTTTGATGGGAAATGATATAGGCATGATGACAGAGGTTAAGGTTTGGTTGTCCAAAACCTTCTCGATGAAAGACTTAGGAGAAGCGACATATGTCTTTGGCATTCGTGTTTATAGAGATAGAACGAAAAAGGTAATTAGATTATCCCAGAAATTGTACATAGAGAAAATGCTAAAAAGATTTAGCATGGAGAACTCTAAGAGAGGTCTCTTGCCCTTCACTCACGATCTTCATCTTTCTAAGGAGATGGGTCCAAAGACCGATGAAGAGCGGCAGTGGATGTATAATATGCCTTATGCATCTGCCGTAGGTAGCTTAATGTATGCAATGCTATGTACAAGACCTGATATAGCTTATGATGTAAGTGTTACGAGTAGATATCAGTCAAACCTAGGGGAGAAACATTGGTCGGTTGTAAAATCGATCCTTAAGTACTTGAGAAGAACTAAGGATCTAGTTCTGAGTTATGGATGTTCTGAGTTAAACATTCAAGGATACTCAAATTCTGATTTCCAATCAGATATTGATGATAGAAAGTCTACGTCAGGGTACATTTTTATATGTAATAGAGGTGTCAAGTTAGTTGGAAAAGTTCCAAATGCAGAACCAACAAATGACTCCATTATAGAAGCTAAATACGTTGTCGCTTCCTAACAAGCAAGGAGGTCATTGGGATGCGAAAGTTCATAATTGAACTTGGTGTGGTTCCGAACATGGCTTACCCGATAAGCATGTTCTGTGACAATACTGAAGCTACTGCACAGGCAAAGGAACCAAGAGCACACCAAAAATCCAAACACATTCAATGTAAGTATCACATTTTGAGAGAATTTGTTGGAGCTAGAGATTTTGATTAGAAGACTCCTTGCCCGAGAAAATGTAGCTGATCCACCTGACTAAGGCGATGACACTGAAGCAACTGGACCATCATCTTGAGAAGATGGGTATGAGATACAACATCGAATGGCTTTAGTGCAAGTGAGAGTTTGTTAGTGTATATTAGTGTATGCCCTAGAAACCATTCGTGTTGTCGGTTTCAGAGCATTTTGTCTTGTATCTATATATATATATATATATATATATATATATATATATATATATATATATATACATAAATAATAGAAGAAAGAGTTCTTCAATTCATATATGTAAATTACTTCCTTTATTCAGTCATGCATTTAAAATAAAGTATGAATATGAATTGTCCAGATGATTCATTTAATCGGTAAATGAATTATCGAAAAGGGTTCCCTACGGAAGCAATATAATTTGGGCAACTATATTGCACAGTAGGCATACCGGATGCTTCCGAAAGATATCATGAGTTGATATAAGTACGGATGACGATGATAGTCATGTCACTGGGGCATTGGTATGGATTAACGATTGGTGAACTATTTTTCGAACGTGATCGAATAACGACAAATCACTTGAAAAAGCATGTAGTCAATGATTTATCGTTTGGTTATATCAGGGCACGATGTAGTCCTTTGACCTGAGACATTGTAGCCGGATCCGATATGGATGCGTATGGTTCATACGATGTATAAGTACGAGAGTAATCATGTTTCGTACAATAAAGCCTATTTGGTCATGCGTTGTTCATATGCGAAAACGAACGATGGTCAAGAGGGGATCCATTGACTTGAAAATATAGGATCGGGAGTACCGCTGACTCCATCCGGATTCGAGTTCCTAGACGAACATCAATAAATGTTAGAAAACTGAATCTCTGGCTAGAGTCTATTATTAGTCATACAAAAGCAAGTTTGTGATGACAAGTTCTGGACATATTGATCGACGATTTGGTAGAAAATCGAGTTTAGGATTTTGACGTTCCATGAATCCATACTCGATTAGGATATCTCAATGGAGGGACTTTACCTGCATGGTACGTATGATCTGAAATGGGTTCGATGAAGTATTTCTTCTTCATGGTTTAGGGACTATGGCACATTGCTAGATGTTTACCATAGTCGTTGGGCCTCCGGATAGGTTTTCAGATTCATCCAGAACCGACTCACGGCTAATCCATGGTGGACCTACATGGTCACACCAATAGCCTTGAGAAGTTAGAGAAGGATGAGAGAGAGAAATGATTATCCGAAGAGGGCTAACACCTTCCGAGAGCAATAACGGGATTTCTATAGTAATAGTTACATAGAAATCATTTGTGACATTTTAAGGGTTAAAATGGTCAAGCAATAATTAATTATATTTAATTATTATATCTTAAAGTGTTACGATTAATGAGATGAACAAAAATAACCTTTTAATAGTTAAAGGGTAAAAATGGGTAAATTTATGGGTTGTTAATGTAAACTAGTTTAGTTTACATGGGCCCTTGAATAATATTGATTATTCAAAGGGTAGCATATTAAATTCGTGGGGTCCCTTTATAAAATAAGATTTTATTGGGCTTGGAAGTGAAAAATAAATGATTGCAATATTGCCCAAGTATATATAAGTGCAAAAGGTTGCATTTTTGTTCATTCTTGACTTGTTCACAAAAACACAAACCAAAACTCTCTCTCAAACCCACGGCCACTCTCTAATCTCTCAAGGTGGTGTTAAAGTTTGGAGGTTTCATCCTTTTGAAGCTAATCTTCATCAATCCAAAGCAAAGGAGTAGGTATAATTTCTTCTCAAGCTTTGTTTTAAAACCGTTTTCTTGAATCCATTTTTTTTATGCTTTCTTCTCCATTTCCACCACTCTTCATGCATGCATGTTGTTCTTTCAGTAAATTCCAAGGTGGATCCCAAAGAAAAGGCAATACTGATAAGGCTCAAGGGAAGAAGAGAAAGTTCTTTAAACACGGAAAAGGAAAGCATCCTACCAGGAAGAGAAATATGGCAAAGGTGAAATGCTATAATTGTGGTAACAAGGGAAATTTTGCTCGCGATTGTAGCGAGCCAAAGAAAGTAAATTACTTGTTTGCACAAGTAAGTTATATAAATGTTTCCAGTTCTGCTTTTCTAACTGAATCTCATCCTTTATGAACTGTAGATTCAGCAGCAACAAACCATATAGTGAAAGACAGGAGTGCTTTCGTGGAGTTTCGACGAATACCATGGGAAACAAAATGGATATATGTAGGTAACAATTCAAAAGTGGAAGTTAAAGGGATCAGCACATGCAAATTGATCATGCATGGAGGTCGAATCCTATACCTACATGACATGTTATATGCACTTGATATTCGTCGAAATTTGATTTCCGTGTTAGAACTTGTTAAACTTGGTTTTAATTTAAATTTTTCCAATACTAGTGTTCGTTTATTTTTGGACACAACATACTATGGTTGTGGTTATTTTTCTGATGGTTTTATAGTACTTGACGTTGCTTATAATAATAGTAATGTTTGTTTTTCTTTTATTACATCTTCTAATAATGATGATGTGAATGTATGGCATGCAAGGCTTGGCCATATTGGCCAACAACGAATGAATATACTAGCAAGAGAAGGCTTGTTAGGATCCTTAACAAAAGTAGACTTGATTACTTGTGAACATTGTCTAGTTGGAAAAACAGCAAGAAAACCATTTGGAAAAGCGATAAGAGCTGAAGTTCTATTGCAACTAATTCATTCTGACATATGTGGTCCAATGAATGTGAGGGCTAGACATGGGGCTGTTTATTTCATCACATTTATAGATGATTTCACTCGATATGGTTATGTTTTCTTGATTTCTCAAAAATCAGAAGCTTTAGAATGCTTTTAGAAGTTTAAAAACTTAGTTGAGAATCAATTAGATAAAAAGATAAAAGTTCTACGAACCGATTAAGGACGTGAATATTTATCTGATCAGTTCATAAATTTTTGTGATAAAATGAGAATAGAACGTCAATTAACTATTCCTAGAACTCCGTAACAAAATGGTGTTGCAGAATAAAGAAACAGAACCCTACTTGAGGTGGTGAGGTCTATAATGGCACAAGCAAACTTGCCCATCACCTTTTGGGGTGATGTCTTATTGACTGCCACATATATCCTTAATCGAGTACCATCTAAATCTATTACTACTACACCATATGAGTTATGGACAAATCGAAAACCCGATTTGAGTCTCCTAAAGCCATGGGGATGTGCTGCCTACATTCATGATCCTACCGATAAATATGGAAAATTAGGTCCAAAGGGGAAGAAATGTATCTTCATAAGATACTCAGAACATTCAAAGGGCTACGTCTTCATAGGAGAACAAGAAAGTGGTAGCATCACTGAGTTTGAATCACGAGATGTCACATTCTTAGAAACCGATTTTCCTAAGAAGGGTGAGATAGGTAAAGACTTGTTTATATATGAAACACAAGACCAAGACAATTCTGTTGCCGACAATCAGTTGGTTATACTACATCCTAGTGAGAGCAATATGGAAGTTGATGAATCAGTTTCAGATCCTCCATCATTCCCTACTGACGATCCAACTATGATAGCTAGTCCAAGTGGGAGTAACACCAATCAATCTCCAATACATCGATCAAACAGGAAACAAGTTCCACGTCGACGATTTGAGATTGAGGGGGAAATTTTTCTAGTTACTCCACAAGATGATGAAGAGCCAAGGAATGTAAATGAGGCTCTCAATTGCCCTTCTAAGGAAAAATGGATGAAAGCAATGTAAGAAGAATTGGAGTCTATGAAATCAAACCAAGTATGGGAATTGGTTGATTTACCAAAAGGATGCAAAGCCATTGGGAACAAGTGGGTTCTCAAAATCAAGCGTAAAGCTGATGGCAGTATTGAAAGATACAAAGCTCGCTTAGTTGCGAAGGGGTATACACAACAAGAAGGAATAGATTATGAAGAAACTTTTTCACTTATTGTGCGGTTTACCTCAATCCGATTTATTCTAGCTATAGTTGCTAGCATGGATCTTGAATTGCATTAAATGGATATAAAGACTGCTTTTCTCAATGGAGAATTACAAAAAGAAATCTATATGGACCAACCAATAGGTTTTATTAGAGAAGGTCAAGAACACAAAGTGTGTAGACATTTAAAGTCAATTTATGGCCTCAAACAGTCCTCAAGACAATGGTATATTCGATTTCATAATGCGATAATGTCGTATGATTTCAAAATGATAGATGAAGATCATTGTGTCAAATTTGTTATATTATCATTATATGTTGATGATATACTTATAGCTGGAAATGATAAGGGATTTGTCAATGAAATCAAAGGATGGTTATCATCTCATTTTGAGATGAAAGATATGGGTGAAGCTGCATATATTCTTGGAGTTAAGATTTCAAGAGATCGCTCAAGAAAATTAATATCTCTTTCACAAGAACCATACATTAAGAAAATTCTTGAACAATTTCATATGCAAGATTGTAAACCCATAGACAACCCTATCGCGAAAGGCGAGACTTTAAGTCGTAAAATGTGTCCGAAGACTCCACAAGAAAAGGAACAAATGAAGAATGTTCCTTATACAAGTGCTGTTGGAAGTCTCATGTACACCATGATGTGCATTAGAGCCGACATCTGTTATGCTGTTGGGTTGGTAAGTAGATACCAGTCCAACCCAGGACAAGCACATTGGAAAGCAATGAAGAGAATCTTAAGATATCTAAAAGGGACAGCTGATTACTCATTATGTTATCAAGGAAATGATTTACACTTGAGAGGCTACACCGATGCTGATTGGGGAGGAGATTTAGATGAAAGGAAATCTACTTCTAGATATGTTTTCTTACTAAATGGTGGGGCCATATCTTGGAGCAGTAAGAAACAATCATGCATAGCCTTATCTACAATGGAGGCTGAGTTTGTAGCATTTTCAGTTGTAGTGCAAGAAGCCGTTTGGTTAAGACGGTTCATGAATCATCTAGGAATAATTAATGTTGCTATTAAACCAGTAAGAATAAGCTGTGATAGTCAAGCAGCAATATCATACATTAAGGATCCCAAATATCATGGTAAAACGAAATACATAGATATCAAATATAATTTTGTGCGAGACTTGGTGGCACAAAAGGAGGTGAACATGAAGTACATATCTACGCATGACATGGTTGCGGATCCATTCACAAAGCCTATACCAAGAGATATTTTCAATAGACATGTTAGATCTCTAGGCTTACGTAGGTGTTGAATGTACTTATACTTTGAGATTTCCCAAAATTGTTCACATTTGTCTTATCAATATTAAATAACAATATTGTCAATGCTCAATTTAGATTATTATGGAACAGACATATATATACAAATTAGTTATGTAAATATTATATATATATGTGTATTTTGAAAAGCATGTCGGACAGTTAAAAGATTGGCCTTCTCACACAGGCAATCGCCTCCATTACTTCGTAGGAATGGAGATGAGACGATTTTAAGCTTATTATCTAGGTGATAATAGAGAGCCAAGCTTAAAATGTTTAACGTCGCCTAAAACTAAAATTAAAATAATGTCATAATGAAATGTGACCATAAGTGATAAATGATCACTTTATCTGTCTAATTGTCAAATTAAAGTTCTGATGAATTAAAAGTATGTAAAGTGAACTCAAGTTAGACATTAGGTATGTCTGAACTAAAATCTGTATAGCATTTACAAGAAAAGAGACATGTACTCCATGGGAAAGGAGGAAATGTTGTAGCATGTGATTCATACCACATGTGCAAAACATTGACCAAAGGGATAATGAAAGTCAAAATCTCAACCTTAACATTGTGTGAGACCCTGAGATTTTAAGAATAAAATCTCATAGAATACCCTTATTACTTTATTCTGTTTCTTGAAAACTTCATTTGATGATTGTTATCTTAGAGTGTTACCTAAGGATTAAGATAAATTCAATCTGCTGGGACATTTCTAGAAAAGCAAGTTAAATAAAAGTTGCAAGAATCGAGAAAAGAGGAAGATTACGATTTTGAATTATCACACTATAATCACGTGTATTCATTGGTCGACCAATTATGTTTTACTTTTATGTAAAGACAGAACATAATTATGAATACAACGAATATTTATTATAAATGAGATTGTTAGAAAAATGTGATAAGTAATCTAGGGTATTGCATACAACATACAACCCGAGTTTCACAATTCAAGAAGTTATATATTCCTAACAGATAGATGACTAACGTGCTCTCGAAGTATGCATAGTCACACAGCATATTTACTAAAGTATGAACCTTAAAAAAGCACAGAGAGAGATAGTCCCATCACTTGTGAGTAGTAGATATTTGATAAATACACCCATGATGAAGGGGCGTGAGAAGTGGAAACTGCCTTTGGCAGTTTCTCACAAACCGTTGCCATATAAAAAAGATAAGTTCTTTCTTTTAGGCAATAACGTACTCACCAATATGCAAAGAAAAAAACACGCTCTCTCTCTCTAAAATTGAAAAGAAGATACTTTACGCAGTTGATTCTTCCAGGTTTAATTTTTGCTTCAGAGATAAGAAGAAGAGGTATTTATGCTGTGTAAATTCATTGTAGTTAATTTATATACAAATGTGATTGCAATGGTGACTATGATCTTGGGATTATTTTAGGATATATGTTATTCTATGTTATTTCCAACATTAAGACTATATAGATTTACCATTAGATCTTCATATGTAAAATATCATTTCAATTATTGAGTAGATCAAACACTATTGAAGTACTTGCTGATATAATTATATCAAGATGAGCGTGTTATTATTATTATTATTATATATGCGCGAAGTACATCGTCAACAGTCAACTTCAAGTTTAATTTCATAAAAACGATTTAAAATTACATGAAGCATCAATTGTTTTCGAGCCAACTTGCTTGGAATGGTTTTTTAAACTTCAAGCAACTGTATTCCACATCAAACACATTTATTAATTAACAATAACTTAATTCGACTAGTGACAGACTTTGGAATTGACTCTCAATTCAAAATAATATAATATAAAATAAAAAAAATGTAATTACGTGGAGTCAAATCTACAAACATTGGTACTAATAAAGTTGGATCAAAGCAAAAATTCAAATCAAATTAATTAAAAATATTTTTGAGTGGGATCAACAGCCCCAACTCATAAGCACGTTTGTCCTTGACCCTGACTCTTATTTGCTAGTGTTAGAATTCTAGAGAGAAAGGCAAAGAATGAAAATGTATTTCAAATATGTATTTTCTAATGTACAAGGGCTCTATTTATATTTACATTAATACATGCTAGAATCATGCTAATGATTTATGCTAGTGGCTAAAATCAAGCTTTGCTGGATTCAAGCCGTTGATCAAGCTTTGCTTGATTGTGACTAGCAGCTAGAATGTGAAATGTGACTCATAATATCTATAAACAATTTATTGATAAAGTTAAAGTCTTGTTGAAGATTCATTCAAAGGTGTATAGTATAAGGGACGTCAAAATAGTATTCTATCCGTTAATGAGTGGAGAAAAATGCACACAGGAAAATTAATCAACCCTTGAATGAGTCAACACTCAACATGAATTTTAGTTGTTTTACACTGCCAATATTACCAAAGACTTTATATTGTCAAATATATGTTTTTTTCCAATTTATTGGTATATATGTTATATAGATGAATTAGTTCTCTTATTTTTCCTTTCAAATATATTTTGTTTAAGGCAGTCAAATGTTTCTACTATATATATTTCCTCAGACTTTGTTATGATATTTCTATTTTTTTTTTTTTTAAATTCATTTATGTAATAGTACTTAAGTAGTAAAACTTTCGTTTGACGCAAGCTATTTGGTAGAGTATGCTGAAAAGGGTAAGATACAAAAGAATATATAAATGCAATAAAGAAGTAAAAAAAAAATTAAACAAAATAAACAAAATAAATCAATAAAGAAGTAAAGAAAAAAAAAATTGACGGGAATTCTCATGCGCATAAATCCCATTTTTTTTTATTTACAAAAAAAATTCAGACTTTATTAAGATGGCAATAATAAACACTAAACGAAAAATTTTCACGATTTTTTATGCTAAAATTACTATTTTATTTACTTAATCGACCCAATATTTGTTTAAAAAGAAAGTTTGAACTTAAAAAGAACCAAACCAGGTAATTATAAGAAATATATTTTAAAAACAAAATACAGTCAATTTCAGCTTTAGTACAATGTTCTCTGTTTAGATCTGATATAATTATATCAAGACCATACATATTTACTATTAGATCTTTATATGTAAAATATTGTTTCAATTTAGTGAGTGGATCAAACAGTATTGAAGTACATGTTGATATAATTACATCAAGACGATCATGATTATATATATATGCGAAGTGTGAACCACATTGTCAACAATCAACTTCAGCTTTAATTTCATAAAAACGATTTAAATTACATGCAACATCAATCGTTTTCGAGCCAACTTGCTTGGAATGGTTTTTAAACTTCAAGCAACTGTCTTCCACATCTGTAATGCCCACAGGGAGGTACGTAATTTAATTTATATTCTTATACCTTTAGTTGATTTTTACTAAAGTTATTTTAAGAAAATATGAAGAAAATGTCTTAAATTTGCATTAAGGGTAAAATGGTCTTTTCACTCAAAATTAGTTGAAAAAGTGGAGAGTAAAAAGAGATAGAATTTCATATTTTATGTTATATCAAGGATTGAAGAGTGAAACCCTAGCCACTCTTTAACCCATTTTCACGCCACCTTCTTCTCCAAATCCTCTCAATTTCTTCACTTCTTTTTCAAAAGAATTCATAGATTTTGGATATTTTTGAGTGGATTTTCAATTCCAAGCAACTTTAAGTAAGATCCTTGCACTAAGAAATGATTTTTCATTTTTAAAGTGTTGAATTTTGATGGTTTGTGCTCATAGGATTTAAGAAGAAGAGAGTTTGATCAAAGAAGATTCTTAAGGGGTTTGATTGCTCATATCAAAGGTAAGTAAATCCCACCCAAGTTATGATTTGAGAAATCAAGTGTATAAAGATTTTACATAATATGCCTATGATTTTGAGAATTGTTGATGAAATTGATGAATTATTGATGAGTTTGATGATTATTGATGAATAGAATTTAGCTATGAGAAGTGGTTTTGGTTGTATGATGAGTAATTAGAGTTTGGTTGAAGTTAGAAAGAGTTGAGTAGAATTTTTGGGAGTCTATTGTTTTGGATAGGTTTAGTAATTGTTTAAGGGAGTTTTACTCCAAATATTGGTGGCTTGAGAAAGAGATAGAATTGTAGTCAAATTAGAGTTTGATTATGCATGCAATATGTTTGATGAAATGTCCAAGAGAAGTGTATGCATGAGTTTTATTCATTTATGAATTAATATAAGTTTGTAGATGGTAGAGAGAAACTTATTTTTATGCTACATGGCATCCTTGCATTTAAACATTTGCATTTAGAAAGAATTATAAGCATGAAACCATCTACATACATACATATTCATAAGAGCATGAAAAAGCACTAAAATATGTTAAAGAGAAAATAGAAAGAAATGAGGATATTAAAGATATTCAAATCTGAAATTTTAGTTAAAGAAGTGTAAAGATAAAAAGAAGAGAAGGTTGTTGCGATGGGGAGCCCGTGAGTGACATAGTCTCACATGCACACCACCTTTAATGAGTGGCCTCAGAATTCAGAAAGAAGAATTTTACAGTTCGTTGGAAGTGCGTGTGGATGAGGATTGTACCTAGAATTAGAGAATTCACTCACACGGCCAAGGCTCCAAATCCATGCCTCAACCTAGTCCGATCGGCAAGAAAAGAAAGAATAGAAAGAAGGAAAGAAAGAACATAAAAGAAAGAATAGAAAGAAAGAAAGAAAGAATAGAAAAGAAAGAATGGAAATAATAGAAGGAAAGAAAAGAAAGAATAGAAAGAAAGGAATAAACAAAAAGAAACAGAAAATAGAAAAAAAAAATGCATAATCTATGCATTTGTGCATTTGCATCATGAATATGCATAATATCATGCTCATTATCATGAGTAGTGAGAAATTAGACAATTGGGAGAAAAATAGAGAGCAAAATCGAGAAAGAATGAGAAAAAATAGAGAATACTTGGAAAATGAGTTGTAAGGAAAGAAAATTCAGGATTTAAGCAACGGAGAGAGAAGGCTTACTGAGCAATTAGTGCTCACTCCGTTGTTTTCAATGTTTTTGCAGGTAATAAGTGAGTGCGGTCACTTGGAAGATCACGCAGTGGAAGGGTTGTGCTACACTGTCAAGTTGCTATTTTGAGTATATTTTGTAAATATTTGTATATAAAGAAAAATTTAATGTGAACCCATACTTTATTATATATATATAAAATGAGTTTTACCGATTATTTTTACGAGTATACTAGTTAGAAAAAAAGTATTACAACATCAAACACATCTATTAATTAACAATAACTTATTTTGACTAGTGACAAACTTTGGAATTGACTCTCAATTCAAAATAATATGATATAAAATATAAAAAAAAGTAATTACGTGGAGTCAAATCTATAAACATTAATACAGATAAAGTTGGATCAAAGAAAAAATTCAAATCAAATTAATTAAAAACATTTTTGAGTGGGATCAACAGCCCCAACTCATAAGCACGTCCATTCTTGACCCTAACTCTTATTTGCTAGTGTTAGAATTCCAGAGAGCAAGGCAGGGAATGAAATTGTATTTCAAGTGTGTATTTTCCAATAGACAAGGGCTCTATTTATACTTACATTAATACGTGCTAGAATCATGCTAATGATTTATGCTAATTGCTAAAAAAGAGGTTTGCTTGATTCAAGCCATTGATCAAGCTTTGCCTGATTGTGGCTAGCAGCTAGAATGTGAAATGTGACTCATAATATCTATAAACAGCTTATTGATAATGTTAAAGGCTCCGTTTGTTTCACTTTTGGGAATACGATTATTAGTATTCCCAAAAAAGTTAAACAGTAAAATGTCATTATTCCCAAAATATTATTCTAAATTTTTTAATTTTTTTTAAACCTCCTAAATTTGTTAATTTAACTAAACACCCCCAAATATTTTTTTTAGAAATTGTAAAAACACTCCGACCACCCTCCGGCGGTGGTGGCCGGCTGTCCGTATTTAATGGGTGGGTTGGGGGTGTTTTTGTTAACTTTTAATATTTTATTAAAGGGGTGTTTAGTAAATAAAAAAACATAGGGGATATTTTTGTTAATTTTCAAATCCTACATCGTAATACCCATCCAATTTAACTTTTTTCAAAAGATTATTCTAAAAACTATCAGAATAATGAACCAAACGAAGCCAAAGTCTTGTTGAAGATTCATTCAAAGGTGTATAGTATAAGGGACGTCAAAATAGTATTCTACCCTTTAATGAGTGGAGAAAATGCACACAGGAAAATTAATCAACCCTTGAATGAGTCAACACTCAAACACGGTTTTTAGTTGTTTTTCACTACCATTATTACCAAAGACTTTATGTAGTCAAATATATGTTTTTTTCCAATTAATTGGTATAAATGTTTATATATACTAATTAATTCTCTTATTTTTCCTTTCAAATATATTTTATTTAAGGCAGTCAAATGTTGGTTGTTCTACTATATATATTTCCTCATTTTTTGTTATGATATTTCTATTTGTTTGAAAAAAAAAAAAAAAAAAATTCTTTTATGTAATAGTATTGTAGTAACACTTTCTTTTGATGCAAGCTATTTGGTAGAATATGCTGAACAAGGTAAGATACAAAAGCAGATATAAATGCAATAAAGAAATTATAAAAAATTATGGGAATTCTCATATGCATAAATCCCGGCAATAATAAACACTAAACGACATATTTTCACAGTTTTTTATGCAAAAATTACTATTTTAATTATTTAACCGACCCAATGTTAGTTTATTAAAAAAGTTAGAACTTGAAAAAGAACCAACCCAGGTAATTATAAGAAATATATTTTAAAAACAAAATACAGTTAATTTCAACTTTAATACAATGTTCTCTGGTTAGTCAACTTTATGTCTTTTTTCCAATTAATTGGTATATATGTTTATATATACCAATTAGTTATGTTATTTTTCCTTTCAAATATATTTTATATAAGGTAGTCAAATGTTGGTTGTTCTACTATATATATTTCCTCAGTCTTTATTATGATATTTCTAATTTTTTGAAAAAAAAAAAATTGAAACTTTGAAAATAATGAGCTTTGGAAATGATTTTCAAAGTGTTTGGTTAAACAAATTCTTAAATTGATATTTATAATATATAATGTTATGCTTGAAAAAGTAGATTTTCAAATTGTGGTAGTGTGTATAAAGACAAAAAAGGACTTATATTTGTCTCTACAATATAATTATTAAAATATTTTTTAATTTTTTAATAAATATTAAAAGAATAATTTCTTAAAATAAATTAATAATAAATAAAAGTTAAAAACAAAAAACTAGAATGCGGGATTAGTGCTAGAACTAGAATGCCAAACCGCCACCGGCGGCGGCCACCTTCTCATGGTGCGTCCAGTGACACAGCTAGCATCAGAATGATCAACACAAACCGATGTGTTATTCCGGTTCCATCGTCGGACTCCTTCGCGGCGTTTAGCCATAGGAGGCCGAAAAATATTCGGTAGCCTCCTGCGGCTTAAGCCGCCTCTTTTTCCAGTGATGCCGTCGGGATCGCATAGATCGGATCACCTTGATCTTGGAGAAACCGGCGCTGTCGCCAGGCACTGCATGAAAACGTCGCCGGTGTCGGTGGTGACTGTTCTGGTAGTATAGCCCGGTGACTATTCAGGCAGCTGTAGTTTGTGCTATTTTTTTATAATTTAAAAAAAAATTATTCAAATTAATCTGATTTTGTCATTTAAACATACAAAATCAACTTAAAAAATAATCTGATTTTGAAAAGCTAGGTAGCTTTTAGAGTTCTTATATAAATCTGATTATTTAAATTTAATCAATTATTTACCAAATATTTTTTCTTTTTCTAGTTTAAAACTTAATTGATTGTTTCTTTAAGCTACAACAATCCCAAAAGCATACTAAATGCAAGAATTTCGTCAAAACAAGATTTTTGCGTACAAGGGAATTTTATATATTTTGGCATATATATGATTATGAATACTACATGGATAAACTTCTTATACAATTATATATATATATATATATATATATTTTTTTTTTTTTTTGCTAATCCGGATGTATGGGTCAATTTGTGCATATATTAACTAATTCATGCATTCTATTGAACACTCTACATACCTAATAGACTAGATAAATTATAAATGTGGTAAATAATCACTTAATGGGACTTAAACACAAGATACCTGAGTAATCTAAGATCTTACCATCTGATCACAAGCTATAAGTGGTTTCTTTATACAAATTCACTCATATTAATTGATACATTTTAATGTGATTAGGTAATTTTAAATTAAAGATAGTTTAAACAAATTAAAATAGATGATATATCAAATATATATAATTGTTACATCAGAATATTGAGAATAGTTTTGCGTTACTTTTAAGATTATAAACATAAAACAAGATCTTCGGCTCTTGATTAGATGTCCATGACAATATGATATTGGTAGTTTTGAAAATATGTTAATCTTCATAAATTGTACGCACATCTATGTATGTCTTTTTCTTCTTACTTATTTTTCTAATGTATATATGACCGAGTCGACGTTCTACAGTAGTTATATTTTGATATTTTCTGATTCTTCGTGTGAATTCAAAGGTAATGAAATCAACATACATGCCTATGAGTCAAAAGTTTGACTTGTAGTGGGAGACTTTGGCCTCCGCAGTTTTAAATATATGCATTACAGAGTTTTCATTCTCATTCGCTTCCGTAAAATCAGAATCAATTTATCCGAAATAATTTCAGAAAATGCAGATATTTCATTTTCTTTTCCTTCATGCTGTATGCTTTCTCTTATGTGCATCTTTTAATGTTAATGCGCAACGAAAACAATTTAATATAAGTCTAGGATCTTCTCTAGCACCCACCACTAACTCTTCATGGCTGTCACGCTCTGGTCTCTACGCCTTCGGATTTTATCCGCAAGGCAAAGCCTATGCTGTTGGAATTTTTCTTGCTGGAATTCCTGAGAAAACTGTAGTCTGGACAGCGAACCGAGATGATCCACCAGTCTCCGGCAACGCTAGTTTGCTGTTGAATACTGAAGGCAGGCTTGTCCTGCAATCAGCGAGAGGCCAAGCGACTCCTGTTGTAGCTCAAGGCGAGGTCGGACCCGCCTCTTATGCTTCCATGCTTGATTCTGGCAACTTTGTGCTTCACAATTCTAGTGGAGGAATAATATGGCAGAGTTTTGATCATCCAACTGACACTATTCTAACAGGTCAAAGTCTCCTGAATGGACAGGAATTGGTATCGAATGTTTCAGAAACTGACCATTCGACGGGGAGGTTCTTTCTTGCCATGCAAGGTGATGGAAACCTTGTGCAGTACCCAGTGGAGAAAATCGCAGTTGCAACTGCTTATTGGGCATCTGGTACGGTAGGGTGGGGTGCTGATGTGAGATTAAGCCTTGATTCGGATGGCCATCTTTACCTGCATAATTCCACTGGCTTCAGTATAATGAATTTAACAGCTGGGATTCCAACAGGAAGAACAGTGTATTTTATGAAAATTGATTGGGACGGGATATTCAGACTGTATTCTCATAATTTGACACAAAATAATGCGTTGTCAATTCTGTGGGAATCTTCAACAGATAAGTGTCAACCCAAAGGTCAGTGTGGCTTTAATAGCTATTGTATTGTGAATCCTAACCAGCAACCTGGTTGTAGATGTCTTCCAGGATTTGTGTATGTTGACCGGGAAAATCTATATTCAGGCTGTAAAAGAAATTTCGCAGCTGAAAGATTCATTAACAACCATGGAACTGTGATTTACAGCATGCGGGAAGTGAAAATTAATGTCTTCGAAGATGTTCCGTATTCGGTTCTGCAAAAAACCAAAGACGAGTGTAAACAAGCCTGTTTGGAGGACGTTATCTGTGAAGCTGCGCTATTCAATATTAAGGGTGAGTGCCGTATGCAAAGGCTTCCTTTGAGATTTGCGCAAAGAGATGAAAGCAATATTGTTTTTGTCAAGGTATATGACCCTGTATCCTCTACTGGTGACCGACCCCATCTGCCGATTAATGAAGGCAAGAAATACCTGCCAATGGACATGATCATCATTGTAAGTTTCTTTATTTGTTGCTGTTATACTTGTTATTGTGGCAGTTTTCGGTATTGTCATCTACAAATGTCATGTATGGTCGTATGGAAGAATTCTTGATGAAGAGTTTTGTGAGGATATTGCTCCCATAATATTTAGCTATCAAGAAATTGAGAAACTGACTGATTGTTTCAAGGAAGAGATTGGCAGAGGATCTTCAGGTACAGTTTATAAAGAGACTATAGTGAATCGCCAAAAGTTTGTAGCTGTCAAGAGATTGGATAATGTGTTAGCTGAAGGGGAAAGAGAGTTTCTAACTGAGATCAAAGTTATTGGTAGAACCCATCACAGGAATCTAGTTCATTTGCTTGGTTATTCCTTTGATGGACCCGACAAAGTCTTGGTGTATGAGTACATGAGCAATAGTTCTCTTGCTGATATACTCTTTGCACCCGAAAAACAATATAATTGGATTGAAAGAATGGACATTGCTCGTGATATAGCGAGAGGAATTTTGTATCTCCATGATGAATGTGAAACACAAATCATCCATTGCGACATAAAACCTCAAAATATACTCATGGACGATAGCAAATGTGCAAAAATTTCTGATTTTGGTCTAGTGAAGTTAATAAAGCTTGACCAAACTAAAACATTTACTGGAATTAGAGGAACAAGGGGATATGTTGCACCAGAATGGCATCGAAAATTGCCTGTGACAGTTAAAGTAGATGTTTACAGTTTTGGAATTGCATTGTTACAGATCATATGTTGTCGAAGAAGTATAGACCAAAATCTTCCAGAGGATCAAGTTATTCTTGCAGATTGGGCATACCAATGTTTTGATTCAAGGAATTTAAGCCAACTAATAGGAGATGAAGAGGTTGAATTGAAACAATTGGAGAGAATCGTAAAAATTGCACTTTGGTGTATCATTGATGAGCCATCCTTTCGCCCTTCAATGAAGAAGGTTTTACTTATGTTGGAAGGGACGGTAGACATCCCAATCCCTCCTTACTGTACTTCTTATCTTGCAAGCATCTAGTTATGTTTAGACCGTATGTTTTTGTAATGAAAGTTAATTTAACTAAATATTTCAGTGTTCTTTCATTTCATTAACTTTAGTTTTATTTAATGTATTTCTACCTTTTTTTTATTTTTCAATTTATTTGTATATGTTCTTTTACCTAATATATATATATATATATATATATATATAACATGAGAATTTTAATTATTATTTCATTGACAGTTTTTTAACTGTCATTGAATCCCCTGTCAAACAAAGGTCTTGACAGTTTTCAAACTGTCAAAATTTGGTTTTATTTTTGAATTTTAACCAAATTCTTGGCCGTCTTAAAACTGTCAAGATTTTTTTTTGGTAATTAGTTTATTTTCCTGATTATTACCAATTAAATTATAGAATAGTGCAACGAAATTATTCATAATATTTATCCTTCCAACAACAATTATTATAATTCAACAAGCAGCTTAAGTTACAGCACCACAAAAACCACTCTAGTGGTATATTTGCATATCTGACATGTTTATATCAATGATCTTACGAAGTAGCAATGCGTGGAAACAATTATTTTTCCATCTTCGTGGATAACGAATTTTTACATATTAAATAGAGTTAGAAATTTGTTGCAACAGTCGGCCAATATAAATTGATAATGAAGCAGCTGACATACATATGAAAACAATGACTTTAATCACCTCATATCTTCACCCTTGGTAACAGTACTACGCCGGCATGTTCTGAATAGTTTGGTCCATCCCAGGAAAACCACCCATACTTGACACAAAGAATGTCTCAAATAGATCAAAAGGGTTAGTCTGCAGGCAGGGGAAAGAAGAAGAAGTCAATTTAACATCTAAGCCATGCAATAAACTGTAAGTGCCACCAAGAAAAGTTGCATCAGTGCTCATAAAGCATAGGTCAATCAAACAATTTTTGTACACTACTTCTCATCTTGATCAAGAAGATTATCAAAAAAAAAAGGAAGCATATTTAATTCAAGTGTAAAACGATAGCATGACTATATACACGCTCACAGATATGTATGCAATGTTCAACAGCTAAACATAAGGCAGAGCTCTATAACTTCAACCAGTGAGTCCCTTGAACAAAAAAGTAAACATAAAAGACAGCTCCAACGTATAAAAGCAGATGCAGTGTGAGAGAATATAAGACATCAAGTATGCTCTGGAAATACAGTTTGCCATGAAAATCTTAGAAGTAGCATATGCTTCATAAATAAGCTTCATTTTTATGCTACTTGGCCAAATAAACTCCACAAATACATACTAGATGTCACCTGATGATGTAATAATAAGGCACCTTTTCTCCACTTTGCTAGTTAGAGAAATGACTATGCAAGTAGATGCAGTGCCGTATAAGCACTTGACGCTCCACCTACAGTATCTTATACTCCAGCTTCACCATATTGATCGTACATAGCCCTCTTTTTATCATTTGATAGCACCTGACAGTGTTGTACTTCAGAATTCAAAAGACAATATATTAAAAGCAAAAACTTAAAATAAATTACACGCTCCAAGAAAAATCTAAAAGAAGTTTTATAAGGGCTCCAAACAGTTTACATACATTGTATCATCAATCCAAAAACTAGTCCATCAAAATTTATCATCTAGCCAAATTTGACCAGTAAGACATTTCAGCATGGTTTCATAGAACAAAGGTATAAATTTCAACAGTTTTCCAAATTAATAATAATGGTTGAAGACTGATGCTAAATAAACCCGACAAGTTTACTAAAGAACCCCTACTTTGTATTAAATGAGGATAAAATTGTTGATGGAAAATGATACAGGTAACAGGGTGGGGTAAATTAAGCATTGTTGTTCACCCATGGTTCTTATTGGCAGTGAGGAGAGCTTACAGGTTATTATTATCTGTTTTCCGTGTGTAAAATACGTCGATTAAACAGATTAATTCTTTCATATTCAAGCATTTATAATAGATTTTTTTTAATGCGGCTATTGCAGAAGAATAATGGACAAAGTTCCTTATATAGTTTGTCCAGTTCAAATTTCTGCGACATGTAGCAAGGATAATGAAGGTCTTGTAAAAGGTAAAACAGAAGTTTTGAACACTAAAATTTAAATTTGATCTAAAATAGAAGATGAAGAGCAAAAGGAACAAGCCAATAAGGATTTTAATTCTTATGATGACGTGATAGAAATAATGATCCTTTCGAGAAAAAATTTCAATTTGATGGGTCTCCTACAACTGTTCAATTTGATTTATTATTCCAAAGGAATTCACTAACATGGACTCTACAAAGACATCCAGTAAAACTGGAACACAGGGAATATTAGTATAGCCGCACAGATCGAGAAATAGTCCATTTAGACAAGGAAAGAGGGGGAGGTGAGGAAATAGTCCATTTATTGAAATAACTCAAATCTTTGATATCCTATTGCATGCCAACTACTACAAAACTGCAGATCGAGTTTTTCCCAACTATGGAGGTAGAAGACAATCCAACAGTTTGAAAAACAAATTTGGCTCATGACAAGGTTTATTTTTATTAAGGATATTATGATCAAATTTGGCCGAGGAATGCAGGTCCCAAACACTTTGGTGACTTAAAAGTAAGAAATTCTTTTATAAAGCCTTCAGTTCAAATGGCTCAATTTCATGATAACCATAAGCATTCTTAATATGCAACAAACGGTATAGGGAGAGTGTTTTCAGAAAATATAAGGGACTACCAAACTGAAAAAGTCAACCAGTAGGCAGTTACCATTCAAATAGTCCTCAAAACTAAAATCATCCAAACTTCCTGTCAAAGCCTCCAAACCTAGCATTGAAGATGGGATCGCCCCTGGAGGCCTCTGAAATCTGCACATTTTCAAATAAGTACATATCACAGGACTGCCGCAGTGTATTCATAAATCATACAAAAACTATTAACTTATTTGATATAAAATCACTATTACATGCAAAAATGTAAAAATAATAATTCATAACACAATTTGCTACACACTAGTGCAATATTTTTTTCTAAAGAAAAACCTGCAGAACAATCACAACATTACAGAACCGACATGCAACACATCTATCATCACCACTTCCATTTTGTTTTCTATCAGCTTTCCCTGTGACAAGTTCACCCAGACTATCAATACTTGCTACTTAAAAGGCTAAAAGTAAAACAACTTCAGATAGTGTACAACTGCTAGACCAGAACAAAAGAAGTTTAAGTAAATAACTTTGAGATGTTCATGCAAAGAACAGGCAGCTTACAAAGTGACTTGAGTTGTCATTTCTCGATGTTTTGGCATTACCAAATGCTTCTAAGATTCAATTAGTCTTCAATATTTCATATTCTATCCCACTGCCACCACCAAGAGCAGCTAAATATTGCATCGCTATTTTTGCTGTCTCAGTTTTTCCTGCTCCACTTTCACCACTGGACAAGTAGGTGAATATTAGAATCAATACATGAATACAGGTATACTTTTTGAAACAGCAACAGAATTTTAAAATTTGACAGATATAGGGGAGCATCTCATGGCTACAAGTCAGACTCTGCAAAGGATACAAAAGGGATAACTTGAACAAAACTACCATGTTTCATTCCATATCACAGTATGGGGAAAACTAGAGTAAAGTAGGGCATCTAGCCAGCCACCAAAAAGAAAAAGCACAAAGGGAGGAAATAGGTTATAAACTTTCATTTTACTTGATGAGAAATGACTTGGAATGAAATGCGCTCAAACCAGCTCGGATGCGATACAAACAGGAGAAAAGCAATATATCCATAATCAAAAAGCAAATACAATGAACTGCAATATTCAGGTTGACTCATCTAGGCATACAATACAAACAGAATGATAAATGGAAAATATGACAAAAGGTTGACAAGACAAAATCAAGTTAGTTGTTAGTTACAGTCTACAAACCTTATGATGATCGATTGATTTACTTTCATCAGGGAAAAGAAAACAAGACAGAATTAGTATACCACAGAGAGAGAACAATTGCTAATACAGGACCGCTCAATCCAATACTATTAAACACAAAATGCACCTCGTGTCATTTCTCTGATGGTTGTATCTGTAATAGCATACACATGCGGGCTCTCAATAGATTTGTGTTAGGGCCAAAAATCGTCCTTGGCCCAAATAGGGAAATAGGACCACTAGTGAAGAAAGACCAGGCCCAGTCCTACAGAGGCCCAAGCCAGATTAGTCCTATTTGACACGAGGTATAGCCGGCCCAAACCACGTGGGCGCGAGTCTCTTAATCCCAGTCCATTTCCTAGGTCCATGGGCGAATCCAGAGCCCACAACCCCCTCAGAGTACTTTCCTACTCCTAATCAACCTCCTATTCAAGGTCGCCTTCCTATTCCTGATCACTTTCCTACTCAGAGTTAATTCTCCTAATCAGGATCACCTTCCTATTCGGACACTGGTAAGACAGCCCACCACGGCCCTAATTCTTCTAGGGTTTGCATTAGAGTCATATTAGGACTCCTACTTCTACCAGGATTGGGAGACCAGACAGTCACTATATAAGCAGAGGCAAGCCCTCTCACAAGGGACATTGAACCTTCACACCTAAAGCTCTGACTTGAGAGCTTCATATCACCGCCGTAGTCACAGTCCCCGACTAGACTTCCGGTAACCTCTTATTCCCTAGCCCTCACTATATTTTCCCTTCAACCTAGTTGACTTGAGCGTCGGAGTGCCTACGACAAACACCACACCGGTGTTTCCCGTTCGCTTCACGCGTGTGTTTCTCTACGTGTGCAGGTACAGCATATCGCTAGTGGCCTCAACCTCACGGGATCAAACCCTCTCCTTTCGTACAGGTAGATTTTTACGTCTATAGTTTAGTGCCCACCGTGGGGCCTCTAGCAATCATTCGGCTTGACGAACCTTGCTACGTGGAGGAATATTCCATGGCTGACAATCCCGACGATGTTAACTTCGGCCTCGAGGCCAGACTCGAGGCTTTGACCGTGCTCATGCAACAAAATTTGGACAAGGTGGCCGCGTTGGAAGCCGAAAACACCTCCATCAGGGTCGAGAACCAATCGCTAAAGGAGAAAGTAAGTCAATTCTACGATCTCGAGTTTCTGCTCGACCAAGCACCCCCCAATCGGTTCCGTACCACTATCCCATCCATGCAACCTCTCTCCACACCAGAGCATCGACCCTCGGATTCTGGTAAAGGGTCGCGTCAGTTAAACGCACTGGCGCCGGACTCATCCGTTCTGACTAACGGATATAAGGATATGCCAACAGCGCGCTGTTCAGTCAACCCATCCTAGCCCCATGATCAGAATGATCTAGCAACAGAGAGCCCGCAGGATCAACTCATCCCACCAACCCACTTCACCTCCAGTCAACCCAAACACAAACCCCATCCGGCTCGGCTCACCCTCGCGGGTTGAACGGCCAAACCCAACCAACTCCAGCACTTGAGCCCATCCATCCTGACGGACCGAACGACTACCAGCCGACTCCCCTGACCATTCATGTAGGGAAGAATAATAGAACAGTGACAATGGGAGTCGTCCAACCGGAAGGGATGAACGAAGACCCATGCTACCAAGGAACGCACAACGGAATGATTTATCAGACTACCCCCCGAGGGATGACCCAACGAAATGTATCAGACCCGGTAAGACGGGATGACCGGATAGCATCCCCTTCCCCTGTGGAACAACTACTGGCCAAGAGACTGGCCGACGTTGAGGCAGTAATGAGACGCATTCCAGGAATGCCAGTCCCAACCAAGAAGAGCAGACCAAATTGTCACGCCGATTCACCCTTTGTGGATGAGATCGCCCTGGCTGACATGCCCCAGAAATTCACCATCCCCAACATGAAACCATATGAAGGTACCACCACCGAACAAGTCTCCCGTAGAGGCCATGGGCGTTGAACAAGCCGACTGTTGGATGACCCCAATAATAAGATACCTGGAGGACGATGAGCTCCCGGCTGACAAGAACGAAGCCCGCCGACTGAAAGCAAGAGCCGCCAGATTCACCATACATAAGGGCCAACTCCTCAGAAAGTCATTCTCGGGCCCTTATCTGAAATGCACAAGCCCAGAAGAAGTCCAAAGTGTTCTAGCCGAACTCCACGAAGGCGAATGCGGCAACCACGTGGGGGCGCAGTCTGGCACACCGAGTGATCACCGCGGGGTACTATTGGCCGACCATACGCACAGACTCGACCGCTTACGCAAAGAAATGCGACAGCTGGCAGAGGTTTGCTCATGTCTCACACCTCCCACCAGAATGACTCCATTCCATTCTTACACCGTGGCCGTTCATGAAGTGGGGAATGGACATCGTGGGAAAGCTACCATCGCACTGTGGCAACGAGTCTTCATGTTGGCTGTGACAGACTACTTCACCAAGTGGATCGAAGCCGAAGCCTTTGCTTAAGTCAGAGACCGAGAGGTAAAAGCTTTCATCTGGAAGAATGTGATCTGCAGGTAATACCAAAGGAGATTGTCACCGATAATGGGTCCCAGTTCATTAGTTCAGGCTTTAGGGATTTCTGTGACATGTGGGGAATAAAATTGAGCTTCTCAACACCCCGCAACCCCCAGTCTAACGGCCAAGCCGAGTCATCAAACAAGACCATTATACAGACATTGAAGAAACGACTGCAAAAAGCTAAAGGCGCATGGGCAGATGAGCTACCCGGAGTCCTCTGGTCATACCGAACGACGGCTCAATCATCAACCGGTGAAACCCCGTTCTCCCTGACATACGGTTCCAAAGTAGTCATTCCAATACAAGTGTCGGGCTTGGCCCATCCCACCAGCTTCAATGGGCGGATGAGGAATCAAACAGCCATAACCTTTGCCAGAACCTAGACACTGTGGACGAGCTACGGGAACGGGCGACCATCCGCAACGCAGTTTACCAGCAACAAGCCGCCCGACATTATAACCGCAATGTGAGGATCCGTACCTTCAAAATAGGCGACTAGGTCCTCCGCAAGGTCTTCCAAAACACCAAGGAGATCAACTCTGGCAAACTCGATCCCACCTGGGAAGGGCCCTACAAGATAATCGGAAGCAGTAGGGAAGGGCGCCTACAAACTCCAGACCCACGAGGGCAAAGACATCAACAATAGTTGGAATGCCGTTTACCCCAAACGCTACTACTTCTAGGTGAACCTTGTCTTTTTTGAGAATTTGTTTTTTGTTTCATTTTTTAAGGATGAGTGGGCCTATCCACCTCCTCTTAGATAGTCGGCCTCATGGCCAAATATTTAATGAAGTATTATTCAGAAGTTTTCATCTTCAAATCGACCCCGGTCGACGAATTGCTTACACCTTCAAATCGGCCTTGCCCGATGAACGTACGGACACTTTCAAATCGGCCTTGCCCGATGAACGTACGGACACCTTCAAATCGGCCATGCCCGATAAAACGTACGGACACCTTCTAATCGGCCTTGCCCGATGAACGTACGGACACCTTCAAATCGGCCCCTCTGCCCGATAAACGACGGACACCTTCAAATCGCCATGCCCGATGAACGACGGACACCTTCAAATCGCCCCGCCCGATAAACGTACGGACACCTTCAAATCGGCCTTGCCCGATGAACGTACGGACACCTTCAAATCAGCCTTGCCCGATGAACGTACTGACACCTTCAAATCGGCCCTGCTTCAAATCGGCCCGCCCGATAAAACGTACGGACACCTTCAAATTGGTCCTACCCGATAAAACGTATGGACACCTTCAAATCGGCCCTGGCCTATGAACGTACGGACACCTTCAAATCGGTCATGCCCGATACATACGGACACCTCTTAAATCGACCCCGGTCGATGAATTACTCACCTTCGAATCAACCCCGCTCGAGTCACAATGACACCTTTGGATCGGCCTGCCCGATCCAAGACTTGGCACCTTGGGACCGGCCCCATTCGACCTAAGAACTAAACTGAAGATGCAACGTCATCCATCCAAGGGACTACACACTCGGTCGGCCAGACCAAATGAATGATTCCTACACCATTGACAAACAAAGCACCAACTCAGCCCAACATAAGGCCTACACGCCTTGGCCATTGGGCCACGCGGAGGTAACATACACAAACATAACGCACATACAAGAGAAATAAAGAACAGTTCATTCATCCAAGAAGACAACACTAGAAATCAGAACAGTCAAAAGGTGGTATATATGGCATCAAACGCCCCAGTTCAGAATACAAAAAATGGCACAAACGCCAGACAAAAGGGCATCACAGGCCCCAAAATACAAAAATAAAAGGAAGCGCTAAGCATCCTCAACATAAGCCTCATCCTCCATCACCAAATCAATCGCCATGTCCGCACCGCTGGTGCTCGACCCCGCAGCCTAGTCGCTCACGTCACCAACACCCAATTGCCCCTCTGGCTGACTGACGTCAGGCGCCTGCCCCTCGTCTTGCCCCGCCGGATGACTAGTTTCTTCTTCCAACAACTCTTGCATGAGCAGAATGTCTTCATCCGGATCCCAATGAGGTCCGCCCTTCCTTGAACTCCAGCATAAGCTCGCCTCGGGCCTTAATGATGGCATCATCAGCAATGGAGATGCACTACCTTGAGGGACTCGACTTCCGAGGTCCTCTCAGCCAACTCGCGCCGTAACCTCGTGACCTCGGCCTCACTATCCCTGAGGCGCCGCTAACTCTCCCCGCCTCGCCTTCCGGACGCGCCTCCTCGCGTAAACCAGTGTTGGCCTTGGATACATCCTGTATCCGCTTCTCCTGCGCCACGACAGACTTCCTCAGATGAAGACTGCTAGTGAGTACCTGCACAACAAAACTCAGCAATGAGAATAAAGTCAACAACAGGGAAAATGAACAAGTACTGCCATACCTGAACGGCGCGGATACGCCTAATCGGCCGCAAAGAATCGCACCCTATCCGTTCAGCGCCTCCGTCGTCCGAGAACAAGAAAGAGTCGGCCACTTACTCATAAGTGGTCGACGAATAAGTCGACGCAGAGCCGGAATCGTGATGCAATAGTCCCTGCCTCCTCATCCACAACGAGACACTGGGACGACTGCTTCCGCCGAGGGCCGGCTGGCTTGACGGCCTGCCAATCGGGCGGCGCCGCCGCACGCCCTCAACCCTCACGTCCGCCCTAGCCACCGACTCCCTCCTCTTCTCTCGACACCTGGCGATGGACTCGCTCGCACTTGGGACGCTCAACTTCTTCATAAGTGACTCTGCAAGTGCAAACTCTCCAACGGTTAGTGGGTTTAGCTCGGACTCACCAAAAATCACCGATTGCAAGATCGACTTAGGAGAACGCCCCAAGTCCTCTGCCTTCAAGCGGAGGGAAGGGCGGGAGTACCTCTCAGACGCTCTACTCCTTTCCCAAATAATACCTGGTCCTCAAGTTGGACTCCGCAAGTACTACCCGCCAATCCCTCTACTCCAATGGGATAGCTAACACCCTCTAAGTCGCTACGTCCAAGCCATCTCCGCTCTGCCCGGCCCGATTGAACTCAAGCTTTGCAAACAAAAAATACAATCAAGATTTAGTAATCAAAAGAACGAAAGAAACAAGTTCTCACCAGTATCTCGCCAGCCGATCGGGATCTCGCCCGGGCCCCTCTCTACAAAAAATAGCTCGACCCTCAAGAAGAAGTAGCGGTCTTTCCAGTTCTTATTACTGGACCGCAGGTCGGTCACCAGATGAGACCGATCGTGCCTCAAGTTGAGCAAATATCGACCCTTCTCCTTATCGTTCTCCTTCAGGAAGTACGAGTACAGAAGCTCGTGCAACCCGAACATAACTTGGTGCCGAACACACAGATCCTCCAGGGCCATCAGCAATTTCCAAGCGTTCAGCATAAGCTAGGAAGGGGCAATCATGAAGTGGTTCAACACCTCCCAGACGAGGCGAGGCATAGGCAACCTCAACCCGTCATGAAACCACTTCTCATAAACATAAACCCAGCCCGCAGCTTCCCAAACAACCTGCTCATACGACCGCGGGGTCCGGATGTCAACCGAAATAGGGATATGATACAATGTACGGATGCACCACACGTCACCATCTTTAAGCATGGGCGAATAATCCCTGGTCAGAATCCCACTGCCCTGCTGGCTCGGCTCTTCCTCGGAGCTACTACTGGACGAGGATGGATTGTCGGCCCCTTCGGAGTCTTCCCCACTCCGCCCATGCCTGCCTGAGCCACTCGGCCCAGCCTGACTCGCCCCTGGAGTGACTACACTAACTCCAGTCGGTACTCCCACCGGGACGCTACCTTCATGCATTATCACGATACTCAGGGCATGCTCATACTCATCCCCAACATCCACCACATCTCGACTCGAACCTGCTGACGTATCGGCTGACATCGGATCACTCGCCCTTCCCAACCGACTGACTCGTTCCTTATTATGGAATTCAAACTGAAAGAACCATTCAAGTATCAACCTAGCTACCGGTCGCCCTTCAACACCGCACGATGTCCCCCAAAACCAGCCTCTTCAATCTCAATCGACCCGTCTTACCAAGAGATGGAATCCTAGATAGCCAGTCGCCCCACCTAACCGACCGACCGAAAAAGAAGCTCGCTATTGGTCGCCTTGCCCGACAACGAGATCGCCCCTACCCTTGGTCGACCCTTCCAACCGACCGACCCTAGAGCCAGAATCAGTAGAGCACTAACTCGCTCGCCCCAGATGACCGATCCACCTCCAAGCTCAACCCTAGTTACCTACTCACCCCGATCACCAATCCACCAACCTAAAGACTCCCACTCACCCTAGATGACCGATCGCCTAGTCCACGCCACACGCCTCCTTACCACTCGGTCAGACGTACCGACCGAACCAAACAATGCCTAAGTCGACTTCGACTTCCAGGCTCTATCCCATAAAACCCAGAAAATACTCGAAATTGCCGGATTCTTCCCGGATGTCCACCGGAAAATTCAAATCTATGCCTATTCTCCAAATCCTAACACCAAAACACTTGGAAACCCAGTTTAAACCCACTCAAAAGTTCAAAAAACCTTCATCCTACCACCTAAAGTTTCAACAAAAAAGAAATCTACCTACAGAACAGCAAATCGGCCTAAAGAAAAAAAATGGTTACCTTGGATGATTGCAGAAAAGACCACCGTCGATCAAGAAACTGGGACAAAAAGAAGAAAAATGGGAGAGAAATTTTTTTGATGAAAACACAAAACAAACGCGAATGGAAGATGATCAGTCTGTTCCTCAATTTTGTAAAGAAAATGCAAACACGTGGTAATTTGTGATTGGTCAGCTGTCAGGGGTCTCTTCGTTTTCCCGCTCTCGGAACGATGGATCGATCGCCACCATACACGTGGTAGCGATTCGAACCACCTGGGAAACCGTGGCCCCGTACGGAAGCCGCTCTGCCGCCGCCTGCTTCCAACCAACTCGGGCCTTGTACCTCCCGAAATGAGTCCGACGCGCACCCAATCTTCACACGCCAACAAATGCACTTGGCCACTCGATCCACCCGACCGACTCAGCTTTTCAGTTCAGGAGTCCTCCCAAGCATCCCATGCTCAGCCGGCCCGTAAGGCCTGGTCGACCGATGCATGAGTTTGGAATAGCCCGGGTCGAGCCATCTTCAGAACAAAATTGGAAACCTCGCCTAGTCATCCGTCCGTGGAGAACGAGTGGACAACGTGTAGCTGAGATGCCTCACCCACTTGGTCGCCCCAACAGCCCGACCGAGTGAAGCCTTTTAGTAAACTTCCTGAACCTGTCTGATCCGGCATGACGAATGAATGCCTCTAACGGTCTCCTTGCTAGTCGCGCAGATGTACCGAACGACCACATCTAGTTCTCTGCTCTTCAGCTCGTCGAACCGATCAGGCACATCGCAATGATGTCATACCCTGGGTCAGGAGTGGATACCAAACGACGTCCAGTCAAGGATCACCTACGACGGTCAGATCATTCACTCCAATGATCGTTCGTCCATGAGGAAAGACCGAGCTCGCCTTGAGCGCAACCTACTCTCTGACTTAAGATACTCTCAACTCAGAGAGTGGGGGACAAACTGTTAGGGCCAAAAATCGTCCTTGGCCCAAATAGGGAAATAAGACCACTAGTGAAGAAAGACCAGGCCTAGTCCTACAGAGGCCCAAGCCAGATTAGTCCTATTTGACACGAGGTATAGCCGGCCCAAACCACGTGGGCGCGAGCCTCTTAATCCCAGTCCATTTCCTAGGTCCATGGGCGAATCCAAGGCCCACAGCCCCCTCAGAGTACTTTCCTACTCCTAATCAACCTCCTATTCAAGGTCGCCTTCCTATTCCTGATCACTTTCCTACTCAGAGTTAATTCTCCTAATCAGGATCACCTTCATATTCGGACACTGGTAAGACAGCCCACCACAGCCCTAATTCTTCTAGGGTTTGTATTAGAGTCATACTAGGACTCCTACTTCTACCAGGATTGGGAGACCAGACAGTCGCTATATAAGCAGAGGCAAGCCCTCTCACAAGGGACATTGAACCTTCACACCTAAAGCTCTGACTTGAGAGCTTCATATCACCGCCGTAGTCACAGTCCCCAACTAGACTTTCGGTAACCTCTTATTCCCTAGCCCTCACTATATTTTCCCTTCAACCTAGCTGACTTGAGCGTCGGAGTGCCTACGGCAAACACCACACCGGTGTTTCCCGTTCGCTTCACGCGTGTGTTTCTCTACGTGTGCATGTACAGCAGATCGCTAGTGGCCTCAACCTCACGGGATCAGACCCTCTCCTTCCGTACAGGTAGATTTTTATGTCTACAATTTGTTCTTATATGCCACAATATAGTCATTTCCATATAAAGGAAATTTCTTGAAGGGATTGCTAGCAACCAGCATAGGTCCTGCTTTGGTCTATATATATTGCACACAATTATACCCAGTAAAAGAATTAGGAAAAGCTTGCAACATACGACCAGAATTAAAATTAAATATAACATCAATATGAAAACACTTACATAAATTGTATCTTGCTTGTATCTACACTGGAGATTGTACAATACTGTCGGTTCATTCAAATAGCTAAGTTGCATGAGATCATCGACACCATCAAGGATATCGGGATTCGCCGAAATCAAACTTTCAAATTTCACCTTCTGAACCTACAATATAAGGATTAAAAAAAAGGGTCAAACACTAAATTGAACACAACATTTTCAACGTTACTGAAATCTCACTTACTTTTCCCTCAGCTGAAACAACCGATTCTTTCCCTAAAGTTGACACTATCTTCACAAGCTCCCGCTTCCATTTGGAAGTTGAAGCCAAGATTTAAGTTTCTGAAACAACTAACTTCAACAAGTAGGTAAAAAAAAATCAATGAATTGTAAGTTAAGGATGTCTATTTAAGGTGATTGGCCATGATTTGAAATCCATCACTGTTATATCAAGCCAGTGATTCGGAAACTATATACACATTTATGATTTGAAAAAGTCCTGTTTTCCTTGGCGCACAAAGCCAAGAACGGTCGCCCACCCACAAAGAAACCCAACAAACAAAGAACTAAAAAGCAAACATGGCACATGCCATCCCTAAGCAAACTCTAGCACAAGCCAAAACAAGCATCACCCCAAACCAGCCCACCAACCCACCCAAAAGCCAAACACCAGCCACCCACAACCCAAGACCCCTGCTGCCCAGAAACAAACTCTTGCACAAACCAAACAAGCACCTGCAGATAGAAGCAAAACCACCCCAAACAAGCCCACCAACCTAAGGAAGCATGTCAGGTCGTTGGCGAGTTGAGGGTTGAGATTACTTTCGATTCTCAACACTTGGGTCGACTCGCTTTAATCGATCGATACCTCGGATAGGTCCTCGACCGACCCACTATGAAGGTATTCCTGGATGTGAGGATCCAAGTTATCCTCAACTGGGCTAGGCTGTGGCTTGATCCTACTGATCACCATTGCCTGCTCAGAGATGCCAACTGGTGTTCCCTTTCCCTTGCACTCCATTTACACTGCCCTTACATAGTAGTCGCGAGATACGCGTTGGGATCTATTTACTTCTCCTATCCCCATCGGGGTGGGAAACTTCATCTTCAAATGGTCGATTGAAGTGACTACCTTGAAGCTTCGTAGTAGAGGTCGTCCCAAAATGCCATTGAAAGCGGACGAACAGTCTACTACTAAAAATTCAGTCATCTTGGTCATCTCGTTGGTTTCCCCCAACGTGACCTAGAACGAGATCGTCCCCTTGGGAATCAAATGATCCCCAGTGAAACCGTACAGAGGGATAGAGGCAGGCTTCAGATCTGTCTCGTCCAGTTTCATCTTCTCAAAGGCTCGCTGAAATAAGATATTCACAGCGCTTCCATTATCTACAATGTCCTGTGGACTTCGCACCGAACTATTTCAGGCATGATGACAAGAGCATCCTCATGTGGATGATGCAATCGCATCGCGTCTTTCTGGGAGAAGTTGATTTCCTTCTCTCTGCAAACCTTGGCGGGTCACGGCGTCGTGCTCATGACATTTATGGGGTCATGATGGGCTTCCCGATCATACCTTTCTTGGGCACCTCGAGAATTCCCCGCGAGGTGTGGTCCTCCAAAGATGATCCCCACATAGTAGAGACCTTTGCGACCATGACGCATCTTCCCTGTTTCTCTTGATTTTTCCCCCGAACGAGAGTTGAGTCATCAACATACTCTTTGAAGTGCCCATATTTAATGAGGTCCTCAATTGCCTGTTTGAAGGCTCGACACTCATTAGTGTGATGCTCATTATCCCGATGATAGCGACAATATTTTTTATTGTTTCTGGCTGAAGGGGGATTTTTCATGGGCTCGGGCTCTCTGAGCAAATCGGCCTCCTCTAATTTATCTAGAATAGCCGATACTGAGGCATTCAGAGGAGTGTATTGACTCTTGTCACAATCGCGACAAGGAACTGGGGCATAAGATTTCTTGGGCTCATACCGCTGCTTCTTTCTTTTTCGCTAATCATCATTAGTCCATCTGCGATCAGACCTCCTATTCTTCCCTCGGTTGGGAGCACTGCCCGAAGGACTGGGGTCGTGGCAACTAAGAGCTGCCATAGAACTTTCAATTCGAAGATACCTTTCAGTAAGGTTGTAGAAGCGAGTGAGGGAAACATCATCCTCAGATTGTAGTTTCTTCCACAAGTTTTTCTGCGAGCGAACTCTTGTAATGATGAGAGTCCGAACAGACTCTTCAAGAGTATGAGCCACTTTGTGAAGTGGAACCTGTCTACATAAGATTTGAGGGGTTCATCCCTTTCCTGTCGTATATTGCTCAAGTAGCTTAGCGACATTAAGAACTTCCTGTTCGCTTGGAAGTGCCTTAGAAATGTTAAGCTCATTTGAGGCCATGAGCTGACCGATTCTGCTAGAAGCGACCTGAACCAACGCTTGGCATGGGTGGTAAGGGTTACTACCAAGCAATGACATTTTGCCAAGTCAGAAACTTGGTGGAGTTCTATGAGGTCGTTGAACTCGTATAAATGATCCTGTGGATCAGAATTCCCATTGAATGCTTGCATGTTGGGCATTTTGAATCTCGATGGGAGAGGGGCAGCTAACACTGCCCGAGAAAAAGGAGACGCTTCTTCGACCTGCCCTTGCTCATTCTGTTGAGCCTTAAGCTGATCCAGAGCTCGCTGTAGTTCTTCAATCTGAGGCAGCAGAGCTACCTAGGGATCACTTTCCGCAACATGGGTTCAGCCCTCATGGTTGCAGTTGAGGAAAGACCGCAAATCAGACTTTTCCTCACCTCAGCCAAAAGCTCCAACCAATCTCGACACACGCTGACAGGAGTTGTGTGATGGCATTGAGCGATTCAGGGAGTCTTCTCGCCTCTGCAGTGGTACAAACCAACCCGTGGACGTTGGGAATCCCCTGCACGATGACAATCAAAGTCGTCATTCTGATGATATTGGGAATCTCCCCGCCTTGCACTTTTATGGGAGTGCCCATGCGACGTGGCATAGGACGGCTCATGCTGCGACATATAGCTGAGTCGCAATGCCACGGCCACGGGTATTCTACCCGGGGCGCGATCGGTGTTCGCTAGTCCCTCGGAGCCTTTGGGTTCATTGTGCGCCACTTGCTTTCCCTTTTCTCTGACGCGCTGCACTCTGCGTGGTATGGGCTTTCGCCCTTTTCTGTGCTTTCACGTGACTTGTAGGTGTTTTTGGCGGTGGCACCGCCTCATTGGATTCGGGTGGCACAACCCGATCCAATCGGTCTAGCCTTTGGCTTACTGCTTGAAGAGTATTATTGAATCTATCCAGTTAACTCATGACAGCTAGGTCGAGCCATGAGCTTGAAGGAATATCCCCCAGATATTCTGCTGGACTGGAGAAATTTTGGGAGAAATGTCCTCCTGTACCTTGGGGATTTCTTCATTACCATAATTGGTTCGCTCAGATTCAAAACCCCGAGCCATTTGTTGTTGTGGGACCGATTAGTCAAAGATTTTTCTGATGAAGAGTAGGTACTAAATCAGGCCCTCCTTCTAGCGCCAAATTGTTGATGCTTGATTTTGACACCAACTACTTGCATGTGTAAAATGCTAAAAACACTTAGAAGTCACACGTGATATGAGGGGATTGAATTACATAAAAGGTGAAGAGCAATATTTAAAGTGGTTCAGATGCTCAAAAGAGAATCCTACGTCCACTGCTATTATATTAATATGAGAGAGAGGTCAGGTCGCGTTCAGCGAGCTGAGTTACAGTTTAGAGAGAGAGAGAGAGAGGGCTATTTCAGAGTAAAATTTGCTAAGCCCCTACAAATGAGAGGAAGGTCCTCTATTTATAGTGGGAGAGTTCAAGGTAATTATTATAAAAGTTGCAAGTGGGTAGGTGCCATGCAAATCCTTTCTTTGCGTCCTATTGGTCAGAGAGATTTCCTCGACTAAAGCAGGGCTTTGACACGTGGGCGATCTCCAGCTGCTCGCTGGTCTGGCATTCACCTGCTGCACTGATAGGAGTCATACCACTTACGCTAGGCGTGACGTGGCCGCACATAGACGACACAAAACCCTTCTGAACTCTGACCATTCTTTATTGACGAGGCCCCACGTCAGCCGTACTTTTTCAAGTATAACATTTTTTTTACTTACATGTTATTATATCATGGGTTGAGATAAACGATATGTCGTTCTAGAAACGAATTTAAAATTCTGTAGAAGGTAAATATTACTTACCTCCAATCAAATTGACACACATAGGGGGTTATCTGTTATACTTCAAAACTTAGGGGTCACATTGATATTCATCACACATATGACATGTTTGTAGAAGGTAAACGACACATCGGTTCTCATGTATAAACGACATGTCGTTTCAAATATAGATGATTTTGTCATTTTATACATAATATTCATCAAAATAAATAAATATTTTAGAGTATGTTTTTACTATTTCAAATACTATTCTCTATCCTATTTCAAAAATACCCCTTTGACACCATATTGATATAACACTTTACCCAAAATATTTTATTCAAATTTTATTCTCGTAATAATAACCTAACTCAACTCAGTAATATTATTTCAAAAATCCTACTCAAAATAACAAAACAAAAACACTTCCTTTCGGTACATGGAAATACAACCCATAAATAAATAAATATTAAAAAAGAATCCCAAAATAGTTGCATAATTTAAAAGATACTTTCCTTCTAAAAAAGGAAATTTTAAGAAAAAGAAAATTCATTTCCCTGTCTTAATCACAAGTCAAACTTCCAACATTTCCTCTGTTTTTCGTTGTACTAAAAACGGAGGAATCTTCCTCCAACAAAACAGAGCAAACACAATGAAGTCAGAGACTGTAACATTGATGCTGGTGAATCTCGCAGCCATAATGGAGAGGGCTGACGAGTCATTATTACCGGGAGTGTACAAAGAAGTTGGTGCCGCTTTACATATAGATCCTACTGGCTTAGGCTCCCTTACTCTGTTTCGATCAATCGTACAGTCTCTTTGTTACCCTCTGGCTGCTTTCTTAGCTTGCAGACATAACCGAGCTCATGTCATCGCTCTCGGAGCTTTTCTTTGGGCGGCAGCCACCTTTCTTGTCGCCATTTCAAATACTTTCTTTCAGGTGGGTATCTGTAATTTATCAATCTATCGCGTTTCAAGTTGCAAGATTTGGTTTTGGTTTTGATTTTGATTTAATGTGATTTTTTAGTTCATGTTTTTTGGCTATTTCCATGGTTGCCAAAATGGGTTATTTAATTTTTTTATTTTGCAAACTCGGGAGTGTCAACCAGTTGCACTAGCTCGTTTGAATTTGGGTGCTAAAATGGGCATGGAATATTGTTGCTTTAATGAAAATTGATTCATAATTTCATAACTTTATGATTCGTAATTTCATATTGGAACTTGAGATTTTTCGTTTTCTGGATGAATATTCAAATGCATTTGCTGATCCCATGAAGTTAGCAACTGATTTAATTTTAGTTTCTGTACCACTCCTGTGAGAATTTGAGGCAAAAATTTGTCTTCATTGGGGTTGCAAAGCCGCTCAAATGATTGTATGCAAGCAATTGCGAGCTCGAATGCATATCTTCATGTTCCTTAAATATGGTTAAATTTGTTTTGGAGAAGAATTTTACAACCCTGCTGCCTTATTAACATGTTCCTTCTGCTTCTTTGACTGATAATTCGAAGAAAAAGAGTCTTTCATAGTCTTATTGTTTATTGTATTTAAAGTTTTTTTTTCCCGCAAATCAAATACAAGACCCTTGGGTTTAGCTAACCCCAATGGCTAAAGGTTTGCCATCCAGCTACAAATTTTTGCGTAATGTAATGTATTTGAAGTTTTGCATAGTGTAATATTTAGTCCTCTCATTTGGTTTTTTAGGTGGCGGTCTCAAGAGGCTTAAATGGAATTGGACTTGCTATTGTCATACCTGCCATTCATTCCCTTGTTGCAGATTCAACTGATGAGAGCAATCGCGGCATTGCTTTTGGATGGCTGCAACTCACTGGATACGTTGGTTCCATCATCGGTGGAATGTTTCCAGTACTAATAGCCTCAACATCATTCATGGGTATACCCGGTTGGAGAATTGCATTCCATCTGGTTGGACTAATAAGTGTTCTAGTTGGTATTCTGGTTCGCATCTTCGCTAATGATCCTCGCGAATTTGAAGCTGATAGTAAATGTAAAGATAAAAAAGCACGCAAGTCTTTTTCATCAGACATGAAGTACCTAATCAAAGAGGCAAATATGGTTATTAAAATCCCATCTTTCCAAATAATTGTGGCTCAAGGTATCTCTGGAACAATTCCAGGCTCAGCTTTATCATTTGCCGCTATGTGGTTAGAACTCATTGGTTTCTCCCACAAATTAACTGCATTCATCACGACCTTATTTGTAATTGGTTGTTCTCTTGGGGGTCTGTTTGGAGGAAAGATGGGGGATATTCTTGCGAAACGATTTCCTAATTCTGGGAGGATAGTTTTGTCGCAGATTAGTTCCGGCTCAGCCATTCCTACAGCAGCAATTTTGCTTTTGGCTTTGCCGGACAATCCATCCTCAGCATTCGTGCATGGTCTGGTTTTCTTCATCATGGGATTTTTCATATCCTGGAATGGTCCTGCGACAAACAAGTATGTATCCTTAATCCACTTTGTTGTTCCTAGTGTTCTGGGACTACGTTTTACAGATCTATAACTAGAATTCAATAATATCCTAATGTTGCAAACAGTCCAATATTTGCAGAGATAGTTCCTGAGAGATCGCGAACAAGCATCTATGCGTTGGATTCAACATTTGAGGATATACTATCAAATTTTGCTCCATTCGTTGTTGGGATTTTGGCTCAGCATGTTTATGGTTATAAACCAATTCCCGAGGGAGCACCAGATTCAGTAGAGATTGAAACAGGCAGGGAGAATGCTACATCACTTGCCAAGGCAATCTACACAGCAGTTGGAATTCCAATGACAATTTGTTGCTTCATTTACTCCTTTCTTTATTGCACATACCCTGGAGACCGTGAGCGCGCAAAGATGGATGCCTTAATAGAATCAGAAATGCCAAACTTGGAAGCAGATTATTCTCCATCAACTCAACTTCATGTTTCAGAATTGAAAATGATGAATAAAGAGAAAGAAAGCAGAATCGACATCAAGCATGGAAGCGAGGAGAGCCCTGATTTAGATGACAATGATGAGAATTCTCTTCTTTCCCATCAACTATAACATTGTCATGAGATTTACAAAACTGATTAACATATCTAGAAAAGCTGGACTATCTGATTGAACCTACATAAACGATGGAAATACTTCGCAACACGATTTTTCTTAACTTCATTTATAATTTAGTTCCCCTCAAGCTGTATATATTTCCCAGGCATGAGGAGGTTGACTAGTTTGTTCTTGTCTTGTTCATTTATTTACTTAATAATACAATTTGTACCCAAGTATCAGTTATGCAGATTTGTTTTCCAGATTTCGAGTAGATTCTACAGATAACTTATCATATAAACTTACGTATTTGGCTGAGAACAAGTACATTTCAAACATTTATATGATTTTGTTTCTGATTACTTTGTTGTGGTATTTCATTTTGTCTGCAGGTTACTAATTTATGGCCATAGAGCCAAATTGAGAACAAACTATAAGCTGTGAAGGAAGATCCCCTTCCCAAAATATGATATAATCTTCATTGGAAAATGATAGAGTTACCGAAAAGTTTACACCGAATGACGTGGCAAAATCCTGACCGTTGATTACTATTAACTGATATTAAATCAACGGTCAGGATTTAGTCACGTCATTCGGTACACAAATTCGGTGCACACTCATCGGTAATTGGAGCATTACTCATCTTCATTTCTGGTAAGTCCATCATCTGACTTCAAAACAATCATATGCCACATATGTAGTTGAAAAATTCGTTCTTCAAACTAAGCTCGCTCTTTTTTTTAAAAGATCCGCTTTGATAAACTTAACTCACATGAAAATTTCCCTACTTATTGCATGATAATTTCAGGATATGACTTGGAATGTGCAGCATTAGTCAAGAAGAATCTCTGAAATCAGATACAGAACTTTTTGAGCTTTACAATTTTTCTTGCTACTTTAACTCAATTCAAGAATTTTCGCGCGTTTATATAAACCGCATACTATTTGCTCAATTTGATCTTTGCAGGAGTTGATAAAATTAATGGAGCTTACAAACTGCAGAAGTTCTTTCTTGAACCAGAAGCTCTACATTAACATATTCCTGCTGATATCTTCCACAGCATCTTCCTATAAATGCCTGCAAAATTGCTTTTGCATCTCTATTGGAGTTGTTGACCACTTCAACAATAACGGTCACACAGATGCATTCAGGGGTCCTGTTACATAGAAGCATTCAGGGGTCCTATCGAAGGATTTCTCTAAGTCATAAACCCAGTCTATGAACTTATTTTTTTCTCTATATAAATGTGATAGCAAATTATAGGGTAAACTACATTCATTGTAACGAGAGAGGTGGGATAGTATTTCAATAATATTGATTCTGTTAGACGTAGCATGTTAATTGGGTGAACCAGAATAAATCACGTGTATTATTCTCTCTTTACTTGTGTGTGTTTACTGTTTTTGGTTTCGTATTACTCTAAATTGTTTCAATCTCCACTGCGTATAAAATATGTATTGCAAAATTATTGATAGCATTTCTTTCGTCAATATGAACATCTTAGCTTGTACTACTACTACTGTTATTTCTTAAGAATTTATCATTTTGCTTATGGTTTATTATGCATTAGAAACAAACAATATTATCCTTATGAATTAGTTTTTTTTTTCTTTTTCCTTATGTAATCCTCTCAAACAAGAAGTTTTGACCATTTATGTCTAATAATAGAAACTGGAAACTTATCCTGGTTATGGCTTCTTCATACTTTGTAAATAATAACTAGTTTGTGGAGTTCAATCTCCCATGTCTCTGATTTTCCTTTTTTATTTGTTTCTAAAAGAAGGGATTCTTTTGTATATTTATATCCAAGTTGCATTTGTTTATAATACGATACGAAGATCCAAAACAAGATTATAATAATATAAAATAGGATTTGCTAATAAATTATGGAAGAAGAAAGAGAATCTTTATCTTGAATATACAAAATACTTTGTAAAATTTACACACACCTTGCGATTCACATATTTTAGTTGCAACTTGGTGTCACATTCAAAAAATGAATTTGAAAATGAAAATAATTCAGATTTTGATATTTTCAATATTTGAAAATGCTTTCTAACATTCTCTAAATATCTAGTTTGGCACTATAAGACATCACGATTTTATTACTAGGTTTCAAGCCTAAAACACGTCTATTGAATATAAGTCTATTAACCCTATTTAAACATTTGATTATCCTAACATGAGAGCGATGTGAGACTTTAGGTCACAACATTCGAGTTTTTTAAAAAAGTTAAAATAAACACAAATATTTGTTGGAGAATTACTTTCCCCTAAATTGATGCATAAGCTAATTAATCACATTCCTTCCTTTAAAAAAAAAACAAGTTTAAGACAAAACAAAATCTTCTCCTTTTTCTTTTTAATGTCTTAACCAGAACTCAACTTCCATTGTTCTCCACCAATCCCATCTCACCACGTGTCGCCTTCCAATTGGTTCCCTCCATAATAAACCTCAAAGTCTTCTACCTTCCAAGTCAAAACAGAGCATCAAAAAACAGAGAATCCTCTGCTTCCTCATTTTTCTCTGTTTTCATTCCACAAAATAACACAATGAAATCGGAGACTTTAACGTTGATTCTAGTGAATCTCGCCGGCATAATGGAAAGAGCCGACGAGTCATTGTTACCGGGAGTGTACAAAGAAGTAGGTGCCGCTTTGCATACAGACCCCACTGGCTTAGGCTCACTCACTTTGTTTAGATCAATTGTGCAGTCTTCTTGTTACCCTTTGGCTGCTTACTTAGCCACCAGACATAATCGAGCTCATGTCATTGCTCTTGGAGCTTTTCTCTGGGCCGCAGCCACCTTTCTTGTCGCCATTTCAAGTACTTTCTTTCAGGTATGTGTAAAATTTATCTATCTATCTTCTCGACTTTGTGTTTCAAGATTTGGTTCTGCTTTTCTGAAGTGATTTCATTGTTTTGCTTGTGTTTTTTTTTTTTTTTTTTTTTTTTTTTGGGGGGGGGGGTGGGGGGGGGGGGTTGGGGTTGGCTATGTAGATGGGTAGATCTAGAGTTTTCAGTTAAGTTGACTTGGTTTTCTTGTTTATGGGAGAATTTTAGAAACCATTGTGAGGCTTGAACTATTATCGTAAAGGACCAGGCTGCTGGTTGGGGGTTTATTTTTGGAAATTTTTATTTTACAAGGGGCAGCGTGGTATTTGTTTAAACTTCATAGTTTGTTTTGTGAAATTCTAACTTGGTTTACTATGATGTTATGAATTAATTTGATTTTTTTACTTGTTTTAGAGCTGCTTCTTTTAGTAGTGATTTGAGAGCCCCATTTGTGACGCAAAATCTGTGTTCATAAGCCTGACTGGCTGCACATTTTCATCTTTGGTCCTCTCATTTGGTTCATTAGGTGGCAGTCTCAAGAGGCCTAAATGGAATTGGACTTGCTATTGTCACACCTGCAATTCAGTCCCTTGTTGCTGATTCAACTGATGACAGCAACCGTGGCATGGCTTTTGGATGGCTGCAGCTGACCGGGAACATCGGTTCCATCATCGGCGGGCTCTTTTCGGTTCTAATAGCCTCAACATCATTCATGGGGATACCTGGTTGGAGAATTGCATTTCATCTGGTTGGCCTAATTAGTGTCATAGTTGGCATTTTGGTTCGCCTTTTCGCCAATGATCCACGCCACCTGGAAAGCGAAAGTAGAGCTAAAGATCAGATATCAGAAAAGTCTTTTGTCTCAGAAATGAAAGACCTGATCAAAGAAGCTAAAATGGTCATCAAAATCCCATCTTTTCAAATTATTGTAGCTCAAGGTGTGTCTGGATCATTCCCTTGGTCAGCTTTATCATTTGCTCCAATGTGGTTAGAACTCATTGGCTTCTCCCACAACTTAACTGCATGCCTCATGACTTTGTTTGTGGTTGCTTGCTCTATTGGGGGCCTATTTGGAGGAAAACTCGGGGACGTTCTAGCGAAACGATTTCCAAATTCTGGGAGGATCGTTCTGTCACAGATTAGTTCTGGTTCAGCCATTCCTATTGCAGCAATATTGCTTCTGGCATTGCCTGATGATCCATCCTCAGCATTCATTCATGGCCTAGTCTTTTTCATCATGGGATTATGCATATCCTGGAACGCGCCCGCGACGAACAAGTATGTATCCTCAATCCTTTTTGTTATTACTAATTTATTCCCATTTGTTCTATGACTAATTTGAGTGCATACAGTCCAATCTTTGCAGAGATAGTTCCCGAGAAATCGCGAACGAGCATCTACGCATTGGATCGATCTTTCGAGTCCATACTGTCATCTTTTGCTCCTCCTATAGTTGGAATTTTAGCTCAACATGTTTATGGCTACAAACCAGTTCCCAAGGGAGCTTCAGATTCAATAGAGATTGAAACAGACAGGCAGAATGCTACATCACTTGCCAAGGCACTCTACACAGCAGTTGGCATTCCAATGACACTTTGTTGCTTCATTTACTCCTTTCTTTACTGCACATACCCGAGAGACCGTGACCGCGCGAGGATGCACGCCTTGATAGAATCAGAAATGCAACAATTGGAAGCAGATCGTTCTCCTTCAATGGAGAAACACTCTCAACTTGATGTTTCAGAGTCGAAAACGACGAATGGGAAGAAAGGAAGCAAAACTGACATAGAGCATGGAAGGGAGGAGACTAATGATTTAGATGATAATGATGAGAAGTACTTGCTTTCCCACACATGAAATATGAACACTGTGGTAGAAACATCGACAACGCCACTATTTTTTAAAATTTATAGATTCTTATACAGGATCATTTCAAGTTTATGATCAAGGGAGATCCGCATATGATCTTCAGCTATTTATTCATTCAAAGGCTGTATAATTTTATGGGGCCTGAGGAGAGTGACATGATCTTCAGCTATTTATTCATTCAAAAGCTGTACAGAAGTCTGAAGACTTGGGAGTTGAGATGATGTAAAATGGGAGGCTGCATCTACTGATAAAGTCCATTGTAAACATTAAGATTTTTGTGTGCGTCCGATCGATCACGATTAAGCGTAACAAAGTTACTTAAAACTTTTGTTTAATGAACATATCAAAGAGAGTTAATAAAGACTTCTGTTTGGTTTATGAGCTCTTGTATTTTGTGGACAAAAGAAAATGTCTTCTCATCAGATTCTTCATCTTTAATAAAGATGTTTGGAGTATTATTTTATGCAAGCCTTAGAGAGTTAGTGAAATATAAATCGCACCCACCATTTTGTATTGTACACCCATCCAGATTACGTTTACCCCTTTAAAAAAGAGTAAATAACTTTTGCCACCCAATGTTTTCCTTAAATACATTTCCCACCCAAAATGTTTCAAAATACCATTTTTTCATCCAAAGTTTATATTCTGTTACTACTCAAAAACGATTTTAACCAATTTTGGTGACAAAAATTCTCCCTGTTACCACTATTTGAACCTCCGGTCTCCTTTTTATAAAACCCTTCTTACACTAATACTTGATTTTTCGCTGATCATCGGCCACTGCAAAGTTAGGGTTTCTTGTTCTTAACTGATTTTTGGTTGATTCCAGCGATGAATATCAATCGGTCACAACCATTCGATCCATCGGCCTCTACTCTACAAAACCCCTCTGACTCTAACTCCTAATAACTCACTGAACGCCGATTGAGAAATTAAAGTACATTTTAGATATAAACAGAATATAAACTTTGGGTGGGAAAGTGGTATTTTAAAACTTTTTGGGTGGAAAAGTGTCATTAAGGCAAACCTTGGGTGGGAAAGAGTGATTTACTCTTAAAAAAAAAAATTAAAAATATTTATCAGGGATTATATAATACTTTTATAAAATCGTGCACATTAATATTTCACCGTCCAAGGGGAATTGGGATATAATTACCTTCATATGGATCACTTAAGATATATTTAAATAAAAATGAACATTTAAAACATCAAGGGGTGGTGGCGCAGTTGGCTAGCGCGTAGGTCTCATAGCTTAGAGTGATCCTGAGGTCGAGAGTTCGAGCCTCTCTCACCCCACAAGCTTTTTGGATTTTTCCAAAAGTGCTTTTTGCAGAAGCACTTTCTACTTGTTATTTTAATGGCAATATTTATTAAAGAAAATATAACTTATTGCAAGTAACATGAAAGCTGTAAGTAGCACTTCAAATTTATTGTCCATTAATGTGTCCCTTCTTTAATTTTCATTCAATCTAATAATAGAACATGCTTTTCTGCTGCTTTTCCCTGCAATTTATTAATAAAATTATTTTCAGAACATAATTACTTCAATATTCATATTTATTAAGCCTTGATTATATATTTCATCCCAAGGCTATAATTCCTGTAATTGAGACATGAACAAACCAATATCCTTATTGTTAATTATGTTTAATGATAATTATTATATTAAACTTGTGCAAGATTTTACTTTATCTAATAAACTTTATTCAAAATTATGAATATACGATGAATTCTCTTTTTATGTGTAACTTTTTTATACAACGTTTTTTGAAAATTAATATTATCCATTATGAACTCAAAATTAAGCAATAATGCCGTTTAATTTAACCCAATATTTTATATGAATTTAAGTCAAGTTAGCATTATTTGTACTTTTTTTTATATATAATTTAAAAACCCTTTAAACTTAATATAAAATAAATTAAAAAGAAGAAAAGAAAAAAGAGAATGCAAGTTGGGTATTTTATTAATGGAAAACTATAATATATATTCTTTCATATCCATTCGTACAATTATTTGCATGGGTATTATTGGGGAAGACAATGACATTTGATAAATTCCCAATAAGATTCAGTGGAAAGAGGGGCCACATTTTGATCTATTAACATCGCGAAAAAAATCCAAAATACGTCAACACTGTTATGTTATGTGTATCACCAACCATTACATTTATGAATTATGACTAATTGTGAATTTTTATTTAATTTTTATTGTTAATGTTAATAATTATATTTATCTTATATTGTTAATTTGGTTGGTTATTATAATATATATATATATATATATATATATATATATATATATATATATATATATATATATATATATATATATATGGTTGGGCTAAGGGACAGACCTATATGGGGTCACGTGAGGTCAAGTGACCCTGAGTTTCATTCTTGAGTTGAATTAACTTTTGGGAGTGAATTATATTGTGACCGTGCACGCTCTTGAGTTAGCTTTTGAGCTTAAGTCTCAAGCTTTAAGTTATTAAAATGAAAAATTATATGATAAATACATATTAATTAATAATATAAATGACGTGATATTCCTATGGTATTGTATATTCTTGAGATGTTGGGTTCCCTGTAAAGGCAACCATCTTGCAACACTTGTTTTGCTTTTTAAAAACATTTTCAGATTGTGGGTAGACTATGTAATATGAAATGAAAGCAGAAATTATAGTTTTACTTTTAAGTGAGTCACAGCTTGGCATCAAGTGCTTGGTAGCCATGCGTCACGAGCTAAGAGTTTTACACCCAAAAGACTAATCTATTAGATGGAATGATTCTTTCCATTTATAAACCCAAGATCCCCTAATACGCTTTTGATATGGAATTTGTTACATTCTCTCTCACCCAATCCTGTGATGCCCTCGTCACAAATAGGACCCTTTATCTATCCATTCACCTCACTCTTGTATGAACCCACAATCACATATGAACGTCTCTGTGTGGGCGTTTGATGGGACATCAAAAGATAAATTAGGTCTACTCTGATATCACTTGTCACACATTAAGAGTTTCACACCTAAAAGATTAACATATTAGGTTGAGAGACTTTCTTTCATTTATAGAACCAAAACCTCTCTAATACGCTTACGTTGTAGAATTCATTAAACATGGCATATAAATTTGTACCTTGTGAATATGATTGAAACTTACACTCAAACAAACTTATTAATAATCGGAACGTAAAGATAAAGGGACATTAAATTATAAGTCCTTTTCATATTTCTTTTGTAGGTTGGAATAATTATAAATGTAAAGAGAGAGCGCGACGTCGTTCGTCTTCTTTTTATAAAAATCTAAAAAATAAAATTTTAAGATATTAATATGAATTTATTAGTTTAAATTTTTATAATAAAAAATCCCAACAACTCCACATGCATCCCATAACAAAAATCACAATAAAAGAAAACCCATTAATAATATTTAATCATCAATATGATTATGTTATTAAGGATCCAGTTAGTACGGTTTAAAAGCACTTATTATTTTTGTTGATTTTGGACACTAATAATTCACACATATAAAGTACTAAAAGAGTCTTAAAAATTACACACGATAGATCCGTAAGATTTGAATATGGTGTTGAGATTATATATGTTACGAAAAACATAAATAATAGACTAAAAAGAGAGGTTTTTTTAGTGCTTCTGATGCTTAAAGTAAGTCTACATCTACTGTTATTTTATTATTCTCTGACTATTTCTATGATATTGTCTGTAAGACATACAAAGATGAAGAAATACTTTGCTTTTAGAGAGAAAGAATGAAGCTCAAATTTATGTCCAACCTCTCTTTTCGTGAAGAGAAGTGTCAATTTATCCACGCCCTCCGCTCTCAATAGATATCGCTTTACAAGTTGTCTTGACACATGGAAAGCTCTCATCCGTTCTTCTCTTAAAAGGAGATATAGTTAGTATAAGATATCTTTGAGGCGGTATTGGCTTAACATGAAATATAATTTGTCTTTTAGACACTTGTTGAGCTGACATCAACGTAATTTTTTAGGTATAATAATTTTAAATAAACATTTATGAGTAATAGATAAGTCCAACTAAATTGACTATAAATTGTTATTTCAATTGTCGATCTAATTTTAGTATTGATCGTTCAATTCACAAACATTATTGAATTAGCAATAAGTCATTACTTAGCTGTAGAGCTTTCGTTTTAAGGTGGCTATAAATCAAATCAAATTTCATTTTCAAGCTTTTCAATTATTTATGGCTCGAAATTACAAGATGAAAAGAAACTTTTACCTTAAAGGAAAAAGACAAAATTTAATCCTCTTTCTCTCATTGTCTTGTGGTTGTGGATCAATTTGGAATATAAAAATCAAATGTAAAACAAAAATATCAAGGACCCACTTGATCGAAAGGTTGCAATTGCTTGATCAAATAGGACCCATTTCTTAGGATTCCCATCTTAAAACATGGGGGAAATGCTGGATTAAGGGGGTTTTGGACCTACCAAAATGATATTTTTAATAAATTCCAAAATGAGAAAGCAAGATATTTAATTAAAAAAACTAATTAATTAATTAATTAGCGTACATAAGTCAACTAATTCAACTATCGGTCTCCACCGTCACCGTCACATTTGCTTTGTATTATTTAGATCACGATCTAAGTCTTGTCATATCACCAACACTTGCTGAATCAAAGTGCTTGTTAAATGCAAAAAAATCTACATCCTTCCATTCTTTACTAGGGTTTGGATTTTTGTAGATAATTTGATTTGATAAATCTTGAACGAGACGCGTGTAATGTAAACATTCGTCGTACTAAAAACTTTAAAGTAATAGGGTTTTTATTTATGGGTTTTCGATTATAAATGTAATTTGTTTATTAATCTGGCTTATATAGATCATATGCGTTGAGATAAATGGTAAACATTGGATGAACATTTTTACACCCAAAACATTAAATAAATCTTTTTCCTTCCATTCTTTATTACTTATTAGGGTTTGGATTTTTGTAGATAATTTGATCAGAAAAATCTTCTATGAGACGGGTGTAATACATACATTCGCCTTATTAAAGACTTTAAAGTAATATGTTTTTACTTATGGGTTTTAGGTTATATATACATTTGTTTATTAATCGGGTATATACAGATCACATGTGTTGAGATAAATAGTAAACATTGGATGAACGTTTTTACACCCAAAACATTAAACAAATCTTCTTCCTTCCATTCTTTATTACTTATTAGGGTTTGGATTTTTGTAGATAATTTTATCAGAAAAATCTTTTACGAGATGGGTGTAATGTATACATTCGGTCTTACTAAAGATTTTAAAGTAATAGGTTTTTACTTATGGTTTTTCGATTATATATATATTTGTTTATTAATCTGGTAAATACAGATCACATGTGTTGAGATAAATGGTAAACATTGGATGAACGTTTTTACACCCAAAACATTAAAAAATTAATTATCTTTCCTCTCTAAAATAATACTATTTGTTCAAACATTCAAAGTTAATACTTTAAACACAAGTTTAATTTCAAGATTATTAAAGTTAGTGAACAATTGGCGTTTGGGTGAGTGGGAATTTTGACTTTGTGATGACAAAAGTTGTACCACTTTTTAATTTTGTGAAAATAATGTAACTTGGGTAAAGTTGCATATAATATAATTCAACTAGTTAGTTGTTTTAATAATTTAAATCCAAATTATTACTCAAATCTATCATTCTTGGACAAAATATGAATGCCCACTTAAGTCATCTTCAAACCCCATCTAATTTCTTATTTTAACCCAACTTGGAAATATTAATACCTTTAAAATACAATATATATATATAGATATGTGTTAACATACTAGTATCATAACTTGAAATGTTGATCTCATCAAACATTTTTTTCTGGTAATATATATAGTTTATCATGAAACTTGTAAGCGCATATTTAAAATGTATACAGAAAGTATAGATCAAGAAAAGTATAGTTTGAGAACCGCTTTTCTGACTCTAATTTATAGAAAACCAATTTTCAACCTTCCATCTCGAATGCCTACACCAATGATAAAATTGATATATCACGAATTAAATCTTGTCAGACAATTATATGAACAAAATATAAATTTTTTTTATTAAGCTTACGCACATCAACTAATCTCCGAAATTTATTAAACACTTTACAAATTTTATGGGTCAAGTAAATCACAAATGTGATAAGTGATTACTTTGTGAGACTCGAACACAAGACCTTTAGGTAACATACCCAGATGGTTAAAGTCTTGTTGTCCAGTCACAATGCTAATGGTTAACAAGACATGATTTTTTGATGCATACCTACACATTTTGTTACGACTCTAGTAAACCAAAAACTTATTTTCAACCTTGAATCTCAACCATCTAAAACACCTTCTATTTTTATTTTTATTTATTTGTTTTTGTTTTTGATAACCAGGAGTTCTCAGGTTAGCTCACGCATATCTAAATTAATCTTTTAGAATCTTAAAACTACCGATCGAATAAAAACTCTAATTATTATTTCTGTTAACATTCAAAAAAAAATTTAAACTCAAAATCTTTTAAATAATATATCTTAAAAGGGGTAAAAACTTGTTAACATAATTTATGTTAACTTAAAAAGAGGTAATTAGCGGCTGGCACTGAATCAGCAGGCTGTAAAACAAAGCAAAACCGCGTTAATGGGAAAGCATTTCATACTTACTCCATGTGACTCGTCTCATCTAGTTTCTACTTTTGCATTAAAATCTTCAACTCTCCGGTTCTTGTCCACAGTTCTTTATATATATATATATACTTTCTCTCTCCCTTACACTCGCTCTGACAGTCTTACTTAAAATCTCCTCAGTCATTAGATCCAAGCCACTCTCTACCTAGCTAACTTTGAAGCATCCTTAATTTGGATCTTCAAAGCTATTCCTAGATTTCACAAAATGATCATCAACTCATCTTTCATGTACTTCTTCAGTTTCAGAACAGTACTTCTTTTGTTTCTTTTCTCTACTTCTATTCTTGTTGTGTCTGTCTCTTCTGATGAATTCCATCAGCGGCAGCAGCAGCTTCAGAATAAGCACTTTCTTGGTGGCAGAAGATCACTGTTTGAGATTGATGAATTTGAGCAGCCCCAGTCCCAGAAGCCAAAAAAGAAAAGCACTTCTTCTTCTTCATCATCATCTTCCACCAAGAATCAAACCAAACTTATTAAACCTAGCTTATCTACAAAACCCAAAAACCAAACCAAACTCATCAAGACTAACATTTCTTCCAAGAACCAAACCATCAAGCTTCAGAAATTGAAATCTTCAAATTCCACAAAGCCAACTCTCACCAATTCATCAAAATCTGACCTCAAAAAGCTGAACTCACCCGCTTCAAAGCCATTGAAAACCTCAGATCCACTCAAAAACAAAACAAAAATTCCCACAAAACAAACACAAACCCTTCTAGAAAAGAAAGAAACAACAAAACCAAAACCAAAACAAGAAAAACAAATCCCCAAACAGAAACAGAAACAACCCAGTTGGCTCGAGGATGAAGACGACGATTTGGTATCAGAATTCAGAGACCTCCCCACCAAATTTCAACGGACTTTATTGCCAGACCTCGAGAGAATCTCAACGACCTCAAAAGCTTACTTGGACAAGTACAACAAAGAAATCACAAAAGGGTTTAAGCCCTTTGTTGGTCACAAATACGCTTCCACGATTGCTTCCATATGCTCTTTTCTTTTTATTTTAGTCCCTCTGGTTTTAGTTTCTCTCATTTTCAACCGCATCAAGGCTTATTTTTCTATCCAAAAGATCCTCATTTTCATCCAAGCTTTACCTCGCAATCTACTTCTCGATCCTTTGCCTATCGGCTCTGGTCACGGGCCTGGAGCCGCTGAAGTTTTTCTACGCTACATCGCAGTCCACGTATGTGTGTTTACAGGTTCTTCAAACGCTCGGTTACGTGTTGTACTTGTTGCTGCTTCTGATGTATTTGATTCTCGTGTTTTCGACCGATTGTGGGCTGGGCTCGAGGATGTTGGGCCTGGGCCAAACGTTTGTGGGCTATGCGGTTGGGCTTCATTACTACGTGGCGGTGTTTCATAGGGTGGTGCTTCATCAACCGCCCAAGACTAATTGGAAGATTCATGGGATTTATGCCACGTGTTTCCTTGTGATTTGTTTGTTCGCTACGGCAGAGAGGAGGAAGAAGGCTTACTTAGAAGAAGGTGGTGAAGAGGGCAAGAAAAGCTAAGCTTTTAAGGTTAATTAAATTTCAATTAATTGATTAATTAGTTGGATTAAATTGCATAATGTATAATCTTAGCCAATCAAAAGAGAGAAAAAAAATTGTAATAATTAATTTGATTGGCTGAGAAAATACAAATATGTTTTTTTCTTTATCATCCACCTTTTTATAATTTTTTTTTTTATATATATATATTTATTTTCCTTCGTTGTTAGGTAGGACTTTAGTGGGAATTTTTAAAAACAATTGTCAAAAGAACTTTTTGATTTTGTTTTATTTTGAATAATTGGAAGTTCCTACAACTATGAATTAGAAGAATTTGGTATTTATATTGTATTTGCTTTCATATAAATCATTTATTTTTCTTATATGATCATAAAGATAAAATATAAATTACCTTATATCTTGATTCTCTACTATTCTTTTGAAAGATAAATATAAATTAAATTGTTGGAGAAATTCTAATAAGAGTTAGCAGTAGCGGATCCAAAAATTCTTGTCAGAGTGAATCAAAATAAAATATAATAGCATATAATATTCATATTTTATGTTTTTAGTTGAAATTGACATAAAAAGAAAAAAAAATTACATATAAATGTTTTTTTTTTAAATCATGGCCTACCCTCAATATACTCTAGATCCGTCTCTGCGAGTTAGGGATGAAGATCCCATTCTCATTCGAAGAACATCTTGATTACCGTTTCCAACCTCATATATCAATTGTTTAATACATAACATGAGTCCAATTTAAGAGAGATCGTCAATTTTAAAAATAAATACTATAACCTTTATAACAAATTCAAAATCAAAATTAGGAATTAGAATCTCATGTAATATCTATCTTTTATAATATTCGATTTTACGAGAGAGTTTGGTTTCTAAATCAAAACAACTTTATTTTTTTCTAAAAATCCAGGTATCTCAAATATATGAATGATTTTAATTAAATGATAAACTTTTTTTTAATTCAGAGATGTTTAAGTTAATTTACGTATACGTCAATTAAATCTACGATCGATCCTAGAAATATTTAAGTTAAGTTGTGTATATCTCAACTAAATCAGTCGAAAATTAGGGTTACCTGACAACACATATACATGACATCCAGGTTGTATCAATGTCGGTCCAACATAGTGTCAGGGATTGAGGATACAGTGGAGCGTGGAACCATGTCTCGAGTGGGAGATGTTTAATCAATTTCACTTAATAAGCTAAGGCTGGCCAACGGTTTTGATGCGGTGCTTCGGTGGCTCTCTGGGCTTATTCTACAGCCGACAATTTTGTTACGTGGCCCTTCCAAAATTTAATGATCTTTTGCCCTTCCTTTTGAGCCCCAAGGAATTTTCAATTGCTGGGAGTGATGAAAGATCAGTGATTGGGCGCCATCTCATATTTTAATCACCGAATTTGAGACGATTTGATGGAATCCTGGCCGTTGGTTTTATTCATTGGGGAAAATATGGGTCCCAAGGTCTCACATTCATTAAATTTTCAGCTTGATTTTGATCGTTTGATTAGATCTTGACTAGTTAATTTGTCATCTGCTTCTTTGTAAAATTGTTTAATTTAAAATAATCTACGACTTTTAGAAATGATTGAAAACCCCCTTATTAAAGAATTTTTTAAAACTTTAACCATATATATAATTTTGAAGAGATTTTAATAATTTCAGAGAATAATGTTTTCTAAGATTGGTGGGTCCATTTTAAATTAAATGGTGGTTAAAGGGTATATTAAATAAACTCATAAAGAAAAACAAAAAAATATTACGAAATAAATAATAAAAATTTATCGATTCAATAATATTACTAAATAAATAATAAAAATTGACATAGATTTATATTTTATATCCCTATAAAAAAAATTATAAAAACATCTATTGATATTTTTTCGGCATTCGAATTTTAAAAAGAAGAATAAAAAAACTTTTAAAAGGAAAGGCAATTCGGTTAGTTAGATTGAGAGAAATGAGAGAAATAAATGCCTCAAGATTCATATTATATTTGTTATTAGTATAAGTATCGGTATTTGTATTAGTATAAGTAAAAATCAATACTCGTTTGACGTTTCTTGTACTAATTTCAGGACTATTCACCACATTTTCATCGGATTTTGCTCTATTTTTTTTTCTTTTTTGTCTAAATCAAACACTAATTTATACTATGAAAGCATTTTGAAATACTTTTAGAAAGTGAATTTTACAAAAGAAACCTCAAATTCACCGAACACCCATGAGAGTATTTAGGAAAAGTTGTTTGGTGGGAAAAAAGTTGCATTAGATTTCATCCTCTAAAGTACAACAAGGCATTGAAACTTTTTCTCAAGATTATTTATAAATTTTAAAAGTAATACCCCATTTCACACTCCTTTTTGCATTTTAAAAGTAAACATGTTTTAGCACTATCTTTAAACCAATACTAAAATCTGAAAGATTCGGTACTTTCAAGATCAATGGTTTTAAAAAGGGTTTTTAGTAACGTTTAACATTGTATTTGTAGGATATAAAATTACATATTTAACGTTTTGTATCACAAATGGGTTTAACTCATTGGACATCTTTATCGGCATTATATTTGAATCCAAAGGACACCTAGGGCAACAGCTTTAGTAGAAAAATCACCAGCTTCCATGATTTTTAACAATAAATTAAGTGAAAGGAAATACATCACCCAATTCAAATGTGAGAGCTCTATGTGGAGTTTTTAAGCTTTGTTCTCTTTTTAAGGTCCATGTCATATATTTTCATGGAGGATATAATTGTTAGGCCCAGCCCAATTGTTTCCAGCCTTCAGCCCCTGAACTGAAAATTGTGGTTTCAAACCATTGATCATTAATAACCCGAGTACCCGACCCAATACAATTACACCTGATAACTGTTTTTAATGGTGTTCAAAAGCGGTTAACCGGTTTGAACCGCTTAACCGCTTTTCTGAACCGAACCAGTTTTTTCGCTTCAGAAAAATTCTCAAACCGAAACCGAACCGGTTTGGAGGGAAAACCGATTTTCCTGTTAACCGGTTTTGAATCGGTTTTCCCTTTTTTTTTTTTTTATAAAACTTATTTTTTTAATTTTTACCTAAATTAAATTATAAATATAAACAATATATATCCAAATAAAAATTAAACATTCATACATATCTATTGACCACTACTAACAATACATTAAACTTGATACAAATAAAAGTCTGAAATGAAATTATTTTATTATATATATATATATATATATATATATATATATATATATATATAACCGGTTCAAAAACCGGTTTCGGTTAACCATTTTTTATTTTTTTCCGAACCAGAAATCCGGTTTTTTGAATTTTTCGAACCGTAACCGAATGGTTTTTTCAGTTAATTGGTTTTCTGGTTCGGTTATTGGTTTGGTTTTTATATATTTTTTAACACCTCTAGTTTTTATCGAATGAATTCGTGTCATATTACCAAGTCGTGAAAGGTTTTAGGTAAACGATAGTAATATCATTATGAATTCACTTTCTACAATCCAAGTTAAGGGTTCATAAAAGAGTAACGTAACTTCCTAGTACTTTAACGATTCTCGAAAAGTGAATAATTGAGCAATGAATTAAGGCTGGTGTACTTAAATTTATGTCACCTATGAATATAGTTGAGAAAGTTGAGTGTCAACTAAGTTTATTATTTGAGTAGACACACAACTATAAGATTGTCAACTCTTAGAGCAATTTATTATCCATTCAATTACTCTCTATGTCCATTATTAGATAGCTAACTAGAAAAAAATTCAAAACAATTGATGTTCTTGTCCGTTTTGGACACAGTCCTTACGGTTTTGTCTTTGAGAACACCAAATTATGCACCGATATACATGACATCATCTTCTTTTCTTAAAATTTTTTTCATAATTAATGAACGATCAAGATGGTGTCACGTCTGTCGGTGCGTGAATTCTTTGTATTTTTTTCGATAACTGTATCATTTTTTATGTTATATATTCTTAGTCTAGACTCTTTTTTTTTTTTTTTTTTTTTTTTGGCGGGGGTATTCAGACCAGCTTACGTATACCTTAATTAATCTTTCAGGGATCCTTAAAACTAACGGTTGGATAAGAACTTTAGTAGCCACCTAATTAACAACTAAGGTGAATCAACTCGTGACTTCTTAAGTAATACATATAAGAGTTCTAATTAACTACTCGACCATCCGATGTTGGTTAATATGTATAGTGTAGCAACTGTATTATTCAACAAAAGACTTATAACATCAAACAGTGATTAAGATCTATATAATATATGGTCCGTAATTGGTTCCCATATGTCAATTAATTTTCAAACTTTCCCATGTCTCAATGTGTAGCTTTCAAAATGGTACATAGATTCTGAAATGAAAGAGACTATCCAAGACATTGAACAATCTTTTGAAACATTGTTTTCACAAGCATATATCAATCCTATTAATATGGACTGTTTATTGTAATTAATAAACCTGCAATTGAAATTAACATGAAATTAAAATATGAAAATTTTAAATTTGAAAACGTTTGCCCCTTATTTAAGAAAATTTCATTTTAATGCGCCTTAAATATAATTCCTTAAATAAATTGTTTAACTCGGGTCTCCCTCATTTATTAAGTATTACACTTTTAAACATTATTTTCTGATTCTGTCATTGTATGACCCTGCCTTAAATACTCCCCTTTGGTTCACTATTAGATCCCTATCTTATTCCACTATTCTATCCTAAAACTAAAAAATGCATGTGTTTCAATATTTTCAAAATCTAATTCTACTTTATTCAACTCCCAAAATATTAATATTTGCTTTTCTCGTAAAGATAACCCAACTTTTACTTTTTTCAAAATACTATTCTATAAAACATCAAATAATGAACCAAACGGAGTCTTGAAATTATTCGGCTGTGTTTGGTTAGAGTATTTAGAATAATATTTTTGAAAAAGTTGAGTTAGATTATTATTACCAGAATATGATTTGAAATTGAAAATTTGTTCGGTAAATTTTTGGAAAATATTTAGATTATTTTTAATCTCTTATATTTGTTAATTTAGCTAAATAGCCCTTACAATAAAAGTTTTAAAATTAAAAAAAAAAAAAAAAAAACACCCCAATCCACCTATTAAATGCTAGCAGTCGACCAGTACCGTTAAAAAGTGGTCGGAATGATGCATGACTGGCCGGATGCGTCGCACGTACACAACTGGCCTTTTTCGGTCAAAGATCTGGTTGTTGACGACAATCATATCTTGGCCGTCGTTGATGACCAGATCTGGCCATCAACAATTAGATCTGTGGCCATAGATTTGGCCTTTTCCGACCAGATCGACGCACGATAGCCACATCTAGCTATTCGTGCGCCATTTCGATAGATTCCGGCCACCTTCTGAAGGTGGTGGCCGGTTGCTAGTAATATGTAGGTGGGTGAGGGTCTTTTTGTCAATTTATAAATTTTTATTGTTGGGACTGTTTAGTTAAATTAACAAACCTAAGGGATTAAAAAAAATCTAAATATTTTGAGTTGAAGAAAATATGAATGAATTTTGAGAATATTGAAAAAGATATGTATTTTGAATAGGATTAGATAAGTTAGTATTTTGAATAATAAGACAAATATAACCTTAATTTTCCCCCTGATCTTTGGGTCAAGTGTTTACACTTTACAATACAAATAATTGGCATCATAGTAAGCCACTATGTTTACAACGTTAGTCGATTTCATTCGATTTTGATTTGAATTAAATTATAAATTAACGATAATTCTGTAAGGTTAGGTAATTACTTAAATCGGAAACACTATTTTCGTTTCGAATAGAAGTATCATATTTACCTTGAGGATCAAAACATTTTGCATAAACATATCTAGCAAAGATCTTAGTAGATAAGATTTTGCTCAACATTCTTTATATCTCAAAATCCTATTTTTTCCCTACAATTTACCCAAAACATGGAAACATAATGATCATATAACCATATTATTTCATCTATAATTATATGATCATATAATTAATCCTTTTCTTTCTCCTTTTAGCTATCAAGAGGTATAGTTCAAGCTCCATGTATATATTTTTATATTTATGCATTAATGTCAATAATTTTTTTTTCCCCTTTTAGAGTCATTATTCTTGCATTCTAAGATAAGAAAAGAAAATATTATCAAACGGGTACACATATAATCATCGATTATTACTAA